>RXPK01000284.1:2439973-3050505 GCA_004143645.1 Protaetia brevitarsis | reverse complement strand
TACAGCTATGATCATCTCCATATATTATATCAAGTTAAACATGGGTTTTTACGCTGAAATTACCAGGAACATGGCCACAACGTCGGGCAAGCTTTCAAGGATTGGAAGCAACATCAATCAAAAATTGGCATCCTTTAGGAATAGATTAATTTTCTCTAAAGCACTGTAAACGTTCTCTTTAACTCCAAACACATTCAAAATAGTTTTAGGTACCCTTGATTACAGTTCTGTAGGTTGCAATGCGTTCATGATAGACGAAGCACATAAAATATTCGAACAATTTTAACGAAACACGTATTGAGGTGGGAAGATTAACACCCACATACATATCACCATCTTATGAATAAGAGAATCAGATAATGCAACAATTGGTCACAAAATATACATGTAAGTATTTCAATCAATTTAATAAGTCACAAAAAAGGCTCTATACTTCACACTTGCTAAAGCAAAGAAAAATACTGTCAATAAAACTCACCAATTAAAACAACCAAACTCAAATTCTATAACATATAAAGCAGGACAAGCAGCAAGAAGCAAAAAAGCTCATTCACACAACACAAAGTCAGGCACAATTGGTCCATAAACAATCATTCAAACGCTAAAGCAAGTGACACAAACAAAGAGCAAGAAGAAGCATACCAAATGAAAAATCTTCAAAATTCTAACTAAATTAACCTTCCCCAAAACGTTGTTAACATTTTAGCCAAAGGGCCCAAATTTTCTTTGCCTGTACATTCTAGTAATTTTCCTATACAAATTTCTTGGCAGATTGTGCAGAACATTATCCAATGCATAAATGATAGAACAAAAGATCTTGTAGATCGGAAATTGTGTACATACAACTCACTTCATTAAAAACTAACCGGGTTGACAGGGGTCCAGGATAGGCTGAGCAGGCGGAAATGAAAAAATTCATAAAAAAAATCCGATATACTTATTACTATATCGATAAGAGTAATGTACAGTTTGTTTATATAAAACTGAATATCATAATAAAATGTTAGCAATACTATCTGATTCTAAACACATATAAAGTTCTAAATACTGATCCTACCTACTCGTATGAGAGGAAAACAAATAAATTAATCAAGGAATAAAAAACAGTAAACTACATTACCGAAAAACAAAAAACAACTTGTAAAAAACAATTCCGCTGCTCCTCGCATATTGGGATCCCCAAGATACATAAGAGAATATCCACTACGACCTATTGTTAGTAACGTGGAAGTCATTCTAAGTTTTTGGCCAAGTTTGGCTAACATTTTGAAAGAAATCATTTAGCACGAGTAAATGAATTCAGAGTACAAAGATTTCTTCTCTTTGCTAACAAAGTCATGGTCTTACACTCCAGGAGGATCACATTTTTAGTCTCCTTTGATGTTTTAGTCTCGTTCACAAACATTCCGGTTGACCTGTTTCATAGAGATTGTCGAACATAATTGGAGTTTGATCGAACTTACACACCCATTCCCTAAAACCAAATTTGTAGAATTACTTAAATGGGTATTTCAATCAGTTTTACCTTGCTCTACGATATAACAAATTTTACTTACAAATACAGGGACACACCTATGGGCAGTCCACTTTCTTCCAATCGTAGCAGATGTTGTGATGAACACGGTCCTTAAAAATCTTAAAACATCTCAAGTACCCTACAACTTTGGTTTTTCTGTACCAGTACGTGGATGATCTCTCGCGTGCTCTCTGCCCCGAGATCAACTGGATACAAACATTAACATTATTAAACAACTTCAACCACAATCTAAAGTTCACCCATAGAAAAAGAACAAAGATGGACGCTTACCTTTTTAGACACTCTTATTTGTAACAATAACCAACAAATAAGATTGGCCTGGTAGAAAAACCATCCAATTCTAACAGATTACTCAATTACGGATCTAACTGCCCCATGAAATAACAAAATAAACCTGTATTTGCGTTGAAAAAATAGAGTTGAGAAAATTTGTCATGAAACAATGTCAAACGGTGATCTTTAGCATTGAAGGGACATTCTCGTAGTGAACGGTTATCCGCGACATCTTGTGGGCAGCACTACTATTTTCCGCCATAACAACTATATAGCCGTAATTTGGACCAACAACAGCCGACACAGAGTAATAGACGACGAGTCAGGATTACAATACAAATCTTTAATATATATACCTCAATTATCTTCTAACATAAAGAAAATTTCAAAATTTCCATATTACTATTGCTTTTACATCAGCTTTGAATGTCAGACAATTTTTCTCCCAATTAAAGACCCCTTGCCTTTATACAAACAACCATATTGTTAATGCGGTCAGCTGTGAAAACTGTTCGAGAGTATACATTGGGCAAACCGTTCCAAAGATGGCGCGAGCGCTGTACACAGCACCGAGTGACAGCCGTTTGAAGCCCAAGAAATGTGGCACTTGCACACATATAGACCAATTAAACACAACAGCAGATTTCGATCAATGTAAAATTTTATTTCATGAAAACAATTATATATAAAGAATCTTTCTAGAAAATCTTGCTATCTATAAAACTAAGAACAGTATAAAATACCAAAGAACAGTCCACCACCTCACTAAAACCCGTATAAACATCTTTTTACAAAACTTTAACATTAGGTTAAATACAACTACTTAGTTTGAGTTCGCGATTTCATTTATTACCCCTGATTTTCCAGTCTGGTCTCGTCACAGTTGCTGTCTTTTCCCTGTGATTCTCACAAATCACAATAGTGTCTGATTTCTATATTCTTCTATTTAAATTTAACAACAAAAAAAAGAAATATTGCACATACAAAATGAACGCCATGCATCCTCGACAATATCTTTATTAATATTTTTAACAATTAACAATGTTTTAAAGTGTTGTCCTTGTCCCATTTACAATAGTTTTAAATTTCAAATTTTGTGTATAACAAATGGTGTGGAGAAAGAAGTGAGATGGTATTTTTTAATTTAAGCCGGAAATTGTTACTGATTTAGATGTTTTTTGCCAAGAATTACGAATATTTGTTCCTCTTTTTTGCCGAATGTAAGTAATCTTCAACTATTACTAATCAATGTTACTTGGTACAATAATCATTTATTGTAAACAGGTCTGAAGAAGGGCCAAATAATTTAGGGCCGAAACGTCACTAAGGCTTAAATGCTAACAAGAATCAAATAAAACCATAATTCTGTGGAAGAAATTCTTAACAGTATTTTTCTTTGAATTCCTGTATATAATATATATATATATATATATATATATAATATATTTATATATAATAAATATTTAATTTAATGATTAATTATAATATTGAATATTATTTAATTAAAACAAAATTTCGACATGAACAAGAGAATTAAAAATCAGAATTATTATATAAAATTCTTTGGTGGTAACTACAAACATTTTAATTCTGGGAATATAAATCACCGAAAAGGTTGCGGTATCTTTGTCGGGCACCGTAAAGGATATTATCTTTCGAAACGATAGTCCACTCGCTCACGGATTACGATGGAATTGCGTTTAAAGTAGATATGTTAGAAATTCGAATTCGTCTTATCAACCTGGGTCATAATTTTTTGAGTTAATTGTATTATTTAAAAACAATTGTTAATTTATTTTATTTTTATATTAATTTATGCCTAACAATGCCAATATCTGTATGCAGATCTGAAGACAATAAATAAGGCTGAATTTTCATTACCGTACTGAACTGAACAGAGCGGAATGCGAAGACAACTCGCTAACATATAATCAAAGGCATCGGTGTCGACTATACAAGTAATGAAAATTCAGCCTGACAGCGGCATCAATCCGAGGATGAACCTCGAGTGCTTGAGCTCGTTGGACAAAGGAATAACTTTGCCATCGATCGTAATCTGCGGGTCTCCTAGCTTTTCACCTCATCAATGACGCTCTGCATGAAAATGGCCTCGTTCTTACAGGGCGTGCAGCCATATCGTCGGTAAATACCAACTAGCAAATGCGGATGTCACTAAAATAAATTAAAAAGAGTTTCGGTCCCAATAGAGAACATTGGAAACTCCGGATCCGAGAGATAAGTACATATCAACCGGGTTAAGCCAGGATCAATGCCAGTGTTGGTCATCATAGTATGTCGTAATATCACACAGAATTCAACGCGGTTTCGACGTCGAGGACACCGGTAGTGGTGTCTCTCTTTTAAAACCATCTCCATAATATACACTCAGTGACATTAAAAATGTTACATCCAGAAGGAATAATTTCAGCAACTCGATTTTTTGGCATCAGAATTTAAAGCAAGCTATGGTAAGAATGTGAACTTTTTATCCTTGATAATTTTTTGCGAAAAAAAAGCCTGAAGAAACCTGTTTATGAGAACTGACTAGTATAGAAATGGTTAGTTATTGCGCGTCCGTCTACGAGTGTTAAGCGTAATAAAATGCCTAAGTTCGAAGACGTTACAATTATCATCGTGTTAGTGACTTTTACAGTGGTAGTATTGCTGCCTATCGAGATGTTGGTTTGCCCTATCGCGAAATTGGCCGCCGTGTTAATTGTACTGCAATGACGGAAATGCGTGTGTGGATAGAAGAAGCCAGAGGAACACGAAGAAGATCAACTGCTTAATCGAGGCGTACCACAGAGCGTCAAGATAGGCGCTTCAGACAACTAGCTCTACGAGACCGTTTTGCTACTACGCGTCAAATCGCTGACCGAGGCATTGGAGAAGGTAGACAATCCCTTACTATGCGTACACTATATCGCCGCATTCGAGCCTTTAGACTTTTTTCATACCGTCCACGATTAGTGCTTCCTTTGACTGCGGACCAGTCTGAACTGGTGCAGAGAATGGCAGCATTGGGTGGCAGAATGGCATAATGTCGTCTTCAACGATGAATCGCGATTCTGTCTAGGTATGCACGATGGCCGTAGAAGGGTACGTCGGCGTGGAGAGCAACGTGGCATTGGATTTGCTGTTGAGAGGCATGCCCACAAAACTGTTGGAGTAATTGTTTGGAGAGCTAGTGTCAATGGTAGCCGATCACCACTTCTCTTTATTCGAGGCAGTATGACAGCTACGCGTTATATTGATGATGTCCTACAAATCATTTTACTACCTTATCTAGATGGCCGTCAACACGTCCTTTTTCAGCAAAACAACGGCCGTCTCCATATTTCTCGTCGAACTATATAGGTCTTTCTCCAAGAAGCATGCATTAATCTTTTGCCGTGGTCACCTCGTTCACCGGATTTAAACCTCATTTAACATATGTGGGATAACATGGGGAGGAAATTGTCCACTTTGCACCATCCTCCACAGACTCTGGCGCAGTTAATCCACGAAGTTCAAGTTGCTTGGAACAAGGTGCCACAAGCAGATATCGACTATCTCATTTTGTCGATGCATAGACGTGTACAAGAGTGTACTCAGCTACTGGGTCGCCAAACACATTATTAATTTTGTTTTTCGTATGACATGTTAATGAAATTTCTTGCAAATGTTATTGTTCCATTTTTGGGTAAAACTATCACATGCCCAAAAAATCAAGTTGAACAAATTATTCCTCCTAGGTGTAACACGTCTAACGTCACTGAGTATAGCTTCGATAGAACGAGAGCTGGAAATCAACCTGAAAACCTGATCGGGAAGGGAATTGATCATTTTTGTCCCGGCGAAGATGGGACACAATAACTGCTTCAGAAAGGAAGGAGAGAAACCATATCGAGCAAAGTTCTGGGAGAATAGTTGTTCTTCCTCGGCTTTGGTATTATGGTGATTAGAGTTGGGCAACTGTCCGGCGGAGCAGATACGTATTGCGTCGCAGGCCTCATATAATGTAATATAAATAAAGCAGATCAATCGCATTATTGTAATTTAGTATGTATTATAAAACATAAGTCATATTAATAGAGTTGTGCAAATTTTCCTTGGGGACAAAATTGGAGAAAGCGGCCGAACAAACCGGCCACCTTGCGATGCATTCGCATTTTTTATCACTACATATTTAGATAAAATAAAAATGTTGACATTTTATAAAAAAACAGGCACTGTTGTTACTGACTTGCAACTCTACGGTTCATCGCTTTGTTGGAGTACATGAGTTGGGACGCACGTTCAGAATACGTACCTGCCGCGCCGGAAAATTTGCCTAACTCTAGTGGTGACTACAGCATTGTAGCGTTTTGCTGTTATTGAAGGCTGTCGGGATTTGGAAAAAATAAACCGGCGATATATTTAAATGAACTTGATTTGGTCACACACTTAAAGTCTACTAAAAACTTATTAAATAAAATCAAATAAACACAAGTAATTACTATTAAAGCACTTATTCATTAATCACTTAAATAATTAATATCTTAATTTATATAATCGATTTATATGCAGAGGTATTTATCTCACACCTATTTATCTTGACTGGCTGTCCGCTTACTCACACAACCCAACTGAGACCGTCTAACTGACCGCGGCCAATAACGGTGCGACATTT
The DNA here is from genome assembly GCA_004143645.1 of Protaetia brevitarsis. NCBI lineage: Eukaryota > Metazoa > Arthropoda > Insecta > Coleoptera > Scarabaeidae > Protaetia > Protaetia brevitarsis. The sequence continues at coordinate 3,044,044 of RXPK01000284.1, read as the reverse complement.
ATATCTCCCGCTGGTCCATAGAATATACCGGAAATATCTAGTGCGTGCTTCGAGATTGAGAAGAACAATCAGGAATCTTTGGCCCGGCACTGCCCTCTGCCATTCCTCCTTTGAACCTTCGTACGCAGATCCCTGTATTGCTGCGCTAGCGCCATCCAGGAGCGCCTAACAAAAGAACCAGTCTAAAATTGGCGCTCGTTACACTGCCCCTTCCTTAGATCTATTCCGTCCGGAACAAGAACTATCACCTCCATGAAGGTACGAACATCGCCCTCCATTCCTACACAACGAAGTTCGGAAGAAATAGCACGCTACCGTCCGTCGCCTCCCTTCTGCCGACCACGGGTTGTAGCTACATACCAGGAAATCTATTCCAGTATATCGATAACTTTCTTCGAGCATGTTTGCTCACGACTCTCCAATTCAAGCCATCCCATCCACAGCCTATTTTTGGTACACCGATCTTATTGATTCCCAGCTCCAATAGCTGCTCTCTTAAACTTATCAGGCTGTCCCACATCGTTCGGTAGGTTGGCTTGCCAACGGGGGCTTCCCTGGCCATCAAATAGAATAAAGGCCACTTCTTTCCTGGCAAGTGCAGAGCCTTGCCGACCTCAGGGTTCTGGCTTCGGGCATCTTGGACACCACTAAATTTCTTCTTGAATACAGTTACTATCCCTTTCCCATTATTAAATCTTGGGCAACACAATGTGCTAACGCGCGCCCTTCAGGAGCCAAAAACAAATCCTCCTGAATGTCCGTTGTTACACCATGACGCACTTTGCGGCCATTCCCATACTTGCCCATAAAGTCCTCATAGCTGAGTTCTTCTTCTGGGAATCTACAAACTCGAACAATCTGCTCGCCCTCTTGATTGTCCTCGAGAAAAGGAGCTAGCGATTAAAATGCATCACACTTGCCTTACCATTGGGTTTCTTTCTGATGCGGTAGATGATGTCATTAATTCGCTTTACCACTTCGTAAAGCCCATCCCACGATCGTTGCAGCTTAAGTGAGTAGCCTCGACGTCGCTGAGGAGTGAACAGCCAGACCAGGTCCCTAGGCTGATATCCGCCTTCATTCGCTCTGATGTCGTAGTCATTCGGTCACTTGCTTTATGGATATTCGCCTTCACCCGATCGTGAATATCATCCATTTGCCTTTGCAAGTTCGAAACGTAGTCATCTCCAATTACTTCTTCATTGGGTTTAAAGCCGAACTTAAGATCGCATGATAAGCGCTGCCCTCGTCCGAAGAGCACACAATCTCGCCACTTTGGGAGAGGCACTTAAGGACTTCGTTGGAGATACCGTCAGAGACCTTAATGTTTTTGACGATAATTTTTCAATTAGCAGTACTGGAGGTAGCCACTTGGGACAATTTATTAAATTCGCCTTTAACTTCTAAACGTAGAGATTGGCAATAGCTTTGTGAACAGCTCCTAACGTTAGTGTGACACTAATACCTTTGAACTTACAAATCAGATCTTTAACGACTGAAGCTAATTCTGAGATCTAGAACTGAATATAAACGTTATTTAGGGAAGAACTCACTCGGCGATCGAATTTAGCTCCGACCAGTTCTAAGGGCTATTAGAGCGCATTTCACTGACCAAGTGCAATGAATTTACCTGCCAATGTACTGGCCGTCGGAGGTACGAAGCGCTATTCAACGGCGCCCTTCCTCAAACGAAATCATTTGTCATGCAGAAGGGTAGTGGAAGAACGACTTGAAGAGAGAGAGAGAGAGGAGAGAGAGAGAGAAGTTGAGAGAACTGAAGGGCGTCGACCAATGGAAACATTGTTCATGGTCGCGGACAACCTACTAGATTTAGCTCCAGAAGCAAAAAAAAATGTTTTAGGGCGCGGTGGCGGAGACGATTCACTTCGCCCAATCTCCATTTTGTGAAACGAATGATATTTTGTAAGTAAAATATTTCATGTACAATATAAAAAGTAAAAGGTTTATTTTTTACAGGTAAAACAATATAAATACAAAATTCACTTTCTCAGAATTTATTAACAATATAAATAGAAAAATAGCTTACAAGTAGGCGTGTTTAATGAAATAATATTCATTTTATACAATTCTTATTTTGTCTTTTGTTAAAAAATGTGCTGTATCATAAATAGAAAATAAATTAAGGAAAGTTGTACTGAAATGTCATATATACATCCTAAATTTGTTCAATTCAAATTAACTTAAATTAGGTATAGATAAAATTTATATAAGGCACGGATACATTTATTGTTGTTGGTTATTTTTCAAATAAAAACAAATTGGTTGATTTAATCATATTTACGCGTTATAATTGGAAATCGGACAATTTTCAGTTGATTTCCAAAGTCACATAAAACCGAATCGCGTAACATTAGCAAGTGCTTCACAAAAACAAAAGGAGATCGTCCTAGTACGATATTCCTCACACTCTCTCCAGTCCTTACGTCATAAATAACTAAACTGCCTGAACGGGCAGTTACTACTAAATGAGAACTTAACATCTGTACTTGACTTGTAAATGTTTGTTGCACGTGGATTGTTGTTAGCAAGTGACCTTGGAATCTCTCCCATACACAAATCCTCTCATCACAACCAAGGGATATCACATAACTCACCGAGTACGTCAAGGAAACTACACTGCCATCGTGTGCTTGAATGCTGTACATGCACGTTCCTAAAACAATAGAAACAGTTGCGCAAAAGACAATTAACTGCCAAATAAATGCCACTGATAAGAGAATAAATGGAAACGCAAAACATAACCTCAACCATTAAAAGTTGACAGCAATAACAGAATTAGTGATGAGCGATATTTCACGAACTGTGATTCTTTCACGGTGATTGGAGAATCACGGATCACGACCGTGAGTGAAGAATTCTAAAAGCAGTGATTCGTGATTGCGGTTTAACGGCGAGGCGCGACTGCGCACAGCAAATTGACGATCACTGCTTGGCCATTGGCAAATGAACAAATAATATCGGTGAATTAACGATCCTAAAACTGTGATTCCCGGTTGCCTATTGAAAATGGAATATATCAAACCGATGAATTAACATACATATTATTACATCAGCTAGAAATGGCGGAGGTTATCTTCTTACAATATATTTATGTTTTTCAAAGTAAATATTGATATTCTTTTATATAATTATATTATATCTGCAACTATATAATGAATGTGTATTTATTTTTACTTACTGTCTAATAGCCTCTAGTAGTAAAATTTAAATTTCCGGCAATTATTTTTAGGAACTTTAGGAACATTGGAACGCGAAATTACCAATGATTTTGTATTAGAGTGTGATTAGATTACAAGATTAGTTACTTTGATGTCTTTCTGTTGAATTGTCTGTATTTTCTCAAACTACGTAATGCATCTCAGAACTTATATCCATCCTTGCTTTTCGCATTGCGGTTATGTTAGCTATTTTTATTACAAATTTGTAAACATATAAATTTGAGTTTTTCTTTTGATATATGTATAAATGTTTTCCAAAACTGAAAATGTGCATGGTAACTCTAACGCGATAAGAAAAACTCCTCACCTTCTAACCTTACCAACCTATGAGAAGTACACACTATTATACGTGATTATACTAAGATATAATATCGATGAGTCAATACAGTGATCGCAATCACCGTTTATAATCACCGATATTTGTAAATCACATTCACGACTCACGACGTGATTTAAGAATCACCGTTTCGCTCATCACTAAACAGAATAATGACTACGTGTTTGTGTTGGAGTTGATCTTTTAAAGAAAGCTTTTGTCAGGTGGTAGTAGTGAACACTTGAAGTACTTCTATAAAATATTAGCTATAGGTGGCCAGCCACTCATTCTTATAAAATAGTTTTATATTATATTTTTATTTCAGATACGTATCCGAATTTGAAGCATTTTAACAGTACTGTGATAACCTAGTGGAGGAAGGGGCTAGTTTCGTACGCCATAAGTTATGAGGTCGAATTTCGGTGGTCTTTTGTTTTTTATTTATTTATGCATGTTATGAGTATGTAATTAATCAACCAAACAGAAGATGGCAAGATATTCAATCAGTAAATTGCTGAAAGCCTACCTTTTAATAGTAGATTCTCCAATTTTCGTAAAACGTAGTTTTACTTTCGAAATTAATTTCATTATGATGATGAAGCATTAAGTTCTTATTTTTTTCTAATTTGATGTTACAATAAAGCTATAAACACACTAAAGTGGTTTATGATTTATAAACGCACTAGTGCGTTAATAGTTTTTTTACTAGAATATTTTAAGTTGGAAAAAGGCGATTAATGTGCAAATTAGAAAAAAAAGTAACACAAAGAACTTGTCAAAGCTGTTCTAGACTCGGCACAAGCGCCCCGTTTTTTAAACTTGGACTCGTCTGATACTGTTCCTATGAAACTAGCTCTTTAATCAATTTGTGTCGACCATTCATTTGTATGCTTTATTAGTATACACCTACAACCTGTTTGATGACTTCGACAGTTTGCTTCATACAGTCTGTCGAATCATTCAAATTTACATTGAATTAAATGTTACACCAGATTCCGGTAAGCAGCGACATCTGCATGATATTTGAGAACATAAGAACTACTTTCTTGACATATCAAGATAATAGTAATGGCACGCCCAACTGATGATAACCTGGTTTATGTCAAAACTAAATTAGCATAAAACTATCTAACCAAATAATTATGTAATTTAAATAACCAATAAGAAGTGAAATATAACTTTAAAAAAAAAAAACCAATAGTTCGGTTTTTGACGAAGCAAATAGATTAATTAGAATAATTTTGGGAAATATTAACTTCAGTACTTGTCAAAATGACATTTATTCAAATTTAAATTGACATTTTGCAGTCACAACCTTTTCCCAAAAGAGTCTGGTAAGTGACGCCAACGGTGAACATATTCGATAGGCCGTATAAAGCAAACCCTCCTTTTTATATGTGAGCTACTTGCTATTTATATAGCTATTTAAAAAGTTAAAGAATATACAGCTGGAAATACGTTGATAATTTCCGATTCAAAAAGTGCCTTATCGGCTCTTCAACATAAGAAGCTTTTTAATCACAACTTAGCCTGGAGTATTCTTGAGAAACTTTACCAGTTGGAATTGGAAAATATTTATATTCATACATTTTATTTGAGTTCGTAGTCCTATTGGAATACATGGTAATGAAATTGCGGATAAATTAGCAAGAATGGCTGGAAATCAGATTGTTTCTAATTTTAAATTATACTATGATTTTAATTATTTCTTTTACAAGGAAATTATTAAAGATTGGCAAAGATGGTAGAATGACTCTGTTAGATTTAAGGGGCAACATTATTTCCAAATACAAAATTTCGTTAATCTAAAAATTTGGCATTAAAACTTTTCTTGGATATCAAGATTTATAGTTACCTTTAATAGATTACGAATAGGTCATTGTACTGTGGAAGCTCACTTACAAAGAATTGGTGTTGTTAACTCCTATGTCAGTTATAATATTATTATAATATTTAAATAAAATCACAATGGACGACAACATACGAAATAAAATGTTAAATTAAATGTGTTTACTGATATTTGAAGAGGAATACTGTTAATATTTTTGACAATCTAGAGCAGCCAATAAATTGTTTCCTTTAGCGTCACGTGGCTATTTATATAAAATAAAAGTAGTTTATACAATTTTACACGTTTAAATCTAATGTTGAATGAAGTATATTCCGCATTTTCTAAGATATGAATATTATACGTAATTCTAGCTTATACCTGTCAGTAAATCCCAAATGCAAAGCATTCCATCTTGAGACCCACTGCCAGAAATTCCTGGGCACAATCTATCAATAAATAAACATGTTATTGGCCCACAATGACCATGTAAAGTATACAAAGGAGTGCCATCTTCTAAACGAAAAACTTTCAAGGTGTGGTCTTGACTCCCAGTTAGTATTCTTCCCCCTTCACAGTCCAAACAATTTATAGGTTGCTGATGAGCTTTAGCAGTTAATACCTTAAAACAACGCATGTCTTCCTTAGAATCGTTCTACGAATGAAGAAAATCACTCAACACAATTTCTTTGAAAAATATTCATTTCTTACTTCGATCAAGTGTTTACAATCTATAGAACCTGCTGACCCAGTTCTGATGTGAGTTCTTCTATAGGCAATGGAAAAATTCCAATCAATCGGCCGACCATGAGTGTAAGATTGTAATTGCAAAATATCTAGTGAACCATACAGACGAGTAGCTATTACTCTAGATCCTACTATTTTTACTGATGTAATTCCAATTCCACTTACGTCATCATATATATGCTAAAAATAGGGTAGAATAAAACATAAAAAACATCGATAGGCTTGATAACTTTCAAAGCAGGTTTTGTTTTATTTTAAATTTACCTTAAATTTTCCAGTAGTTCCTTCCCAAAACTCCAATCTACCATCTGCACAACCCAAAACGATTAGATTGTCTAAATAATCCATGCACCAAATTGGTGATAACTTTGGCGCATCTCTCTCCAATGTTGTAAATACACAGTTATCTGCCAAATCTTCAGAGCTTTCTATATTTCTTTCATCATTTGAAAGCTGATTTTTTTCATAATCAGATTTTTCACTAAGCCGTCGCATCACGTCACTATATTTATTCCGATATCTCACACTGGACTTCTTCTCAAACTCATTCACAGCCTGTCTATAATGTTCTCCGAAATCGAACACTTCAGATCTTTTTAAATTACTACGCACTGGCACGTTACTGAAGTTCAAGGATATTTTATCTTTAAAACTGGGAAATTGCAATAAGCTACCCTCTGCAGAAGGTGGTGATCCCGATTCGTAATCTGACATAATATTATCATCATAATCTTCATTAAAAGTGTCCTGTTTATTGAATATACTGTAATTAAATTCCGTTGTGAAGTTTTACTATGAATTATATTTAATATTTACGTGTTTCTATCTATACTCGATTGTAGTTCCCCAGTTACAGAGTCCCAAACTTTTAATTGACCTCCCAAACAGCTACTGGCTATGCTTGAGCCATCAGTAGCCAGACATTCGACTTCTTGCAAATGTCCATTTAATACTATTGGAACCGCTTCGAGTAGGACTGGTATTTCAGTTACTTCAGTCTTTTCTTTTGTCCAGGATGCTCTCCATTCGGCATAATTACGAGAACATATGCATTTGTAAAGGACAACAACCATATATGTTAAAACTATTACACTTATGAAACAAAGTATTGCAACAAGAAGAATTTCCATAGGTGATGTCGGATACAGTGGTCTTTCCGATTGTGAAAGGCTATTCAAGTTTGAACCACTATCTAAATCTGAAACAATGAATGCTGCGATATGTTTTCATTTAAAGGCAACAAGGAAGGATTACCATTAAAATCGATAGGATCCAAAGCAGCGGCTAAAGAATTCCATTGGAATTTATGAGACGATATTTCATCAGAATTCGTAAAAATATAGCTTCTTCCGGCGAAATAGCGTGTGATATTTTTATATTTGGCAATATAGCTATATGTTTTCCAGCAAGGGATATATTATACTTTTTAAAAATAGAAGGCCAATGATATGTCGATAGTTTCAGCCACGGTGGATAATCAGGATGAATCAGTTTACTTAAATCTTCTGTATGGTTTTGAAGAAAAAGATAAGACGATTTCTGTTGAGACAGTATTTGTATTTTCAGGGAGTCATTCGATTTAATTATTGGTAGTATCCCAAATGGGGCGGTTTTATTTTGTTTGAATAATTCGAATTTTTGTTCAGATGCACCAAGAAAATATTGATTTATAAATCCACTTTTATATAAAATCATGCTGATCCATGCTATCATCAAGATCATGAACGAACGTTGAAAGAATCTCGTGCGAGCCCATATATTAATAACGCGCAGTCGTTTCGGAATTTTCTTTTCTTGAGCTTGCTGTGCTTGTCCGGCAACTACGGTCGTGTGGACGGTATTTAACCTTGGATGAGATTTAGATCTAACCATACCCACTACAGGAACATTTAGGCTTCTATCAAAACACTGCTGATATAAACTATTACGAAAGTTAACACTTTCAGATGTATCACATCTTCTAGTATCAATACCCAATATAGTAGAAAAGAAGAATATCTGCAGAAAAAAATCTGCTACTAAAGCTACTACAGCAAATATGCAAAATTCCTGTATAACCGGCACGCATGTAATGATACCAATTGTGAGTATTGTAATTTCAAGCATTAAATTCTTTGTAATAGACCAGCCTTCTTTACTTAAACCCTGAGCAACTCTTATTTTGATATCTAAATGAGATGGCGTAGTCACTACACTTTTAGTTAAAACTAGGACGTTCTCCAAGCCTACTAACATTACTAGGAAGGGAAATATTTCCTTTCCTTGTATGGTCAAAGTTAATCCAAAGAAAAAACAATATCCCAATGTCATAGTCAAGCTGGTAAACACTGTAACTACAACTGTAAACGCCATACCAATTTTAGACTTTATGATTTCTATTTTACGTACGGAAAAGTAATAGTATAAAAATAGTATGAAAAATGCAAATGCTAAAGGGACGAACTTATAAAAATTTATATCACTAGGATACTGTATAATAAAAGTATCATTGAATTTAATTTGGCTACTAGTGATGTTTAAATCTTGGTGCAATGGATACAACGTTTGAAGTTTATGCCTTAAACCAGCTATAAATCTGAAAGAAAAAAAAAAATAAGATTACCTCATTTTGTGAATGCGTTACTCACTGTTCATCATATTCCTTAAAAAATAAAGTAATGGAATACTGTAAAATTCTCATTCGATTTCTCAATGGGTATCTCTTAATACCTGTATCTGCCATGTGCATTCCAAACAGCATGTCTGCTGTAGAAGTTTTTCCTTTTTGTAGATTCTAAAAAATGTGTAACATATTCTAATTAACCTTATATTATACTTTCAGATCAAGCTATAATACCTGATGATTAAAGATGGTGCTAATAATGTTGGTGTCTTGTAGAAAAATTTGCACATCTTGCCGCCAAAAATTGGCAGGCGATAGAACTAAACATGAATATTCTGGGAGTACACTAGATCTTGTATCTTTAATCTTTCTTATGGCTTCTACATGTAAGCATAAGTGTCCCAAATCCTTTTCACTATTTAACAAGATGTTTTCAACAATTATAAATAAGAATGTAATACATCTATACCTTTCACTATCCTGATAATTGCGTACAGTATCCAACAATTTGAATGCTTCATACATAGGTGCTCTAAATGCATCACCTAAGAACAGATTCGAAGACCAGGGAACAACTGCTATTCTTAGCACCACCTGCTGTACATAGCACCATGGTTGGTCTATGAACTGATTGGATGTATAGTTTGGGTTATTGACCCATTGTGCAACAGGTAAACTTCCAGGAATTGGTAAGTTTATTAGAGGATAACTGAAATTTAATCATATATACAATAATATTTTTATATATATATGATTAATATATATAATTATATTTTATTTAATTATATAAATATATAATTAAAAAAAAAATAAGTAAGTAGCATTAACTAAAACATATTAAGTGAAACATGGAAAATGAAAATTTTACTATTAAGATTAACATTTACGGAACTTAATAATGTGATTTTGTAATACACATCATCATATTAAAAGTGATGAATGTAATAAAAACCGCAAGTCTATTATTTTATTTAAGATCATTCATATCATCAAGTAAACAATATTTTTGTGTTGATAATTTGTTATCAAATTGGACAACGTGAAATTTAAAAATCGTAACCCCAAATAAAAAAAAATTATAACCATTATTCACTGCATAAGAACACGTTTAATATGATCCATCAGGTTTTTAATTGTATGCCAATGTGTTGCAGTACCTGTTGTGTTCAATACATATATGTAAACATTTCTTGTAATTATGCACTGTATAGATAAGTTGTTATTCTATATTTACATATTCTTTATCATCCAGAATAAGTAAACACTGATAGTTAAAATTATACGGACCAATATTTTAAAATTACAAGGTTTTATTAACTACTGTTAGAAATTTTCCAGAACAATTACAATAGATCCGTTAAGGGTTTCAATTTAAACAATTAATCAAATCTATATGTGTTTGAAATAATTTTATATAAAAATACTTTGCACTACAATACAATTAATGTTAAATTAAAAACTTTTGTATAATTGTGATCTGTAAACCGTAATTAGTTGTAAGCAGCTTAAAATGATAACAGAAATTTACATTGTTCATAATGAAAATTATTTACCTAATGGAAAGGAAATAAATGCTAAATTTATCACAGTTAGAACTACAGGTGTTTAATGTATTTAAGTATTTATGCACCCTTTTGATATGAAAGTAATTGTATATGTTTGCCTTATCTGATCAAAAGCATACTTGAAAGGTTTCATTGTACAAGCTTATATTTTTATTTGTTATGATTTGATCAGTAGTACTGTAGTTTGTGCAATATGAACTTAGCATGGACAAAATAAGCAAGATTTGTCAGTACACACAGAAATATACATAAGATTTCTTCCATAAAATTAAAGTAACTACAAACCAATTAGTAATTTTCAAGTTATGATTCATTGTTATTGTAGCAGCAAGAATAGAGCCTTTGCAATAGTACTAATTGATATATAAACAAATATATTATCTAATCATGCATACTTGTAAATCAACAGAAACTTACCAACATAGTAATGCCACAGTAATTGCGAAAAAAAGGACACATATTGGGTGCGAGTTACAAAATAAGCCATAAGAATAATATAATTGGCTCACTCGTTCTTGTAAATTAGTTGCTTTCGCTGTTGAGCCCCTAACCAGGGGCTTTTTTTCATGTGAGTTCATTGACAAACATATGATAACAAATGCATTCTTCTGTTATCCATAAAACCAATCCATTATAGTTGATCACTAAAATGTTAAAAACTCTTCTTATTAGATGAAAAGACATTAGACTTCATCTGCAATAAACCAGGTAGTTACATCAACACTTATTGAGACTTCTTAGATATGTGATGTTATTCTTCAAAAACATTACCTTTCTTTAAGAGATTGTTATAGACATACTTGTGCACACCATTATGCATATTTATACTTTGCATTTCATTTACGCATTATGTTCTTTATTTATGTCGGTATACATAAGCAATAGAATAGAACTCCTAATTCAATCAAGAGTGAATTAGACTATTTTAACGTGAACATAAAAGCAAGATAAAACGATTCTGTCATAATCGTATTATGTTAATTAGACTACACAGTTTACGTAGAAAATACTGACAATTATCCAATGGATAATTAGTTATAAAACGTAAAATGATATAAAAAAATATAACCTCGCTTTGTAATAAGTTTAAAATAACAATTTTACCTTGAAAGTGAAATATGCGTTAGTTTGGTTACTACACAATGACTATTTACTTCTAGTAGATTTAAAAACAGATGAGTATTAATTAATTCAAACGCAAAATAATCCAAAATATAAATTTTATAATAAATATTCATTCCGGTACACACACGAACATTTATCATAGAAATGAGGCAGGAAATCACAGGAAATGGTTGTGAGCGCCGATAATAGGAAAATCGTATATATAATTACAAATAGATGTCGCAACGTATACCCGGCCTGTCAGGCATAGAAATAAAAAGTTGGTGTTTTTCCAATATTTCAGAATAGGGTTTCAGGTTTTCAGGTGGTTTCAGTGCAGTGTATTTTCAAACTTCACTGATTACACGACAGAAAGAGAAAAGCTGCGAAATACTGGTAAAAAATAATGACAATTAATTCAAAAATTAATTTAATTTGAGATACTAATTATAGTAGGTACTATAAACTAGTACGGTGAGCACTACGATAATTTACAATAATTATAATAAATTATTAAAACACGTCCTTATACCACTACCTATATAATATTTTTTGTTTTAACACTATGTGCACTATGCAAAGCTAAAGAAATGTGCAGTGTTAAATAAAACGTATATTGTGCTGAAGAGGTGTTTTAATATTTATTATTAATCAAAAAAGAACAAGGTTTATTTAGCAGATAAGGGTAACAACAACATTGTTAAATATATGTTTATTAAATTAAATTAATGGTGTATATTGAATTTCTTCTTCTTTAATGAAGGAATTTTACTTCTTTCATTGAAATACGTATTTATAAGTAATAAAAGATTCACTACTAAGTTGAACTATAAATTAATAAAGTATACGAAATAAAGTAATCTTTCAGTTAGTGCGAGAATAAATCGATCTTGTGTGTCTATTTATTAGGAGTTGATTTAAATTATAACCTACTCAGATTACAACTGTTAAAGGCCGCTTTACAGTTCGCAATTTTTCGTATTGCGTGCAATACAAATAGCGCATGCGCATTCAATAGATTTCGATCAGCTGTGTGCAATCTTATTGATGTTGCACGGAATAAAATGTATTCTATATTTCAGTGCGCGCAATTTTACTGCACGCAATACGAAAAATTGCGTGCAATACAAATAGCGCATGCGCATTCAGTGGATTTCGATCAGCTGTGTGCAATCTTATTGGTATTGCACGGAATAGAACGTGTTCTAATATTTCATTGCACACAATTTTATTGCACGCAATAACAAAATTTGCGAACTGTAAAGCGGCCTTTATAATAATTTTATTATACTTTTTTTTTCAGGATTTTTTCTGCATTTGTATATGATTATGCGTATAGCTAGAAAGACACTATGTTTTTTTATCTATTTATTAACTCACATGTGTTTGACCTCTACAGAAAGTTTACAAGATAATTCTATATACATGTTAAACGATTTTATCAAAAGCAAAAACTTAATGCTCTCTTTACATACATGTTGGAGTAAAGGTATTTATCCTATTTATGTTATCTATATAATTTGAATTTTGGCTAAACTGGTATTTTCAGCAAAATCCGTGAACTTTTCAAAATCTGGCAACTATAGCAGTAATAATTTACACTTTTTTACATTTCATGGGCATTTTCTTCAATTTCACTTAAAACTAACAAACTAATTCTTATTATGGATTTGAGTAATAATTGTACTTCAGCTTGGTCTACATTGCATCAAGTAAGGGGATTACGCATTTTGTTTAATGCGTCATACGTATAAAGTATTCATACAAAAATGTCTAGAAATATCTTATTATTATTATAATAAATAATACTATACTACTAATATATATATTGTAACGTTTTTCTATTCTTAAAACGTTGTCGGGGTTTAGAAAAATACACAGGCGATATATTTAAATTAACTTGATGATATATTACCGCACTTACGAGCTACTTAAAATCTATTAAATAAGTTCAAAATTAACACTAAAATTAAATCACTTAATTACTAATGTCTCTAACGATTTATTTGCACCGATATTTATATCACACGTACTAATTCGTTCGTATTTACCTCCACTCGTTGTCCGCATTGTTCAACTCGTATCAATCGACCGACTGACCAATAACCACGCGTTATTTTATATCTGGCGCCGAATTACGAGATTGTCGCGATACATCTAGGGCTGTTTCTAGATTCACGAACAATAATCACGGAATCTTCGACTCGCGTACTGCCCTCTCAGTCATTTTGGTACCAATTCTTTCTTGCCCCTATGCTAGCGCCATCTAGGGCGCTATCACGCCAGTTTTAAAAATTGAACGCTCGTTAATTATACAGGTATATCCAGTAACTGTTTCAGTTAAAAGTTTATGATTTCTATTATTTACTTATATTTTGAGATTTTGGCACCAGTATATGTTCGATGGGAACTATAAGTGTTAAATACCTTAACCAAAAATCACTCCGGTTGACCGGAATGGATGTCAACTTTCTTATTTTAAATATAATGATATAATTTTTATTCATTTTGGATTCTACAACTATAAATACGTCATTTTCATTAGCTATTCCATGCTACATGTTGCCGTTTTTGAGTTATTTAAGTTTCTCTTTTTTTTTTTTTTCATAAGTTATTGCATCATTGAGAAATTAATATCTCGGTTAATACGTGCAAAGTAGAGACCTCCAAATTGCTTATGTTATGAATGTAGATATTACTCTAAGAAACGGTAAGCACACTTTACATTCTAACATATTAGGGTGTTCCAAAACTGAGGAACAAAGTGACATATTTTCAAATGCAGAAAACGAATTTTTTTAAATAGAACACCCTGTATTTTAATTCGGCGTTAGGAAGTAAATATCATCCCTATCACTTTATATCAGCATTCCCTAACCATCTTCAATAGATTTGAGATATGAGCGACTTTTTCTTAAACAGACTAAGTAGCCCTATCTTTAAATGTTTGTAGCTGGCTCTGAAATGGATTCACGTCAAATTCATGTATTATTCTTGAATAACCATACAAGAATGTCTGTTTCGAATAGTCATTTCTATTAATATGCGTTGTACGAAAGTGTTAATTACAATGATATACATAAACACTTTTGGTTAGTCAATAAATTTGACATTAATTCCATTCAGAGCCAGCTACAAACACGCAAAGATAGGGCTACTTAGTCTGTTTAACAAAAAGTCGCTCATATCTCAAAATCTATTAAAGATAGGTATAGGGAATGCTTATATAAACGATAGGGATGATATTTACTTCCTAATTCCGAATTAAAATACAGAGGTGTTCTATTTTTTAAAAAATGAGTTTTCTGGCATTTGAAAATATGTCACTTTGTTCTCAGTTTGAACACCCTGTATGTTGAATGTAAAGTGTCCTTACCGTTTCTTAGAGTTATATCTACATAATAACATAGCAAATTTGGAGTCTCTACTTGCAGTATTTACCGAGATATAGTTTCTCAATGATGGCAATATTATGACTAAAAAAAAAGAAAAACTTAAATAACTCAAAAACCGGCAACATGTAGCTATAGGAATAGCTAATGAAAACTGACGATTTATAGTTGTAGAATCCAAAATAAATAAAAAATATATACATTCTATTTAAAAATAAACAAAGTTGACATCCATTCCGTCAACCGGAAGTGATATTTTTTAAGGTATTTTACATTTATAGTTCCAATCGAACAGATACTGGTGCCAAAATCTCAAATATAAGTAAATAATAGAACATCATAAACTTTTAATGAACCAGTTACGTGGAATACCCTGTATATGTATACATATGTATACATCGTCAATACACAATATACATATATATCATGGACAATTACTACAACAAATAAATGTAAAACACAACACTACACATTTTTATATCTGTACAGACTAATTACACACATACTCACACGGAATGAGTAGAAGGCCTTCTGCAGCAAAAATTCCTTCAATTTATATTTGAATTTAGTGATGTCCCGAGAAAGGGCTTTAAAGTCAATGCATTAAAGACTTGTATTGTTCTATATTTTGGACCATTTTCAAAAAAATTAGAAGAGCGCTTACGAATAGAGAAGTTATTAAAAAATCGAGTTCGCATTAATCAATATTTTCTTATTAAGTTTCGATTGAAACAAAATTGTAGGTCTAAATTGACTAAATTAGCAAAATCTTCGCAAATATTTAGAGTTTAATTACTTAATACTCTCATTCACCACGCATCATGCGAATTACACGCTTCTGCAAAACAAAAATGCTGTTAAAATGAGTAGATGAACCTCAGAAAAGTTATAGTATAACGCAAACGTGACTCTACCTGATCGAAATAAAAACTTTTCAAAGAAATCATGGTAACACATTTTTTTAAAATATTTATTCCATATAGGGCAGAATTAAGACTCTTACGAAGTTCCGAACATGAACATCCCACTTTAAATTTTTATCTACTATTAATCCCAAAAACTTTGTGGACTCGACTTGAGATATTTATTTGTTGTTTAATTTCATGTAGAGACTGTAGTTATTACAGGTTTTAGAAAAATTGATTAGGCTAGTTTTCTTACTGTGAAGTATCAAATGATTACTTGCAAAGAAAACAAGCCGATGAAAGTATTAGTATGTGTGTGTTAGTTTTTTGGCTTTGTTTGATGGATCAGATGTAATATCTTAATCATATTTTAAGCACATGTTATAACACAAATATTTTAATGTTTTAGATAAATACTACTAATTCTTTTATATCACCCATCAAATATTTTATTTTATCTGATAATATTTTGGATTTAATAATGGCTTTAAGAAATTATACAGTGTATCCAGCGAGTGACGTTATTGTAGCAGAAAAAAATGAATCTGACTATAGGTTACATGGAGTTTATAGAATCAATGCAATTTCTGAGCTAAGTATGTTAATATATATATGCACTTAGTGCACGAAGTATAAATAAATACCTATAGTTGCTTTAGTGTGAAATAGCAGCGTTATCCGTTAATGCGTAAACTTTGTTTAAATAAGATTCATTTCATAAAAAGAGCTTATCAGATGTGCTGAGGATTTTGTCAGTATTTCTTGATAATGTCTAAGGTTCTAGTTCTGTGAAATATCGTAGATATCTAGCCGTTTAAATAATATATTATGAAAATAGTGGTGGTCATATTGAATTCAAAATGTATTTAATACCGATAAATGACTGAGTATTCCAAGTAATCAATTTTGAAGTATGGCCATGAATAATAAGAAATGTAGTCTTTTTTTATTACCTGTGTACGTACGTAAAGTAGTGTGACGAAATGTATTTTTATCCATTTAAAATGATACCTTTAACATTTAATGGAATTATTTGATCATAATGTTAGAATGTGTAATTTGATATACGTCATTAATATACAGTGTGAGCCAAATGTACACAAGTGGTGGAGATACTTTCCAGCAAAGCTGCGGAAAAGTGAGACAAAACTATTGACTACCGTCCAAATGTGAACATTTTTTTTTTTATATTAATTTCTCTTTTCTTAATTAAATTAAATCAATGAATTCTCTTCAAAAGTTACACACCTATTTAATGTTGCATTAAATTTCGGGGAAATGATAGTTTTCTTACAACTTTAATTTAGGTAAATAGGTATCACACTTAGTATAAATGTTAATAGACGTGTTTTCTTTCTGATTTACAACTAAATGCACTAAAACGATATTAAAAACAAGGTTATCTGATGGCTATTCTGATTTGAACCAAGTATGTAAAAAACCAGAAAAAAACCCAAAAAGGAATATGTAAAATATTTTTTCATTTTTGGATTATATTTCTGTGGTCTTTATTAGAACCAATAACAATGTTCTACATCTATTCTATAGAGTACACCAACTATTTTAGATTTATTCTTTCGAGTTTGCCATGACTGCTATCACACTACATTTTCAGAGAGCATTTGTTTCACCTGTCATACACTAGAAATAGCAAAAGTTTTAGTATTTCTATCAATATTCGAAATAAATTGTGTGTTGTAGATTTTCGGAAAGCTACCTACAAAATTTACGATATAATTATTTCAAATAATAATAAAATTTAAAAAAATATTTGGGGATGGCATTCAAAGAATATACACACTATATGGGTATATTAGCCGGAACACTTAAAAAATTTGATGTCTTGGATTCTTTGTATATTTTAAATAAGTTGCCCAAAATTAGAAGACCCGTATTTTTACAAAGATATATTCGAATAAATTCTGCAAAATCAATAAAATAATCGCAGAAGTCATGTTGATTGGTTATGCATAAATTAAAAAAGTAAACGAAGCAACATCACTTCTGCCATTATTTTATTGATTTTGCAAAATTTGTTCGGAAATATCTTTGTAAATAGATACTATAGAGTTCTAGGAAAATATACGGGTCTTCTAATTTTGGGCAAAGAATTCAAATTATCAAAATAATCGTTGCTCATTATCTCTATTATGTCTTTTGATCTGAGAAACTTGTACTGATTAACCGAAATGAATTTCATGTGTAGTACATGGTACCCAATAGGAATAACAGGGAATCGCTATTTTTCTTTTTAGATTGCACCAAATATTGCATGATACCACGTGGCACAACGGAAAAAAAAAGAATTAATTGTATTGAGCATATAATTGCGATAATTGGCTATAACTTTATGAATTAACAAAATACAATAAAATAGAGAATTTTATCCTAATAATATGCTGTGTAAATTTGAATGCATTCTTGAAGCCACATTTCCATTGAACTTACTAAACTCCCAATTTTAAGACTCTTTTGAAGACTTCCAGTTTTTGTTACTTGGTTATCACCCTGTATAGCTCACCTCATGTTTTTATTCATGTTATGGATAAATACGAAATATATTAATTATAGTGCTGTTTCTATATATGTATATGAAATACACAGGGAATCTTATTAGCTTACTGCGATAATAGAGATATGTGATAATGTGATTGGCTTAACCTTTACCTGCCCTTAGCATTCTTATAAGCCAATCACCTTACTACGCCACACTTTATATTATCATAATATGTGGTGGTGAACGGTATATTATTTCTCATTGCTTGCAACGAGTTTAATAAGGTGCAGTTACATATTTATAGCACACATATTGACAGTAAATGCCAGTTATTATTCTGTCATGCACATATACGTGGCTACTGCATAATAGAAGAAGCAATATACCAAATCGATGCAGAGTAACTGATATTGAATAAATAAAGATGTACTGAACAGAAACTTAAATGAGTACGTTATATTATGTCTATTAAAATTTTAACACTAACTGCAAGGGCCAATCTATTGCACTGATACAAAGGACTTTTTACAGCAAAGATTTTTTTTAAATAGCCTTTTGTTTCAGAGCAATATTGTTTGTATTAGGAAACAATTATTTGAAATTAATATTTCTTTGAATAAAAGAAGTATTTCTATCAGTGTGTCACATTGAGATCACTGAATACTACTGTTTTACTAAATATATTGTGGTGGATTAGTAAAAAAATGGTAGTGTATGTAAACGATAATAAGCTTCCATATATGCGCTCTAAGCAAGATTTATTTATAGGTAGTTTTGATATTTTTCCGCCACAAGGAGACATTAAGAGAAACCGCCACTATTTTTCTCAAATTAAATGTGAATCTAAACCAATAAAGTCTTGATTATTTATGCAACCGAAAATAGAGTACACTTAAATGTTAATTAAAAATGATTAGTGAATAATTTTGAATTACATAGCGCTAGGTATAGAGTACTTGTAGTTTCAGTTGCATAAGCAATGAACATACAATGAACAAACGAGAGAACTTCTCGAATCACAGATTCTAATGAAATTTTAGCATTTCATAGACCGCGCATAGAGGGTTATTCACGGACTCTTTCTGTTGCGACGGAACCTCAAGTTTAAGGGGTGCAATTTGACTTTGAAAATCGGTCAAAATTTCATTTATCCAAAATAACTTTTAAACAATGAGAGGTAGAAAAAACGTTTCAATGGTGCAGTTGCACCGTTTAGGGAGCTCTTTCGATTGGTATACTATTTACATATGTACAGGATATTACAGTAAGCACGGAGCGACATATGTTGCGCTTATTTGACTGAATTTTAGAAATTAATTATAATCACTCTGTTTGTTATCGGATACTGTATCCAGGGGTGATATAAATAATTATGCAGGATGTCCACAAAATTATGTTTTTTTTTTCTATTTCTTTATTCTAATGAATACGCTGTATATTTTTATGTAATTACATTGTATGTTGAAAAGCGTCAGATTAAAACAGATTACGACTTCAATTTTCATTCATTAAAAATAAAGTGATATCATTATTGTTACTGTTTGTGTATATATAAAAAAAATTATCTATTGGCAATAATATGTTTAATGATTTTATATCATTTTGCGGATGTGTAGGTAGCTATTTATATAAAAAACAATTACTTAAATATAATCAATAAATAGTTCGTGTGAATAATAAAATAAGTAACAAACTGTATTTTGAAAATTTATTATATGTATGCCACAAACAGCTTTTTTTTAACTAAAAGTGAGGTATTCATGCATTACTCTTCGTCATGATAGTAAAACTCCTCAAAAAAAAATCGTTCGAATATTCAATCGATTTATTTTTTTTTTTGCCTCTGAAGCGTTCTTTTATTTCCATCAGAATAAATAGAGCAAACTCTCGCGGCGTTCTTATATTAGCTTTTTATGCTTTATTGTAGATTTTTCTGGTCGAGATTATGATCGGGAGCTCACAGATTTTGAATGGTGGGGGAAGGTAACCTAACATGACCTTGATTTGGTACCTTTCTTTATTTTTGTAAGTTGCTTTTTGGCGATTTCTTTTAAAATCGGTGGAAAAAATAATTTTATTATTTTCGTATTTATATACCATAAACATAATATACAGAGTATATCAGTAGCGCCGGTATAGGTTCTCGCTCCCGCTTTCGTTGTTTTATTCCTGTATAAGTTCATGGTCTCTGAACTCACGTGGTGAAGAAAACGCCTTTGCTCTGCTCGCTCAAAGGAGTGAACATTCGAACGTAGCAATTGACTACAACACGCACATCTTATAAAAGCGGGGTGTGCGCATATTGAGCATGTGGGTAAAATTCTTACGTCATCGAACGAAAACGAATCTGCCACTTTATGAATAATTTTTTTTTGGTCTGGATTCCATGTACAGGGTGGGCCAAATTCGATACTTTTAATAGGAAACTTATATTTCTGAAGGAATTAGACAAAGACAGATCTGACCTATGCTTCTGGAGCTCGATTTAAAAAAAAAATCGATTGGTGAAGTCCGTATTTTTATATCTTCCATAATATAAGAGATACAGAGCGTTTTCGTAAAATATGCAATTTTTAAAAACCCTTGTAACTTTTTAATTTGTGAAAATGCTTGATTTATATAAGAACTTTATTAGAGCACTTTTTGACGTAGAATTCAATGCTCTAATTTGTTTTTTTTAATTCGTTTTTTTTTTGAGATATTATCAAGACTTGTGTTTTTTTTTATATACACCCTATATATTTTTACACTATTCAAAAGTACATAAAATTGCCTTTAATATGATATAATACACTTGATATTTTATTTAAAGGATTTTCAAGATATTTGATTTTTTGTTTGCAATTTAACAGTATTTCAAGGTGGCTCTGGCTGTAATTAAGCAATGTGCGTATTTGTTTTTTTATTTCTTTATTCTTTGTTTGGCCGTGGATGCTCGTAAATAAGCAAATAAAAGATTTCTACAAAGCAGAAAAAAAGTGGTTTTAATATTAAATGTTAGAAATAACAAGTTCAACAAACTAAGGAAACCATTAATAGTATTATTGATACTCTAGTTGTAAGGAATTAATGGTGGGATTCTGTGCGTATTTGTAGCACTTGTAAGGTTATTTATAAGTCTGTAAGCATCCTTAATACATGTTTACAGTCTTGCAGATAATCTTTTAGTCGCTACAGATATGCATAGAATTCCACCCTAAGGTGGTTTATTTTGTAGTGTATTCAACTTTTTTTTTTAATTTATCATGGCTAAAATTAAAATCAGCTGGTTTCTAAAATTCTTATAGACATATTTGAACGAAATATTTACAGAATATACCCCTCTATATAAAAAAAAATACGTAAGCATTATGAATTATAGTAAGTGTTCGAATTGTCCGCCATTCTGTTGTAAACATAATCGACACCGTTTCCTTACATTCTGAACTGAGTTCACCAACTCAAGCGGAGATAGAGAGTCGAACGCTTGCAAAACTGCAGCTAATACTCTAATTCCTGTCTTGAATTGGGAGAATGCTTAAACCCAAGATTTTTAATTTTTCCCCAAAGGAAAAAATCCAATGGGGTTAGATCTGGTGACCTTGCCGGCCAATGTATCGGTCCCTGATTTCCAATCCAATTGTTACGGAATTGTTGATTTAAAAACTCATTAATCCGAGCAGCATTGTGAGGGGGTGCTCCATCATGCTGGAAGTAAACGAATTCCAATTGGTTTAAAGGTATTTCATCTATGAGAGGTTCAATGAATTGTTGTAAAATATGGAAATAGCTTTCGGAGTTAAGAATTCCGTTATATATGTAGGCTCCAATTATCCTGGCACGGAAAATTCCTACCCACACATTGAAACTATATCGTCCTTGGTTTCTCATATCAATAGTAACATGGAGAAGAATTATATCTGTTAAAAATTCCCGCACTGCTTACGTTACATTCATCCGTCCATTAGCAAAATTATGATTTTCTTCACATTTTCCCAAATACCATTGACAAAATGCCATACGACGCTCCAAATCCGCGGCAAAAAGGCTTCCTTGTCCGATAGGGTTTCATTCTATACTTTTTTAAAATGCGCCTTGCCGATGTTCTTGCTAAACCTGTTTGTGCCATCTCGCGAGTGGAATGTGTTGGGTTATTTACAGTTTCCCCCAAAACGGCAATTTCCTCTAATTCTTTGTCTCTATTTTGAGCCACATAATTTTTAGGTCTCGGTTTTTGAAAGGATCAAAAATTTATTAAATTTTTCTTTAACCTAGTGAACATGTCTCTGAATGGTTGTTGTCTTTCAGGATATCGTTCATAGTAAATATTACATGCAACTTCCGCATTTTCACTTGCTTCTATAAAACACTTTAACATGTCGTATTTTTCATAGTTTTCATACATTTTTGAAATCTTGAATAATAAAACCACCAGTAACATTCATTCAAACTGACATTTCAAAATATTTTGACAATAGAAAACAAATACGCGTATTGCTTAGTTACAGCCAGAGCCACCTTGAAATACTGTTAAATTGCAAACAAAAAAATCAAATATCTTGAAAATCCTTTAAATAAAATATCAAGTGTGTTATATCATATTAAAGGCAATTTTATCTGCTTTTGAATAGTGTAAAAATATATAGGGTGTTCCATATAAAAAAACACAAGTCTTGATAATATCTCAACAAAAAAAACGAATTAAAAAAAACAAATTAGAGCATTGAATTCTACGTCAAAAAGTGTCCTAATAAAGTTCTTATATAAATCAAGCATTTTTACAAGTTAAAAAGTTACAAGGGCTTTTGAAAATTGCATATTTTACGAAAACGCTCTGTATCTCTTATATTATGGAAGATATAAAAATACGGACTTCACCAATCGATTTCTTTTTAAAATCGAGCTCCAGAAGCATAGGTCAGATCTGTCTTTGTCTAATTCCTTCAGCAATATAAGTTTCCTATTAAAAGTATCGAATTTGGCCCACCCTGTACATAATCGTGGTTTTTTACCAAGAATATGGAAATAGGCTACGATATCCTGGAGGGGATAATTGGTTGTGGACTAAAGATTGCCCATCCTGGGGGAGTTCTGGCGCAGTATGCCCAGTTTTGGCGGCACGCCGTCTGCTACACTGCTCGAGTTCATTCTTTACTTGGGTTGGCTTGAGTAGGCTGTGGGTGACTGACTCGGCCTAGGGAAGGCAGCACAATGGGTCCGGTTAGAGTGGGCTAAGTGCGCGGGGCTAGCCATCCTTCCCAACCAATGATCCAGAATCCAGACCCCTTCATGGAGTATACAAACTGACAAGTTCATTGGAATCTATGATTTACAGAGAGGTCTTGTGTCTTGTTAGATTACTTAAGGCTGTTCGGACATTTCCAAATGTATTTTTTACATTTTGTTTTCAATTTTTCATCATCAAGTACACTAATATTGTTCCTAAAGTGAACAATTCAAGTTAGACATTCTTTTGGACAACGTGGTGGTTAAAACACAGAAAATCATGAGGGAACTTCTATTAACTAGAGCTCATACGATTACTTTGCTTTTCATATCGTTTTAAAGGAAATAAATAGATTATATTTTCCAAAATTCAAGCGTGCTTTCTTCTGAAAAGCCGTATCTTCACGCATTCATATCCCTTTTCTAAAAAAAAGATATTTCGATCTCGAGAAAAAAAAAATGTATGTATAAAAAGGGCAAATGTTTGTTTGCAATTTACAATTTGTTCG
This sequence comes from Protaetia brevitarsis, assembly GCA_004143645.1. NCBI lineage: Eukaryota > Metazoa > Arthropoda > Insecta > Coleoptera > Scarabaeidae > Protaetia > Protaetia brevitarsis. Next base: position 3,020,135 of record RXPK01000284.1, on the reverse strand, counting down.
AAATAAACTTCTGATCAAACTGGTACAAATTTAAAAAAAACTGGACCAAAGGTCTGATCGGAAGTGTTCGAGATCTTTTAAATAGCTGCCATTGTAAAAATGCTCAATTAGAGTAGTTAAAATGACGACCTTTCTTAAATTAATTATTTTTTGTTGTTTGTTTCTGTAGGGTAAATTTCAGCACGCTTATGTTATCAAACGCAAGAATATTATAATATTATCTACATATAAAATAAAAATTAATACGATTATTTTAGTTTGGGAGACATATGGATATTGGTCGTCTGCATTTGGTTTAAAAGAATATTTGAATAAAATTCCTATTTCTCGTAGACGTCATGACCTGAAACAACAAAATCTAAAAGTAATGATTAGGATCACGGATAATGACACCTGGAATCACTTGGAAGATCTTCGGTAATAAACCTACATAATATGAGTATTTTATTGGGATTAATTAATATTTATAGGTATCCCAGTGTTGATAGTCTTACGAAATTATGTTATGAGTCAAATAGGTGTATAATGGATTATTGTAACGCAAATGTTACGTACGTCAGGACAGAGGACTTTGGAATTACTGATAAAAATGGAAAATTTAATGGAATTGTGGCCGGTTTACTCAGCGGGGAGGGCGATACATCTGGTAAAACATTAAATATCGCAAATTCGATGAAGATATATAGGTTAACTTGTTAATGGAATAAAAAATTATTCATGTGTTTTGATGTTACAGCGAATGCCTTAGTCCCGACATTTCAAAGACTAGATGCTGTTGCGTTTATGAGCGTACAAAGCCCATATTATATCAAATTCGTTTTGAAGAAGCCCTCGTTGTCGTATATAGAGAATATCTATGTCTTAGTTCTTGACAAAACAGTATGGTTAGTTTTGGTAATAATATTAGTTGTATTTGCCTTCGCGGCGTTTCTTATATTGAATATTGAAGCAAAAAGCGACAAGGTTTGTATGTTTATTGAAATATGTACTTGACAATATTATTTTGGGTATTGTTTAATTTTGCACATCATATCTGTTTTCTTGGACTTCATCATCCCTAATTTGATCAATATTTACCGTTCACGTTTTATACATGGTCATTGGATGAAATTTTTGCATTTCGATACTTCCAATGTAGGTAACTTTTCACAGTAAAGGCATAAAGTTTTTCTGCTTTCTTGCTTTCACATTCACTTCCCAAGAGACAACATTTGCTTACAAAAGTTCTAAAAATTCCAGATACTTCACTGGTACACTGGTACCTATTTAATAAAAATTATGCATATGTATGGAGCTTTTTGCTTGCATTACGACAACTTAAAAGTTATTGTATTTGAAGTTGAGGTTATTATTACAAATATGTGCATCTTTTCAACTTTTCCACTGGTAGCGAAGACAATTCAAATTTATGATATGTAAAGAATATTTTGTAGACTATTGATAATTGTCAGTGGGTAAGTATGAGCCATTGGTTCTTTTTTTCCGAACGAAGAGGAGATTATCGACAAAAGAGTTGGAGGCCCTTGCAGGAAAATTGGCTTCTGATGTAGAAAGTACAGATGAATTGTACGACCTCTTTTAAAGTAGCGATACTTCTGAAGCTGAAAGTGCTGATGAAATAAACGAGGTAGAAGGCGAAATAAATGAGGTAGAAGAAAACACCGATGTACCCTTACAAAACCGAATTATATATACAGCTTTTTAGGACATCCGTTAAAGTATATTTATGAAAAGCTAAATAATGACAATTCATCCTAAACCCCGTGCTCCACCTAAAGATGCTACACGAGGCTATCTATTCTAAGTACCATATGTATTCCATAACAATTGCAATGTTCCTACTCTAATTAAATAAGTTCCTTATAATTATTAATAATAATAACAAAAATGTAATAAATCGATCAGCTTAACACTAATTAAGAGAACTAAGGAGTGTGAAATATTCATTTATAAATACGTACTTCCTTACTCTATAAATATCATGCCGTAACCTATCTAATTCGCATTCTCGATAAAGCTAAACCCCTAACAAGAAACATCACCAAATAGGAGAAGAAAGCATTTAGGGCATACGCCATAACGAAAGTTTGACCGTCGCGTCATACAAGCTGATAAAGGCAACGCAACCATATTGACGGACAAGAAGATGCAGCCGTTTCTAGACACAGCTAACTACAGAAAACTTAACAAGGACAATCACCATAGTGGAAAAACAAACTAGGAGTGTCATTACGGATCATCAATCCCAAAAGAGGAACAAAGAATGCTATTAGCATTAGAGAGCCGACCACCACGACATAAAGATACATAAATCTGGAAAACCTATTAGATCGATTCTTAGAGCGCGTATAGTTCTCCTACATACGAATTAGCTAAGTACGTTGTAAAGCAACTTGCACAATACTCTGAAAACACTAACAGACAGCTGAAGAATTCGAAGCATTTCGTCGAGATCCTGCAATAACCCAAAATAACCAAGGCAGATGCATTAATATTCTTCGACGTCGAATCATTATTCACCAAAGTACCGGTAGAAGAAATATTACAGTTCAATGAAATGAGTTTTTTTGTAAATTAATGCCATAATATTGCCAGCAATTTTTCAGTGTCTTCTCGTAGTAATGACAAATTTAATATTAAACACAATTTCAGTCATCACCACGATGGGGAGGAATAAAAGTTTCTGTTGTACATCCAGTGTTCAAAAAGGGAGAGAAAACTAATATTGCAAATTATCGGCCAATTTCTGTAGCTTCAAGTTTTTCAAAAATATTTGAATACGCAATGTTATCAGCACGATTATTGAAATATTTAAATAAAAATAATATATCTAATTGCCAGCATGGTTTTCGTCGGAGGCACTGTACTATCTCTGCGGTGCACTCTTTCATCGAGGATGTTACTCGTGCTTTAGATAGCGGTCACTGCTCGGCTGGAGCTTTCTGTGACCTGAGTCGGGCTTTTGACTGTGTTGATTACAGTCTGTTGCTTGAGAAATTAGAGTAGTACGATATACGTGGTGTTGTATTGGAGTGGTTTGTTTCGTTTCTCTCCGGTGTTTGTAAAAAATTCATTTACATCATCAAATCATCATGTCAAAAAATTTTCTTCTGTACACCTGCCTGTAACCATAGGAATTCGTCAAGGATCTATTTGGGGCCTATTTTATTTATTATTTTTATTAATGACATTAATTATCAAATTTTCTTTATTTTTATACGCTGCTGATACTACGGCACTTGTTACCGGCACAGATCCGATACATGTAAAGGGTAGAGCCACTGCACTGTTGGCGAAGCTGGAGGGGTGGTTACTGAAAACAAATTATTTATAAACTCTTTCAAGACTAACTACATGCACTTCCACTCCAAGCAATCGAACTATAAATTTAATGACGATGTGTCTTTGCACGGTGCTCCTCTTCGATCGGTGAAGAGTGTCAAACTTCTTGGTGTGGAACTTGATGAGACTCTGGACTGGGGTCCACATTGTGTTCTGATCGTCTCTGGGATCAACAGCGCTTGTTTTCAGATTCGTAGCCTGAGAGGACCGGTGGCAATTGACACTCTTTTAACCTTTTATTATAGTGAGATCTATTCTCGGATTAGATACGTAATAACTTTGTGTGATTCATCCAAACATACTGTGGAGGTGTTTCGTGTTTTCAGAAACGAATTATTAGATGCATTGTCAATTAGGATTAGGACATCTGAATCATGTCAGTTTTATTTTATTAAAAACAAGATTCTCCCGTCTCCTTGTATTTATGTTTATGATCTTTTACTTTACATATTTGAAAATAAAAATAATTTTATAAAAAAACGGGACGTGCATTAATATAATACAAGAGGTAGAGGCAAAAATAAACATTCTTCCAGATCTTTTAATTTTGAAATTTCGATTTTGACGTTTTTAAGACATGAGGATGGCGTGCCATAGCCGATACATGTTGTCTTAAGATATATTAAACACCTTTTGTGAATGTAAGAACGTTTGCTTTCTATACACTTTAACTAATCACATTCAATGGATTTCAACAAACAATCTTTGTGGAAAGATTGCAAGTTTTTTTACAGTGAGGAAGTAATAAATTAACGTATTTCTGCTTTTAACTGTAATAATTAGGAGTAATTTCGGTAAGAGCCCTAAAACGTCGTTTTCTAATAGCTTAATTGGTAAAGCACCCGCCCGGCAAGTGGGAAGGTGTAGGTTCGAATCCTGCGTGAGAAAATTTTTTCTTGGGAAAAATTACTCCTAATTATTACAGTTAAAAGCAGAAATACGTTAATTTGTTAATCTTTGTGGAAGTTTCCGAACAAGCAGTTCTCGCACCCAGTAGGACAAAACCTCAATGGCGGTACATATGTTGTATGTACATATTGGTGATACTTTCGTAATATTATCCCATGGACCACAAGTGCTCTCGTAGAACTTTTGCTTCATAAAACTAATCAACATGCCGACATCAAATTCACAATGTTGAAGAAGAAATCTCTTATCGACACGATGTTAAGAAGAGCAAGCAAAATTAGCCACGAATATCACCAACATAACGAAATATAACATGTCCAAAATGCTTTGTAGAAGAAGGGGTACAGCGGTAAAGATATTCGCAAATCACGCAAGAAAAACGAAGACCAACAACAGCTACAAAGATACGCATACCTATCTTACATAGCTGGAGTTTCCGAGAGACTGAGGAGAATTTTGAAGAGAAGGAAGATCGCCGCACAGTTTAACATATTAGCCAAGTAATTATTATTTGTAACAAAGATGTATTGCCGAAACTACAAGTAAGAGACGTATGCGAGCTTAAATGTCAATTTGGAAAATGCTATATCGACCAAACAGGATGAAGTATTCAGTGTAGAGTGAAAGAACGTCAAAGTGACGTACATCTTGGACATATGGAGAAATCCGGAGTCGCCGAACATCTACAAGGAAACCACTACATATCCCACGATGATGCCAAGATATTAGAAAGGAGTCACTATCACCCAAGGATAGTATGCGAATGGATCCTCCAGAGAAGAATTCCAACCGTTGCAAACGCGAAGATATCCATCGAAATCAGCAATACCCGGAAACTAGCACATAGGAGTAGTCACACAGCACACCGTGCTTTTCAGCGGACCAAAACAGATACGGATCACCGAAGCGAAATAGGATTGAGGTATACAACAAGGAGCAAAAGGCAAAAACATAATTCTTTAGAAAAACTCTCAAGAACGAGACAGCTAAAAAGAGCAACAACGCGACAACACCTGAAACATATTTACTACGATACCTTTTCGGTTTTATCTCATCTCAAAAATTGCATGTTAGGGATACATTTTTGGAATTGTGTACTACTTCTTACGCAGATTTTCTTTTTGTGTGTAAAATACAATCAGTTGCATATACTTCTTTATGAAGAGTTTTTTAGTAAATAGAAATGGAAAAATATCCAAGCGTGTATTCTTTTCTAATTCATATTGAAAGTTACATGTTTTTATTTGTGTTTTTACTGTATATTAAAAAACCTTTTCACTCAGTACTCACAAATAACAATTTATGAGAAATAGGAACCAAAAGAAAAAAGAACAAAGTATATAATGATTTTTTAACCGACTTTCGAAGTAAAATATGAATTTTACGTTGTTCCTAGCGTTAGAGTACAAAAAACAATTGTATTTAAGTAAACAACAGTTAAAGAGAGCGCCCAATTTTAGGTCATACTCCGTTAATAGATGAAGCAAAAAATTAAATATATAATGCATAATTGTATATGTAGTGAACATCGATTTTCTTTACATTAACACAATTTTTAATACAAACCAATTTAATTCATTACAGATAGGTGATCAGGAAAAAATTTCGGTAACTGATGTCATACTTCTTGCTTTAGAAGTGCTTTCTCAACAAGGTATTTCTTTCTCTGTGCTAATTTAAACATAAATTCACTTTCACCTTTATTTTGCAAAGGTACATCGATTGATCCCAAGCGAATTTCGGGCAGGATTTTGCAGCTAATATTTTTCATGGCATTCTTCTTTGTTTTCATAGTATATTCTGGCAATGTTGTTGCAATGTTGAAGGCTCAAGTAGTATTAAAATCGTCCAAAGAGTTACTGCAAACTAAAATGACCATAGCGTCACAGGATTACAATTACATGCATTTTTATGTTGCTGTGCGTATGTTTATGCATATAAATAGGAATTAGTCATTTACACATTTGTATACGTATTATGTTCTTTGCAGCAAGACAAGAGTGAATTAGGGAAGGAGATAAATCGCAGGACTGGACCAAAAGGATATTACTCTAATGAAGTGGGAATGGAAAATGTTCGGAAGGGATCTTTTGCTTTCCAGGTGATATTAAATGAAGCTTATAATTACATGCTAGAAAACTTTACGAACTCTGAAATATGCAGTACCCAAGAAGTGGACGGGTACTTTGAAGTAAATATGATCATCTTACTGCTTTCTTAATGAATGAATGCTATTAACTAAAATCTAAATGTATACATAACACTGTTGCTAGTTGTAGTAGTTCTTGCTTTAATTCAATCAAAAATTACCAGCAATTTCCCTATCCTCTACCCAGAGAACTTTAACTAACTTATATTATCGATTCTTTAGACGCTTTCTGGTTTGCATAGAATACTTTTTTTATTGCGGGAGCCGTCTGACATAGAGCCTCAGGAAACACTACAGCCTCTTCGCTTTTTGTATTTAACTCCCATTTTTGACCCATTAAATTATTTTAGCAATTGCAGCATCGTAGTACCCTACATTCATCTGTACACGTCTCTGGGTTCATTTTTGACTTGCCAAAAAGAGCCTCACATTTTCTATCCTCGCATTATACAGTCTACCGTTGGTCTCTCCAATGTTGATCCCAATTTTCTGTAGGTGTCCTGTTACAGTGCGGAGATGATTCCTACTGAGCTGCGGTAGTTCTTCAGCTTTCTTTTTTGATGATTCCTTAATAAAGGTCTTACCATGAATTTGCCTAATTGTATTATTCAAGTGTTGTTTGTGTTTCTCTTTGACCCAACTTGCCTCTCGTGCTGTGTTTCTAGACATTTCTAGAACAGGTTCTGGGCCTATATATGACGTAGATGATCCCTTTCTTGATAACTCATCGACATTTTCGTTTCCTGTTCGATTGTTGACTGTCCGGGCACCCACATCAAAGTGACTTTATTGCGATCTGTCAAACTATTCAGTTCTCGAATATATTCCTAAACCAGTGTCGATTGTATCTTGGGGTTCGCTAGTGCCCTCAGTATCGCCTGGTTGTCTGTAGCAATATAGATCCGCTTATTTTCATAAGCCCTCTGATGGATTGCACTTGCACAATGCAATATTGCTTATGCATCTGCTTAAAAGATGGTGGCCTATGTTCATAGCGAAAGGGTTGTATTTCACACCCCGCGTTTTCGGCTTTTGATTCGTCTGTAAACCAGATCAATTATCCGAAATTGATTCCGATACGTGATTTCCACCTCGAAATTTCTGTTAAAAACATATGTCGAAATGTGGTCTGATCTTATTCCCAAAAGGATACCTTTCACATGATGGACAATATTCTTGCTTCGCCCATTAACACCAAATGGTGAGGAGGGAGGTCTAGGAGGCATACCATTGCTGCTGTAAGAGTAGTTCTAGAAGAAGAATAGAATGCTTAATAACTTTCTTTTTTTTTCTTTTGATGCATGCTATATGGCCTATACTAGGTGTCTGACTATATACCACTCAGTTATTTTGCTGTTCTTTTGAAATAGAGGTAAACTAAGGGAATTTGTTAGATAGTACTTCTTTGTTTAATCTAACCATAAAATGGTAACAAAAGTGTATTTAATATAATTGAACTAGCTCAAAAACAATCTTCAATTGATTTAATATCTCACAACATGCATAGGCTCATGGCCGTCATCAAGTAATAAGATAGTCATAGGCCGAAACATGTTTTAAGATACTTAAGTTAATTAAAGATTAATTTTTGTTTAATTATTTAAGTTTAACTTGTGTTTACCTTAATTTACCGTTAAATTCTTCAATAATTATTTTTTCCTTTGTTTGGGTATACGGTATTGGAAGTATACGAATTTTTACCGGTTTATCATCTGCTTTATTTCTTCCTTTTATGTTCCAGAACCTTTTCTTTTGTCTTTTTCAAAATTTTACATAATATCTTTTTATAAATTTATGACACATTTTTAGTTATTAATTTTATATTTATTAATTTATTTATATAATTTAATTAATATAATTTATTAAATTACCTTATTTTCCTATGTTACACTATTTGCGGTGTTACTTTACTGGCATGCGTTCATTTATTTTTATAGGTGTTTTTAATTTATTAACATTATTTTAATGTAATTGTAACTATTTAACATTTATATAGCTGGACAAAGGAATCTCGAACATATACCGTATATTCTCTATTTTTACCTCTTTCAGACTTTTTCTTAAACGTTATATGTGTAAAACCTAACATTACTTTTACTTATTTTGTTTACAATATTTTAAGTGTTTTTATTCGAATAATTTTCATTCTAATTTTTAAAAAAATGTTTTATAATGTATATAGGTGTGTGCGTACTTGACTTGATTTTTTATGATCAAGTATTAAATTGTTGTAAATGTCACTTAAATTGTTAATATCACCTTTGTCATTAATGGAGATATGGTTTTTTATATGGTACATTTATTTAAATAATCTTATGATAGTTATGTTCGATATTTAAAATTTTTATTCTTTGAAATGAAACTTATGTTTGTTATTAATTGCGTGTTTGGTTAATGCAGTTGCATTATAATTATTAGAAGCGATACTATATTTATGTGCATAATTTTTTTTTTCTATCCGTCTATTATATTGTTTGGATTGCCCGGTATAGATACCGTTACAATCTTGACATTAAATTCTATACATTATATTCGTTTGTTTGCTGTTTTCAATCGGTTCTTTAGTTTTTGTAGATATTATGTAGAAATTTTTAGAAAAGGACAAAAAAAGGAAGAAATAAGCAGATTATAAACTTGTTTTCTATACCGTATACCAGAGGCGGTTCCTCTTAAAGAGCCACGGGGCCATGGAATTGAAAATTACAAAATAATCATTAAAAAGCTTTTATATTTTGTAAAAACACCGATAAATGCACGTACACACACATACACATTTAAGTACAGAACGAACGTTCCGATTCCCATTATTTGATGCAACGAAACGCGCTTTGTAGTTATTTATGTAGACAAGCGGCGAACTGGAACCACGTCTAGATTGGCACAGATTTCAGACGTTTGCAAATATATGTAATTTTGTGTTGGTATTATTTTAGTTAGGATCATTATTACATCGCGGTTTAAACCTTAGATCAATAATATTCGGTTTAACTTCACTTTAGACTTACAATCCATATAAATAAAAAAAAACTCGACCTTGCCATATTTAATCCTTAAATCGCGATTGTAATAATGGCCCTTAGCAATAAATGAGGTAATAAATTACTGGAAGCTGACCTAAACTGATTTAAAACTTTGTAAAGTTAATAAAATGGAAGGGGGTGGGGAGGGAGTTGGGCCTCGATTGGCCTCACCACTCAATATTGTCACGAGCTGCCATTGCCGTATACCCAAACAAAGAAAAAATAATTATTCAATTATTCAATTACTTAATTATTCAATTATTTAATTATTTAATTATTTAATTATTTACTTAAATTGGTAAGCTAATAATTACAGTTCATTCTTCGCACAGAATTAATTCAAATAAAAGTATTTTTTAGTGTATGTGTAGTGAAAAATTAAAAGCGAAAATTTATTTATTTATTTTATTCACAAAGTCAATATTTGTAACAGATACATACGTACACATCTAATACATACATTCACATATAATACTAAAACAATTAGTTTTTACACATATAAGTTTAAAGCTCCATAAAAAATTTCTGTTCGATAGCTGTGATAATTTCACATACATTTTAATGTGTTATATTGTGTTTTCGTCTGTATTTTAATTAGTAACTTTTTACAATTTTTTCTTTCATCATATTTATATACACTTATTTACGACGCATCATTTTATATAAAACAAAAATGACGTTTAGTAAGTATTATCCAGAAAATTTTGTTTCCTGTAAATTTAAGAGTAATATTTTAAAGATTTTAAGATTTTGAATTTGAATTTTAATTTATGAACTTTAAATTTAAACTAAAAACTCTTTCAATTGTTAAAATTTTCAAAAAATAAAAAAAATTCAAAATTTTCAGTTTAATAATAATAATTTACTTCATAATTTTGACATAAAAAATGTTTCATCTTATAGTTGTCCGATGATGGTTATTTAGGAAACATGTCGCAATAAAATATTAAAATAAAATAGGATTAGAATACGAATTTTCGCTTTCAATTTTTCAAAAGTATTTTTTGTCCAAGTAACAAAGTCGGGTGCCCGGTTCCATGTATCTGAATACCCGAGTACCGAATAATGGACTGTGTAATTTCAGTTCAGAAGCTGATAACGGGTTCCTGAAAAAGACGGTTTTCGACAGCCCTCAGCATTTAACCTTATGATATAAGCTGTGTTCGCAGAGGAATCACAAACTAGTCAGAGCCAATCATATACCGTGAAATCAGTCAGAAAACTGTTTCGGATTTCTTTGAGCCAATCGAATCGCGTCTGACTAGTTTGTGATTCCTCTGCGAATACAGCTATTGTTTAACTCAACAAAAATTAGTTAACGAAAGGCTGTTGCTTTTTTTTGTGTTGATTTTCGATTGCCTATCTTGTACCTAACTGTAGCTTATGCTAAAGATGCTTATGCTTTTATGTTTAAGATATTAAGCTTATGTTTGTTGTATAACTATTGAAGTTTGTTTCTGATTATCTAAAATCCTCTGAAAATGTTGTTTCAGCATCTGAGAGCATATCACATTACACAGAAGAGATCTCCTTATAAAGAAATATTTAGAACGGGGTAATATAAGAGTTGATAAATATTATTTACATTGTTAATAATTATTATTTTAGTGCCTTGAAGGTGGATGAACACGGTTTGAGGCAAAGAAACCATATTCGCTGGTTCGTGAAACCTCATTGCCGAACACCAGTGGCAAATTATGAATCCGTCGGACTAATTGAAACCAGAATGGTATTTCTACTAGTACTTTACGGAATAATCCTTTCAGTCATATTTTTAATACTCGAAAATGCTGTATACTACGTAAGAAAATTAGAAAATTTCGTGTTCTCAATGAAATTGAAGAGAACAACATTATTTAAGAATACTACAACAATCTAATCTTAATTTGAAATAATCAAAGAAAACAGGTTTCTCACTGCATAAATTAATGACATACTGCTACCGTTACTAGCAAGAAAATTCCATACTTACCTCATTTATAATTTAATTAATTTATATTTTAATTTATTAAAACGAGGATCGTTCGCATAGACAATTAAAGTAATCTTGTTAATATTTTACACTCATTTGTGACCAACCTTGTTTTATAATAGATTGTTTTTATGTGTTACTTTGAAGGGTAGAGCTTATTGCAAGCCATACAAGACTATTTCATTTCACTTTTTAAAACGCATAATTATTCCGACGATTATGTACCGAGTAAATTAAAATTTTATGTGAATGGCAAATACCTGATAGATGTAGTTTTTCACCATTATAAACAATTAGAAACCAATAGGTGTGCAAATGTATTGAAAACACTTATTTGTTTTATGCAACATAGGAAATACAATAAAGAGAGTATGATTGAAACTGGCTTTTATTGATAACAATTTTTCAAATTTCTTCCAGCCATAACAAGCAACTGGATGCCTTGATAGTTTATGGTTATGGTTATCGTTTTCTAGGTAACATCTCAGTGGTCTAGTTAAAGTTTTCAGCACCCGCGGGCATCCGAAAATGTAGCGCTCCCTCTTGTTTGCCAAAATCCAATGCAAAATACTTAATTCTAAAATCTCTAACATCAATTTGGCGACTCCTAGATGCTGCGCTCTGGGACTTCTTCTAGCTCCTTCCTAGCTACGCCACTGTTCGGCTTCTGTATGAAAATTAATGTCATTCGTAATTCATATTGATAAACATTATTGTATAAAGGTACCAATAATTTTTAATGTGTCTTTTGGAACATATCCATAAAAATATTTGTCAAGAACACCATTTCAAAGTTTTTTTTTGTGATGTAGTATATTCCATAATTAGGTGAAAAATGTAGTAAAATAAATAAATAAGTAAGATGTACTAGATAGTAGATGTAATATATATCACTGGGTGCGACCAACACCTAATGGCGGCCCCTTGTATAACCGCCCTTGAGACGACTAGTTACGTCCGCACGCTTCCAGTTCTGGGTGCTGACTTTTTCCTGTTTGCAATGTTCCTACGCGTCCCTACTCGCGTTCTTCGGTTGTCCGCCGAGACGTTTCGCTGTCCGCGTGATTCGTGTCAAGTTCTGTTATTCGCCTAGGATTCTTATGACGCTGCGCACACACATATATAGCTTAAATAATACGAAAATTACGTTACGAATATTACCTATTTGCGTGTTTACCTAAATAAGCTGAAATCGAATATCTTTCATGACAAAAATAAATAGTAAGTTAAATGTAAACTAAAATAAATTCTAGGCCTCCCATTGTATGTATATATGTATGTATGTATGTAAATAGAAGGGTGGTGTTACACTGCGACCTAAAAGATCTATTGTGTCCCCTATTCTTGCTGCTTTACAGCTGGCCTTCCAATCCTATTCCTTTTAGAAAGTGTAGGATGTCAGAGGACCCCAGTCTAGGTAAGTCTCCCTCTTGGATTTCACATGTTCCCAGGTACAATGCCCTCGAGTTGCACAGTGCTACGCAGTTTGAGAGGAGGTGGATGGATGTTTCATCATGTTCCCCACAAAATCTGCATTCAGGATCTTTTTCCAATCCAAGCTTACTCAGGTGTCCTTTCAGTCTATAGGCCTCCCGTTACACATTGTAAAAATTCTCCGAAATGTATGTTATTTTTGAGGAACCCTTTATTCACTATTGCTAAGGGTACCTAATTTGTTGTTCGTTTCTGTTATAAAACCTTGTAGTTCTTCTTCTCTACTCCCTAAACCACGGCAAAACTCAAAAAACGAATTCAACGTCAATGGTTTCTAATAAAATTGCTCTATTTTCAAAAAACAGAGAGATGTTTTGCAAAGATTGTAAGCTTTTTACTGTAAGAAATTAATAAATTAATGTATTTCTGCTAATAACTGTAATGATTAAGAGGATTTTTTTCCTAGAGAAAAAAACAAGAGAAGGGCTTTGCTAGTGTGCAAAATAGAAGATAAATATATTTCTCAAACGTTAACAGGTACATCTTGATAGTTTTTCAAAGAAAGCTTTTCTAATGGAATTTTTGGCTGATTTATTTTCTTTTCGTTCTACATAACAATAAGAAACAAAAGAATTTTAAAAGAAAAGTTTTGAAACCTGACAAAAGTAATAAAACAATCATATTCAAGTCAAAAATACAAGAACTATTAACAAATAACCAAACTTATAAAGAACTAAAATCAGACCCCACAAATACTTACCAAAAATTAAATAATAAACTTATCAATAATTGGGGAAATAAAAAATTAATTTCACCTCAGTTAGCCACCACATTGAAAATAAATAATGCACAACCTCCCAAAATACTTCCAAAACTTCACAAAAAACAATACCCTTAAGACCAACACTATCATCATCAAATTTATTGAAATTTCTAGCAGATTCTATTTCTAATTATTAACAAAAATCCATTTTACATGAAAAAATTCCTTTGACTTAAAAAATAATTTAGACAATATACATATTGACCAAAATGACACAATGATCTCCCTCGATGTAGTGTCATTATATACAAACATTTCTATTGATTTAGCCAAAACAACTATTGAAAAAACTGGAATAATATTAAGGCACACACACCATTGCCTTCAACAGAATTTTTATATGCTATGGAACTTACTTTGACCCAGTGGCAGCTGGTACTAAAGGGCACAAGGACACGTGTCCACCCAACCATCAAGATAAACACAGAAAGAAATTCGCATGTAATTACATGCATACATCTTTCTGTGGTTATCTTGATGTGTGTATCAAAGTTTCCTTCTGCACCACAGACGCTAGTGCATATGTGAATGCTCAAACTATGTTCCGGGCACTATTTCCGATGTACCTATTTCGAGTGTGAATCGGCCGGCTCCGTTTACCTTCGCCATATGCGCTTATACGCTTATACGGTCGCTTTGGGGCACGCAATTTCGTGTCTCCAGTTAACGTATTGCATTCGTTGCGGCTGCGTTGTTTTCCACGCGTATGTGATTTTAAAGGCTTGAATTGACATTTATTATTAATGATGGAAGTTAATTGTTTGCAAAATCTTTAATCATTTGAGACTTTTAATTAAGAAGAACTGAAAGCCTATTCCTGATCTTCAAATAAACTACACTTCCACAAGTAAAACTCGAACTTACAAAGAGTATTTAATAAAAATATATAAGAAAAATATGAGTGGATGTGCGGATGTTCACTAACAAATAAACTGTTTTGTTTTATCTGCTTAATGTTTAAGATAGAGGTTAGTGCGTGAAATAAGGGTTAAATGTTTTAAAGCATATCGCAGAGAGGCAAAGAAACACGAAAATTCCGTTACTCACATGAATGCATGCGTGAATTTTAGTGTTGCAAAGTGGACATATGTGAACAGTTAGACAGTGCTCATTTGCGACATAAAATTAAGTACAACGAAGATGTGGAAAAGAATCGTCATATTTTGCGTCGGTTAATTATGTGTATAAAAAACTGTGAAATCTTATCCTATGTCGGACAGTGTAAAATTGAAAAGTAAATTTTCTGTAATTTATGAGCGCGATGATATGTGTGGCGTAGGTGTAGGTTGTGTTTTGCCACTTTTAATGTTCATAATTCATAACAGACAACCTAAGAAAGGTTTTGATGGAAACATATAAACTGTTGGATATTATTTGTATAACGCCCATGTCGACAGCAGAATGTGAACGAGATTTTTCCACCCTCAAACGCATTAAAGCTTTTCTGAGGAGCACAATCTCAGAAGATTAACTAACCGAACGCATTTTTACAACAAAGTCATAGACGTGTTTTTCAGCATGAAAAATAGGAGAATGGATTTTAAGTACAAAAAAATAGACAAGTTTTTATTTTGTGCTCACCTTCTTTAATAACTCACGAGCCGCCACTGCTTTGACCTCCACTTATTTTCAATATAAAGATTCATTCTATAAACAAACAGAAGGGGTGACTATGGGTGCATCCATTTCCAGTGTTGTTGCACAATTGGTCCTAAAAGATTTAGAAACACAAGTCATCAACAATTATGGTTGAAACGTTTGGTTAAATAAAGAGAAAATGTAAAGAGTTATGTAGAACGAAAAGAAAATAAATCAGCCGAAAATTCCATTAGAAAAGCTTTCTTTGAACTTGTTTTTGCTGGCTACTAGAACAATATAAAATATATATTGATAGTTTTTGTGATATAAATTAAGACAGTAAATTTGTCGTTTTGTCTTGGAGAATCATCGAATTAAAATTTGGTGGCTGCAACGGTTATTTGATGCTCAATTGACACACATGTATCATATAAGTAGTATTCCTTATATAGTAAATTAATTAAGAGCATCCTATTCATATTTTAAAATTCTGAAATCGAGATTGGGCAATATAATAGAATATTAGGGATTGGATATATAACAAAAATACTGTACCTTTTAAAATCCAGTAGTTCCTAATTTTGTGCGTTTAATTACATTACTTTCGAAAGTATCGACTGAGTATAGCGATCGGCTAGTTTGGAAGAAAATAAATGTACCTAGATATGTCTTGAGGATAGTAAAATTAGTTTCATGCAGTTGGTAAAAACAAAATACATTTCGCAAAGATAATATCAAATTGGGTCATTGTTTCCTGAATTATTCAAGACTAAATAGTAGGCTTCGCAGATATTAGTCGCAAATCAAATATATAACGGTCATATAATGAAACGTTTTCTACTACAGTTTCTTGTATATTTTCCTAGAAAATAACATAGAATTCTGCAAATTTATTTCCTTTCATGTTATATAAAGGAATGCTCTTCCATATTTTGAAAGTATAAGGTGCAATGAAGTTTCTTATGTTGGACGTTTTACTCTTACTAATCTCACCAAGTCTACAAGATAATTTAGGGCGGTTATTGCATGAATTTGCGAATGTTAATCATTTGACGCTTACGTTACGTTCATGCTGGCCTACAGGTTAATACAACTTGTTTAAATAGCTTCTATGTAGTAATAAATATTCGTTATGCACTTGTAGAAAAAATGATGGCGTTTATGAATATGAAAGGTCGTAACGATGTGCAAGTAAAATTGATCTCAGTACCCAAAAATATTTCCGAAAATGTCTTTTCACATAACAATTTAATTGTTATGGATTTAATTAAATGTGATTCAGTATGGTCGGATTTATTTCATGTAAGTTATTATTTTGTATTTTTGTGATTATGGGTAATAAAGTTGTTCTTGTTTTACAAGTCTAGAACGTTTAATGCCGTATGCTTATCCACCAATTTTGTTGAGAATTATTGACATGTTAAATGTATATAAAGTTTAAAATCTACTAGTTAATTGGAAGCTTGAACCCTGCAATTATTACAATATCGTGAGCTTAGTATGCAAAAGTTTTTTATTAATGATAGGAGATATTTTGTATAAACTATAAAGTAGTCCATACTTTCTAATTTCTAATATGATGGCTTCGGTTCAGCTTGTTCTTGTACTTCAATAAAAAATGTAAATACTTCGTTCTTTTTAATATGTTAGATTAGATAGATAAATTAATTAAACGAGTATATTAAACATTTTAACATTTCTTTACTATATAAAAAAGGACCACCGTAGAAGTTCAAGGAAAAAACTTTTTAAAATGGAAAATATATTAAATATTGTTACAGGTAAATCAAAGTAACTTGTTCATACGCAAGGCGAAATATTTCCTCGTTGTGGAAAATGTGAATGATATACAGCACTTCTTACAAAACTTTACAGTATACCCCATGAGCGAAGTGTTCATATCGGAAATGATGGAATTATTATAAAATACATCAAGTATACAGAATCAGTGCTGTTTCGGACTTAAGTACGTATTCCTTTTATTATTTCATATTTTGAATAATTGGCAATACTTTTGCTTAATTGAATAGAATTTGAATACACTCGCAACTAATTAAGTAAAATCAACTGGAGATATAGAGTAAAAGTAAATTTATTTCAGCATTCATGTGCTGTTTGAATATCATTGAAAGTTACAAGGCAATGCGAGTAACTAAATTACCGTGTTTTAACGTCCAGACAATTTAAATAAAACATTGTTTTTGTAAGCTGATTCAGAGGAGTATTCCCATCAGTGACAGCTATTCATTGGCTATATTAATTTATTTTCAAATAATTGTAAGTAATGATCGCAGATACGTTTGAAACAAAGTGACTACTTGCAGTACGTGCAACTGTCAAAATAAACCCTATTGAAATTAACAAGTAAGGATAGAGATAATTTCAATTAATGACAATGAGTGAAGTAATCTTGCATCCAAAAAATACAGAAGGTTTTCTGAGCTAGGTTATAGTTAAAAATAGCCATTCCTGACTTGTCAATTTGTCCCTATTTTTTGACGAAATTATTCAATTTTCTGCGATGGTTTATAAAATGTTAAGTATTATAGAAAAAAAAAATTAACAATTTGATAAACCCCTAAAAACAGTTGATTTTGTCCCTTTGCACTGGTACGTAAAGCTTAGTTTAATTGTAGTGCCGCTTAGGATGTGACAAGTGTATTCTTATAGCATTAGCATAGCTATAATAGATTGCGAAAAAGAATAACGGGGGAGTGGTTTGAAATACGTTGTATAATTTGCCTTCTTAAGGCTTGGCAAACAATCAGGTATACACAAATCTTTGACCTGCATCCTTGCTCTATCGCCCTTTTAAACAATGGGAAAAAGGATTTTGAATGTTGAAGTTGAGTTGTTGTCAGACAAATCATTAGTCTTACATAAACTAAAGACGGTTACAAAATTTTTACTAAATCACCATCTCATTCTCATTTAGTATAGTTCGTCTATCCCAGCCATTTAACACAAGGATGTTAAGTTTGCTGTATTAGCATCCGAAGAAACAACAAAAGAAAAAAAAACAAACCAAGATTCTGGATTCAGATTAATCTTAAAAGAGAAACCTATGTATGTATGTATGTATGTAAATAGAAGGGTGATGTTACACTGCGACCTAAAAGATTTGTGTCCCCTATTCTGCTGCTAACGCTGGCCTTCAATCCTATTCCTGTTAAGAAAGTGTAGGATTCAGAGGGTCCAGTCTAGGTAGTCTCCCCTTCGAATTCACATGTTCCAGGTCAATGCCCGCGTTGCACAGTGCTACGCAGTTTGAGAGAGGTGGATGGATGTTATCCTTTCCCCACAAAATCTGCATTCAGATCTTTTTCCAATCCAAGCTACTCAGGTGTCCTTTCAGTATACATGGCTGAAAGTATTCCGTTAATATGGACATTGTTCTTACTCAGGTTGATGCATTCTGTAAACTCTTCTGGTTATAAGTTCCCAGAAGAATTTACTTGCCTATTCCCGGATATTTTCCCAGTAACTGGATTTTTCTCTCCCATTTCATTTTAGTTCTTCAGTATTGTCGCTACTTAACCCGCAAAAGGGTTTCAGGCCTACAAAAGGCATTCCACCCCTTTTTCGAGGTTATCCGTTATTCGTTTCCCTCCACTCTGGGTGACCCGAACCCACAGGAGGGTTACTTTTTTCTTTTGCCTAGCTCATTAGTTTCCTGATTCCCAGACCATCTGGAGCTGAATTCATATGAGTTCAGCGCCTTGATGGCTGCTTGACTATCAACACGATGATATCTCCTGCTCCGATAGTTCCTATCCATAATGAACGAACACATCTTCCAATAGCGGGTATTCCGCCTGAATATACTTGGTATGTTCCAAGCTTCGAAATATGTAGTTCTAGGCCCATATATTCCTATCCAGTTGCTTCTGCCGTTTGAGCCATCAGTATACCATTGATGGCATTTCTACTCCAAGTTCATAGGTTTATGATCCACTCGATCCTGTTACTTAGCTTTATGGTGATTCTTAACAAAGCTAAATTGTTAAAACATAATCCCGGGGCATATCCCAGGTTGATCCGTCCAGAGATTGAGGCCTATCCCTAACATCTTCCTTGACATTCTTAGTGCGGTTCTTTCGCCACCGCCCTCTACTACATGTGGAGGCAGGATCCAATATATCAATAGCTGCTGTTGGGCAGGTTCTCATACCCCGTCATGATACAATCTATCTTTGCACTTTCGAGAGTTAATTCTCGCGGTGCCAGATAGTTCTTTTGCTCATGCTACTGATGCATAGGTGATGATCGGTCCTAACGTTATACATCCAAAGCAGTTTTTGGGTGCATCCGCAATTTTCCTGCAAAGTTTCTGCACACCACAGAGCTCTTTTGGCCTTTTGGTACTTCAATTCATGTTTGTTACAATAGAATTATTGGCTAGGTAAGGCCTAGATTTTAACTCCCGCTCTCCAGTATACATTGCCCACCAGTTTTGTGTTCTAAGATTGATTTCTTTTTCTTTAACCCTTCGCCAGGCTTCTGGAAGTACCCCAATCCAGACTACTTCGCTTATCCGAATCATGTGAGGAAGGATTCTCCTGCCTTTCTAAGTAGGACTGGAAAATCCCGTCTACTCCCGGTGTTTGAACGGCTGAAAGGTATTGATGCCCATTTTAACAGGTTCGCTGCTACATATGGTTCTTGCACTGTAGTAGCTTCTTTATTTGGTCTTTTATATATCTCGGAAGGATTTTCCGAGGTTCCCACTTTGCTAAGAGAAACCTATAGAGAGCTTTATCTCGCCTTTGGCTTTTCCATACGTTGCCAAATCGAACTGTTACTGGATAATTTAACAGTTTCTTTTCTATATAAAATAATCATTTATAAACATTGTAACTACATATCTCATATATGGTAGATGTTTTTCACTTGAATTGATAAATATGTGAAAGCAAAACAAATGTTCATTCCGTTCTTATTTATTAAAAATCTTTAAAGGCAACATGTTTCCGTCGAAACTGGCCATCTTCGGGCTCTTATAACGTCAAACGGAAACACAAATTAAAATATTAATTAATTAATATTAAGTGATATTAATTGCCAATTTGATAACATGTCATTTTATATTTAATAATATTTCTCTGTAGTTTATTTTTAATTTCAATTAATGACGTTATTTTAATTTGTTTGTACAAAAGTATTCATTTATTTACTTCGATAAGTACACGTATAACCGGCTCGTGAGTTATGAAAGAGGGTGGGCACAAAATAAGAACTTGCTATTTTTTGAATAAATCCATTCTCTATTTTCAGCTGGAAAAAAACTCCATGATATTGGGTAGTAAACAAGTTTTAATGGTTTGAGGTGGAAAACATTGTTCACATCTGTTGTCGACATGGGGGTTGTACAAATAATATCCGAGTTATGTTCCGTAAAAACTTTGTTTAAGTTGTGTGTGTGTATGAAACACTAAAGTGCAAAACAGTACCTACACCTATGTCATACTGCATCGCGCTCATAAATTAATCTTTATTATAAAACAACTTATTACAAATCTCCCAACCCCGTGCTCCAACTAAAAAGTCACTACCGAGGCTCCTATCAATACTAACATGGGTCCATAACAATAAAATGATCGTATATAACTAAAAATGTCCCTATATTCTTAATAACAAAAATTAATACAGTAGCCTCGCGGCCATATAATACTACTTTGTGAATGATGAATGGAAATGTGATAGTTCACATAATCGCGAGTCTCTGTAAATTATCAGCTATCAGTATTATAAATGCGCACATGGAACGATTTCGTTATCTCCAGCATTTGCCAGGACACTGATTATATATAATATACTTAATAAATCAATGGCCACGGAGTAAGAGAAACCATGGCAAAAACCTTATCGGAGGACTGGAGGAAGTCCGGACCTTCTAATATTCAACCAAGAGTATTAAATAAAGATTATATTTTAATATTGTAGTTTAACACCATTTCGACCTAAAGAGATATTCATTTAAACGTGCTAACCTACTACTAATCTAAATATCATGCCGTAGCCTATCTAGTTCTTTAGCAACTTACTAAAAATCCACCACGATCGACCATTTCTCTAATATCTGCTTCGCGTCGCGGCCATTTAACCCCTAGCTAATGCCAACTTCGTACGCGACCGCCACTCATCAGTGAGTAGCATCAAAATAAACACCCCGCTGTATCTAACCCCACCACACTCACAAAGCGAATCATTAACCTCCAATTCACTAAATATGAATTTAATTCCGAGACCTGTTATTAATTCTACCGCCGATCGATAATTAACCCTCATATCCCTAAAACATGTAACGCTAACGATAATTCCTCCCATTTAACGTATTATCCTACCTACTCTCCAATCAATATCAAGTTTAGCCTAAACGCTTTTTTAACTAACACTAGCCGAAATTAGCCAAATCTAATAATCAAGCTATCTCCCCTAGATACCGCCTCTTACGCTAATTGATCGTCCTCTCATTACCGATTGTACCTACATGAGCCCTAGCCCAAAAAATTTTATATACCCCCCTACGCAACACATCCCAAGTATCTAACAACAAATCCGTCGGATTTTTAAATTCTCTAAACGCCTCTAATACAGATAAGTATCTGTATAATTCTCATGTCCGCATAATTCCCATTCGCGCCTACTATAAACTACTGCCGATTTATTACAACTAATTCTGCCTGAAAAATATTGCAATGATCCCTATTTAAAGCTTTTGATTATGTATTTCAATACCCTATTATAAACAAACAAAAGCCCGCCTGCTGTACCAACCTCACCTTCAACCCATCCGTAAAAATTTCTAAACCCTCTCGAAAACGTGCCTATAAATTTATCATAACTAATACTTTTTAATTTCGCGGGATGAATACGCCCCTCTATATCTACTCGCCTTTCTAAATCGCCCGGTTCTAATCTAATTCCCGTTGCCGTAATCAAACCCTCAAACGCTATTTTGTTCGCGTCCCTACGAAATTTGAGTTCCCTCAAACATAAATCTACTGGTAAAATACCCGAAATAACGCACGCCGCGTCTGCCGAAATAGGTGAATACGCGTTCGCGGCCCTAACTGTTAACAATCTTTGCGCCCCGATTAATTTTTTAGTTTCTTTAATTTTACACGCGTCTGCCCATATCGCCCCCGCGTACAACATTTGCCGTTCATAGCGCCCCTATAAATTGTACCCGCCACCCACGTTACCGTTTAAACCCCACATAACCCTAGCGGATGCTCTAATTTTATTACTCATTTCCTCACCTTTCGCGGTAATATACTGAATATGCGCTTTAAAATGCTCATAAATTACTGAAATTTCACTTTTCAGTTTTACGCTGTCCAACATAGGATAAGATTTCACAGTTTTTTTATACATATCATTAACCGACGCAAAATATGACGATTTTTTCCACATCTTCGTTGTACTTATTTTTATGTTGCAAATAAGCACTGTCTAACTATTGACGTATGTCCACTTTGCCTAGAACATTAAAATCCACGCATGCATTTATGTGAGAAACGGAATTTTCGTATTTCTTTGCCCTCTCTGCGATATGCTTTAAATCATTTAACGCTTATTTATTCCACGCACTGACCTTTTTCTTAAAAATTAAGCAGATAAAACAAAATAGTTTATTTGTTAGTGAACATCCGCACATCCACTCATATTTTTCATATATATTTTTATTGAATACTCTATTGTAAGTTCGAGTTTTACTTGTGGAAGTCTAGTTTGAAGATCAGGAATGGGCCTTCCTTTCATCTCAATTAAAAGTTTTTCTTCAAATGAGGGCGAGTTTTTTTTTAAAGATTTTGCACTCAATTAAGTTCCATCATTAATAATAAACGTCACTTCACACATGCGCGGTACGCGTTGAAAAACGATGCAGTCGTAACGAATGCAAGACGTTAACTGGAGACACGAAATTACGTGCCCCAAAGCGACCGTATAACGGCATTATGGCGAAGATAAACGAGCCGTCCGATTCATACTCGAAATAGGTACATCGGAAATAGTGCCCCGGAACATAGTTTTGAGCGTTCGCATATGCGCTAGCGTCTGTGGTGCGGAAGGAAACTTCACCATATCATCGTTTTAAAAATACGTAAAAACAATAAAATAAAACAATGCATGTAATTACATGCGACTTTATTTGTGTTTATCTTGGTGATTGGGTGGGCACGTGCCCTCGGCACCTTTGGTGCCAGCCGCTACTGCATATAACCTTACAGTATATATTTAATATTATCTAATAAAGTTGGTTGTTTATCCATCTATACTACTAATAGATGCTAAAAATATATAATGAAAATTGCAGATTCAAGTATAATGACAGTCGTATCTTACGACTGCATATACTGTACCTATACATTTTGTTTGTTCCTTCGTTATCGTAGGGAAATGTAGTAGAAGCTGTAAGGCTATTTTTGCCCCTTCGATTATTCTCGGGCGCTCACTCTAAACAATGGGAAATTTTTGCTGTACAGGCGCGGTACTTCATTTTATGTACAAAAAGAGCTTTAGCCATCCGAGTCGATGCAATACATGGTAGGTACATGGTATAACACCGTAAATAATAAGAAATCCAACTTCGAAAATCCATTGCTATTATTTCTTTTGGGCGGAATAATCTTTCGATAGCTTATTGTGCTTTAAGTAGGAACAAGAACGAAAATTAAATTCCAAATTAATTAAGATTAAGGCTTTGATTTACATATTTCTAATGTGACGATATAGAACCTAATGTAGTTTAATTGCTACTTATTACATAATAGTGCTGTTCTAGTATGGGAAAATTATGGATACTGGTCGCCAAAAACTGGTTTGAAGGAATATTTAAAAAAGTACCCTTCTTCCCAAAGGCGTCACGATTTGAGACAGCAAAATCTAAAAGTGATATTCAGGCTCTTGAATAATGATACATGGAACCATTTAGACGATTTAAGGTAAAATCGTTAAAAGCTTTTGTCATTTACTATTTACTAATTTCTTTCAGGCATCCATCTATAGATGCTTTTACAAAAATTAATTATGGTTCAACTAGATGCTTATTAGATTATTGCAATGTTAATGCTACTTATGTAGGATCGGATTCTTTTGGATACAGATACAACGATACACAAGAATTTAACGGCATTATCGCCAGTTTACAGCATAAAGAAGTTGACTTATCGGGTAATTTAAAATATGTTTTATCATCTAAGATACTTGCGCCTACACACTAGTGTTTTCTGAATTTAAGAGTGTAATTGTAGGTGTTCCCTTATTTATAACATTAGAAAGACTTCCTTTAGTAGAATATTTGGCTCGACAAAGTGAGTATTCTATAAAGTTCTTATTGAAAAAACCATCGCTGTCATACGTTAAGAATATTTTCGCTTTGGCTTTGGAGAAAAATGTTTGGATATCGATTGGAGTCATACTAACTGTAATCGCAATTGGCTTATTTTTAATACTAAACTCAGAAGCAAAGGTTCGAAAGGTTAGTGCACTCGAATACAATTTGCTGCGCTACTATATTTTGCAATTCACTAGATAGGACATCAACAAAATTTTTCTGCCAGTGATGTGGTCCTCATTTCTCTGGAAGCACTTTGTCAGCAAGGTTTGTTCCTCAGCCTTTCCACAAATAACATTTTGAAACCAATAGACCCATGATTCTTTAGCTCTTCTTAGACCTGCCTATGGTTTTATGTTGTAGGAACCAGTCCCGATCCCTATCGAATATCTGGCAGAATTTTAACATTAATTATTTCGTTGGCGTTCATGTTCATTTACGTAGCATATTCCGCCAATATAGTTGCAATGTTGCAGTCTCAAGTAGAACTGAAGTCTACAAAAGAGCTATTAGAAAGTAAATTAACAGTTGGAGCTGAGGACGATGTTTACGTACAAGCATATATTTCCGTAAGTATTACATTCGTACCTCCAATCCAAACCATATAGAATTTTTTTTTAGATGAACACTCACAAAGACATATATCAAAAGAAAATTGATGCAGGGGGTATTATTTATTGGAAGATGGAATGAGCAAACTTCGAAAAGGTTACTTTGCTTTACACGTAGACTTATGTACGGCTTATAACTATATAAGGAGAACGTTTACTGCCTATGAAATATGTTCTCTTCAAGAAATCGACGGCCTTTTTACTGTAAGAAATATTTAGATTACTGAAAATATCTTACATTTTTCTTTATAAATACGTAATATGTTAAATTTATTTTCCGAAAACGCTATTTTAGAACTTGAAGGCGTATGGAGTTGTTCCAAGGGACTCGCCATATAAAGAAATTTTCAAAACTGGGTAAAACAACATACAAATGAAATGTATATAATAATGAAAAGGTGCATTTTAGTTTAATCAGGATCGATGAATATGGTTTAAGGCATAGAAATTTCGTTAGGCATTTTGTCAAACCTATTTGCAGCGGACAAGTCGCAAGCTTTGGAAGCATTGGATTGGTAGACACACAAATGCCTTTTATGTTGATAATTTATGGATACCTTCTTGCAATTTTCGTTTTATTGATCGAGAAAATAATCAGCAAGTTAATACATTAATTAAACAATATCAATATATTTCTAAGTAGCCAAAGTATAATAGAAGTATAGTAGCTTTTCGCATACTTACTTGTTTAAATATGCAATTAATACTAGAAGTGTTAGGTATTTATAATGATTAGCATCAAATGTCTATATTGAATATTATTGAAGATTTTTTTTAGGGATCCAATCCAAATAAAATAATGGTTCGATAGAGAAAATGTTATTTCAGTCTGATATGAAAAAAATCCATTCTTTTTCGACTCAGACTTTTTTGTAATATAGTAGCTAAAACAAAAAATCGAAATGAACCGAAAAATACCACTTTAGTTGTTAGTGATTTTGGTTCACTGCTTAAACTTAATTTAAAATAAAATATGGGTTCTATTTTGGTTCCGGCCCACAAAAAAATAGCGGTTACGGTCGGGTTTACTAATCCGAACTGCTGAAAAAAATCGATACTAAAAACTAACCCCTTTTAAGAATGCCATCGTTCAAAAATTCAACCCAGATGGAAAATATTAGGTGATAATATCAGATAAGAAAGACTGGGAGACAAGTACTCCAGTAAGAACAGACGGCTCTGAAACGGATTACGGCGTCGAAACTGGAATTTTATTTTACCATACGCAAAGAAGCCTAAAAAAACTTTTTCGCTAAGCTTCAGCAAAGTCACAATGGTGTTCCAAGCTGGTGTTGCTGCAATTCACCATTGTATCCGAGAAATAGAAAGATATATCCAGTGGATATCTCAACCACCAAAACATGTCCATATCCATTATAGATGTTGGATATATATCCATGGGATATTCAGCGACGGCTGGTGCATGAGTCATTGAGGAGGCTATGCCATGATCGAAGTTTGTCGTATAATATCGTGTGGAAGATACATACTATGTTACGAAGTTATACGAAGAATTTCGATCTACAGCATAGCCTCCTCGATGACGCATGCATGAGCCGCGCCGGAGGATATTTTGGAGTTATTACAATTGTTTATAAAATTAATAGAAACATATTTATGGCAAATTTTAACATAAAATTTAATACCAAAATAGGAACAATTTGCCTGGTTTGAAGTTACTGATAAGTACATGAACTTTGTATCAGATATCTTGTGGACATCTATTCGATGTTATAGATTTTACAATAATGTTAATTTCAGATTCGCATTAACGTTATTTCTAAAAAAGACGATTGGATTTACTACTGGTAGGAATAATAATAATAATAATAATAATTTATTTCAATCGAGACCTCAAATAGTAGGCATGGACATTGTCAGTACAAGATAAAGAAATGGATAAAAGCATATATAAACATATAGTGTATATAAACAAAAAGCGTGTATAAACTTGAAGTGTATATAAACAACGGACTACAAAAGAAACAAACACATACGCAAGTGTACAATGTCAACAAGTTAAAACCTAATACTAAAATACTCTTCGAGTGAATAACACTCATGGTCCAAAAGCAGTCTCTTGACCGTGTTCTTAAGTTGCCGCTCGTCCAACAACTTCACACTGTTTGGCAGATGGTTGTATATCTTAACGGCAAAGTAGTTCGTTGACATCCGTGATTTTGTTATACGATGTGGGGGTGGTATTAAGTCGCCCTTATGTCGGGTGTTGTGGTGATGTACATCGCTGTGCACTACGTACTTTGATTTGTTAGCATGGACATAGAGTACGCAGGTTAAAATGTAAGAACACGGTAGGGTAAGTATACCATGTCTCCTGAAAAGTGTTCTGCAAGATGTTCGGTGGTCAACATTGCTCAAAATTCTTACTATTTCCTTCTGTTTCAGAAATATTCTTGTTGCTCAGGAGAGTTCCCACAATAGCACAGCATACGTCGCTCTGCTGTGAAACAGTGAAAAATAGGCAGTTCTTGCAGCCTCGTATGTAGCCACTTCCACTGCTCTTCTGACTGCGTAAATGGCCGATGAAAGTGCCCTTGCTGTGGCATCGATGTGTACCCTATAACTGAGGTTGTCAGAGATGTGGAGGCCGAGGAAGCATACAGTTTTTGTTTCGGCTAAAACTTTAGTTGTAAGTGTTAATGTCTGAGTTTTGTTTTTGTTTAAAGTCAATCCACTACCTCGGAACCACTCATCAGCTTCCATTAACGCTAACTCGGATTTCTTTGCCAGGTCTTCATGCATGTTTCCCTTTGTAAGTAGCGTGGTATCGTCGGCGTACAAACACAACAGATTGCAGTGCACATTCCGCGGCAGATCATTGATGTACACAAGAAACAGCAAGGGTCCCAACACCGACCCTTGAGGACGCCATTGAACACCGGTCGCCAATCCGACAATTACCCGCCACAGCACCACTTGCCTTCTGCTGCTAAGATAAGACTCAATGAGCTTGAGTGCAGATCCTCTGACACCATAATGATCCAGTTTAGCTAATAAAATGGAACGTTAACGCATCAAATGCTTTAGAAAGATCACAGCAGGTAAGCATTACATCATTTTCTCATCGAATGCTGCCGTTATCGCTTCTACTATTTCCGTTGCAGCTGTTACTGTGGATCTTCCATGACGATAACCATGTTGCTCTTTGCAGTAGATGTTGTGCTTTACGAAAAAGCGTACCAAGCGATTTTTTATTGCAACTTCAAATATTTTGGAAAATATGGGTACTAGAGCAATAGGTTTATATTAAGTAAAACCGAATAGCTGTACTAAGCATGTGCTGAAAGTACTTGCACTTATAATCAACTTTAGGTCGAAACAATAAAGTTGAAAATCACTGAGCCGAATGAGATGAACTAAACCCGAATTTGCTTGTCCACGTGTGCTATGCTTATTTATCACGCTTATACTCAACCGCACATGTGACGTCGTGAGAGTCGGTAAAAAAGTTAAAAAGGGGCGTTGCGCTGTATACATTTGTAGTTACGTTGGTTTACGGAAAGGATGGGCTTATCATGGCTTTGCTTATATTACAGTATAGGTAAGTATCACTCGTATAATATTGTCTTTCTTTATAACATTTAAAACGTTAGTCGTAATTTATAACATAACTGAATATCTAATCTTAGCAGGTTAGGTGTTAAGCATAGGTATCAGTAGGTAAAATGTGTTTGCTTGTGAAGTCTTGTTTACTTTGTGGATATTTTAAATGCATTCCTGAACCCTTTAATATTGATTACTAAAATCTAAGATGACATTTCCAATCTTGATTATCTACATCAGGGGTCGGCAAACTTTTTTAGGACAGGGCCAAATCGTAACGAAAATTAAGTTCAGCGGGCTAGGTTGTAAACTCTAACGTGTATATTTTTTTATTAAGTATTGCTCTGTGTTTTATTGAACCGAAAACAATGTATCAAAAAGTTTCAGTCGTATCATACAGGGTGTTTAAAAATTACTGACTTGTCAAAGCATCTTAAAGTTACAAAACTTTTTTTTTTCAAAAACACTTTGTATATTCTTATATTTTTACATTTTAACATTCCCTATAGGCTTCAGTGGTTTTATTTTAAATTATTCCCATTAGTTATTAACTTTTCCAAATGGTCAAATAATTTTTACCTGGTGGATTATAAATAACATTACAATAATTTATTATTGTTAGTAAATATTATAATAATCATTGTTTTCTATATGTTAGTACTTAGAAAGTACGCAATATATAAACCAAATAGTAAATATTAAATGTTAAAAGTTTATCTTCATCTGGTTCGCATTTTGCAAAATGAGGCAAAATGCGAACAAAAAGTTAATATAAAATATTAAAGTGTTTGTGTGTTATAAGAATTTGCAGAGGATTGAAATAGCTACATAATAGAATCTTTGCATACGATGTGGTAATAATAACAGACAGTGAAAAACAAAGGAAATTTGAACATATGCAAAGGAAACATGGAAGAAGAGGACATGAAAATAAACATAGAAAAATCTAAAATCCTCGGAAACCAGAATGTTGAAACTAAAACTGAAATAAATGATACTAAAATAGAGCAAATAAGAAATTTAAATATTTAAGAGTAACATTGGAAGAAACAGGAAAACAATACGCTGGAATAAACGATTGATAAAACAATCAAGTACTACACAATAAACCAAAAATTTATTAATAAAAAAGACAAAAAAGACAAACCTATAGTAGTGTTATGAAGAAAGCCAAGAAAAATAAGATTCCACTATTTTAGGGCACTTGGAAACACATCTCAGTAGTTCAATACCTGCTACTTCTGAAGAATTGGGCACCTTGAAAACATCTGAAAAATTTTGAAGTAAAATAGGATCCATTTTTAGGAATTCTAATCCAATCTAGATCACAAGGAAATGAATTGCGACATATTTTTTTGTAATACTTCAACAAATGTTAGTATCTTTTTATTTAAAATAATTTGAAGGGACGAAAGTTCAGTTGAGAGGACATAAGAAACAGAAGCAATAACTACTATTAATGGACGGAACGATTATAGAAATTCTTTCTCATTTAAAAAAATATTAATCATTTCTCCGAGTTCCAAAAATCTCAATAAAACTTTTCCACTATTGCACCATCGAACTGGCGATGGTTAACTCGCCGGAGAGTCAATAAAGTTAACCACTGCCACAACAAGTTCAATAATGCAAAATAGATAGAGGTATTTGATGAATTATGTAATGACTTATTGAAAGCTTTGCACAAAACAAAAATACTTGGGCAGTATCAACAATGACTGTTGACTCATCAAGAACTAACAAAAACCACTAGACACTATCTGACAGTCGCTTGAGCTGAGAGGTCAACAGAAAAACAAACCCTCTTCTTTGGGCACACTTCTTCAGCTTTATTGCAAATCTATTCATGAATATTTCAAATTTAATTCTAAATAAGGTTAGAAATTTTATTGTGAAATACGCCGAAAGCATTCATAGTAAATGAATTAACCGGACTTATTTACTGCGACATCAGTTGACTATCAGTCGGTGAATAGTAGATGTAGATACCTCCTGCTACAATAATTTTCGTAAACCCTTATTGTGGGTGAGAAAAACTATCGACAGTAGCTGAATTAACCGCTTGGTACTTACAACTTGCGCGGGCTGGATTGAAATACGCAGCGGGCCGGATTTGGCCCGCGGGCCGTAGTTTTGCGATCCCTGATCTACATTATTGGATTACTTCTGAATAGGTACCGTCACATGGACAATATGGGACAAAAAAGCGTTTTTTGAAAATTGTCGGTTTTTCGTTATCTAATGGATGTATGGTAGACATTTTGTGCTCAGTGGGTAACATTGGCCTAGGTTCCTAGGTACTCGGGTGTGAGAGGAAACGAGACAACGAACAAGCTGGTCAGGCGAGGTTCGTCAAGGTCATTTGTTGGAGCTGCCTCTTCTTTCGGCACTACTAAGTCGCATATGAAAAAAATCCATCGGTGAATGGATACATAATCAGCCCAGAGAGTGGTGGCAAAAATCACCGGGATAGAAACAGCCAAAAGAGACTTTATTTATTATGGATTTACCGAATGAAGACTATCAAAATAACAGTACCTAGCTCTGCTGACTGGTCATAGTAGACTAAATAGGCATACCTACAACATATGCCTGATAGATGACGTTACCTGCAGGGTACAAGAGGTTTCTAGTAATGGGCGTGGATAACCTCATAGCCAGCAGCTACACAAAGAAGCCGCTCTCGAAGATGATAGGCGTAATTAAGAGGGCAAAATTAGAGAGTGTCTTCAGCTAGCTTGAAATAGCACATGTAATAAATTGGTCCGAAAATAAACGAAAAATAATAGGTACCTGATGTAGGTGCGACCATAATATAATACTAGAAATAGTATTTACATCTGAAAATGGTATTTTCTTCTTTCACAATACCATAGCAGGAATTATTATTATCAGCTTTGTTTGTCATTTGATTGGCTCTGACTGATTTGTGATTGCTCCGCGAACAAAACTATTATAAAATAGTGAGAGCTGTATTTAAAGTACAGACATATGGGAATTACTAAAACAAAATTAAAAGTTAAACAAATGGTTCACTGAGCAGATATAATAAAGGATGTCAAAATTATGATAACCTAAAATATGACAAAAATATTCATTAGAAAATAAAAATATGATTTAGTGATAGGTGACAGATAACCTTTACTTTATTTATGAAAACTAAATTATTACAAATCATCCCAACCCCGTGCTCCACCTAAAAGGTACTACACGAAGCTACCTATTCTAAGTACTCTATGGGTTTCATAACAATTGAAATGTTTCTCCTCTAACTAAATAATTTCTCTATGATTCTTAATAAAAATGTAGTAGCCTCGCCATCATATGAATACTACTTTTGTGAAGTGATGAAATATGTGACATGTGATTAGTTCACATAATCGCGAGACTACTGTAAATCGGTCAGTTATCAGTTATTATTAAATGCGCCCAAGGAACGACTTTCGTTATCTCCCAGCATTCGCCAAGGAAAGGATATTGATTATATATAATATATATACTTATATAAAATCAATGGCCACCGAGTAAAGGAAAACCATGGCAAAAACCTTACTCTGGGAAGATCTGGAAAGAAGTCCCAGACCTTATTACTGATAGCCGTAAATTATTATTATTCTTTTGAGTGCAGCCTCCGCGTTTCCTTAAATTCCGACAGCCTTGCCGGGCAGCTACGCGAGCTGCTCCATTTTTCACACATTGGAAGTTGAAACAGGAAAGAAGTAATGACCTAAAAACCAGTGATCGGAAATAAACTTTATCAAATAGTTCCTTAGTGTTTCGTACAGTAGGATTGCGAGGACCGTATGCAGACGCAAACGAAACAGAGAAAACATATCAATTTCTTTTTTCTGTATAAAGTTTGTGTACCTGTACACAAACGGTATTCGTACGTTTGAAACGCAACGATTGAGAACGAAACACAACGGTTTCGTACCGTACTTTATAAAAATACGTTATCTCCGTTTAAATCGTCTGTGTAAATAAACGTAATAAGTACATTACGTTTAATGTACCTAGGAAATGTTGGAATTTTTGTGGTTTCGTACCATTATACTTTCATAAATTAATACACGTTCTTATGTATTTAACACAGATGTTTGTAAATGCGAGCAAACATTTTTTTGTAGTTGTAATGTGCTCACAAAGTGATTAATTAAAAATCTAATTCTTATAATTTACTTAATGTGTCTTGGATTGATGGAATGCAAATGGTTCACTCAATCTTAAATAAATAGGGAAGTATATATCCCCTCAAAAATATACTGGATAAATAATGAGTGGTTAATGATGAATATAATCCTTTATGTAAATCTTCTTATTATCCGTGAATCGATAATTTGCAGGCAAGTTATATTGACAATTTCAATAACGGATCTGATATTTCCAAACAAATATTATTAAGAATGAAAGTAAAAGATCTTTTACGCATTATGGCATAATTGCATTAGACCATAGATTTAATAATATAATATACATTTAAATATAAGAAACAAAACATAGGTAGGTTTAGTAAGTGCTTTGTTCTGTTACCAGACATATGTATATTAGTGACATTCTTATATTATACTAACAAGTGCCAGTCAAAAAAAGATGCCGCGACCAAAGAATACCGTTTTGCGTGTTTTTTTTTTTCGGGACGAATAACGTAAATGAAAGGATATGCGAAAATGGAATTAATTTGTTGTGGTAACGTTTTAAAGAACACGGTGGCAATTTAGATACTACGATTCATATTTTTGTTTATTTTTTATTATTATTATTCAATTTAAAACGTTTATTTTTCTCAACAATGTTTATTTCTACCTAGTACTTATTTCATTATATATAACAGAAATGTAAGAAACCAATATAAAACACTTGTTTAATTTCCATCCAATATTAGTACAATAGTACTACTTCACACTAAACTAAATAGTAAAATCGCAAGTACGTTAAACGTAGCGAACGGTTTGCGTACTTTCTTTTTGTATTCTGTATTTGGTAAACGTTCCATACATAAACGATTCAAGGCCACATAAAATATATGTAGTTAGTACACTACGATACCGTTTTATTTCGTTCTCAGTACATTTTACTGTACTGTATAACGTTTGCGCTCGCGTACACAAACTTTATAAAGAGGGGAATAGTTTGCGTTCTTCCTAGGTACGGTACGTAAACGTACTGTTTATTTTCGATCGCTGCTAAAAACACACAAAACAACAGTAATGACAATGAATCGAAGCAGCTTTCTATTTTTGCAGTCGACTTCGTGGATTACTTCTCAAAACTACACTCGATAACTACTTCTGCTGAATGCAAACATTGATAATTTTAACGCGATGTAGTGGTAGGTTGAGGAAGAAAAACGCAGATATAGTTTCTGCTTATACTATACTATTTTAATAGCTTATTGTATCGTTTACAAAATAATATGTCACTATAAATAAAATAACTTTGTTTTTATAATTTTCATGACCTAGGAAGGTTTTTCAATATTTTTTGTCGGCTAATTTGTAATTCCATTTTCTTATTTTCGTACATTTTTTTTATCCAAAGCCTAGGAATCTCCAACTGTATATCAATGAATTCATTTACGGTTAACCTGCATTCTGGTTTTCCCAGTTTAACAAATTTACATTCCGGCGAATGTTTTTTGTGTTCTAGCCATGGATCGTCTTCTTCTTCCCACCCATCTAAAGGTTTGCCACACAAAAAGCACTGAACAGCATCAGGTTCATGTTTAGATCCAATGTAGTAGAAACCGGCCTCTGCAAGCTGTAACATCAAGAAAATTGTAGTATGGACAATACAGGTGGAAATTTTACAAAAATCTACGATAAGTGTTCAAAAATAATAGAAACTATTATTTTTGAACACTGTTCATTTAAAATAAGAAAGTTATAAACATCCTGTATATCGAAAGCTAAGGCAAACTTTTAGGCAAGTATCTGAAGGAGAAGATAGCTTAACCACAGTATAGTATTAACCAGTAGTTCCTACAGAGGAATTTTTATGTATCAGTTTTGCACAGCATATGTCCTGCGCTGGGGCGTATGAATGTGTATAGCATAACAATCAGAAATGTTACTTTAACAAAATGTATGAGCATTTTTTAGTGCACATCTGAAATTCGCCATCTTCTTGGCCATGACTAATTCATTACAATCGAAGAATTTGGAAAACTTTTAACCTGTGTATATTTGTGTAGTATATAACTATTCTTCAGATTAGTTTTATTGTAGTTTACGTTAGTGAACATATTACGGCGTAGATTTACGAAAATAATTAAAAATGTGCCCTGTAAAGAAAGAAAGAGCAAATCGCACTACTAAAGGGTGCAAAAGTAAGATACACCTCATAAAGGTTTGTTTTCTAGATTTTCCAATGGGCAAGTTGGGTAAACGTATATTGGTAATTAATAATAAAGAAACACATTAAATGTAGCACAAAAATACAATTTACGAAAAAATATAAATGTGGAATAATAGAACGCTTCGGGTGAATAAGAATTTATTTCAAAGAATGTATCAAGTCAAAAATATATTTCAAAAGATTTTATCTGAATAACTTCTGCTGTATAGCAGAGTCTTAATATTTCAAATATGAGATAAGACAAGTTTTGTTCATTATATTAATAAGTACTTAATTTTGATTTGTCGATGATCATAAATGCACTTCATACACATTTTCTGGCTTTGTAAAGAGTAATAAAGTACACGCATTTTTAACAAACACATTTTCAGCAGCGACGGCTGGTGCATACGTCACAGGCGGGGCCAATACAATGATTGAAGTTCATGTGCTATTGTCTGAAATACGAACATGCTAGAAACTTATACGAAGAAATTAGATTTTCAGGATTTCTAACTCTACCTGAATGAATTTATTCTACAACTATTGCTTATACTGTCATTAAAGATCTACAATAGATAAATTGTAACTTATTCTGGCACCTTCTATTCTGCCCGTCAAAATATGGTATGAAAAGATAATCATCACTCTTAGTCGATACTGTGATTAATATCTTATTCTGTGGTTGTTATGGCAATGCTTATTTTAGTAGTACCCAGAGGCTATCGGGTCTATTTCGTATAATTATTCTTAAATATCTTAGCGATCATCGTTAGATCCAAAAAGTTCGCAATGTTGTGTTTTCTTTTTTTCAAGTATTGTTTGTTTCCGGTGGTCCTATTGTGTTCTGTTGGCCACTTTCTAAGCATGCCAGTATTATTGCAGCTAGTCGTGCAGCCAAAACGTATCTATCATAAAAAACTGAAAAATCGCGAATATCTCCAACACCTTTGGACGTATAAAATCGTATAAAATCACTCGTATAAAATCGAAAGAAAATTAAATTTTACATCCATTTATGTAAAAATTGCTATACCGTTCAAAAGACGTGTGCTGTTTCATGACTAAGCGAAAACTGAAAACCGCATCTTCCTAGCTTTCGTATTTCCGGAGATATTTCCAAACACCGCAGACATTGCAAATGTCATTTTTTTCGAAAAAAAGCCATGTAATTCGGAAACGGTACAACTTAGCCCCAATGTATGCCTAACGTATTGTTATTTAAATTTAACAAGGAATCCAAAAGTACACCGAATATACAGGGTGTTCCATTTAAAATAATAAAGTAGTATCTACTTTTCGGGTAGCAACCGGACGTTCCGCCATTACTGAAACTAATTTTAAAAATGTCTAGAATATGATTCGAGGCAACATTTATCTGAAACATTTTTCCAAAAAAACAATAATAAATCGGCTATGGACCGTTGCATCTTAGGCTGGACACCGGTATATTGCCTTCAAGGCGACAAGGTCAAGCGAGATGGCGCCACGATCAGTTAGAGTTTTTTTTATTTGTAATCATTGTGGATTGATGCTCCTAAAAAATCACATATGAATCACAGCTACATGTTACTAATTGGGTGACAGACAGGTCACAGTTGTCAATGTGTCACAGTCAGTTAAATTCGTGCTTCTGGGATGGGGCTCCATTTTCTATATAGAGAATAGAGATTCTTCCGCAAAGTGATTTGGTTATGTTTGCCATGATAGATGTTTATTTTATGAAACATTTTATTTATGAACGTGATAACATGATAACATTTAATTGTTACAATTGAAAACCTAACGAAGCAACTATCGGATCAAATTGAAATTTGCAGGAGGTTATCTTGGTTTTACTGTACATACTTATTTGTTATTGTTCTTGGAATGCAGTATTTACAGTCACGAGCAAATGTTATAGGCACCTTTGACAAAACTAATGGGTTTCAGGTTTTTTGCATTTTTTTGTGACAGTTATTTCAACGTTTATATAATCGTCTTTATGGCCACAATAGTCTTTATAGATACCTTTTGTAAATGTATTATTTTTTTTAATATATGTTCAAGTCTTCGAGATGTCACTTTCCCCCTCCCATTCTAAAAAGTATTTAAGCTGTACTAAAAACGCTCTAATATGCAACAAATTAATAAGATCCCTTAAAATACTACATATTTATAATGTATTACCTACAAGTTTTTATTTTCTCATTTCTTACTGTGATATTCGCCCAAAATTTAGGGTGCCTATAACATTTGCTTGCGACTGTATTTCGTGGTGTTCCTGGATTTCTTAGTTGGATATGCCAAAAGCTATAACTGCCTGATTTATCATCCAGATTTCATACGAGATACATTATAGGATTGAATCCTATTCTTGACAATTCCAAATGTTGACACACCTTTATATTTTGTGCATTCCCATACGATAAATTAATGAATAATCAATGGAATATTTTAATACTTGTGATCAGTTATAAATGTAATGCTTATTATCAGTGTTGAGAGGCTTCATTTTAATTATGGTGTATGAAAATAGTCGATTTTTTGGTTTGTGTATGTAATGTATCTAGATATAACTTGTTTGTATCCATATCCAAATGTATGTATTTACTTTAACATATATGTGAAACAACTTATATGTATGTACCACTTGTACTTTTCCCCTATTTCTACATAAAAAAAAAACCATCTGTAACCATTACATTTTAATTTAGAATTGACTAGATTTTCATTAAAGTTTAGAAGATATTTGTTCAGTTTGTTAAATTTGCCAGTTCTTTATCTACCCTTTCATATGAGGGACCAATGATAAAACCAATGATTAAACTTAAAGTTAAATGTTGTCCTGGAGATACCATTATGTGAATGCTGTCACAATATTCATATTCATGGTACATGCTGATGCAATATGCATATTTTTGATAAAGACTGCATTTCAACTTACAATTAATCGTTTTCATACAAAAAAACTAAACTAGGCACTGAATGCATTGGCATATCCTGTAGCTTTAACACTTTCACTATGGCTGTCAGTGGTTCGTTTAATTAGAGCATATTGATCATGGATGCGGTATACCTAGTATATGCCAAAGGCCATACTTCATTATAGGTTTCGGTTTCAACAGATATAGATTTATATGAGAGCATTCTAGAGTTAAGAGAGGGGTAAAACATATCTCTATCATGAATTATATTCGGGTATAGAGTATAAAGCAAAATATAAGGATTTATTGTTGAGGATTACCTTGGAAGCACTGCACCTTTTATCTTCTGAAAATATCCAGGATTTGAACGTATCTTTACGATTGCTTTCTACCGCTAATTCTATTTGGGCTTTTACATCATTCAACTAAAATTAAGAGAGAATTATATTCAGTAAAAAAGTTTTAAATTATACTTGCATTGGCGTTGTAAATATCAGGTAAAGTTGTAATTGCCATCTCGCTACCCTAATGCCACAGCTAATGCTTTGTTATTATATTTCCTCCTGATTACAACAAAATTTCGGTTAAAAACGTTATTTGTTTTGTACTAAATTAAAATCAAGCACAGCACTGCTACCAAACTCTACCACATTTGAACTAGAAAGCAGTAGAAAAGCCACTAAATTTTAATACAAAAATCGCGTAGAAGTAGTTGGTAAAAAGATCTTCACACTGCGTTTGTCGAAAACAGTTAAGTCCAACTGATTATATTATTAGTATGCATTTTAAATATATTTTATTGTAAGTTGCAAAAAGTCTGTAAAGCAAAAGTGCTATTTGTTCTACAAAGGTTGGTGCACATAACAACTGACTTGTAAATTAGATGCATTGGTCAGCCTACCTAACGTTGCTGTCAACTTTTTAGGCAAGATTTTTGGCAAACGTACTCAATAAAATCAGTTTTATTTTGTGATATGCAACAATAATTAACGAAAAAATATCCAATTACAATTTTGCCTTTTACGAAGTAATCAACACTAATTAATTTGTGGTTAATAAGTACTACAAATAAGATTAGTCGGTCAGGTTAGTGACAGTTGAGATCCATCTACTATAATTCGGTAAATAACTATGCCACTGTTTGGAAAATCGCAAAAAAGTCCAGCGGATGTTGTTAGAGCTTTAAAGGAATCAGTTAATGCTTTGGAGAGAGGAGGGGAAAAAAAGGCTGAAAAAGCTCAGGAAGATGTCAGTAAAAATTTAGTTCTCATAAAAAATATGTTATATGGAACGTCCGATGCTGAACCACAGACTGATATAATTGTGGCGCAATTAGCCCAGGAGTTATACAATAGTAATTTGTTGTTGTTATTAATACAAAATTTGAGCAAAATAGATTTTGAAGGTAAGAAGGATGTGGCACAAGTTTTTAATAACATATTAAGAAGGCAAATTGGTACAAGATCACCAACTGTAGAATATATATGTACGAAGCCGGAGATCTTATTTCAATTAATGGCTGGGTCTGTATAAATCTTAATTTTATATTTAAAATTACATAATAACTTTATTTACAGGTATGAAACACAAGAAATAGCTTTAAATTGTGGAACTATGTTGAGAGAATGTGCACGATACGAAGCATTGGCAAAAATTATGTTAAATTCTGATGATTTTTATAATTTTTTCACTTATGTTGAAGTGTCGACTTTCGATATTGCTTCCGACGCTTTTTCAACATTTAAGGTATGTATGTTTTTAATTCTTTAGCTAATAATACGGTATGTTGAATATATTTATAAATATTTCAGGAACTGCTCACAAGACATAAAATTTTGTGCGCTGAGTTTTTAGAAACAAATTATGATAAAGTTTTTAGTCATTATCAAAGGTTGTTAAATTCTGAAAATTATGTTACTCGCCGACAGAGTTTGAAACTATTGGGAGAACTTCTATTAGATAGGCATAACTTTACTGTAAGGTGTAATAATATAGTGTATTTGTTTAAGTGTATAGTAGTTATGTTTTAGGTAATGACAAGATATATTTCCAATCCTGACAATCTGAAACTTATGATGAATATGTTAAAAGAGAGATCTAGAAATATTCAATTTGAAGCTTTTCATGTATTTAAGGTAATTTATCTTGATTTTGCTTAGAAATGTGCCATAAATTATGAAGATCACTTTGTGCCGTTTGTTACACATGGTCTATGTAGTATGTTGATGTATTGTTTACATTAATTTTTTGGTTGTAAATTATGTAAGCATGAACTTTGTCAACAATGAAACATCTTGAACGTACATACCTTTAATATTTAATGTTTTATTTAAGCAATATTTTTATAATAAGTGGTGACTGAAGTAGGGAGTTTAAAAATTTTTAATGTCTGTATATTTTTTTGTGGAAAATATTGGTTTAATTAAAACTTCAGAATTATGATAAACCGTTTCAACATTGAATACTGTTTTTTCTTTTATTTGCTGTAAAAGATTTTTACATTATTTGTAGTAATTTTTTATATATGATGAATATTTTACTTACAAATTATAATATTTAATTTATGCAGCAACTCTGGATTTCTTTTATATGCAGTTTTCTCATAGCAACAATTACGTAAATACAATATGTTAACAACATTTGAAAATTTTAAAAAGAGGCAGATTTATAGAAACAGAAATTAAACAAACACTAAGACAAACACTTATATATATTGAAAGCCATGTTTCCGAGAATACGACAGATTAAATTAAAACTTTTTTTAAATTGATAAGAACAATATGCAAAGGACCGATATATTACATACTAGGTTTGGTGCAAAGGTTTAAAACAATTGGTTATAAATTTTTGATAAATTATCTATCAAGTCGATGATTAATACTGTTTTTTTTTATTCTTTTATGTGTCATATCTATATCGTGTTTAATATTTTCTTTTTTGCTGAGAGTGTTTTTATGTTTTTTAAGTGCAGTTGGGTTTGTTGATGTTTTATAGTGTTGAATTCTATTTTTTAAATATTATTTTAGGTAATAAGAATAAAATTAGTACTTCCTAATTTTGTTTATTTGTTTATTATGAGATGACCCCAGCTACTAGTTTTGACAATTGTTTGTCTTCATTAGGTTGTAGAATGATCCCATAATAGTCAGCGTTAGAACATCAAAAAACAATGGAAGAATTTAGAGTGAATATACATTTGCTGACCGGAAGGTGTTCTAATGTTCGGCTGCGCTCGACAGTCAAGCGATTACTACCCGGATTATTATGGGATCACGCTACAGCCTGATGAAGGTAAACAATTGTCGAAATTAGTAGCTGGAGTCCACGCGCGTATGCAGGGGGCAGAGGGGGTAATGGGGTGATTACCCCCCACCCCTCCATGAGCCAACGAAACCTACTTGTAAATCAAAATTGCATTTAAAGACAAACATGCATCCTTTTTTTTCTTTTTTTGTGTAATTACTCCCCCTATAAACTTAAGTCGTATACGCGCCTGCTGGGGTCATCTCAGTGAATAAATAAAATTAGGAAGCGCTAAGTTTCTTGTTACCTATTCGTATCACCTAATTATGGACAATCAAACATACATTATTCAGTTTGTTTTAATTTCCATAAAAAGTACAGACATTACCTTATATTATGACTAAACCACCTGAGTATAAAGATCACTCATCAAAGATGGAACAATGATGATAATTTTTAATTATATTGTATATTGCTTCAAATAACAAGAACTAAACAGTAAACTTAATATGCATACTTATGTAAATACATATAGGTAAAGCTCATGGCAAAGTAAATTTAACTTAAAAATCGCGTCAAAGAAGTCAAAATGACGCGATTTTTTTTTATAGGATATGCGTTGTGGATATAGATTACGTGGAAAAGTTGTGCACATTAAAATGAAGACAACCTTTGTTTATGCTTACAGGCATCCCTGATTCTGAGTTACACTTCAATCTATTTTTAGTAAAACTCTCAACCTTTTTTACAGGTATTTGTCGCCAATCCAAATAAACCAAAACCAATATTAGATATATTACTACGTAATCAAGAAAAACTTGTGGAATTTTTAATGAAATTTCATACGGATCGAGCCGAGGACGAACAGTTTAATGATGAAAAGGCCTATTTAATACGACAGATACAGGAACTACGACCCGTCCCAGGACATTAATAAAGTTACTACTGTAATTGTATTTTATATATAGTTTTGTATTACACTCATTATTGATTCGTTACAATTTGTTTATTTGGATATTGGAGATGGAGTTTTTGTTTTCTTAATTGATAATATCCATAAAAGACGTGGTTTGTTACATAATTTGTTTTGCAATAGTAGCGAATCAATGAGGATGGTACGATGTAGGCTAGGGCTTGCATTGGGATGGTATGCTATGCATTATGCATAAGTTATATGCTGGGTGTATTTAGATTTTATATTTATACAAAATATTTGTTATTTAAGTGTGTATTTTAGAGAGGAAAATATGAAATATTTAAGTCCCATTTCAAATTATTTTATTTGGATATTTGTTTTGTGGTATACACCTATCTGTATTTTTGATTCCTTTATTTTTCACTACCACTGTTGAATGCGAATACTGACATGAAATTTAAATATTGTGAAATAATTAATAGTATTCTGATACCCCAAAGAGTTTAAAACGAAAATTTATTTCACCTAATTTCCTCTCATTTACATTAAAAGTTGTATATTTTAGTGACCCACGTTTGCAATTTTTTTTTTCTTGGAGAAATCATTTTTCCTCGCGATATTTTTACAAGCAAATGGCATTTTATTTTATACATCATTCTTTACATTTCAGCTCAGATATGAATGAAATGGCTAGCGTTTTGTTTTAATAAACCTATATTTCACGGCAACTAATTCTTTAGAAGAACCGCCCTTTCTTTTTGTCTGAACAAATTTTATAAAAAGAAGGAACCATCTACTTGTATAAGGCGTACCTAGATTTAGATGTGCAAGTATGTTATGTTTGTATGAAATTGCTGTTACTTTCTCAATAAATAAATACTACGTATTCAAAAGGAAAGATTACACATATTCAACTGTAGAACGAAATCATTTGATAATAGTGATGTAATTGACATGAAATACTAATTTAAAATATTTAATTTAAATTAAATTAATTGAATTGAAACCAATATGTATGTATATAACCAGTCTTACCATGGAATGTAACATATTACGATGTTGTGGTATTCTCATTAGGTTGCCTATCTTATGCAGAATTTTTTAAAGGTTAACCTTAGGGATCAAAATTATGGGTTTTATTAAAACAAAATTGTCATTATTTTTACATTAAATTTATTAACTATATTTATGTATAATTGTTTTATATACAGAAAACATTCAATTTAATTGTTATATATTTTGTTGTTATTAAAGAACTCTGCAAGGAGATTTGTATGGTTGTTTTTAATTAAGAGAAGGAGAAAAGAAAGCTAATGTTTGTATAAACCAGCCTATAAATTAATAATACTATCCATAAGGATGCATTCGAAGTGCTTAAGATATATAGAAATCTAATACATATAAATAAATATAGGTAAAAAAGAATTCTAAATTTAGATCTTTACATAAATCGTTGAAAATGAATAGTTTTGTATTTGACTTGATAATTAATCCAAACAAGTTAACTTGAAAGGCGTGTTTTGTAATAGCAGTATTTT
The DNA here is from genome assembly GCA_004143645.1 of Protaetia brevitarsis. NCBI lineage: Eukaryota > Metazoa > Arthropoda > Insecta > Coleoptera > Scarabaeidae > Protaetia > Protaetia brevitarsis. Next base: position 2,976,457 of record RXPK01000284.1, on the reverse strand, counting down.
ATTAATAATAAATAAAAAAAATAATAGGCACTCGTGAGGTAGATAAAGAAATCTGTACGCCTTCCAAAATAAGAAATTGAGAATACAGGCACACATATTTGATACGTAAAGAGCCTTAAACTATTATTATTGCCTTTTACTATATCATTGTGTTTTTATTTTAAGTACTGCTTGAGTATTTTTTTATAGACGGTAAGCTATAAAACTTGAATTTTATATAAACTTTTTATTTAAAATACATGTATTCAAACTAAGGTTTGTCCTGTAGTGGATACATATGATGTATTTTTATTGTATTTATTTTAAATTACCAAGACAAGAAATAGAATGAATAAACTTCAATAATCCAGAATCTGTGGTTTATTTTATGTACACAATATAAAATCTCAAAACGTTGACGTCAAAAAGAGTTTGTTTTACTAATTTGATCCTGATCAATATGTTTGTAACAATAAAAGCAGCCATTGATGATGGTATTTCTAGTTTCTTTGTACTTTCAGTTCGACAGATGAAGGTAATTCTATTTGGAATAAGTTACATGCACGTAAATATACGCGCCTATGTACATACACCGACAAGTTTCCCTTGTACTTAATCTTAATCGAGTCTTAGAATGTGATATTATTGTATGTTTGAAAATAACATATCAAGCATCTGAAAGGATGGACAACTTCACAACTGACTCATTTAAGTTTTTAATTTTCAAGAAAATCCTTCCTGCTTCTCTCGCTATGAAGTTATATCTAAATTAATTTAAATTGCTCCCAAAACATATAAATTACCATCAAACGGGGTTAAGTGAATCGCTCGGTGAATACCGGTAAATTTTGCGTTTAGCGATCAGTGAGACAAAGGTACCGATAATATTACCCCAATATATGTTCCTTGTCTGCCAAGTAATACGGCTAGGAATCGCATGCGTTGCTTATTTTTTCACGGACGTATCACGATATATTAATTATGTTCAAATGTTTTGACTGTTATTTCAAAAAACGTTTGAATGCACGCAGAACTAAGAATGATTTTCGGTGTATCAACTGCTATAGATATGCTTGTCTAATCCTTTAAGAATAGTAGGCACTATTAAAATATTGTGGTTATATAACCCGAATTTAATCCCTATTTAAAAAAATAAATGGGGTAAAGTGAATCACAACAAAAATTAATTAAAAAATAATCAAATCAGTGTTGATGATGGTGAAACTTCGTAATAAGGCTATTTTGATGATAAGTTAAGATTTTGTATTAGGCAATATTTTCAATTTAATATTGGTTTTATTCTTTAGTTTAAAGTGACCGGATTTTATAATGTTGGTAAGGCGGGATGAAATAAATAGGAGCTATAGTTTACTATCAAAGAACACGAATTAACATACTTTGAAAAATAGAATACATGTATATTATATTTTCAGTATAAACCTTTATACAGTAGAAAATTATATTACAACACACACGCAGCTCCCCAGTTAGTTTAAAGAAATGCATGTTTTAGACCACGGGACGCGGGACAAGTTGGTAAACATCGCGAGAGTCCCGGGACGTATGGTCACTTTAGTTCCTCACATAGATAGTGTTCCTTATTTTCTAAAGGATAGTCCGTTTAACCCCAAATTTTTCAAATTGACGCAGACCAATTTTACAAACCGGTGCAGCTCAAGTCACTTAAAAGGGGACTACATCTATATTTGCAATTATATATGTGAAGAGGATTTTTCGATATTCAATATGTATTAGTATAATTAGATAGGTATTAATATTGTTTTAAGTTTTTTTCGACTTCCCTTTCCCTCAGCACTGCTTTTATGAGCATTTTTTAAGAAATATTCAGCCGAATATTTTTTTCAAAAAATATAGAAGTAAATAATGAATAAAGTTTTTATTTTAATACGTTTTCTTCTTTTTCTTTCGATGAAATTGGCTTTTCTTGAATAAATTGGACCTTAAAAAACTTTTAATATCGTTTGCTTTACCCAGAACCATCCGAAAGTGAAAAGGATATAATATTTATACTTCGCTTTACTCCAATTGATGGGGTAAAATGAATCACGCTTTAACCAAAAAAAAAGGTAACATATTTATTCTGTAGAAATAACAAGCGCAGATTATGTTGAGTAAAATGATGAATAAACTTTTAATTATTTTTTTAAAAATTAATTTCTCAAAGGTTATAAAAATATTAACGAAAAACTTATTTTGATTCACTTAACCGTGATAAGTGAATTAAAATCCACTATTTTTGTGATAAGGCAGATATTGAAGTGTACATCACGCAATTACCGTATATCATTCATATATGATTATAACGTTATTGTACGTTATTGAGTAAGAAAACTAGTAATTTTGAAAATAAACTTCATCAGGCATTTGTAGTATTTCAATTGACTAGCCAAAGTTTCGTTATACGGTACTTTCCAAGTGATCAATTTGTTGAATGGACTAATTATTTGAATAAGGTAGATAATATTATTTCGAAGAAAGTGTAATCTAAAGTTTTTGTTCATACGAAAAGGTTATCAAAATTACCACTTATCTTTAAAAAGGCCGAGATTAGCTCACGTAATTAAATCAAAGGCATGTTAGTTTAGGATGAATTTTCCGTACCTATCTTTTAACGTGGTTGAAATGAATTTGCTGAACAAAAGTTTAACATACAATCTAATATTTATAAAAAAAAACCCTTGTTGAAGAAATTATTATAGCTATAGAAACGGCGATCATAGTTTATAGACCATTCTAAATTAGAAACAGAACGGGAAAATAATGCACAATATCAAAATGTTATATCTGCTTATTTTGTTTGCTTTTCCACTAAAGCAGTTCAGTTAGTATCAGAATTATCCAAAGATGCATTCATAGCCACGCCCAACAGATTTATTTTATTCCAGCGTACATGTTTTCAAACAATGGTAAGATACTAGAAACTTCATCTCAGCAAGTAAGAAATTGATAAATTTATCGAATTATCTCAAGTATAACCACATCAACCAAAAACACTTAATTAACGATCTTATGATACAAGTAATTGCATGGAATTTCATGCCGGCATACACTCCTCATTTTGGTGGACTTTGGAAAGCCGGCGTAAAATCAATCAAATAAAATACTATTTGAGACGCGAGTAATGGGAAATACCTACAGCATTTACTTTTGAACATTTCTCTACAATTTTCACACAATATTGAATCCATCTTAAATTCAAGACCGTTAACTCCTTCTCTCCAGATTCAAATCATCTTATAATGTCCTTGCCCTTACACATTTCCTCATCCGCAAATTACTTCATGTGCCTCCCAGAAGCATCAGACCTAACAGCGATTCCAACCAGACGATCTACGATTTGGAAACATCTTGAACAGCTAAAACAACATTTTTGGAAAAGATACGATATCTGTTGACGACTTGGGCTTACTTTTATTACTACACCTGTTTTTGGTACGAACAAATGCTCATTCAGTGATTTGCTTGGACAGCTAAACTAAAAAAAAAAATTTTATTAAAGAGGAAACAGGATTGTTTTCCTCAACAGGTTAATAATAAATATAATAAATAAATTATTAAATTAATAAAAAGGAATTGGAAATAGACGCACATAGAAAACACTAGGTAAATTTTCAAATTAGTATTGTAATGAGACTAACGAGCTTAAAGAAATCATCTAAATTGCAGTTTTTGTTGGATATTCCAGGAAGTTGTTTCTTAGAAAATACAAAAAGAGAATAAGTGATCATTTTATTAAAATTACAGGAAACGTATACCTATACAAGAAATTTTATAAATTCAAAATAATACTCCTTAGTATACTCACAATTCCCCTTGTAGTGTCTAGTAGTTATAAAGTATTTCAGGAAACCTGAAAATCAAGCAGCATAACGCAATCAGAAATTTGTAAAGCAATAAAACTATACCAAGAGCATTTGGCCTATCTTAAATTTAAAAGGTTCGACAAATCCAGTATAGCCATGTATGCTTGAGAGAGTCATATAGTAGACAATACAAAATTAGTTAAGAGTGTAAACAGTTATGTACAGTTATTATTACCTTCCAATTAAAACAAACACATTTTAAGTAATTCCCCTGGTAGCAAAATTTAAATTATCCGCAATTATTTTTAGTAACTACAACGTTGAAACACGAAATTACCAATGATTTTGTATTAGATTACTAGTTACTTTGATATCTTTCTGTTGAAGTTACTAAAAATAATTGCGGGAAATTTAAATTTTTCCATTAGGGTTAGGTCTAGGACCTTTAAACTGTTAAGTCAAGCAAGGAAAAATGAGAAGACGATAACTGACCGTGGCCATGATTACTATACCATACCATTTTTATATAAATTAGACTAGGTTTGTGTAGTTCTTTGATTCAGTTTTACTGCCCATGATGGTAGCTTTGGTACTGAAACGTGTATTCACAGTGAAGTTAGTGAAACGTTGTTTCAAGGTATGTAGCCTTCCCATTTTTAATATATAATAAATAATAAATCAGTTGCAACGGGATTGTGGCATAATGGAATATCCCTCAAAAAAGGAGATATTTTGAAACGGTAAACGGAAAACCCGATACCAAGGTTTTGTTATAAATGAATAATAAAATAATTATCTTCATTTGTAGCAATTTTATGTCGGCCGGATTTTGGCCGATTTTTAACACTTCCAGTTTCATTAAACTATTGCAACACCCTTGAGACTATTGATTTTGAAGTACTTTGATCAGGGAATATTGCATGCATCTTGAAGGGCCTCTGTTTGTCTCCAAAAACAACCGTCATTAACAAACTAATTCTTTTACGTTCTGTTAGTTCGCTCATAATGAACAAGTATTTTAGTAGGTACAGGTATGGAAACTATCTGTCAGTATTGAGTATGACTGTCAGTAATACCAAATATTGTACTAGTATATATATATGGACAAAGAAATGTTTCACTGGCGTACTATAGATGGCACCACAAGTATTCTCTTAAGGAAGTATATTACCACTACAAATGCACAACAATAGAAAATGCTGGTGTTGTCATCTATAGTGCGCCAGTGCAGCATTTCTTTGACCATATGTAAATAATTTCATTTCTTCGTAAAAATACGAATATTCTTTATCAGATAGATATATCAGACAAAAAGATTTTAATAGCTAACGCTTTATTTTAATATCTCAAACCGCCCCCCACAAACTGTATATCATTGTAATTCTTGAAAAAGTGCTTTCCGAAAATGTGAAACGATACAGGGTGATCCATTTAAAAAAACTACCAATGATGTTACATCTTGAAACATGTGATAGTTGTTGGAAATCAAAGTATGTCACAGAATAGAAAAAGAATACTAAAAAACTTTTCTTGATGTTACTTTTGTAATAGAAGCCATAATTTAGCCAGAAATCAGACGTTCCCACACGTTTGCCTGACCCTGTATGTAGTCGTTATATTAAGTCCTATGCTGTCAAATTTTTGTCTAGTTCCATCAGATATATTTGCAAAATGTCAACATCTGATGACTACGCCTGTTTTTTCATTACTCGAACAGAATCGTAGCGGTGCCTTACTATTGGTATTCTTCCGACAATTGTTTTATTTCCGCTTGTATGTTTAATTTTGTAATTCAAAGTGGCTATCTGGTTTTCTTCCTCTTTTCCAAATCTATTAGCAACAGAACAGTACATTTGATACACGTATACGGCGTTATGCAACCGGAATTTAATGCATTGAAAAAATAAATCGTACTTTCTAGTTGTATAATAATTGACTTTTGATTTCGGCGGCCCTATATTTGGAAGTTGTAGAAAAAATATTATTGTTTCTACGTTGTGCCGCCTTTATTATCTTCTTTTTGCTTCTAATCGTGTCATTGGGTTACTTTTTGTAATTGTGATCACGTTTTCTACGTGTATGTGTAACTATCTATTTGAATCGGCCTTTATGTTTTTGATCTAAACCGATATTTGTGGTAATATAGTACGTGAATGTATTTATATATATGAAATACTAAAAATAGTCAACACTTTTATGGATGTTCTATAATCCTATTGCATATATAATGTAAAAATGTGAAATATTCTTTTTTCTGTCACATATAGGCTGTTTTGAAATTACATATCGTTTAGTTGACACCAATTCAGTGAAAGTTAAATTTTAAGTTATATTTAAAAAAAATCAAAACAAATAAATTAATTCTGTCACTAATAATACATGGCAGTGATTGTTACTTTGATATTTTTTCTACCTGTAGAATAGGTTGCCAAAAAGAGAATAAAAACATATTTTGCAACACAACATCCTTTGTATAGATGAATCAAATTTCATGTACAGTGAGAAAAGAGATTGCATTAAATGAAAAGTTTTATAACTTTTGGTTTTTATCATATTAAACCAAAAGGATATCTTTTCGCAGAAAAATGTTTATTTTATTTGAAAGTAGCTTGCTGTTTTGCCGAAAACTATTTCCTTCTTAAGTACATGCTTTTGGCGAAAAGTAACCGTAATTTAATTAAATATAATGCATCTCAATTTTGATTAATATTATATAATATCTGTATAACTTCTGTTTAAGTTAAAACAATACACATTTCATATTATATTGCTATTATTATATTAATTTTACTTTAAACAAAAATACTTGGCGTTTTTGTTTATTTGCCTGGACACGCATGAATACATTGATTTAAAACTTTTGGTTTAAATAAATATTTTCGTGCAAGATTAAAGAATTTCAGGAACAATTGGAATCTTTTCAGTTAATGTTGCATTACTTATATGCCAACGCAGTTTACAGAAGTAGAAGTGTTTGAAGGTTTTAAAACTTTTATACACGGGAAAAACGATCTTGTTATTTTCAAGCATTCTGCATGCATTTGGTTACGGTTACTAAACTATTACTTGATTTAGAAATATTAAAAATATTCCTGTATTCAATCAAAAAAATAATTTGGTTAATAGATTTATTTAAAGTTAGTGCAGTATTTATTAATTCACCTAAATATTTACATGGAAGTAAAAATAAATATCGCATTTTATTTTCGTATAGCAGTTTTCTCCCCATATAGTACAGCAGATGAGCAGATATACTTAATTGTCGCATAGATGACGCATCTCCTATTTCATTCCAGTAACAGATAATATTTCGCACAAAATAGGCTGGAAACTACGATCGTAACATACTAATCTGGTATATTTACCAGAACAACATCTGATAGGAGTCATCGGCATTGAAAAAGACGATTTCTTTAACGGCATACTAAAGTGCTAGGATGGTCACTGCCACCAACTCCCCAATACTACTAGCATTTACAACATTTTAACGGCAAATCCCTCCTTAGTGCATGAGATTTTGAAGATAATTCATTTTCATTTCAATTAATAATGATCACGGCATTTTGTTGTGTTTACGCTTAAGTCTAAAATGAATAAATGTTATAAGAAAAGGAAAACCTCTTGAACCAAAATGCTTACGGTTTTCTGCCAAAGAGGATTTCAATCAACTATCAATATCTTTCACTTAAAAGAATAAACTGTTTCAACGAAAAATATATTATTTCCGAAGAAATGCGTGAAAGGTATAGTAGGAAGGTATAGTAGGAAACACCAAATCATGTTGGCCACATAGAAAACGCAAAAACTTTTGGTTTAATGCAATTCCTTTTAAGTGAAAAGAATATTTCTCTCAGTGTAATAATGGGTAAATAACGGAGATGCGAAAAAATGAGATAGAGTAGATCATGAAAATAAAATCGAATCAAATTTTGAAGCCTGCAATTCTTTTCTTGCTAACTTAACGGTTTTCACGCTTACTTTGTTTTCCTGAATGTCCGAATACCCACAGCAAAGTCACTTTATTGCGGTTTATCAAACTATTCGGTTCTTTTTACCTTCCTAAACCAGTCCACTTGCTCTTAGCTAAAAAAAAAAACACAAAAATCATGTTTGCTTGCTTCTCTTTTTTGTGTTTTTTTTTCTAGACGTTCACAATCATGTTGTTTTTTTTTTCGATTACAGCGCAATTTTTTACGAACCGAAAAAAGTTCCAAACAAAAACTACATACTTGATGGCGTAGAATCCGAATCTGCAATGCAATATGGGGGTTCTCACCTAAGATTTCAAAGTTGTCTTCCCTCCCACTCTGGGTGCGTGAGGTGGGGGATCGAGTTCGGCACCATTCAGTGAGCCTCCTACATTATAACAAATCTTATTAAGATCTTTTTTTGATTTGCGATTATTTTATTGATTTTGCAAACTTTGTTCGTAAATATCTTTGTAAATAGATACTGTAGAGCTTTAGGAAAAAATACGGGTCTTCTAATTTTAGGCAAAGACTTCAAATTCAAAATATAAAAAGAATCAAATTTTTTAGATGTTTCGGATGATATGAAATGACCCATTTGCAGCTTCTGTCAACGAGAGGAACAAACACTAATTCACATGCTGTTGCAATGCGATGACCTGGAGTGGACAAGGTTTTTAGTACTAGGCGTGAGAATCTCACGGTTAACATCTACATGAAGGAGCCTTTCCCAAAGATGATAGGTCTAATTAAGAGGGCAAAGTTAAAAAGCGCCTTCTAGGACAAAAGGCATCATAATAGGTTTGAAAAGATCGCCATGAAACAGATCCGTGTGACCACATCAACCCTAGTCTAATCTGTAATATAATACAGCGCGCTCCAATAGTGCGCCAGGATTTCCGACGAATTAAGTTAGGAATTTTATTCATATGCCAATTTACACTGTATTACAGGATGTATCTTGGGAAAATATTATTAGTAATGGTCAACTTCAGGTTTCACTGGAATTAGAGCCGGTTTCAATATAAATGTCACTTTAGCACTATGTATAACAAAGTCTGTGTATTATTTATGGGAAGTTTAATTTAAAGAAATTTTAAAGCTTTAAAGTGACGTTATGAAACTCACCCTTAGACTTTTGGTATTGTAAATCGGGAATATCTCCAAAACTGGTACACAACGATACCTGCATAAAATCAAATGTAAATTAAATTTTACATCTAGTTATGTAAAAGTTACTACAGCGTTCTATTGACAAAAAAATTTCCACGATTTTAGAGCTCGAGAATTATAGAACCTTATTAATTGTAACCCTGTAATTTAAACGTAACAATTGTTTAATAAAAAATGCTTAAGCGAAAACTGTAAATGTCTTCTTTTTTTTTTTGAAAACGCCATGGAATTCAGAAACTATTAGATCCAATGTATGCCTAATAAAGTGGTATTTAAATTTAACATGGAATTCCCTGTTAAATTTAAATATTCCAAGCCATTCCATTTAGAATATATCTACTTCCGGAATAACAGAAAGTTCGTGGTTTCATCTTTTTTTTTAATCTCACAACTGGGGAGCAATATTTGCCGAAATAAATGCATCACAAATACCTTCATAAAAATGTTTTTTGTGATGAACTCTCGCAATATTTGTTGTTACGTTTTGCGTTCAGGCATGTTTTTTCAGCTTTTGCATTGCAGATCGAAACAATTTCTTTTAGAGTAAACATTATACGAAGCATGTATAGATACATTGTGTAGATCAGATTCGTTTAATTAATGTGCTAATGTAACAAGAAGTAAACTATGCAAATATGCGATTAATCTCGTAGACGCCAGTATACGACCGTATTGTATAGTCGTGTTTATACGTACTATAGAATACAAAACAACGCGTAGGCAATTAGAGGATCTCAACAATCCAACGGACGATGGACATAGACCAAACACCAACTCATATTCTAGTAATCCAAAAAAGAATTCAACAAAAATCACCAATCAAATAATTCTAAAAAAAGAGCAGTATATAAGACATAAAAGCTGTAATCTAAAATTGTCGCTTGCGTTATTTAGTTTGCGATCTGCTGTACTACTATCAAGATGCTACTCACGGAGGGTTAAAACGAGATGATATTGATAGAAAACAGAAGAAACAAGAAGAATGTTGGCAACTCATCATAATGAAATTTGCCAGCTAGTATTGCACAGAAAGAAAAATTCATGCACGGATCAATGATCATTTATTTACCGTTGATCTTTGCATAAATCTTTATACGAGTTATGAATTTTTATGCCATCTAACAGAAAACTACTGCGTCTGCTACTGAATATTCATCTATTCGTGTAATATAATACTGAAAGAATATGGCAGAAAAAATTATGCCCGGATCAATGGCAAATTATTTACTATTGATCTTTGATTTGAACTTTTATACGGATTATGAATTTTTATGGCATTTAACAGGAAAATCTCTGTAATATTAACATAGATTATGCCTTCTCCGGGTATAAAACAGTGCACTATTCCAAATGAACTTTCTAAGTTTCACGATCAGTGCTTTTCAGATATAAATTATTGTAAAGTTCCAATCGAATATTCCATACTTTTTATTAGTCTGGGGTTACATTGATACGTTCCATAATAACCAACGTTTGATTCTGTTTCGACTTTGAGTATTGCACATTTTACGGGGAAAATTAAATGCATGCATAGGTTGTTATTTACTTGTTTTATATCCACCTACGCCTGTTATGTACAGTCCTTATGTTATTACCCTGATTTCAAATCTCACCATTCCATTGTGCGAAGAAATATTGTTTGGGGGAATCTAGGCGTCTTTCTGTAAACACAAAAGGCATGAATTAAAATTATTTTGTGTGCAGCGTAGCAGGTATTTGCGGTAAAGCACAAAGATGGAAAGCAAGGAGAAAATATATGAACAGCGGAAGTACTTTAACTTCGTATCTCTACTACAAATCACGCGCTACCGTTTCTCTTGTTCTCGTGTGGGTGATTACATGTACGATCTTTCACTCCGAAATGCTCAGAGAAGATTAGTACACCAATGAAAAAAAGGCTGGTTGGGAATATTCGACTCGACAAGAAATGTTTTGTTTTAAACGTGAAATTTATTAAATAATTTCACGTTTAAACGATAATTTATGATATATTGTTGCAAATGGAAAAATAACAAATATTCAAAGAATTTTTTCGCAGTTACAGAGCTTAAATTTATGGAATGTTAACGTATGATATCCAATTCTTGATACCGCAATTATTGAACTGTCTTCATTCGAGGTCCTTTAATATTGAGAAAACAACAGGTGACAAATTAACAAAATTCTGCTCATTTTCTAAAATTCCAAGGTTAAATACAATCTAAGTGGCTGCTTTTGTTACCTAGAACAAAGACACTTTCATAACCATCTTATAGTTACATTAAAAATAAACTTAAGTTAAAATGTATAAGTATTATCTGCTCTTTTAATACGCTATTTTTGTTGTGTTATTATTATATAGTTAAAATTATGTTAAGCCAAACGTAGAATTGCTTTTGATTGATATCACTTTGCGAAATAAATTAATAATAAATCTATATTGCTTAATTTTAGTAGGAAATGTTATTATTTCTGATCAATTTTGCTCGTCAAAGAACTCGGTTTACCATGGAAAAAAAAATGGAATGTACAGGCTGTTAGTAAATTATAAAAACGTAAAAATGCCTCAACATACAACTGTTGTTTACTACTTTATACTAAATGCTTGTTCGTAGTTTAACGTGAAAAGCATTGGCAATGTTTTTTTATAATTATGTATGGTATGAATGTTGATATAAATCCTATCGTTACATGATTCAACAATGACAATTCATTCTACACAGTAGGTAACAAAAAAAAACACAGTGTGAGACAAAATTTGTTGTTTCCTCATTTCGCTGTAATTTATAGCAACGTAAATATTACATGTTATGAAAAAGGCAACTTGGCCAGAACAGAAAGACCTGTTGTGCCGCCATGTCAATTTTAACCCCTTTAGTCAGGGTGCGCTCTATCAAACAAGTTTGCAATCTGGCTAACTTACAGCCTCTGGGTTCGTCCAACCGATAGACAGAGAGAGTTATATCTACATTCATAACACAGCAAATTTGAAACCTCTACTTGCAGTATTAACCGAGATATTAATTTCTGAATAATGCAATGATTATTACTAAAAAAAAAGAAACGCTTAAATAACTAAAAAACTGCAAGAATTAGCTATGGGAGAAGCTAATGAAGATTGACGTATTTATGGCCGTAGAATCCAAAAATGAATAAAAAAATTATATTATTCTATATAAAATAACAAAGTGACGTCCATTTCCGGTCAACCGGAAGTGATATTTTGATTAAAGTATTTCAAATTTATAGTTCTAATCGAACAGATAAAGATGCCAAAATCTCAAATATAAGTAAATAATAGAACAACATAATCTTTTAATGAACCACTTACGTGAGGTACCTATATATGTATAAAAAAATATTCGTGCCAAAAATCTTTAGGGTGTTCTCCATAAAAAAATCCAAAACAACGTTAAAATATGTTACACAGGAATACCTCCATAAGCATAGTTTTTATCATGGCGCATCTTCTGAAGCTCGTTTACTCTCAATTATAGAAGAGGGCGTAAAAAGGAAGAACGTTTACCTAATGATCTTAAATAATAATAAATGTGGGAAATACAGTATCTCTGTTCATGTTGGAATAACATTTTTGCACATGAAAACTTAAACCGTATTTTTTTTGATGTAAGAAAAGCATTTCTTCTTTGATGGTTTTTTTTAAAGGGATAGGCAAAACTTCACGATGTATTTTTTCTTGTGTTCTTGAGGATCAGTATCAACATATCTCTGTATGGTAAAAGAAAATGTTTTGAAAAATGTACATCATTTGGTAATTCTGTAAAACTATAATAAGCATAAGCAACCAATATATTTCATGTGATACTACACTATGAAATGATACGTGATTACTTATTTCAGCTATGTTTTTTTGCTGGGTACTTTGCCCATTTGCGCACATAAATGAGTAAACACAAATGTCCTAAACATCTTGTTGATAGCGATAACCTGCTATGCGATTATAAGTAACATCAATAACGATTTGGGTGGTTTGTTTCACAACGTAACTCATTGTAGTACATTGCTTCCCTGTAGAGTATTAACAGCTCCCGTAATTTTTATTTTTCCGCCATTAATTGCGTTGCGAGAAAATAACCGCAGAACGTTACAACAATAACATAGTAGTTACCATTTTCTTCCGCTACTATTACCTCAAATTGGTTTCTCTTAGAGTAACGAGTTTTCCCTGCTGAAATGACCTAGATTAAAGAAATGCGAACGTTATGGAAAGTTACACAAGCAGCTTTATATTACTTGACATCACATATTACTTTTAAGGAAATTTTTAAAGGGTGTTAGTAATTGCCTCTCCACAGGTAGTAGGAGAAAGGTTCGTATTTAATTGGTATCATAAATAGGTAAACTGCCTCCCAAACCGTTGTAATCGTAAACTCCAACCATTATTGTTTATTATTTAAACTAAAATTGTGGGAGGCGATTTCACGATTATTAATAGGTGCTCTTTACCTCGGGAGGCAATTTATCTGTACTCTTTTTAAAATGTATTCATGCCGATATTAAGATATTAACTATAAAGAAGAAACAACGTAGTTAGATATATTAGCTACTATGGAAATCCTTTTCCACTAGTTGAGAATATTTTTTCACATCACATGTAAAATGATTTTCAGTCTGTTCAGCAACTTACTATTATAAATCTTGCAACGATGTCTCTAATTAGTTATGCTTCTCGAGTATTGCATCGTCTCGGGTATGAAGCACGGTATTAATTTTTGAGAACTACTGTAACAGTGGAAAAAGGCAACACTTCTAAAACTCTTTTGTTAAAACTTTCATCTTTCCGTGTTTGTCACAACCAGGATGCAAGTCTTTGAAACGTTTTATATTGGTGCTATTATATATACCAATTAAGTATATAAACATATAAAGAAAAATTACATACAAATGTCTCAATTGGAATTCATGCATGTTTTACCATTTCCAAGGCTCGTCAGGATCACTCGGCGACATAAGCTCTGGAATAGAAATTTTTACCGCGTGCACTAAAACCTTTGCATTTGATCAAGCATAGATCCCGCATACCCATATCGGTGCAAACGAACGCGAGTAGGGCGTAACTATTCGTTCAACTCTGGCGGTAGAATCCATGTAGAATCATAATAAGAAAAATTTCGATCAATCTCCCATTGGTTGTTGTAATCACGTGGTAAATTAGTTCATTGCGCTGAATGCGATGGCGCTGTATGCATTTTAAAAGCTACATTATCGATGTGGCGTTGATTTGTAAATAACTCATAACACCTCGTCCACCTGCGCATAAACATCGTTGAGCCAAACCAATAACAACAAGTTTTAAAGTTGTTGAGACATCTCAATGTGTTTTTCACCATGAATGGTCGGAATGATATGGCTAGACCAACATGCAAATATTTTAATCCTCAAAAAAATTTAAATATCTCCAGCACTTAGCGTCCTCAGTTTTACTTTACGCATGTTTATGCACATGTGGACAAAGCTTAATGCAGTACTTGATGACTGTTCGAGTAGGTGTGTCCAATGTCCATGCCGCTCACTGTCCATGTTGTTTTATGTTGAAGATTATTATTGTTGTTATATAGTTGTGGTTTGTTGTTATAGTTCGCCTTTGGTTGAATTTTGTGCGTTATTTAACGATTGATTGTGAACAAGGGTCAGTGATGCAAAATTGCGAATTCTTTACAAACATAATATTTGTATAAACGATATCAAAGATCCATTAATTGCGCTGTATTAAACTGCTTTAATACTATAAGACCCGTCGTTGTATACAACTTTGTTCAGATACTATAACTTTTATAAAAATAGTGTCTTTATACAGAGTGTCTCACCGAACTGGGACATTAGATTTTTTTGAACTTCTAGCAGGAATTTGATTTTGAAACTTGCAATGCAGTCATGGGCCCACTGTGGTCTATTTAACGAAAATATTTTCAACTTTATAGCGCTTTCGGTATACAGGGTGTTGATATCAGCTTTCTTATTTTAAATGGAATGGTACAATTTTTATTGGTAGAATGAATGTATCGAGTCATTTGCGATTAGTTTACAGAGGGTTCCCTATCCTTAAACTCAACCGTTTTTGAGATATTTGCAATTTTGTTGATTTTTTGACGTTTGCACCGTTTCAAGTGAAATTAAATAGCTGATGAGATATCAGATATTTAGTGGTTCTTCTAATGTCGATGTAACTACAAAGACGTAGGTAGAAAGTCTTATGGCAATAATGACCGAATTACATACAGGGTGTACGAAAACGCATCTCCAATGTGGATACGTTTAAACCAACAAAACTTTTTTATTTCAAATGGAACATGGTATTTTTTACTACAGCATTGAATGCAGCGCAAAATTCTACATCGATTGACATTAGGGTTTCGTATACCTATTTTTGATAGTTTTGGAGATATTAGCATTCATTGCCTAAAATATGACTAATTTCCAAGTTTCGAGTAAATAAAATATTTTTTCCTAAAAATACTATATATATTTTTTTAGAATGATGCGTTGCCTTTTTTGCATTGTTTGGTTTCCATACCTAGATATTTATCATTGGAAGTTTTCCAATTATTAGCAAATTCTATGTAATTGTAATTATAAAATATTAATAAGCCATAATTATTATGCGACAACAAATTACATGTTAATATTTTTGACTGCTTATTAAATATATCGAAAATAAGTCAATTTAAAAAAAAAAAAAACTAAGAAACTATTATTCTGAAAGAACATTTATATTGGACATTTTCGAAGACTTAATAGTTTGTTCCTGATTTATGTTATCTGTCTGTATCGCTTAATACCCAGTTTAATACAAAAAGCCAAGAGGCTGCATTGTTTTCGGAGACGCCATGTCAGACGGCTCCCCTACAAAGAAAATACCTGGTCTAGTAAGTGAACAATATTTGAAATATTATGGGTGTATTTAGGATATCTGCTTTAATTTCCGTTTTTTTTTTTGAGGTTTCTATTCATTGCAAACAAACATAGGTATCTAATCATTGTTACATTCTTCATGAATATAGAATAAGTCTAAAATGTTATTTGCATATGTAACATTCAATGTTTTTCTTATTTCTTTCGATTTACAATATTTTACTTGTTACAAAAAAATGTGTGAAGGAGTTGACAGCATTAGGACTAACTATAAAAGATATGACTTGTTAATACTGCATAGATTTATCACTGCGCAATTTGGTAAATTACCAACGCTGGATATCACTTGTTTGTTAGCACATCTCATGGGCTACTAATATCTAATAATTAATGTACGTTCTCTATGACTAAAAGACATTACTATCAGTAAGACACTAGTGAACGTTAGATATCGAAACATAAATATTTAGATAGGTTAGGCAAATAATGTACAGAGTGTTTTGTAGGAAAAAACTCATTTTATTTGTTTAAAACTTGGAATTTAGGCATATTTTTAGCAATTTTTTGCAAGAAATGCTAATACTTCACAAACTATTAAGAATAGGTATACCAAACCCTAATATCAATCCATGTAGAATTTTGCGCTGCATTCAATGCTGTAGTAAAAAATACTATATTTCATTTGAAAGAAAAAAAGTTTTGGTAGATTAAAAGTATCCACATTGGTGGCGCGTTTTTGAACACCCTGTATGTGATTTAGTGATTATTGCTATAACACCTTATAGCTACGTCCTTGTATTTACATCGACTTTAGTAGAACCACTAAATATCTGCTATCTCATGAAATATTTGATTTTATTTGAAAGAGTGCAACTGTCAAAAAATCGACGAAAATGAAAATATCTCAAAAACGGTCGAGTTTAGGTTAGTTTACAAATGACTACTAATTATACCATTCCATTTAAAATAGGAAAGCTCAACACCCTGTATACCGAAAGAGCTATAAAGTTGAAAATATTTTCCTTAAATAGATCACAATAGGCCATGTCTACACTACAAGTTTCAAAATCAAGTAGAGCATTGAAGGTTGGTTTAAATGAAGTCGGTGGAGAAGCAAGTCAAGTCAGCAGGTAACTCGAGGAGGATTATATTATAAAACAATATAACTAACACCGATGCACTGATAGTTTAAGAGATAAAAGAAAACATCAAATTTTTCAATTTGTAAGGGCATGGCACTCTGTGTAGTGAGTAGTGAGTGGTTTTTGTATATTTATCAAATGCATCACACTGCTGTTTTATTAGCAAAGCATAGAAGTATAATATCTCTGTCATTATTATTATTTTGTTTGGTTTTTATCTCTTTATTTTTTCGTGTCTCCGCTGCAAAGTATGTTTACCTGTTATGTACATCCGATTTGGTCCAACCCGTACAATGCGTATATACCTATGTCTGTCAATTGCGGCATTTGTATGTATTTTTTGCATTTAATTAATTAATTAGCGCGTTAGCCCAAAAACTTTAAAAAATAATGAGTGAAAATCTTACAAATTAAACAGTATCTTATATATGTATATATTATTGTTATATTTTAAAATTGTATAAACATCCTATTATTAATGTATACACACATGTGCCATGAAACCACAAGTTTCAGGTTTAATTACGTTGTAGTAGCACCATATGTAGTACCAAATTTTATGAACTCATTATCTGAGAGTTGATTTAAAATTTTCCTGTGTTTAATTTATCCATCTATATATGAACCATATGACTGCCGTCGCACGGGTAAATATACTTTATTATAAAACGGGATGCGTGAGCTGCTAAGGGCACGGACAAAAACAAATTTCATAAAATCGAGGGTTCGAGTTCGAACAGAACGCGTTAAACCTTTTAGGTGGGCCGGTGAAAGCCACGTGTACGTGTGACGGATGCAGCTGCTTGCAAGCTCGTTCTTCTCTTTCTTATTTGGAATATTCATCTTTACGTGCTAGGAGAACACTCGACATGAACCAACAAACGGTCCAAGATTACTCGTTGATGGTTGACTATAAAAAAATAAGAGGATACGTATTCCTTTTCTTGCAGATTGCCGACGTCTTCGCACAATCATTGGCGACTATTGTTGAGTCGAAACACGTGCTCCGAACGCCAAACAATTAAACGGTGAATGGGTTACGGCGAAGGAATCGAAATATCCGTCTTCCTGCGTAGAATTCGGTACTGTGTAAGTAAATTGATCGTGGAAGATTGATTAATGCGAATGAGTTATGCCTTCTGATAATGATTGAAGGTTTTATTTAGTTGGTGTGGTACTAAATGCGGTGTATTCACACTGGTTTAATTCAAATTGACAGAACTTATTTTGTTGCTTTTTCATTTTGATAAATAGTCATATGAACTGCACTACAAGCTTGATGCTTAAGGAAATATTTATTATTATTTTAAGTAATTGTTCTATAACTTTTATTCGAAAGAAATCTTTTGTCAGTATAAAATCTTCACTCTAGCAAGTCTATTATAACTGACAATGTTTTTCTTTATTAAACTTTGTTTCTTACATAAGTTAGAAGCAAGTTATTTTACTTTAACAAGTCATCAACATGAGCAAAGGGTTTTAAAGATTTCTGTGAACCTCATTCATCATTCATGCAGTCATTCATTAAGTTAGGGTGGGCACCTAAAGTCCGGGCACTTGAGCTAGGTGCTCACTGTACCATCCCTATTAAGTCTCTTATTTCCACTCGAGCAGCTTGGTGTTCTCTATAAAGGCCAAATTTTAGTACTTGTTCAGTGGAATACTTTGAGAAATATTTCTGCCTGAGTACCTTCAATTCCTCACATGTGCGGATTACATGTAAACTCCTTTTCTCCTGTAGTTCGCATCTGCTGCACCACGATTCGCTTACTCGGCCTGTGTTGCATAGATGCTATTTCAGCGGACAGTGTTCAGTTACCAGCCCAGTAATAGTTTTAGCTTCTTTCTTGCTGTGCCTGAGTAGGTTATCAGAGAATCTAGCATCCCCGTCTCCTATTAGCGCTTTGGTATGGAGTTGACCTTCAGTCGATCTCCATTTCATTGTACTTTCTTTATTTAACTTGGTACAGATCTCCCTTCTTGCAGAATCCTTAGTAATCCCACATACGGGCTCTGGAGCCATGAAACCTATTACACGGTCTGTGGTAGCTATCTTCTGTGAAAATCCTAATTTTCTGCAGGTGTTATTTTAGTATGCAGTGTCTCGTTAGGAGACTTATAACGCTGCGAAAGTGATTCCTATCAGCTGCAGTAGTTCTTCATTCTTCTTTTTCTTAATAAAAGTCTTTCTACGAATATGCTTGATTGTGTTGTTCCATGTTCGTTGTATTTTTCTTTGACTCAACTCCTTACCTGCTCTCGTGTTATATTTTTAGACAGCCCTAGAACAGGTTCTGGACCTATATATAACAAATTGCCAAAAAGACCAAATCGCCTATGAAGAGCAAGGCCCAGTCGGTGATCTTCCTTTAGTATTTTAGAACGAATACAGTAAACAAAAAAATATCAGGAAACACAAAAAGAAAAAAATAGAAGAGAGAAGGAGGGAAAAATAACCCATGTTAATATCGCTAATAGCAGGGGGCGCATAAAACAATGAATAAGGCGAAATAGGTTAAATATCACAATCGGAGCTGTTGGGTATAAAGATTGACACAATCGGTAGAGTAGCGCAGTCAGTAGGAATATTATCAAATAATGAAGAAATAACAGCCAAATAGGAGAGACAAATAGTATCCAATCCAGGACATCGCTATAAACGCTAGTTCCACTGCTTACCAGCAACAATTCCTTCATCTTACTACGGATTCTATAAACCGTACGATTATAGGGGAGGCTAGAGGACAGTATGAAGCTTTTGGAAAACAACGCTTATCTAAAATATCGGTCCTGTCTTTGGAGAAACTCAACCCTAGCCAGCCAAACAAATACTCAGGTACACGTTTCCTGAGAATACTCAGGTAAAAGATCACGGCATGCAACGTTCGACGAGCATGCATTTCAGTGTTGGTGGTCGCAATAATATCACTAATTCCGCGTCTGCCACGAAGGCCATGCACCAGCCAGACGCATGAATGTTGGGTATTTTGAATACGATATGAATGTTCCCGGTGAGTACAACTAGAGTATACAACATCTCCATAGTCAAAAATTTACAAAACTAATGATTCACATAACAGTTGCTTAGTAGTTTTATTATGTGAATGGCGATTAACAAATATTGTTTTCAGGGCAGCGAAGGACTTACGTACGAGCAACGAAGTGTTGTCATGAAACAGATGTTTGTCCATTAATATACCCAAACTTTTTACGTATGCTTGTGGTGGGAGTTGCTGACCATTAATGATTCATAGATCTCATTTAATAATTCATAGATCTTTCAGCCTACTCACGCCATCTCTTAGGTCCAAAAATAATGAGCTGAGACTTATCGATATTTATGGCGAGTTGGAGGCTGCTTGCAAATTTGTTCGAGGTCTGAATTTATCTGTTGCTGAGCATCTGCCACTTCAGATGGTGGAAAGGACCGATATAATTGCGTATCGTCGGCATACAAGTAATAGTCACGCTGATCTATCACAGAAGGTAAACGAGATGTTGTAAACGATAATCTGTATATTGCCAAATGATGCCTTTATTGCTACATTTTATGTCTTTTCATTTAAAAGTGACTTTACTACGATCTGTCAGGCTGTTCAGTTCTTGAATACATTTCCAAACTAGTCTTGATTGTATCTTCAGGTTCATTAGTGTCGTCACTATCACCTGGCTGTCTGTTGAAATATAGATTCGCTTACTTTTATATGCCATCTGACTGATTTCTGTTGCACCAAGCAATACTGCGTATGCCTCTGTTTGTAAGGCGTTGGTATACTTTTCTAGTGGAATAGTGATCATTGTGTTTCTTACTTCATTATAGATTCCTGCTCCAGTTCTGTTCTCGGGTTCTGGATTGTTTGTAAATCAGATCAACTGCCTGAACCAGTCATCGTAGAAGGATTAATTCTACCTTAAAACATTCGTGATTTATACTCAACATATACTTTCTATCAAAAGTATATGTTAAAACCATGTAATCTAATCTCATTCCTAAAAAGTTGCCTTCCACACGATGGACAATATTGTTGTATCCCAATCCCGCATACCCATGTGGCAATTCTTGTAATCTAGGAGGAGCTCTATTCTTGCCTTTTCATTATCACAAAATGGAGAGGAGAAATTCCATTGCTGCTGTAAGAATAGTTCCCATTGCTACTGTTACTCCTAAACACACAAACCTGTACCTTGCTAAGTTTAGTCATAGCAGTTTGCTGTCACATTTTCGCCTACCATAGAAGAGATATATGTCTAGTGCATCATATTTGGTCTTAACACCCATGTCCTTCCGTGGGCTCTTCTAGCCAGCATGAGTGTTACCAGCGCCATGATTTTAATTTTCTGTAAAGCTATCGAAGTAAGCTCTGAGTCTAGAATGACATAAAAATATTTCACTTTCTCTGAGAACTTTATTTCACACTCCGGAGTTTTAGTGGTATGAGACCATCTAATTTCTTCCTTTTCGTGGATAATATTATGGCCGTTTTGGAGGGACTGATATTTAAATCATCTTCTTTGGTTCACACTTATGCAACCTGTAGAGCGTTTTGTATTTTATATCGCACAATGTTTTTCACTAGGTTGGAATGACGAGATCATCGGTACACCCCAAAGTTTTATGTCCTTCATTGTCCAATTTTATTAGCAGCTCGCAGATATGCTCTTTCGACCCGACACATAGGGGTTTCTCCTTTCTAACTTTCTTACTTCTCATTTGTAGTTTATAACCATGAGGATATGAAAATTGAAAATTTCTGAAAAATGTCTTTTCTTTTGTTCATAAATTTACATATAACATATATTTAATAGGTTGATTATGGTCCGAAGAAAAGCAAATGTAGCGATCCCATGAAACAGAAAAATGATAGCATATTCAGTAAGATTTGCAGTATTGTACAGCCTCAGATGGATATCAAAGTACACAGCGTATAACACGAATGGTGGGGAAGTGAGGTTCGACTGGTTAATTGCACTGACAAAGGAGCACCGGCAACTGTCAAATTCCAATTTCTAAGGGCTCTAAGGATCATGTTTAATTACAGATCTAATAAATCTCGATAGAGATAAGATTATGTACGTTCTACGAAATGTTATTGTTTAATATATTACCCTCTAAGTGCGCGATTTGACGTAATTAATTGTCCGTGTGAAAAGCTACAGAGTGTCAACTGTAAATTATATACACTGCAAAATAATGCAAATAAATGAAATAAATTAAAATATAAATGTTTATACGCACTTTTCTGAGGATATAGTAGTGGAATCAATGACATTTTATTAAAAATATATCTAAAATATAAATGAACTCATTTAATAAATGCATGTGATGGTTTTCTTTTACTATTTAATGTTGAATGTTTATTATTATTTTTTAATTATTATTGTTATTATTTGTTATATGCCATCGTTTTCTACGTAAAAGCACAGTTTTTTGAGAGATAAGAGAAAATATTAAAAAAATGGTGGTAGAAGATACTCCCTCTCCTATTATTTCAGTAGCAATACTGAAGACACATTGCCAATTTGTCTTAACTACAACTATACTAAAATACTACACATTTGACATTAAAGAAATAAATTCCTCAACGGAGTAGATGCAGTACTGAAGAAGCAACGCCCTTAGTTAACGCTTAAATACTCGCAAACCGCCAAGAGATTTTAGATGGCTTGGTAGTAAATTAAATAATTTAATTCCCATCCCAAGTAGGGGATTGTTTGGTAATGTTCAATCTATTCAGCTGGTCCTTATATTTCTCTTTTGCTCCTGTGTTATAGTTATGCATGTCAGAACATTGATCAAAAGATTGACTGATTATCAAATATAATAACAAAGCACCGACATGATGCCAGGGTAGAATAGCCAATCTCTGAAAGTACGGGCGGCAGGATTCGTAACTTCTAATACCTACTAAACATCTCATAATCCGTTTTTGGACAATAAAAACATACCGTGATAGTACCTACAAGCCTCAGAATACTATGCCATAGGTTATTCGCGAATAGACTCCACTATAATAAAATTTTAAGTCACTGGAATGCACTACAATACATATCTTAAATTTATAATTTTACAACAAGAAGTGTTATTTTTTCGATAAGACATTCACAGTGCGACCTCCAATTCAAATTTTCATCTAGAGTCGCCCAAAAATTTAATTGTTGTTTTATGCTCTATATATCAACTGTTGTACACTACATTATTAATAGTATTAATTAAGCATTAGTTTATTGGAAGCAAGCCATCGGATCAGCTGACTAAGAAGTTTATTTGCTTCTGTCTGTACCTCGACAAGATTCCTGCCGACGACAATGGATGATGTATCATCGGCGTATATAAAAACGGGGTGTCGAATAAATAAAACAATGTTGTTGATAAAAATTGAAAATAAAATTGACCCTAATGTTGAACCCTGCGGAACTCTGATGGTAACAGAAAGACATGATGAATAGACATTAAGCCACGCAGTCGCTACTCTTGAAGGATATTTTCACAAATTGGACCCTATCTGCAAGATACGAAACGAACCACTTCGATACCACACCACGGACCCCATACCTATTCAATTTGTCAATAAGGTTTTCATGATTGACACAATCGAAAGCTCTAGAAAGGTCAGAAAAAACTCCGGCTGGTGGTAGGCTATCATCCAACGCCTGCACCACACTATTTATGAAGGAATGCACAGCACTGATCATAAAATGGTGTTCTCTAAAACCATGCTATCTATCGGTGATGTTGTTATTTATTTCTAAGTGAATTAATAGCCAAATTGGCATGGTGTATTCATATAACTTACAATTAGATAAAGAAGTTTGGGATATTAGGCGATAATTTGATTTCTCTTGTTCTGAGCCTTTCTTATGAACTAGAGTTATGGAAGCCACCTTTAATGCCTTTGGGAAAGTGTCTTTCTCAAAAGATAAATTAACTAGCTCATTAAGGGCTTAGTGATAAATGGAGCAACCCGTCTCGGTAACCCGCAGGGAATATCATCCGCTCTTAAGCTTATTTTAGTTTTTAATTTGTTTACTACTTGTAAAAATCAACTTCGCTGAAAGGATAAGCTCACATGCTATTATAAATAGGACCTTAAACCGGAACTGATGGAAGCGCACTTGGGGTGTTATAAATCACATTATGAGGTTCTTACAAAAAATGTATTAATTTTTTCGGCGATGTCGATGTGATCAGCAATTTTAGTCTCATTTTCTATTAGATTAACATTTTGTTGTACTTTCACCTTGTTTTGTTTGAATTCTGAAAGAATGGACCACGTTTCTCTACAGCGGTTTTTAGAGTTAAATATTCGTTATGAATAGAATGACCTTTCTGTTTCAATTATTAGATTTTGATGAAGCTTTTTCGTGTTTTTATAATGTTCAGATGAGTCAGGCTATTTGACTTGTAATTGATACAAATCTTTCAGTCTGCGGCTAGAATTTTTTACAATATTACTTACCCATGCTTTATTTTTAATTGTATTCTGAACTGTAATGTGTTTAATAGGAAAATAATAGTTAAAATACTCCATAAAGGTATAAAAAAGACATCGCAAGCATCATTAGATTCTTGAGAAGACAGGACATGTCACCTTTTGGGCCATGTGATCTGCAAATTATGTTAAAAAAGTTTTTTTTAATATCTGTTATAATTTCGGAGATATTGATAAAATTGAAAAAGCGTGCAAACTTTGGAGGGAGCTGTTCTCCTAAATTGGGCGATTGGGTAGAAAAAAAAATGCGTTATCATGGCACTCTTTCAGTTTGTAGAGTATCATAAAAATCGAAATTTGACAATTCCCTTGTGAGAAAAATATCTGAGAGGTTGATCTTAATTCAACTTACATGTTAATGATTTTGCTAATTATAGTAATATTTTCTTGATTTATAAAACTATCTCTGTACTTCAAATGTTTTGCGAAAACACTACTTTCCACCACTGTCTTCAAATTTTCTCATACCTACATGTTCTTTCAGAAAATGTTCTTGATACTTTTCGATTACATCTCCGTTCTCCGTTTACAAATTTCTAAATTTGCTTATCGAAAATATATTATTTCAAAGTGGGGTATTAGCTAAAAGCGTTTTTTTTTTTCTTTTTCATAAGCAATAATTTACTGCTGTTTCCAGGATATCCGCACCTTTTATTCTAACGTTAAATTAAAAAAGAAAATAAATTTCTTTCTTGTTTTCTTCCGCAGTATTCAACCCACGTCAATTCATTAATTGAACCATAAACATTTTCATTACGTGTAGGTAGATGTAGGCAAGTGTGTTTAGCCTGCAAACTAAGGAAATCCAATATACTGAATGTAGGTCACTAATGGAATTAGTACTTATTACACTCAGCTGTTCTGGGTGACAAATCCTTTTTTGTACGGCGCTGCAGCAAATGATACACGGAATGCTGGTTATTATTTATAAAATTAATTAAATGAACTAATTTTCCTTTACGCTATACCGTTTTCATATCAAGGGTGTGTCATCTCGCGTTTAATCTAGAACAAACAGGATGTGAATATCCTTGTATTCGCAGGACATTTGTATATCTATTTTATTTCCATTATTAATTAATATTTTAAAAATAAATTCTAAACGTTTACTCCTGCGGTCTGTCAGAATATCCAATTAACTTCATTTGATGTGTAGTTTCATTCTAGAAAAATATTTAATAAACTTTGTTTATTTCCTCGTAAAGGAATAACGCAAACAGAAAGATTGCATTCCCTATGAAGTGCGGATGATCATGTTATTTATTCGTTTTCGGCATCCACTTGGATGCACCACGTTCAGAATAAAGACGCATTTTTGTAACGGAACTATTTGGTTGATTTGTAGGAAGTGCATTCTGCTGTGAAAGAATATGCATACAGCGTTGTTAGGGAATGCGCTGCACGGAAGAACAACAGTTCACCATTGAAGTGCATTACTTTCATAACAATGAGCTTAGCTTATAATTTGTGTGAGACCTATGAAATATACCTAGATTTATTGGTATTTTCTATAAGTTATAGTAACAGATAATAATTTGTTTCTCATTTAATATAAAGGTAAAGTGCTTATAATTATTGCTTAAAATCCTTGTAAGTTTATAATTATGGGGGATCGTTTTCTATTCATACAAAGAACAATTTAATTGCAGTAAAGAAATGGGTTTAGTAAAATACCTCTTAGTAGGTCTAGTTTAAATAAAATAAATAGTTGAGACGACGTGCTTCAGATTTATATTGATTTTACTTTATTTCAAACAATAAGTAATTTTTAAGTTCATATGAATCTTGTTTAATAGGTCTAGCCGGTTAAACATTGGAAAACTGCACTCATATCTGATGAAGGGTTATTACCTTGCTTTTATTCTTCTTCATCTAAAATAGGCATACAATTAATCTCACATCGCTAACCCCTATTGTAGGGGAAAAATGGGGGTGACAATCCTTAACGCAAAATATTTTTTTTCAGTACCTATTGAAGATATCTTTATGAAATTTAAACTGTACTTCACTACTCAATAAAACAATTTAACTTTCATTAACACAATTTTCTTTTGCCTAAATCTAAGTATACGTCCTCCTGCCAACTATGTTTTGACTCGCTAATTAACTTGAGAAAACTTCTGTGAAAATTGAATCGTCCAGGAAGCAGGTCACTGCATACTCATTATAGCACATTATAGGATAACATTGTACCGAGTCTACATTACACATTACAAGTTCGAAATTCGTGCGGTCGAATGTTGTAAAATTGCATATTCGACGGGTCCAATTTCAATGTTTCATCGAGTATAGTACAGAGTAGTTGTCATCGTATTTGATGAGCCACGAAATATTGATTGTTTATAGTTTATTTGTAGGTGTATATTTTATTTTAAGAACATATTATGACAATAGGTATAGAGATAGTTTACAGGTTTTAATATAGTTTTTGGTAAATAATTGATACATATGCACATATCCATGATTGGTTTTTATTTTTCTTTAACTATGTTCCACCAATTCGACCCTTTTGTAATTTTAACATTTAGTAGCTAACCAATGAACAAATAAGATATATTTTTTGGGTAGGTGTCACTTTGAGGGTTAGTATAAAAAGTCACTCCCAAAAAATATACTTCTCGCTTTTTACAGTTTCCGGTGTTATAAAAATTCTGAAAAAAATGTATGTAGTATGAGCTTATGGATAGTCAAGTACAGTTTAAATTTCATAAAGGTATCTTCAATAGGTACTGAAAAAAAATTACGTTAAGGATTGTCACCTCAAAATCAAGGAAAGAACCCTTCAACGGATGCGAGTGCAGTTTTCATATGCTTAACCGGCTAGACACTTTCAAATTAGTGCTTCCCAATTTTGCTTTTAATTCTAAGTGTTGTGACAGGTTTCGGTTCTAACTTTGAACCTCATCAGACTAGCTTACAAATAATAACCAAGAATTAAAAGCACTGATGAAAACTAGTGATGCGACGAGTCCGTGATTTTTAGAATCGAGTAACTTGTACTCGCTTAGCAAAAGAATCGAGTTCATATTTGAGTATGTTGAGTCGATTCTAGTATTTGGGTTGCCAGACTCAATCTCACTACTCGAGTTCCCAGGCTCGATTCTAGTATTCGACTTCCCAAACTCCATCTCAATAGCCGAGTTTCCAGACTCGATTCTAATCAAATAAAACAACACCGAACATTTTTATGCGCACGATAACTTGTATACGACATACGTCATAGATTTAAGTGTTTGAATTCGAGTCTGAAATCGAGTCTGGAGTAGAGTTTACGAATTCGAGTGTGGAGTCGAGTTTAGGAATTCGAGTCTGATCTCGAGTCGAAATCGAGTCTGCGATTTCGAGTTTGGAATCGATTCTACATAGTTGATTTTGAAATCGATTCTACATATTCGAGTCTGAAGTCGAGTACTCAAAACTAAGAACTCATTAGCGAGAATTCGAGTACGTAGCGATTGGTATTCGAGTATACCGAGTTCCTTTAACCGTTAAAATGCACACGAATGCGTAGTGTTGTAGTGCTGCCCCGACACTCACTTTTACGGTAAACGGGCAGAAGTGCAGTCGACTTGCTTTTGGACCCCTGAATATCATTTGTAAGCTAACCTGATAAAGGCTCAAGGTAAGAACCGAAACAGGTAGCAACACTTCAAGAAAAGTCATTGATCACTTACTATGTATCCATTCGCTGATCGACTTTTGGTAATGCCAAAGGAAAGACCAGTTCCAACAAATGATATTGACGAATCCTCGCTTGGCCAGATCGTCCACCGCTTCATTTCCCTTCACGCCAGTATGGCTTGGGACCAGACTAAATTTAATTTCTTTTGGGATGCTTACTCTGTCCCAAGCCAGCATTGCATCAACAGTGCAGAAGTGATCGCTTTAAGAGTTGCCTAGCTGTTAGTAGCGCTTTTGATGGGGAAGATTGTATGGATTAGTGATATCAACATGAGTGGACCTACTTTCAAGTCTTACCTATGCAGGAGCATGCCATAACTTTATGCATAATAGCTTGTTTTTTATTTTTTATTTTTAAGAGATGCGAGAGGTATCGAACTGAAGAAGTTCGTGGAAATTAATTAAGGTATATTTAAAATGTGCGGAATCAGAAAGGTATGCACCTTGTGTTATTAATAAATAGCAAATGCGATAAATACTTGCAGTTCTTCTTATATACGCATAGTCAATCTTGTTAAATGGTGTCGAAACATGAACGATGTCGAAGAAGAAACATTTAAAACTAAAGATATAGGAATTGATTTAGCATAAGAAAAGAGGGCCAACGAGAAGGTATATTCGCTACGTGAGCAATCGAGAGCAGATGTCTTCAAGTTAAACATAATCCCATGGTTGGGCCATCTTTAGAGAATGAACAGCACAAGGCTGGTTAGGAAAAAGTCTGGAAACACCCTGACGGCAAAACCAAAAAGGAAGACCGAGAAAAAAATGCAGAATGGAATATGTAAATGGGAAAGATTACTGGAAACAGAGAACATTGGATAAAAATTTAGCAGCATGTGGTGCTGGTAAATAATATGTAATATTAATGAATATATTCACTTAATGAATAAATGGTTAACCGAATTCTTTTTTTTTGCTCATAGTGAAGAGAATTACGAACTATATGAAGAAAAAACAAAGAAGGTAATATAAATGACAAAATAAATGTGATTATTGTAAGTTATATTTTTTAGCATCGACTAAAATTGTAAACTAATTTGTTACATGGACAAAAAAGAATTATTGTTATAACTACCAAATGGAAGTGGAGGACAGCGTTGAAGTTGTGAACTTTATATTTAATTGTGTACACTCTTAGTTATTTCCCTTTTGTGTTAGTGTTATTATTCTGTTGTTACATATGTACCTACTAGAAATTTTCTCTTCTGTTTATTTGACCTTATTTTGTGACGTACTACGCTTACGGTATACTATATAACCAGGTGAGAGGTTTTAAGTTTCGTCAATAAAACCAATATCTCTAAAGCAATGTACTATACGTGCTATAAGTACCAACATGGTTTCCACAGCTGAATGTGCCCGAATGACTGAGGGATCAAATTACGTCTTTTATTTTTATGATCGATTAAATTTTTAAAAGTTGGTTTGAGATAAATAATAGAACAGGCAATGAATTTATTAAAAGTCTCTGTAACGTAGTAATTGCTAGAATATTTTTTCAGTTCAATTATTGTGAAAATAGGTTTTTGCATTTTTAGAAATATTAACACTTTGACTACTAGCGGATACTGTTGAGATCTGTTGTGAGACACCGAAAGATTTTTCCTGAAGGATATTAAGCATAAGTCTTACTCATAAATGTATTAAAAGAACACAAACTAAAGGGCTTTGTAGCTATTTTTTTTTTCAAAATACAGCCCGCGGCCAAAGTAGTATACCCAGTTTTTAGACTAGTTAATATTTGTCTATTCTGCGATCACATTCACTACCATATCTCGTATCATCACATCTTTAGTTTGTAGTTACGTGCATCGAAAATAAAATATTTAGAGATTGGATTAGATTAGGATTAGGGTTTCATATGAAAATGTTTCACCGCGACCTTTTCAGATCTATTGTGATCCGGTCTTTCCCTAGAAGACGCTCTCTAATTTTGCCCTCTTGGTTAGACTTATCGCCTTGAGAATGGCCTCTTTGTGTAGCTGCTTTATTTAGTAGATCCCCAGTAAATTTAGGCCTCTGTTTCTTTTGGAACTCTTTTGCCTGTCTCTGTTCCGGTGATTTTTGCCACCGCTTTCTGGACTGATTATGTATCCATCCATTGAAGATATTTTTTAATTTTGCGATTTGGTAGTGCCGAAAGAAGGTTCATCTTTCTATTTCTCGGACACAATGGTGAATTGCAGCAACCTCAGCTTGGAACAGCTTTGTGTCTTTGCTGCGTAATAAAATAATTTTAATACATTAATGTCGCAGCAACGCCGACGATTACCAACCGCATACACTACGGAGCTTAGCTTACTGTTCAAACCAGAGCAATGTTATTTCCACCTCATATCACAGTCGACAAGAACTCCCAAAAAGTTACAACAAGGATTTTGAGGTATTGACTTACCGTTACCTTTATATATATAGACTAAGAGGATTACGAGAATGCCCGGCTTTAAAATATAGTAGCTCAGTTTTTTCTGCATTCAGGTGAGTCCCTAGTTTCCGCACCACGCTATCATTTCCTTGATCGTATTGTTAGCTGTATTTACGACTTGTTCAAACGACCCTACTATATAATGCAGCTGGTATCATTAGCATACTGCGACAACACACAATTGTTAAGGCTCAAAGAGAGATCATTTACATACGCGTTAAATAAAATTGGTCCAAGAATTGACCCTTGCGGCACGCCATGTGTGACACTCCTGCACTCGAAATAAAAAGACTCCTCAGTACCATCCCTGATACCTGAAATACCAACTGTGGCGACTTTCGGCCAGGCAAGAATGATGTAAATAGATCATGTGCAATGCCGTGCATACCCAACCTTGATAATTTTTGAAGCAGAATATTGTGATCCAGAGTGTCAAACGCCTTGCTCAGGTCAAAGAAATAAATTCATACTTTAATCTATGCATGCAAAAATGTTTTTTGTGCGTTATCCAAAGTTCTTGAAGCTGTCAAATCTAATCTAACTCGATAAATCCTTTATATTGTACAGTATATTATTCCTAGAAGAATAATTCCATTATTTGGAAAATATGCGTTTATTATTACGCGAGATAGTGTCTGCATGATTCGATTATTCGTTCTCTCTATTACGGCCTTTTGTGCTGTAGATGTTTTTCTAGGTTCTTCAAACAAATTTTGGCCCCTTAAACTCAGAATTTTCTTCAATGAGATCTCTTTTAATGTCACAAAATCTCTTTTATTATGTTTTATCCTCAGCATACAACTATAGTATTCGTCTTCAACAGAGAGTCTAATTTTTTGTAGGTGTTTTCTTATTATCCAACACAATTCTGGTATAGTTATTTTTTCTAGAGAAATAGCTTATCAGTACAGCTTCTGAATTCTTGATTGATCTGTATTTGTTTTTGCATGGCACAAAAGAGCACAATTCTTTCTTTGTGGTACTTACCTGCAATCATGTGTTGTAATGTGCAGCTATTTATTTCTCCAACGCTATATGATACATGAATTGTTACTATTGCTAGATAGGTGCTTTTCAGAGCCTTTAGAACTGTTAACTACTTCCATACTATTAACAACCCTATTATCATTTTCAAATTCAATGATATCTGAAGTAGGATCCCTATTACCTGCTTCATATTGATGTCACTTATAAACATAACACCAACGTCACAAGACCATTTTGCACAAAGTTCTTTTGTAGGAGTTTGCAATAATTTTACAGTGCTTGGAGTTTACTGTGAAACTATTTTGTCTTTTGTAGTACTTAAAAAAGCACAGCAGCGGAACAGTGCTTTTTGGCATTTTCATTTATATATCACTCAAATACGTATAGATATCAGTGTTTTTCATTGCCAATAACGGTGTCACAACGCATTTACGTACCAAATATTTGCTTTCTACCGGATACTACGAAAACAATATCTTCAACATATAAATCTTCCTCAGTGAATTTCACGGTTTCGACAGGGCCAATCGTCGAAATCGGAGTTATTTCCAATTTTTTCATTTATCGTATCCGCCGATCGGTACGCATGGAAAATTGTATCCTGTAAATAAGACAGCCAATGGAATGAAAATTGCAATTTATGCCTCACATATATTTCGTTCCACGGTGTCACCGTAACAGAACGAATCTCGATAAAGGGCTCCCCTTTCTCGATTTGATCCAGTATATTACTTGTGTCCGAAGATGTTAGTTTTCCAATTTCACAAACCACGTGCGCAGGGTACAACATGTGTTGTCAAAACTAATATTATGGTGATTTTTTTCTATGCCCGGAGGCACGTGTATGCGCACATGCGAGGTACCCATTGTGTTCATAGAAATAATTTCTGAACATATAGAAATAGTTATTTGTATCACTAGAAACTATAGTTTTGCGAGTATGATCACAGTTTATGGGCTGACATGAAGCCAGGAATCTACAACAGTCAATACTAGCGAAAGAGTGTATCGATAAATTTATTTTTGTTGAAAATAAAACAAAATGAAGATAGGGAAATAGCGGTACTGGTTTCGTATGAATTTTGAAATTGAAATCAGGATTAAGATACCCTAGTGTTTTGACGTTTCATTTTATTTTTTCATAGTTTGATACATTTATCAATAATAAAGGCAATGCAGACTCTATATCACAAGGTTGCACAAGTTATTAATAGTTCATGGAATTATATTATCATTTAAAAAGTGGTGCAACGAACATGAAATTTAAAAACGTCTACCTTCTGATAATAAATTTATGTTAAAATCGATATTAAATGTAAAGACAACATAAGTATTGGTAATTGTAATAAATCCATTGTTTTTTATTGATTATATGTGGTTTTAGTTGATGACATTGGTAAACTATAATAATAATAACTCAGCACTACAGGCCTTGAAGGCCCTTGGCTAGAGTGCCGGAACACACCGAGCCACTGAGAAGTGTTGTCCGAATGGTGACCCAACCAACAACCGGTACCGCATATTGCTGCTTGACTTTCAAGATTGGCAATGATGCACCCTTCCTTCTCAGCCGTACTGCCGGCTGGTAAACTATAATTATGGTAAATATTATTGTATACGAATGTCATTCTTAAATTCGACTAACAAAAACGTGACAAGTACTATTTTGTAATGCACTATTGTGGTAGATTGTATGCATATTGCTAATTATGGAAACAAGAAACAATTGTAAAATAGTATGGTTAGTAGATTGTAAATTTTATTTAGATTTATTAGTATTAGATTTACAATTAACTTGAGACGACTACGCACATTATACGCGAACCGTAGTTTTTATTTGAAAAAGTAAAACAAAATACATACAAATCATGGTTTATTCTAAAGTTCAAATTATAACAGTGCCTAAATTAGATTGTAACTTACTAAGACCCCCTTTTTCTCCTGTTAAATAATATAGTGTAACGATCGCCAATTTTTAAACTGGTGGTTTCGTTAGGCGCTCCTGGATGGCGCTCGCGTAGCGGAACAAGGAACTGCGTACGAGGTTCGAAAGAGGAATGACAGAGGGCAGTACCGGGTCGAAGATTCGTGATTGCTCTATATGTTTACCGCGAAATAATTTTTTTGAGAAAATATAATGTTCTTTAAACTATGTTCTACAAGAACAGAAGAGAATTCTATTCTATAAAAAAAAATGTAATGTATTTTTTTTTATAGAATACCTGCACACTGTAAAAAAAGTTGCCTACAATTTTACCGGTAAATTTGCTTCATAAGGTAAAATTTCTACCATCTAGTAAATTTCACATGCTGATTATATTTTTCAAAGATTGTATTGTAAAATTCTTATGTAATATTTATATGAACTGTATATTTGCCGAACGCGTAGAGTTAAATAACTTAATAACCAATCACATTCCGGCGTATTCAAGTAAAAATAAATATAAAAGATCCTCAAATTTTTACCCAAATTTAAAAACCCAAAAAAATTGTCAATTTTCCACTTTTAAGTAAATTTTGATAGTAAACATAAAATTGTACTTGTTTTGTCCTGTATTTTCCTTTCGAATTTTTATTACATCTTAAGCTTACATGAAAAAGCTATAAATTTTACCGAAATCTTTTTTTCCGTGTTGAATATCCTAGAAAAAACATGTAAAACAAAATTTACATGATTTATTGTGGTAAATTCACAACGTTATTACATGTAATATTCCTAATTTACCATGTCAAAGTTACTATAATTTTTTACAGTGTAGGTTCTCGATTTTCAAATACTTCTAACCTTGTAGAACATAGTTTAAAGGATATTATAATATTCTTTCAAATATTTAATTTCGCGGTAAACATAAAGTAAAAAATATTATTTTATTTAACAGGAGAAAAAGGGGGTCTTAGTAAATTACAATCTAATTTAGGCGCTGTTATAATTTGAACTTTACAATAAACCATGATTTATATGTATTTTGTTTTCCTCTTTCATTTTATGCATAACCAAATAATATGACTTTTGCGATTATTTGATTGATTTTATAAAATTTGTTCGTGAATATCTTTGAAAATAGATACTGTCTAGTTTCAGGAAAAAATATGTGTCTCCTAATTTTGGGCAGTCTTCAAATTTAAAATATAAAAAGAATCCCAAGCATCAACTTTTTTAGGAGTTGCGGTTGATATGGAATGATCCAATTTCGTTTTATAAAACATTGCATTGCATTGTGCGCTTTGCGTTTTAATGCGAAAGCACTGAAATACCAAATCTCCTTGATGGCAAATCAAATATTTGTTTTGTAATATTTCAAATGTAGCGCAGAAATAAATATGTGAGGACGCATCCAAATATACTTATAATTTATCATCACCCCATTGTTGCAGAACCTAAACCTATATAGCTATATAGACGGTATCAAAAACATCAAGCTTTCTCTTTCATATTCTCTGCACGTGGATGTTACGAAAGCTCTGGAGGGGAGATATGTATGCGCATAGATACATGCACAGTACCTTTCTTTTTTAGAGGTGCATTGCCCAGCACCCGTCCCTCGAAACGTAATTTGCGATCTCCCCCCGATGATCAGATTATTTTCTGGGGTCGAAATGATTTAGGGTTGCTACGGTTTTCGACTATTGTGGCACGTGTACTTCTAAATGCGTGTACGCAATTCGGAAGTACCTTATTATAACTGCCTCGGCGTTTTCTCATCTTTGCCGAGGATACTCATGATTATTACAAGATCTCGCCGAGAAAGAGCAAGATAAGCGGATGCTCTTGTTGAAAAGATAAAAGTAAACAGCGCTTCTTTGCGCACATGCGCTCTGTTAAAGTCAAACAATAGAAACCTAGCGAAATTATAATGGAAATGCGGTCGACCTGCACAGTTTTCATTATAGAATTGAATCTGACGTTTCAATGTCTGATAAGATTCACTTTGAATCGTGTGTTAGAAAAGTTAGATATGCTAGGAACATACGAAATCGCAGAGAAGGCCTTTTAATTAGTGTATTTATAATTAACATGTAGTTTTTATTTCATTGGAAACAATTAGGTACACCAAGTATTACAGATATTAAGTAATACTGTGCGAAGTAATTAGGAAAATTGTAGAGATTGCTGAAACTGCAGTGGAAATGGGTTTATTGAAAGTATTTATGTGATGAAATAATTAAAAAAAAGGTCGGATGTTTGCATTGTACCACCGAAAATTTAATTGAATTTCTTTCTAACTCCAACGTAAACAATCGTATGCTGTACAGGGAGACAATTTACATTTGGATTTAATTTTATATTCTTTATATCTTCATTAGCTTATTTACATTTGCATATCCGCTTTCATTGTCGTCATGCTACGATTATTTTTATTGGGGGTACATCCGGGATATTATTGAACCCCTCCTGATTGACTATTTTATTCGTCTTTATTACTTTAGTTGCAGGGTTATGTATATACCCATATAGATGGTTCTAGGTGAACCATTTAGGAGTACCAGGTGATTTATAAGCAATCTTAGGTATAGAAATCATATACTGTTCAATGTCTATTCTTTCGACTCTTAATATATTTCTCTGAGATATTGTTTTACTCTTTTAGGATATCAATTGCGCTCGTAATAACAATTTACAGTACTATAAAATAGTATAATAGTATAAAATGAAGACATAAACTGAAAGATGAATGTCAAATGTCTAGGCCTTATTCAAAATCAATAAACGTTTTCTGGAATAAGCACGAGCTTTAAATAACCAATAAAGACAAAGAAACCCTAATGGTGTAGCGAAACATTGCAAGAAAAGACTGAGGGTGCATCCCAAAATACTGTTTTGGATGTACACAATAATAGTGAGACCAATTATCACTTATTGTCTAACTACCTTGATAACATGCAAAAATTAGCTTGTATTTCATGGCTGGGCCTATGAGAACCTGTCCACCGGTAGCTATTGGAGTGATACTAAACCTATTCCTCTCTACATTTTGGTGGAAAGTATGGCTAAAAGGGTCACGACACTCAGAATGACCCATTAGTCATAGATTCCAATTCTCCTGAGAGCGAATAAACATGAGTTTCTTTCTTCATGGTCCCTTGATAAAGGTTTCTCCATGAATTTGCTTGGTTGTTCTATTCTAGTGTTTCTTTGTGTTTCTTACTTGCTCTCGTACTGTATCTTTGCACATTCTTTTGTAACAAGTTCTGAGCCTATATATGAAGCCGATGATCCCTTCCTTGATAACTTATCGGCTTTTTCATTTCCTTCGATTGCCGAATGTCATGGGCGATAGTCAAGTAGTTGTTAGCAGGCACTAAGCTTATACCTAATAAGTTCTAAGACACTCTTGTAATGCTTAGGAAAACTCATTTTTCAAGCGGAACACATATTATTGAGAGATGAATCCAGCTCAGTATTCACAGAAACTACCGAAAATGAAAGGTTAGGTATCATTATGTCTGATAGGCGAGTAGCCGTGAGCAGGCGCTGAACTCACACCTAATAAGTTCTAAGATAATCTGGGAGTCTTAGACTAGTCTTAGCTTAGAAAAATTGGACGGATTAGGTAAAAGCAGCAAGTTTACCCTTTTGCTGGTTCTGGGACACAGGGAAGTGGATGGAAATGAAATAACTAGCAATCTGGCTAAAAAAGGGAAATACCATATTTAGAGCTTATTGCAACAAATCCAAATATTGGGAATGTCTATAAATAAGGGAAGCATATTTTTTGGAATCTAGGAAGGGATCTACACAGCGCATCAATCTCAATTGAACCTATATCTACGTAGTAACAGGGAGCTTGGCCATCTCGTTTTTATTTGATATATTATATCAGATTCAATCTTTAACTTATACTCTTTTTGTAAATTATAAAACACCATGTATGTGTAAACCTTTTTGCCATTCCATGTTACACTATTTTACCGTTATATACAGTGACCGACAGAAAATGCGCAGCATACCTATGGAAAAAAAATTGTCATTAAATTTAGTGACTCTTTTGTTCTTCAATTTGCTTCTGCATGTCTTTAAACTAAAATAACACTCAGCAATCTGCTAGAACTCTAACTGTACACAAGGCAGGGCATGAAATTACGCTAGGAGTAAAGTACCGCAGTTTTTGGATTTAGAGACTTCTTCCATTAAGAAATGTGGTTCCAAATTCAATTCTTACGAGCTGTCGATTGCATTCTGGGCGACTGGAAATCTGAAGGACTGTATGCGTAGCTATTCACGAAGCCGCAGAACAGATTTATTAACGTGCGGCAAATTGTTATAGTTCAGCGGAATGAAATTGAGCCCAATATTGTTTTTCTCGCTTTATTTATAAAGTTTGTAAAAGTAATATTGTCACGTGGAACGTTGGGGCGTGACGGGGTGTAGGTCAGAGGTAATACATATAATAATTACACCGACCTTGGGTTGCAGGGGCAGAAATCAACCAAAAGACTAATACACTTCAGCTCTTTATTAACAGAGACCCCCACGAGGAATACCTTGTGGAGTCTCCTATCGGAGAACCTCCTCGCGGAGTGTATCCTTTACAGATAGAGTCATAGTTACACCCGTCGTTTACCCGCACTTGCTTGAATTTCTTCACGTTGACATTCAGAGCACTGGGCAGAAATCACATTACGTCAACACCCGCTGGGGCCATCGCGTTTGTATTATTTTTATCATGTATGTTCTTACAATCTGTATACAATGTACTGCTGAACTACTCCATGTTCCATGTGGACCACGCTTGTATTAATTTCTGGCGCAACGGCGAGTCGGTATCCGGAGAGGGTACTAGCTTTTGGTAACCTCGAGAAACAGCAACAAACCATCGCAACACTAAAGATGATGGAGGCTGAAGAAGCACGTGGTGGAGGATGCCAACCAGATAACGATGGCTTCAGTAATCCACGGAATCCACAAGTTTGAAGCACTGAACCCATGGTTGTTCGCAGTGGTATATACCAGCCGCAGGACAAGCTCAGTTCGTTAATCATTCATCCACCAATACAAAGAGATTGTTTGCAAATACGTACATACAATGCAACGTCCACGAGCTTCTACCGCAATTCCAAAACAACTAGCAAATGTAGCAACGGCCCAAATTACTTGAGGAAACCGGCTAATAGGAAATAAAGAGATGATTCTGCTTCCCTGGGAACATTGAAGAATTCGCCAGAAAGACTCATATGGGTGGTGTTAGTTTAAGTATTTAAGGTTTATTAATTAAATAGATAATGATTGTGTTTTGAATGTGTTTTGTTGTGAATAGCATAGTTAAGCATAGTTAAGGATCTTAAAGTCTGATTCGTGGCGGCTACTCAAATTAATTTTTGTTTCAATTTTTTAAATTTATGTTACGTTTTAAATCCCTTCGGTTTTCTGGAGGGGAGGGAGATGCCACGAATCGGCCTTCAAGAGTGGGGTAGCGCTAAGCTATATAATAGTTGTAATTATAGTAAGTGGAGACTCTTTGTAAAGGAGACACTCCGCGAAGAGGCTCTCCGATAGGATACTCCACGGGGTATTCCTCTTGGGGTCTCTCTTAATAAAGAGCTGAAGTGTATTGGTCTTTTGGTTGATGCCTGCCCCTGCAACCCAAGGTAGGTGTAATTATTATATGTATTACCTCTGAGCTACCCCCCGTCGCACGTCCCACATGGCAATATTAAATTCAATATTACCTTTGTATTAGTTAAAAAGGGAAATAGTAAGGTAATATTTATTCGATAACTAAAATCTATGCATGCTTCTTTGCTATTCATACTTATTTTTATATCGAAGCAACAGATAATGTAAACTATAAATTTCTGTGACAGAGCGCATAAACATCAAATTCATCCTTCGGGATAATTCACTGCAAATAAATCGTGTGTAACTTCTGCTGAATTGTCACCGTAAAATTATTTCACAACAAAAAGTTTTTCCTCGGGCGTAGAATATTACATTTTCTTTTTATAAAATTACTGACCGCGATCAAAACTTACTAACCGTTATAAAACTTGTACCCGTACCCTAATATCTAATAACGCCTTGTTACGAAATAAGCGAAATGAATCGAACGCCGGCTAAACTGAAAGCCTATGTCTACGCATGTTTAGCGAATCGTTCCCTCGCCCGTAGTAGTCGGAATGAGGGCTATGTTGAATTGACTTAAATTGAAAAGATCGATATGGTGATAGCATTTTGTACTAGTTAGACAAGGGTAGCGAATAGCGGTAAGTGCTTGCCGTTAGACAGCGACAGCATGCGGATTGATGAAGATGGTAAATCGAAGCGTATATCTGACACAATCGTCCAGCAGAATAGTACGCGTATTTCTCGACTTTGTTAACTAATAGAAATCATATTTTTCATCCTTCTTTTATCATATTACGGCAATCAACAGGTCGAAAGTGGGCTCTTGGTATATTTAAATATGAAGTTTTCTTTAATTTTAGCAAGAAATGAAATTTAATTGTTTTTTTCGGAATTACCATGTATTATTATTATTATTATTATTATTATTATTATTATTATTGTTCAAAATTGGCCGAAATCATACAGTTGTCACATGCTATTCTGTGTGTACTTTCTGAGAGAAAATCATACATATTATATGAAAATTAGTTAGTTTCAAAAATTTATAGCCTTGAAATTGGGAATATTTTTACTGCATAACATGTTTTGTTTTTAAATGAAACAAAATAATAACATCTAATTGAAATTTTAGTTTTTAGTAATTGTCCTAATTAGTTTAACTTCGCTTTCTTTTTATGAAGGTCTTAATGTCAATCGCCACAAGTAAAAGAAAAATGCAATGCATTTTCAATAATGTCAACAACAGATATTAATTGAGGTAAAGAATAAATTTTGAACTTCTGTCTTATTTTGGTAAACATTTTATCGATCTAGTATTAAATTCTCTTAGCAATGTTGTGTAAAAACACAGGGTTAATTTTCGTGATACACTGTCTAATTACATTTTCTAGGTGATCAATATTTGTAAATGGTCGAAATTTTTAAACGTTGTTTTTATGTAGCCCTAAAAAAAGAAATCCTTGGGAAGGGTTTGGCGATCTTGGAGACCAGGAATTTTTTGAATAACTTCGAAGAGGGAAAGAAAGAAATATTTGGTAGTTTTGGAGAAAAAAGAGAAATGTAGTCTATGTTGTAATTATTTTATTTTACTTCAAAACAAAATAATTTGTGCAGCAAAAATAATTCCCCTCTTGAAGTTTTCCTTTTGAAAGGCTATAAAAAATTCTAAACCTAGTAATTTGACATAGTATGCATCATTTTATCTCACAAATTATACATAGAATAGGATATGATGACTGCTGTATGATCTCAATCAATTTTGTATACAAAAACGGAGTTACTTTACTTTACTCGTATACAATTAAATTTTCTGCAAGTTTGATGAGTGTTATTTTAGTTTCAGGACATGCAGAGGCGATTTATAAGAAAAAAGATTTACTAAATTCAAAGACAGAAAAAAAAAAACCACAGCTGCATACTTTCTGCTGGTCACTGTATATGTATATTTTTTCTGTTATATACCATGCAAAATTAACAATACGTGTGTATTATCTAGAACGTATCTTAAGGCCGTTTTACACCTAGCTATTTATTGCGTAATTTATTTGCCAATTTAAAATTTTACGTGTATAACACGGATTAAATATGTGTTATACACGTAAAATTTTAAATAATAAATTGCGCAATAAATAGCAAGGTCTAAAACGGCCTTTAGAGAAGAACAAGTTGATCGTTTGACACGTATAACATTTATGCCGACATGCTTTTTCATTAATATATATTCTGCAATGGTGCATATGCATTCCTATTTATACATAGCTACATACAAACCTACCTGTGAATTTCATAGAACATAAATATACACAAACGCGTTCAGAGATTCATGCAAGCGTGCAATTCTATCAGACGCAGCCTGCAGACGCAATCAGAAGCTCCGGTAGGCAGAGCTTTCGCGCACCGAACGTAAACAGAAGGGTGCGCGTTCGCAGACTGCGCACGTCGATCCATCGAGCGGGCTTTGAAAATTGTTGCGCGCCGCTCCGATCATCCATCCTTCCAGTGCTGTGCACGCGTTTGGCCATTGTGGGTGTTCGGTAATTATGTGTTTGCACGTGTTTCTGACACTTTGACCGGCGACTGTCGATCGCGAACTAGACGGTATAGTGTTGGGAAAATAAAGGAGGCTGCAGCGGACGTTGGATCTGCCGCTGAATAGGTGAGTACTATATTACGTCATTCACGGTTAGGACTCGGGGTGGTCGTCGACCGTGGGGGATGCATCTCGTCATCTCCCTCTATGGCGATGGTCCATTGCGCTTGCGAAATAGAGGGCCGTTCATTGATGCGCCATTCATCTCCGACAGCGGTGTCGTTGAAATACACTGCAAGCAAGAAATTCAATTAGCATTTTGAGTTTCGGCAATTTTCTTGCTGAGTGCTTGTGTTGGCTGCATGTCGTATGTTTTGCTCAGAAAGGACATAAAGCTTTAAAGGTACTGACAACTGCCAAAGTCGATAATGTGTTCATAAATCAGTTTTTTAATACCAATGTAAATAAAAATATTGCTGAAATATTCAGTGTCTAATATTGCAGAGAATTGAAATATTTTTTAAATTCTCTTAATAATTTCTGAACCTTTTCCAATATTAAAATGATTCTTCCAAAATATTGATCATAAATGTAGACTTTTGATGGCATTTGATACATTATTTCGTATTCTTTCTTTAGTAGTATGGAAGCAATCATCACTGTCAACATATTCTTTAAAATTAAGAATAGACGAAATAACTTTCACGTATGTGAATAGAAAAAGGTAGTAAAACATGTTTAACACATTTAGAAGTTGTACTTATATGTATGTCAACATTTAATATTTATTGCTAAATAGTAACTGTATAAATATTCTTCTAGCCTTCTTATTTTATACAGGTTCAAAAAAATATCAATATATGCATCAGCTATTATCAACAGGTGCTAGAGCTGCAAAACATGGTTCAGTGTTTTTGCTGTTAAAAACCAATTGAAATAACAGTAAGGTGAAAGGATCATTAGCCATCATCAATTTATTCTGAATGAAATTTTTGAAATCACAAATATCCGCCCAATGTCCTATTTATATACTTTAAGGTTTTGGCAGATATCTGAAACCTACAACTACAAACTTTAGTGAGTGGGAGAGTGAGTATATCGTCATAATATATACTTTGATATCCTGAAATGTTTTGATCACTTACCATATTACTATACTTGGTCATTGCTGCAGTTTTAGAAAACAATTCTGCTGTGCAAATTATTATTTGCAAAGATCCGTGATTGTATTACCAACACTTGGTTTCGAGTTTTGACCTGTGCCCGTTAGGTGGCGAATAT
Source organism: Protaetia brevitarsis (assembly GCA_004143645.1). NCBI lineage: Eukaryota > Metazoa > Arthropoda > Insecta > Coleoptera > Scarabaeidae > Protaetia > Protaetia brevitarsis. The sequence goes on along the minus strand of RXPK01000284.1, from coordinate 2,933,558 downwards.
CTTAACTCCTGTTAATGAATGATCGATTGGCGATAGTATCTGCGACGCATAAATGATGAAAGTTCTGTATCCTGATAACTGGTAATAAGCAGAACCACGAAATCGTTTTAGTCATGAAAATGTGCGCATCTTTCTTCCGCTATTTCACTATTTTTAAGGCTCTTTTTCGTTTATTTCATATTTCTGCTTAATATTAATAATGGATTAGTAAATATTTAATAATTAGGAAAAATATTTTTTACAGAATAATTAATAATAAACAACAGTTCTCTATGTTGTTCTTTTTCCATTCGTTTTTATTATAAGTATCTTTCATAGACTATTAAATACATGTTTTGACATTTTTGTGGCATCTTCAGGTCTATTAAAAAGGCGTCACAGGAAAATGAGATTAAAATAAGTAATATTTGCTGTTTTGTCTTTCAATATGCTAGTTATGAAAACTATATTTAGATATATACCTAGAATGATATAGAAAATATCCAGAATTTTCCACGGCATTTTTTAGTTGAAAGTTTACGGGTTTAACGAAAACTTTCAGTTTTAAAATATTCGGGTTCGCTATAGTTTGGTACTTACTTTCTTTTTAAAATATTTTCACTTCTCATCCTTCTGGTTAACCGAAAGTCGAAGTGAACTTTGTTTTTTAAATGGAGCACTCCATATATTACATTTTTGAATTCAGTAGGAAACTCTATGACGACTACTTCTAGGGTTTCCTATACCTATCTTCAACCGCTTTTAAGATATTACGATTATTGTAAAAAAATTGACATTACACTGTACGTAATCGATTAACTTTAAAAACGTAGTAAAAATTTCTCGTCGTATCATATAAGGTGTTTAAAAATTAATGATATATCAAAGAATTTTGAAAGTAGTAAAGACCATCTTTTTTAAATAGAACAGCAGGTATATTTTATATTGTTGGGTGTAGAATTGAATTCTATACCAGTTTGTAACATTCGCTATACTTATCTTCCATGGTTTTCTTTTAAATTACTCGTTTTATTTATAAAAAAAAATGGCGCAAGAACTTTGCCTGGCATAACATTGACATTAAAATTAATTATTGCTGTCAGTAAATATTATTTTAGGTGGTAGTACTGACTGTACAATGTTAGGAAACAGCTTACGGTTGAAGATGTACACTGGAAAAAGCAGCCACGGATTGATGAAATAACAATTTTTTTTACATGAATTCTAAGCTTTCACTTAAGGTTTTTTTTTTAATTTCATCATATATATATAACTTGTTTCTCTGATTAAGTTGAAAATATATGGCGAAAGCTTATATTGTTATTCCATCAATCCTTGGCTGCTTTCCCGGTATACGTCTTCCACCTTAACCTGTAAATATTATTGTTATAACTGTTGTTTCTTATATGTTTAACGTTCGAAAAGCTGGATTTAGAATTTTTGAAAATAGATCTTATTGTAACAAACAAAATGAGGTCACCACTTGACAAATTCTTGGACTGAAGTACTTGCGACTGGTTTCGTACAATACAATTTATATCATGTGGTCAATCAAGATAGAATAAATTCGAGATATCCAAATCAAATTCTCCGTTAATATTTTCCATTATTTGATATATCAATAGGACAATATTATATACTTTCCTAAACATTAAACAAGCAGAAAATAATGATGATAACAATAATAATTTATTCTAATATCAAAGTCATATTCTGCAAGGTCAAATTTTTTTGACCATTTAAAAGCGTTCATAAACCAACGAGTAATTTAAAAGAAAACCATTGGAACGGGTAAATATAAGGAATGCTATAATAAATCGATGTAGAATTTAATTCTACACTGAATAATATGTAAATATACAGGGTGTTCTACACTGAGAAAAAAATTTAATAATCGTAAATGAAAATACAATTATCGTAAGTAAAAAGTTCAGCTGGATAGGGGACAAAAGCACAGATTACTTAGCACTAGTAAAAAAGAGATCCTAAACACTGATACTAACAACAAACAATCTAAGTTACTTACGGCCTGCTTCATACCGGTAACTTATGAAGTTACTTATGATAACTAAACTGAAGTAGTAAACCAAAGAATATATGCAGTTGCGGTAAGTAAAAGGATTACTTGTGATAAGGAAACAGTATCATTAATGCACGATCACTAGATACCTGATATATAAAAAGGAATGGTTTTCTATATATATATATACAATATACTTACCTTAAATTTGTTGTTCAACTTATATATCAACTAAATTTAAATAAAAAGCCGTATTATTAGTAATAGTTTTATTTTGTATAGGACAAACACAGTGACTACCTGATATGAATGAAAGATATTGGTTTCGCTTTAACAACAGTTATTTTTAAACAATTTACAACGTAATGACTCATAAAATATATTCCTTAATAATGAAAAAAAATAAACAAAGCAATAATAAAAGATAGGGTAGATGGGGCTCCCTTGAAACATTATTTAGCTATTGAAATCTAAACAAAGAACAAAGAAAAATATGGCTTTGAAGTTACAACTAATAACAAACAAAGAAATAATATACCTAGGCGGTAAACTTGCGGTTTCTGTTGGTTCTTTGAACTAGGCGTTGTCTCGGCGAGTTGATCGCGTACGCCGACATAGACGTCGGCTTCTTGGTCACGGTATCCTTAGGTGCAGACTTGGACTGTCGGATCATTAGCGACGGGATCCATACTTTAACTTCACCAGCGGGCGCAGATATTAGTGATTAGCAGTGATGAGGAATTCAAATATCCCACCACGTGGTTTAAAACTGCAATCTTGAAACATCCGATTGGTTATAGGCTCGGTACTTCTTCTTTCGCTGGGATTCATTATACGGATGAGGCCTTCAGTTGACCCACCCGGTATTTTTAATACATTTGCGTTCAAACTGGCCTACAATGGCCGTACTCCTTGGCCACTCTTTTCACACGTCCGCCGTCCGTAACTCTACTTGACGCTAGCCCACGCTTGCGCGCGTAGCAATCTCGGGGACTATTTTATTACTCCGCCGCATTAGCCAATCAGGAATAGCAAAACAATCACGTGGTGACAGCAAAACTCAAACAATCGTAGTTGTGGCAAGTTGTTAGCTTATTTAAGAAAATACATGAGTTTAATAGCGATCAGCATTCTTGTTACTTCTACTAACCGTGTGCTGTAGTCATAAGTAATACGTTACTTACCACAAATTCGTCAGGCACGCTGTATAATAGCCGTTAATAAAAGCACTATTTACAGTAACAACTTGCTTTCAGGAAACTGGGTTTAGTTGCAGGTACTAATTCAAGATAATAGTTCCAAGCAAAACTTTATCTATGGTAAACAATTTTTTGTCAAGTATACAGTTTACTTAACCCATTTTTCTCAGTGTGTTGAAAATAGCAAGCTTTGCAAGTTTCTATTTTTTTTTTATGTCACTAACATTACAGGATGTCTACGACGTGGTACGACAGAAGCTTTTTACTTTTGGTGATACAATGTTAGTATTTGACAGTTTCAAAGCTGGAGACTTCTGCCACTTAAAGCAAATGAAAGTTGAACGATTACGCGTAACAGTGTAAATGTCAGAATTTTCACAAAAATCGTAATATTTAGAAACAGATGAAATTAGATGTAAGAAACCCCAGGTGTGTCAATCATCCAAATTTTTAAAACCTTCCGTGGACAATCCTGTATATTTATGAATTACTTGTGTGTACGCATGAAAGTAATTTTTGGAAAACAGCAGAAATTAAAAAGTGGATAAAATGAGAATAAGAGACTTCAAAAATTGAAGCTATAAATTAAATAGGATCTCCCACACTGAAAAAGGCTACTCCAAAATCGAGGTTTCGATGAAATTGTAGGGATTGAAGGAGTATTATAGTATAAGAACAACGCAATTTTATCTAGTGACTTATTCTCTCGATTTTGGAGCACAGCTAACTCAGGAATTTTAATGATTTTTGTTTGTTTATTGTGGTTAAAAGATAATTTGATGTATATACAATAGCCAAGCAGTAACGCATATTATTTTCGGAAAAAGATAATTGGAGAGACCTGGGCACCCTATATTTCCACATTACTTTCTTGTAATTTTTTTTTTCATACCAAAATAATGCAATATAATGAAGTATATTATACAAATATGTTGCACTATAAGAGTCCTTTAAGAAAGGTCTCTTATAACAAATATATACATATAATATATATAACAATATTTTATAAGTGTTTTGTAAAATACCAACGTTATTTTCCCCATCCTTGATGAACTATTATCTTTTAATGGCCCTTTTTTGCTGTAATCAGATAATCAATCGTAGTTTATACGATACATGTTTATGTTAAAGTACGCGCTACAATACGTGGTATAGCAACATAAGCCCTGGATAATTGCTGTAATTTTATAATGTCAGGAATTCCAAAAAAGTGTTAAGCCTGCGTTTACGAGTGCGTGGGGTTCACTGTGGCGGGAATTCAAAAGATTCGTATTCTGTTGTACAATGCATATCGTGGAAACTTTTTGTAAATCGAAAATAGCAAACACAAAACTCAAAAAGAAGGATGATGTAAAGGTCAATTGAAAAGAGAAAAATGTGCACAGCAATAAAATTAGAATAAAAGTTTGATCATTATTTTATAGTACATTATTTTATTTATTCATATTTATAACATTTTCTTGATTTAATTTACTAAATCGATTAATATCACAACCCAGATCGAGTTAAATAAGATACATAGTCGAATAATGAACAAAATATTTTTTTTCTAATATTCGTGTTATTACCTTTACTACGTCTTTTTTTGATCGTTCTCTAATTGGGCATCTGTCATGAATATTTTGTTATTTTACGTTTAATTTAAGTGTCTACAAAATGTATAATACAACAAAATATGGCTATTTGTAATTCCCGCCATAGAACTGTTGAAGAACCCTTAAATATGAAAGTGTTTATATATTTATTCCTAAGGACACTGCGACTCCTCCATATCTCTATGGGTTTTGCAGCTATCTACCGAATTTGGTTTTCTTTTGAAATCTACCTTTGTATTTCTGTTAAGTATAGGTCACTACTACCTCATCTCTGCACTTTAATTTTTTTTGTAAAATTATTTTTACTGTCTAGTAGGTACTTAGATCTTCTAGTTAGTGCTTTCTATGTATTTCTTTTTTGGATATTTAAACACATCAACTTCAATTTATTGCTCTCGGACGAATGAAGCCATAATTGTCGGAGATTTACTAGTCACAGTTTTCATTTAACTGTGGTTTGTGATTATTTGAAAATGAATTAATATTTTTCCAAAATATTTTATATCATAAAACAATGTAAAATTACAAGCTTGACTTAATATTGTACGTTATTTTAAGAAAAAAAGAAACATAAGCCACATGTATAGCCATTAATTAGTGTTAAATATTTTTAATTCAAAACAAACTGTTATTGCAATTATATGTTAATATATGCCTATAGCTTTTAATCAAACATAGTAACGAATTTCTTTAGTAGTACTTTTTGTTTGGGGTAATATAAAAACGCGACAACGCCCTATTTTATGTTAAATTAATCCAACTACGTTTCTCAGTTATCTAATTAAAATATATACAATGATCGAATATCTTGGCTTGGAAACATGGATAGGAGCTATCACTAGTGCTGGGCATATCGGCAATGTGAAGCATCGATTGTATGTACACTCAAAGAAAGAAACAACCAATCCAATTTGAGTGAGACAGAAGACGGCGCTCCATTACCATACTTAGCGCACTGTCTTCTCTCTCACTCCACCCGGACGGATAGCTTCCTTGTCTGTACTAATAGGGCTAACTACTGATAGTACTATCGGTAATATTTACTATTGACAGGCAACTATCGGTAGTTATTCTTAGTCAACTATCATCACTTCTCATCATTGGCTAATACACTTAGCAGTCGTAGAGTTAGCAGTTCTCAATTAAGCTGCAAATGCTAATTCGTTCATTGTTAGGTAAGTAGTTCACAATTGTATTTAATGTTGTTCATTTATTTGTTATTTATTTCACGGCTATTGATTTATTATAGTACGAAATTTAAAAAATAGGTACATTTTAAAAATTCTTTTGGTTTTGTGGTCAAAACTTATTAAACAATGAGGTAGATAAAAGTACAAATCGAATAACGACGAAACAATATAAAGGAAAAAACAAAATCGGTTGCGATGGCAATGTAATAAAGGAGCGTGCAAATTGCTTGCAAACATCATGCTATGCCTCAGAATGAACTGAAAGATTTATGTATTTATTCAGTGTTTCTTCTTTGCAACACTTATTTGAAATATTTAAGATAGTTGGTATATGAGTTTACTTGCTATTCTTGCATAAATAAATATTTTCAACGTTGAGGGGTAAATATTGATTCTGTGGGGTATGCAATAAAATAACGACTATAAATATTGATATACAACTTAAGAGCGCAATGAATATTTCTTATAAGAAATTACTGTATACATAGGATTATCCGTTCCAATCGTGTATTTCTGTAACCCTAAAACAATATTCCTATATTGACATTCCCGAGTTTTACCTCCTTATTGCGGATTTTCAAACAGAGTGCACATAAAAATACCTCACCGCTCGGTTAAACCTTAACAAATACTAACCGAGAAAATCTAAAATTTATGGTTCGATCTAGGTCGGATATAAAACCGGAAGAATGTCATTTTTTCCCTAGTTTTCCCGGTCTGATGGGGACGGCGAGCAGTTAAACGTTGTTATGTTCACCCTTGATTTTTATTGGTACGCTTCGTGACCCTTGTTTTTTTCGTCCTGTCGAAATGCAACTGTCACTAAAAATTCCAGAGAGGCCCGCACAGTTATTTCCTTGTCACGCTCAATTAGTCTTCATCGGTCTGCATCGCTAATTTGCAGGATGTTTACATGTCCACTATAAATTCCCTATCTCCGTGTTTGCGCCCACATATGTATGTGTACCTATATGGGGCAGCATAACCTATATACGGGAGGTATGCAGATGAATATCCCTTTTGCCTAATACGTGGTGGTCGGTCAATGTTGCCGTTAACTACCATTACCTCGATAGTATTTGTCGGAGAATTTTAATTACTTGGTTTAATAAATGTTAACATCTGCAGTAATAGATTTTGTTTAATTGTTGGGCAAGGATGCAATTACCATTAAAAAAATTAATGATGACGTCATAGCTGGCAAACAGAAAAGATATCTTTTGCTATGTGGTCTTTCAATAAAAGTAAAAATAAATTGTTACAGGAATGACTTTCCTCTATATTAGTCTACGGAGTATTAAAAAGTACTTGTTTTTCTTATGCACGCCGTCAAATATCACCGAAACGCCAGTCGTTCTTAGTGTAATTTTAATAACTGTCAAAATAATACTGTTAACAGATACACTATATTTTCTATTTCGCATTGATGTACCCTTATTTATTATTTAAAAACGATTTTCTTATCCATGCAGAGAGAAATTCAATGTTTTCATATTTTTGACACAATTGCAAAAAACCACGTCCTACTTAATGACTTTGACAGTTTTTGACAGTTTGCTTTATAAGGTCTGTCGAATGAAGAGTTTCATGTGATCACCGCTGGATTTTGGAAAAAAATATTACGTTGGGCTGGCAGTATATTGTGATAGCAAAATGTCAATTTAAATTTGAATAAATGTCAGATTGAGGAGCACTGGAGTTAATATTTTCAAAAATGATTTCAACTAATATGCTTGCTTAAAAACTGAACTATTGGGTTACTTAAAGTTGTATTTAACTTCTTATTGGTTATTTAAGTTAGACCATGGTGAAGAAACAAGACAAGAAGCCACACTAGTAGCTTTTAAGGGGTCCGCGTGCACGACTTTAGCGTTCTGACAGTATTGTTAACTTACAGAGAGGGCGCACAGTGGGGCAGCGGCGGACAAAATTCCACGCTACAAAAATCATCTATTTCTAAGAAATACACTGATTTCTAGTTGTGTAACAATTAATATAAGTTAGCTATGATAACGTAAATACTAGAGCAAAGCGGATCGTAAGTAAATCAGACAATTTACATAATAAATACCACCTCAGTTTGCCATTAAAAAAAAGCTTTATCATGCTTTAAATCGGCTCCTATTGGGTTTGAATCAGGAAGCATTAGTGCAAACAACCTGAAAGTATCATCTGCATATTCTTGCATATTTAGTAATTATCAGCATATAATGGTGTACAAAATTTTCTAAGTGATTAAACTTGTTTTAAAAGAAAAAAATGCGTTATACCTATTATGATTTGTATAATTATTATTACAAATAACACATATCAACAAGATAAAGTGAGAACATATTAACAACATACGGCTCTTATTAATTATTGTAATTCTTTCAGAATAACTTATCCATTAGTAGTTTTTAATAGTATCTTTTGCGTACAAAACTCCCACGCAAGTACAAGTTGCACCCTTCTATAACCCGTAAATATTTTAGTTTTGGTAAATATATGTAATATGTATATAATTCCCTTGAAAAGTTTATCATCAAATCTTTTGAGTAATGATATAGTTTTAAAATACATTGTATTTGCTTTATTATTATTGCTCTTACTCTGAACTTGGTGAATTTTTTTATCTGCTAGTGATATTGAAACACCTTTTTAATACGAATTGATTCATATGAATTATAATTTACGTATATATTTGATGCTATTGGTTATTGGTGTAATTTTGTTAAAATTCTGTTTTTATTAATTCGTTACAATGTTAAATCTGAAAAATTTTTCTTTTCCAATAGAAAAATTTAAGATTTTAATGATTGGTATTGAACATATTTGTAGTATAATCTATTTATCTTCAGATATACAAACAATACATCATGAACACAATATGTATTTGTGTGATTTTTCTTCTTGGTTACTTACAGTTTTCAAATTTATATTACATTCTGAAGAAATATATTATTTTCTATCATTGAAACGTTCAAATGAAAAGTCATTAAAATCTTATACTATATATTTCATTGCCCGCAGATAAAGTAGCCAACCCCCCAAACCCACAAGTAGTTGTTACTTGTGGGTAACATTGTTAATAAAGTATATATTAAACAAACTAGGTTTTGAAAATTAGTGTCATTGCTAACGTATTTTTTCACACTGAATCTAATAAAATCAACCTCATCTCGATAGAATTATCCGTTTTCAAGATATGGATTTTTGTCCGCTTTTCGGCCGTTTGGCCCCACTGTGGGGCGCCACATCGGTCATAATTCGAATGCTCTGACCGTCGACGTCGTTGGAAGTAATCGAGAATAATTAAACATTATTCTTAGAGTAATTCTACCGCGTTGTTAATTCAACTTATTATTTTCTTTGTTTCTTTTTGTATTGTTATTTAGTAATAATTCCCTTATTACCAATAAAATTTCACACAATATGTATTTATGTACGTTTAAGTTTAAGCAAACTGCAATAGAAAATGAATAATGGCCATTTTGACTCGAGATTGTACTTCAAGACACAAAACATTAAAGGTGCCAACAATAAGTGACGCTTCTTACCTTATCTGTTCGCTGGTTAAATGGCGGCAATACGCTTAACGATATAACTACACCAGAATATAGCGGTTTTTTTAAACTTACTCACACGTTATCACACTGAGAAAAATGGTCCAAATGAACAATATATTTAGCAATTTATATTAATGGCAACTATATTTTTTAATAACTAGGATTAAATAGTTATTCGTTATTAATCTGCCATGCATTAAAAGTGAATAAAGTAAGTTTTCTAACACTGTGTTATAGTCTCAAGTACTAAAATATATTAGCAGGCATTAAATATTTCATACTCAAATTACAAAATATATCTACAACTAATAAACTCAGTTATTTGGCATACTATTAGTTAGTGTAAATAATAACATTAGTAGGCATAAATGAAAACCAATTAAAGAATAATGGTCAGTGAGTTAGGGCAACTACTAAAATTTTGTATCGTTGGTGTTCGGGTACAATCGACTGGAACCGACAGCACTTCTAGAGCATGTTGGTTTATTGGTTATGTTGTGATTGCTCCTGGTTCAGAGTCCTGGTTTCGTACACGTGTTTATTTGGCTTAGGAAGGTGCTGCTAGCTACCATTCACTTAACTAATTCGTGGAAGTGACAAAGTGAAACAATTAACCTGCAGTGACAGTGCACGGATTGTGTTGCAGTTATCTTTTACGCTAAGTTGTAAATTATATTTTTATAAAGATGGTAGCCTTATTTTTAGAGTATTTAATGCTTTTCTAACATTTTTAGAATTTAGCAATATGTTTTGCATATATAAATGTATATACCGAAAAACAATAAAGTATGTTATTGTTTAATGTAGCAGTTTTATATTAATTTTACGCACCCCAATAATTTTAATACCTAAATATTATAAAAACATTATAACACGATCGCTGCTGATGATATATTAGTCCTTTTGAGGTGAATAAAACAACTATTATTCAACTTATTCTAAACTACCTACAGTGTATTCTGTGTAATTAATCAGATTTTTTTCATGTATTTGATCTGAAGAGGACCAATACTTCATGAAAATCATCATGCAAAATCAGTTACAATAACTATACAAATAAATAATTTATTTGTAGTACGTGTTATTCTACCACAAATATCATAGTTTAGTTATGATAAGTAAATACAGGTAAGTAACAGTAGTAAGACAAAGCATTCACTATAAGTAATATAGATATTTACACTACATACAGAAGCTACAGTAACTAATACCAGCAAAACAAACAGTAACTCCAAATAATGCAAAACATTTGGAATAAATGATGTTTTTCATTTATCAGGAAAACTAAAGTTATTTAGTGCCAGTCATCATTGTTAGAAACACGACTTTACTTGCTGCAACTACTTTGATCATTTGTCACATATACAAATGATTTTTTTAGTTGCCAATACTAAATTTTCACTTACGGTTAGTAAACATTTTTCTCAGTCAGTGGTGAAAAGTACAACATTTCAAACCTTACTACAGTTGCCCGATAAAAATATTTTTCTTTGTATTTTGTATTGTATTTCTCCTTATCCATCAATATTGTTTACTTACTTTATATTAGGGTTCTACACTGAGAAAAAAATTGTGTTTAGTCAACGCAAAATGCGTTAATTTAACACACTTTTTGGGTTGTATATAAACATCGTTGGATTAATTCATCCCATAAAACAGTGTTAGCATAAAATGTTGGTTGGATGCTAAATTAAGTAACAAGAACACAAGAAGAAGAGTAATGTCAATGCAAAATATGTTTGCATTGCACCAAGTTTATATTTCAAACAAACCAACATTGTGTTGGCTGTGGTATATAATTGGAAATAACGTTATTTTCGTTTGACTCAACCGACAAAAAGTTTCAAAACCTCTTATTGTAATGGTTCAGTGAACATTATTTTGGTTTATATTAATAAAAGAATGTGTGTTGAGAAAACAATAAAAGTAACTAAAATTATAGTTTTGAATAACTACAATTTTATTTAATTGTTCCAAAAAATATTGCTTTCCACGAACACGGTTCCTATTAAATGTTTATCTGGTAAATATACACAGTGTAGCCATAAATACTGTCACTGCCGTTTTCATTTAGGGAATTTAGAGTAGAACAAAGTGATCACACTGTAAAAGTAAGTGGTATATTTGCGTTTAGTACTATAGTAACAATCACGGTTGCTTACTAACGTCAAAACCAATGGAGTGATCCGATTATCACGTGGGCGTTACTGTCGTCGGCTTGATCAAGGCAGGGCACAGTGCTTCGCAGATTCACTCGCTCCTAAAACAGCTTAAAATCAGTGAACACTTTGTGTATCGTACATTGAAACGTTTTAAAGAGACAGGTGATGTTGTTGATAGACCAAGAGCTAGGCGGCCGCGTGATGCAAGAACAAAAAACGTCGTCGAAGCCATTTGTTCAAGAATCAACCGATGTTCGCTACGAAAGCAGAAAATCATGGCTAGAGAAATGAATATCGCGCCAAGAACGGTCTCACACATTATCACAGATGATTTACACATGCGAGCATACAAAAGACGCACGAGTCACCTTTTAACAGAGAAGTTAAAGGTGATAGGATTCGAAAAATCGGAAAAGTTGAAACGCTTGTACGGGAGAGGCGGATACAAAAATATTGTGTTCACCGTTGAGAAAATTTTCAGGATAGAGGCGAAATTTAACAAGCAAAATGATAGGGTATATGCCCGGTCATCCTATGAAGCCAAAAAGAAAGCTCCACGCATTCAACGGGGCCACCACCCAAGTTATGTAATGGTGTGGTGGGGTGTGTCGTGGCATGGAGTAACTCCTATTCATTTTTGCGAAACAGGTGTGAAAACGGGTGCAAAGGTTTATGAAAACACAGTTTTGGAACCTGTTGTTAAGCCTTTGAACGATACTTTGTTTGATGGAGTTGATTGGGTTTTTCAACAAGACTCAGCGCCGGCACACAAAGCAAAATCAACTCAGAAGTGGTTGCAGGACAATGTTCCTGGTTTTATAGCAGCTTCAGATTGGCCCTCTGAAAGTCCTGATTTAAACCCCCTGTACTACGAACTATGGAACACTCTTGAGGAAATGGCTTGTCGAAAACCTCATAAAAATTTGGAATCTCTAAAGAAAAGCATAACAGAGGCAGCTGCAAAAATTCCCCTAGAAACGGTGCATACATGTATCGCCCGATGGCCGGAGCGTTTATCGTTGTGCATAGACAGTAAAGGTGGACATTTTGAATAACCAATACATGCTAAAAAGAGAATTATCTCTAGTTTTCAAATATATTTTTTTAAAATTTGCATCATGTGTCATTTTTGTGTTACGTTCCTTCAAAGTACTGACAGTATTTATGGCTACACTGTGTACTAGATTAATGTTTAATAATCGCATTTACCTTGCTATTTATGCTAAATATGTTCGGTTACCGGAATGAAATAAGAGAAGCGTCATCTATGTGACATTTTCTGTAATATATATAAGTGTTTACGTATTTGTTGGACTGTATAGGGAGAAAACTACTACAGAATAGATGTGATGCGTACTGATATTCTTCAAAATGCGACCATCGTTAGCATCAGAATTTATCTTGCAAGAGCGAATGGCACAATACCCTAATGTCCATTGGCGTCTTCTTTCGCGGTTATTTCACTGAAGCATAAGAATATAATATACTTGCGGCAACTAATCTTTTCGTTTACATAAATAATGCATTATCAAAGTTCACTAATTGTTTTCAAAACTGCATGGGTAATTTAAAACTTATAAAATACATAAGATAAATAAATAAACCAAGTACAACGGTAGATTAAACCGATGAATAAACTAATGCATGTAGGTATCGATGCAAACAATAACAAGCTGCCATATTGGAAAGCTGTTGTTTGAAGTAAAATTAGGCTTAGGAATTGAAACCCTGATGACTAATCCTTTATCCTTACTCCTTATACTGTGTGATTGAAATGAAGTAAGGTTTTTGTTGTTATCCCGTTGATACGTTTAGTTTAATAATTTTTCTTATTAGGTTTACATAACAACAATAGTGATACCTGATTATAATGCCCATTATATGATGAACATCCCTGAGCTATTACCGTTTTAAAGTGATAAATTCTTTCTATTAGTATTGAAAAACTATGTTCTGTTTTAAAAGGGTTGTCCTCCACACACGATAAAAAATAATTATTATATAAAAAGTGACGTCATTTATCGCTTTATAGTTTTTATTTAGTTTTCTGTAAATTTATAAATGTTATTTTTTTTAAATAAACGAAGTAGTACAAAATGCATACCTATAATTAATTTCTTACCTATTAAGTCAGTATTCGTGTTTATTGGATCACTTAGTCAATTTAGAGATACATCTTACGTCACGTATGCTTTTCTGTCCCCTTTTTTTCTAACGAAAAGCTGTTGACTGTCTGTTATGTAGCACGATGACACGTATGTATTACCTACCACCATGTATTCGAAGAGATAAAAGCAGTGGGAACAATTCAATCAACGAAACGTGATTTGCACCATTGTGTCGCACAATTGCACATAGTATTTATGGGTCTCTAGTGCACTTGGTACCCTTTTTCGCAAAACGACAAGTGCGACTCTGAGATTTAAAGTATGAGTAATTACACGTTTAGATTATGGTTGAGATATTTGCAATTCCCTTGTTAATATTCTAAATTAGAAGTTTATTTTATTTTTAATATGTTAAATTATATAACCTATTGAAAATTTATTTATTTATTTATTATTTTCTAATAATTATATTTGCATTTTAGAATAGAAGCGTAATAAGTCCATTTTTTATAGATTTATTACCTTTCAATGTTGGCGTCTTTAGTATGTTACATAGTATGCAGTGCTAAATAACATCTTAACGAATGTACAACCTTTAAAACAATTAGGTGACAATGTAAGTTATAAATCTTTAATCGCTGATTCTGTAAAGCTTTCTCATAGGATTTAATATGCTAGCATTTGAGGTATGTGCGAATATATGTATATGTAATAAAATAATTTAGATAGTGCGTAATTTCAGAGAGATTTGTAATATTCTTTAGAATATTACAAATATATCAATATATTTGTAATATTCTTCCAAATATTATTGATACAAATTACAAATATATTGATATTATTGTTTATTATTTGTTTCTCTGTTATATTTTGCATATTATTATTGTAACTAATTTAGTTTTATTTCTAGCCTAACTGTACACGCTTATAGAAAGTAATCCTCATTTGTTTGGAATCATGTAATTCGTAATAGTTATAGAAGGGTCCAGTTTTATGTTGTAATTTGTAAATCTTAGCTCACTATTCGTATTGTTATTTTTTTGTGTTAATATATTCTTCCTGTTTATTAAAAAAATAATGGTTTTAAATACTTTGAGGGGGTTTTATGTTGATCCGCATTTTTATTTGTCACATGCTATTAACATTTCAAGTAATGAAATGCATATTTTTACTTAGCCACTGTTTCGACAAAAAAGTAAATAAACATATCAAAAATCATATTTACGCACTAATTTTAACTCTGCCTTATTCTCATGTAAAACAAATAAAAAAATCTTTAAATATTGAAGACTTTACATCACTAATTGTCGCCGAACAATTTTATCAATATCACCTATACGGATTTACAACCCGTGGGTGGCGAAACCATACCATAAAGCCATTGTGCTCAACACACTCTATGAAATTGTACAGTATGCTGCCCTATTATTTCCCCCCACATTTTCGACACGTAATTGTTTACAAGACATCTATATGTTAAATATGTTAAAATTAATTATTAATTTACAATTACTAATTTATTCATCCTAATTAAGCATATGCAACCTAAAGACACAAAGTTTTTGCTTGATTTTTGTTTGCATAAACCATTCATTGGAGCCATTATACAAGTTTTTAATGAGCATTGTTGTTTTATTTGAACTCCTAGGGTATTCAAGATATTATCAGTGTCCTGAGAGATTTAATAAAATTTATCTGGATGTCTCATCATCTTACATTTGGTACGGTTATAGAAGCAATTATAACAAAGCGAATTTCTTCATTGGACTCTTATCCTATTATTATTTCGTATTTATGAGAGTTTAATTATGAGAACGGTAGCACGGTTCTGTCCGTTGATCCGGAAAATTTGTATGCAATAGTAAATTATTTCCTCTGAAGGGTAAAGGATAAAGCGCAGCTTTTATCCAATAAACTATCTACTTAAACATTGTATACACAAACAAAATGCGATATTATCCGTTGTCTAGACGTATTTATCAGCTTGTCTCGTTCAAGTGGACGGAGCCAGCTTTGAACATAAAGCAAATGGATGTTTATTTGTATTTGTGCGCAATTTCTTGGAAAGAGTTCAAAAAAAAGAAAAAGACAACGGCGATAAACATATTTCGGAAGATGTTTCGTAAATTTATTTAATTGCATCTGTGGTGACAAGAATCTGAATGAAGTCTTCATCTAAGGAATAAGTAATTCAATAACTATGATCATCAATGTTTGTGCAATGAACGCATCAAACAGTTTATAGGTAGAGTTATTGCTTACTTCTACTTGTATTTACGCTAATTGGCATTTTTGTTGGAAATTTTGAAGCACATTTCCTATTGAAGGCACTATGAAAATAATTTCTGTGTTGATAGGTTAATATTAATGTAAGTAAAATGACTTGTGGCTAGTATGTGTAAATTAAACTTGTAAGGATACATACTTACATACCTTTTTTTTTTATAATTGTTTGAGTGAGTTGTTAGTAGGTTGAAACAAACTGTTAACACACGTCGCGAATGTTTCTAAAATATATTATATATATATATTCTCGAGAGAATAACAATCCTTTTAAAAACTTCCTTATATAAACGTTATACGTTCTTTTATCATTTTTCAGATGTTAATGATAAATGAAGATTATTTGGCTAGAAAATGATGAATGTGCAGTTGTTCTCACGTACATCTAATACAATAATTTTTTTCCAGAGTGTTTTGCTGTAATTTGTGCCGTTCATGTCAACGTTTGTTGCATCAGTCATTATTGTAAACCGAAAATGTCAAGAAAATTTTCTCAGAGCAAAACAGTAAAGATATTATTAAAGTTGGTTAGAAATGGTTACACGGTTGCAGAGACAGCTGAAGGACTATACAGTAAGAAACTTTTTACACTATTTAACACTAGAAGTACACTAGCATTTGTATAGAAAGGTCTACTCTAAATAGTGTTAAAAAATGTACCCGAACCTAGTGTAAACAGCAGCGTGAAAAGTACCCTTCACAAATGGTAAAGTCTACACTGAGAAAAAGGTTGTTTCAATAAAAAAAAAATATTTGTGTGAAACAATTCTTCTATTTGTATATTCTTAACAGTCTGTAGTTTTAAATCAAATACTCGGCAATGGTTAAACTTATTGTTTGGCACAAAAATACATGTTTCTTCTTTCAAATATTTGTCATGGTTTGGAATTTTTGCAGTGCGCGCGCTAGTTTTTTGCAACAAATACATGGATAGTTTTAATTAAACAGTCATCGCGTTTTATAAAATAGTAGCAGTATTTTATTCAATCGACAGTGTATGTTGTATTAAATACTATAAAATATTCAAAGATTGCAAGTACAGTTAGAAAATAACAAATTAATGTATTTCTGCTATTAACTGTAATCATTAGTGTAATTTTCCCAAGAATTTTTTTTTTCCTCGCGCAGGATTCGAACCTATATCCTCCCGCTTGCCGGCCGGGCACTTTACCAATTAAGCTATTAGAGGACGAGGTTCGAGCGCTCTTACCGAACATATGTCGATATTAGATCTTAAAAGGCCGGCAGTACGGCGAATATGCAAAGTTAATAGCAGAAATACATTAATTTGTTATTTTGTCACTGTAAAAAACTTGCAATCTTTGGATATTTGCCGTACTGCCGGCCTTTCAAGATCTAATATCGACATATGTTCGGTAAGAGCGCTCGAACCGCATCCTTTAATAGCTTAATTGGTAAAGCGCCCGCCCGGCAAGCGAGGAGGATGTAGGCTCGAATCCTGCGCGAGGAGAAAAATTTTTCTTGGGAAACATTACTCCTAATCATTACAGTTGATAGCAGAAATACATTAATTTGTTAGTATAAAATATTTTTTCAGTGCAAAACAATATATTTCCGAGGAAAGATTGGTATTGGTAGTAAATAAGCCACAGGTTACGTATTTGAAACTGATGCGCGCAAACGAATTTTTGCACATATAAAAACTAATTGAATATTAGTTTCCTAACCTACTGATACTAAACAAGAAAACAATTAAGTGATACATTAACGATCTCAAAATAAAACGCTATAATCGCAGAAAAGTGGAAATGTTTGCGTACTTACCAATGAAAACATTTATATATTCTTCAAAACCCCAATTTTTTAATAGAATTCATACACGTCAAGTTCTACAACAAACGTTTTCGGCAGGCAAAAATACAACACGACAAGCGTCAACTCACATTATTAACTTCCAACACAGTTTAAATAGTTCGGTCAATGGATGAGTCATCGGAGTCCAATTTCTAAACCTAACTTCATTTCAAACAACAGCTTCCCAATATGGGGGTTTGTTATTGTTTACATTCGTATCTACACAAATTAGTTTATTCATCCTTTTAATCTAAATAATTTACTTATTTTACCTATTTTATTAGTTTTGAATTACCCCTGCAGTTTCAAAAACATTTAATGAACCATGATACTCTTGTATAAAAGGTAAGATCGGTGGCCAGTGGCCATAACATTTACACACTTTCTTATATATTATATTATTAGGTTTAACTGAAATAACCGTGAAAGAAGACACCAATGGGTATCATGTGTAGTGCCACTCACTCTCGCAAGATAAATTTTGATGCTAACGATGGTAGCAGTTTCTTGGGATTTCCGAATGAATCTAATATATGACACGACAAGAATTAAGAAAGTAGATGAATAAGAAGAACTGTCTTTGTGCAGAGATTCCTAGGTCGCATAAATCAATTTATTTATTAGATACACATTTTAAGCTAGCTTGCTATTTATCGCAATAACTAAATTAATTCATTTTATGTTCACTTTTTAAAATAATGTGATTTTAGTTTGAACTGCATTATACTGGTATAAATTTTAATTGCATTTATTCACATTATAGACAGTTCGATATTATACTATAGTCTACGTCTGAACTCTATCCACTTGTGCACCCCCGGACATCATTATTGACAAACCAGTGGTGGGTCGGATGTTAGAAATGAAGTAGTCAAATAAAAAGGAACAATCTTTGTATCGCACAGAATGATATAGTCATAACTCTTGAACCCTAATTAAAAGTTATTGTGTATTCGTGTCAGAAATTTGAAAGTCCCTGCTGTTGCATTTTTATTAATTTATTTGAGGAAGTACCACAACATATTTATTCCCTACATTATTATTTTACACTATAAAAATATAAATAAAGATTTATTTCACAAAAAGGAAAGAATATGGGCATAATTATCGTAAAATGCTTGCAAATATATGTATCACTTAATCAAACATTATTTTACTGGAATCGTGTTTTTTATTACTATAAACTGTTCATAAATATTTACAACAAAATCGGAATAAAAAACGCATAAATTTGTGTATTTTTTAATCTATTTTTCTACTTCCTTTAAAATATAAATTATTCCACACGTTTGAAAATTTCCCGCAACAGCTTTACAAATGGCAGCTGGACTTAAAGGTAATTTAAAACGGACCACAAACGAACAAAGGATTTTGCGAGCTATATATTTTTTATTTCAATCAATATTTTCTTGCTTTGACACTAAAACAATCACATGGTTTCGTTCAATGCGTTGGAATGTTGTAAGATATAGGCTGCTATTTAAAAAAAAATCAAGTTTCCTTGGGCTAAAGTT
Source organism: Protaetia brevitarsis (assembly GCA_004143645.1). Classification (NCBI taxonomy): domain Eukaryota; kingdom Metazoa; phylum Arthropoda; class Insecta; order Coleoptera; family Scarabaeidae; genus Protaetia; species Protaetia brevitarsis. The sequence continues at coordinate 2,914,145 of RXPK01000284.1, read as the reverse complement.
AAGCAAATTTTCAGGACCATAGTGGACACCTGTATATAATTATATCGATTTTAATTTCACTGTTGTATTAAGCTAATTGTGTATGTATGATATTTAAAATAGGAATATCTAAAACAAACGCATATACAAACTATGCCGCCTTAACCGAAAGGTTTCAGCAGGGCTTTCTTTACAAAAGCGTAAATAACACCGTTTTTATTACAGATAGACATATAGTAGCTTATATAAAATGACGTTATTTTTCTTCGTAAAATTTAAAAATGGAATAATATATAGGTGTTCCATTTAAAATAACGGAGTAAACATGCGTTTTCCTACTTTTAGAACACTCTGTATAGTCAAAAATATTTTTAGGTTAATATGTAGCATTGAATTCTGTAAAACTTTTATAGAAAATAGTCGAAAATTGAGCTGTAATCAAAATCCCAGTCTTGGATGGGACGGTCTGTACATCATATGTGGGTTCAAATTGTGTTATTGGTTGACATTAATACTCGTTCACATTTTTCTGTCATCTGCCTTGCCTAACGCCTAATCTCTTGTTGTACCGACAATAAATCTTGCACAAATGTGCCTACAACATAAATAAATCTGCATTATGACAAATGTCGTTTGTACGTATTAGGTCGGTATTTGAATATTTTTATATTGTATGTAATATGAGTCTCGTTCTACGGATTCGTAAAAATATTTAGTTATTTTTATAAAAATCCAAAACTTAAACTTACACGTATTAGGCTGCATAGGATAGACGTTCTTGTTCATAAACTGCTTGACTTCCAGACTGAAACCGCATCCTTCTGGTCGACGTTTTGTCTTCAGATGTATGGGACATATTCAGACTTGCTACTGTAAGGCACTTATGTAAAAATGGTTCCATGTAATGAGAAATTTAAATAATCGATAGATTTTATCACAAAATCAACGACATAGTTTTACTTCCGGTCCGCATATGTGAACAAGAATTCCATAAAAATAAAAAGATCAAAGAAAAATATGAATCTCAAATGAAGGACCTGTAAAAACGGTTAAAAAATAATTTGGAATTTTACGCTACTATTTGTGTAAGGTAGGCTTTTTCTGAAGAATTTCATAGGCCTTAATTATGTGTAATTTATATAGTCTAGTATTGTATATACTTCCTATAGGTATCAAATTGCATGTTGTAATTAAATAATTCTGTTAATTATTAAAAGTATATATACATTATTTTTAAAATTTTCTTGCCTCACTTTTTTGTTTTGATCTGTTTTTTGCCCACAGTCAATGGCAAACATTTGTTTGCATATGAAGACGCGTTTTTGTATTAATTATTACTATTTTTTATAATAGTAATATAATATTTATTAATATAAAATGAAAAATATGGTAGTGATGTTATCTACTTACTAGAACTGAACTGCTACTCTATGATCGTGTAAATTCCAGAGAAGCAGGAAGTTACGGATGATTAAATTTATTCTCACAATAAAACGCATTCAGAAATCGCAGCTACCGTCTCAAATTTCATCTCTTCTTGACACCTATACTCTTATGCCATTTTAACATACCGTGTGGTCAATGTGTGTCATTGGAGTACAATGCGTTTCTATAAGAAATGCACATTTAGGATGCGAATATAAACTGTCATATTATTTTTAAATAATTCGTATAATAGACATTTATTCACTAAAAACTAATACATTTATTTATTTCACAGGCACATTTATACATTTTCGACTTTGTAAGCGTTGTGACGTTGTTTACCCTTTAAATTGCATTACACACTCGTAAGCTCTCTAAACTTCTGCTCTTCATTATAATTCAAGTGTTGTGTTGCTCACGACGTTGCAGCAGCACTTTACAATTCGTGTTTATATCTCCGCTAATTATGTCCTCCAGTGCTTTGCGTGGGGTCAAATATTTTCACTGAAGTCTGGCGCTAGTTGACGTTTTAACAAAACAGAATTAATTTATTTAGATCGACATTGTATGATATCACTTTTAATAAGCGTAAAACATGAACACATCCCTAATTGAAACTAACATATACATATGTGTAATTATAATTCTCTTACAAAAATTACTGCTAAATATTACATTAACCGATTACATCTTGTTTGTGTTACTGTTATATGGTATACTATTTTGTGTGCACTCTAAGGAAATCATCGGTAATGTTATTGTATTGTAAGCATCCGTACGCGCCACATATACCTATACGCAGATATAATGAAAATGCCGTAATAAAAATCGGTATTGGATTAGTAAACCTTTAGTGCCAAAACAGAGGTCGATTTAATTATGAGAATGAATTTACGAATATTAATGCATAAATATAGGATCTACTTCTGTACGATTGCTGTGCCTTTTAACCCTTTTAACCAGGTAACCCGTTAAGCAGTTGTGGCAACATGACGGTTATTATTTTTAAACAAAATAATTGCTTGTTGGAGTTCATTATTTAGCCAATTATATTCAATTCAATTCTAAGTTAAGGGATTAGTGAATTTTTGCAGTTTATTTAATTGAAAAGCAAACATTTTTTTATTAATTAGTTAATTTATCCACGTTTCTATATTTACTGCATTTTTCAAATGTTTTAAAATTTACAAGACTAAAGAATATGAGATTTGGTTTAGTTACACTGCAAGTATATATAAAAAAAAACTTACGTGAAGGTTTTTCTTTATAAATCAATGACTTTTAATATAATTGTTAAAAACATTGTAAAATAACACATTAAAGATTTTTGTAAAAGACAATAACACAATACATACATGAATACAAGCAATATATAAAATATAAGACTGTAAGGTTATTGAAGAGTATGTCTTTTCATATCAGCGATGAACGTAAAACAACACCTTTTTTGCTAAAATTGATATTTTTGATAAGTTGAAATACATATATACACGTAGGCAAGTGATATATAAGGCAATATATAAAAATTGTGTTATAATACTTAATATCAGTCCGAGTAAAATTTTTATAAATTATCTATGTCTGTTCTAAAATTCATACTATTTTTCCTTTTTTAATATAAATCATTTCTAAAATGTTTCTTGCATAGTAGTTTCTTTCTTTAATTAAAATTTTTGTTTTATTAAAGTTAAATCTATGGTTGTTATCAATTTCATGTTCGTTTTAACGTTGAAACATGAAATTGCTTACAATTTTGTATTACATTAATAGTTATTTTAATACCTTTATGTTGAAGTTACTAAAAACAATTGTGAAAAATTTAAATTTGGTTGCCTGGGATACTAGTGGACGACTTATAATTTTGTATCCTATGTTTTAAGTATTGCTTCGTTTGTCCTATGTATACCTCATCACAATCACAAGAAACATATTACGGGGCTTAACAAATCTGATATATCGAAACAAGAATGGTTCAATGAAGTATATTTTCGTTTTGTATGTTTAGATATTTTACAATTTAATTTACTGACCGATTTGTTAAAAAAATACGCCAAGAATTAAAGACAATGACGATAATTGATTGAGAGATGGATACAAACAACATTACCAGTTAAATACGAGTTTCCCTAATTTAAAGTTTGATAATAAAGATATATAATAATTTGTTTCATTATTAGGTGTATCATACTTAAGAAAGAAAGAAATAAAATAGTTTGTGATCTTTCTATTTTATTTTGAAGCATTTAAATTGAGAGTAATCTGATATTTTATGTTAAACTTAGAAAGTTTTAAAATTATGTACGAATGCACGCATGCATTGTCTAAAGTAAAACGTACTTTTTCCACTGTGCAATTGTAAAAAATGCATCTTTAATCGCATCAAAGAAACGATAGAAATCGTGGCGAGTTCTGGTACAAAGAGAGAAGAAACAGAATTGTCGTATTGGCATTATTCAACCGCTGTCAAACTGTTGGGAATTGATAGAACGACGATTTTACCTTCCATCTTTGTTCGATTCCACGGAGGTACGTTCTCGCATTTAAACCGGTGCGACCTAAATACAATGGTTGCAATCCGGTTCGCGTTGAACATCTGTCCTTGCCATTGTGATTTAACAAATAAAAGTTATTTCTATTTTGATGTAAATGGTGGTTGTCAATGCCCTTCGCTTTTTGTAAAACGATAAATTGAATTGTGGAATCGGGAAGATATTTTTATTAAATCCGGTTTCATTGATTTTTTAGCGAAGATGCTGCAAAATGTAACTTTGTGCATTTTTTTAATATAATTAAACTGGTATTGTACAGAGACGTATTTGAATCAGTTTTTGAATTAAAACTACGTATAGCTTCCATTCTCACAAAAAATACGAATTCAAACATTGTATTTGCAATTTGTGTGGATAGTCCATTCATGTCTTTAATATCGCACTTTCCTAAACGGTTATAGAGATTGAGTAAATGCCGGCAAGCGTATATCGCGGTAATCGTTTGAAATTACATGTAATAAAAACGGAGTGGACACGACGTTGTGTTTCTTGTGTAGGTTATAAAAAATCATACTCACTGTATCATGCACATCGATGGAATGTTCATTAACAGCAAGGGGAACATTCCATACTGTAAGGTGACAAATTCAAATATGAAAAATAAGAAACAAGTCCTCTTTAATTCTTATAGCATTTACAAAATATATTTTGGTAGTAATTTTGCATTAGTATGCTGTTTTAAGCCAGAACCTATACGAAATATGAATTAATAATCACAAATGTTATAGTAATGTATGTATATGTTATAAGATTTAAAGAATTATAAATGAAAGTTACTTAAATCTTATAACATTTATTATTATAATTCTTGATTGTAATGATTTATTTTGTAATATTTTCAATTATTAATTCGTATTTTGTATAAATTCTGGTCAAGGATGGCATATTAATGCCGCAACTAATACTTGATGTATTTGAGGGGGATTAAAGAAAACTTATTTCATATATTAAAATATTATCTGTTACCAGTACAGACTATTCATTATACCGGATATGAGCATAAAGACAAGCAAATTACTGAATTACATCAAGATTATTTACCATAAATGAAAATATATTGGAAAATTATTTGCAAATTCCACAGAGCATCAATTAATAGAACATAGCGAAGGAAGCGATGAAAATAATACAACTAAATACTAACGGCACAAAGAGATTATCCTAAAATTTTAGCCGTCGAAGCTAATGGATGGAATCAGTTATTATCCAATAGGATGACGGAATTGAGGCAACTCTGCAGGAACGAAAAGCAAATATCTTTAAAACAAAAAATGCAGTCAAACTTATACGGCAAAAGCCAACGTGCGTTTTAGCTTCAATGGTTTTCATTCTTAAGGCCGCTTTACAGTTCGCAATTTTTTTATTGCGCGCAATAAAAAATATCGCATGCTCTATTCCGTGTATTGCACGTGCAATACAAGTAAAATTGCACTCAGCTAGTCGAAATCCATTGAATGCGCATGTGCTATTTTTATTGCATGCAATGTTTTATTGCACGGAATAAAAAAAATGCGAACTGTAAAGCGGCCTTAAGAATGAAAACCATTGAAGCTAAAACGCACGTTCGAGGTTCAAATAACTAGTACAGGCGATATATTAAGTGTAATTATTATTCTTCGATTGTGTTTTGATGAACCCCTCTCTCTAAGCGGTAACTATCTAAGATCATCTCCGTAGAACAGGCAGCGCCATCTGTGATCGCAGTTGCTGTTTATTTGATTCAAACAGACGCGCGTAACAATATTATTAGATACTAATTTATTGCAATTTTTAGACATTAGATATCACAAACGGATAAACTTATAGAAATAAACTTTGATTTCTTTAACAATCACCAATCTATTTGGACTTCATAGAACAGCATACATCTATATTTTTAATTAGTTGGTGCACCAGCCCAACATTAGTAAATGACAAGACCTAAACATACTCTTTCCTAATAAATGGAAAAATGTTTGCATTTATGAGTTAGATGCATACATAATGGTCAGCACAATTTTCTGATATAACCCAACTAGATTACATCTTCTTGTTAGTTAAAAAGTTAAAAAACACTCAGCAGGGATTTTGACTAGATATCAGTACACTTACTGACAAAATTTCTTGTTGATATTTTCTTATATGCCAGAGAACAAAAAATCTCCTGCGGTAATCAGAACATCAGGCTTGAAAATTTTATTTAGTAAGAGAACATTTACGTATTCGATGACTTCTTGTTTATGCCGGATTAGCAGATTAGTTATTAACTATTTCCATTTTTTTTTGTTATGGCACTCTGCTGACCTTTTATTTATCAATAACATGCAAGAATTGTATCAGAAATTTGAGACCGCAGTATCTTCCTTAAAATAAGCATAGATTGTCATACATTTTTTATAAAGCCCGTAAAATGTACTATATGATTATAACAATACCGTATTATGTGCTGCATGAAATAATATAACGTTATCACTACAAATTTTGAACATACATTAAGAATAAACCTTGTTTCTAAATTTCAAACCAAAAACTACATAAAAATACATGAACTATTTTTCAAAATTTTAATTAATAAGGAAGTTATAAAGTATAATAGAAAGTGAAGAAAAATCTGTTTAACTCTTACGTATCTCAGCTGCAAAGTGTATTTACCCATTATGTAGCTTGAAGAAAAAAGTATCCGAACGATACAAACCTAAGCGAGAGAGAGAGAGAGAGAATATACCGGGTTCCCTTCGTTACCAGGAGCCGATAGTTTTTCTCTTGCTTGCCCAATCTTGAATCGTTCGGGTATTATTTTCTTCAGCTCTACCCCACATACATCGAACTTGACCTACGTGTACGCAATGGGAGAACTAGTCCTTTAGCATACTGATTAAATTCGTTTCTGGTTATTGTTCATTATTATGCTACATTTTAATCTTTTTCTTTTGTTAGTTTAATCAATATTTACAGGGTGCTTTTATGGTGCAAGGGGTGAAGGGGGATCTTAAAGGGAGGAGGGGGAGGAGGTTAGCCTATTACTCTGGCGTACCTCTCCATAAACATGCCAATATATTCACTGTCGATGTCGGTGCGATGAACCATTTTCACTTTTCTTATTAGAATTTACTTAGAAGAATTACGTCAAACCAGCAATGCAGTGACAACTAATGAAACAGAGAGGAAATGTTAAAAACGTCACCCTATGCTTAGTAAAAAAATCACTAATAGTCTATCGTTTATATTTACTTTACACAAGTTGTTGATCAATCGTGTTAGCGTTAAAAACCTTTTGTTTAATCACCACTTAAAAATAAAAAAAAATTAAGACTACATTTTTTTTATCACTAATATATATCTTATTATGCGACTCTTTGTTAAGATATTTTTACGTTAATGACCTTATTTTAAGATGTTTCAGACACACCCCTGAAATTAAAATGACAAGACCATAAACACCCTGTATAACATTTTATTGATATTTTACTCTTGTTGTTCAATAACTTAATTGTTATCGTTGATTTATCACGTCTGTTACTGATTACATCTACTTTTTGGCTTACAGTGAGAACTTCTTTTGTATAAAATAACAAATTTATTGCAATCGGTAGCACATTTTTTCTGGAATCTTGATTGCAGTAGGCAGGGTTCTCCGTGCATTTGGTGATTATTTAGGCATTGAAAAAAATAGATAATAAACATAACAACAGTAAAATTATAATTCATGGTATAATAATAATAATCTGGTACAACACCATTTGTTATATTTGCAGTGCTAAGTAATTACAATTTAACAATAAGAAGGACAATCTAATAATTTTGGAATTTCTTATTAATTAACTAAGTTTTTAGTATCTTGATTGTAGACGTACTATATAGCGGGTTGGAACAATTATTTTTCCATGCATGCACGAAATGGCAACTTTGCATACGATACACATGTAAAGCCCGATAGAAGAAATATTCCAAATATATATTTATAATGGCACACAATATGAATAACTTGCAGGAAATAATCAGTATTTTTGCTGTTCACTTTACCTTTACCTTTCTGCTTTCTTGTACATATACAGACACATCGAATGACATCAAGGGAATTTAAATAAACTGGATATAAATCAAATTACTGGCTGGCGAAAAACAAGCAACGGTATAACAGTAACACTGACACCTACAAACCACACCCTTGTCCTTTTGTATGCGTCTCCTGAAAATGGCGCTTTGTTTTGCAAACAAAATGCAATTAATTGTTCCAGTTAGATAAAGTTACTTAGCCTGTAAAACTGAGGCTGCCGTAACGCAATATACGGAGAGGAAAGAAATTTTTTCGCTTTTATTTTGGACGGACTAGAGCAAGATGGTAGAGAGTCGTTTTTCTTCCACCCGAGGTATTTTCCTGCTTTTTTTTTCTTTTAACTCAATTATTATTCACCCTCTGGAGTCCTCGCGTTCCGCTGGGTTTTCTGGGTTAATCTAATAGAAAATATTCTCATCTTAGATGCTTGTAATGAACAAGCGAAGTTGGAGAAATGGTAAGGTAGATAGTGTTTAGATAATTAAGTTGTTCTCTAACAGGGGTTGTTGCTTTAAATTTTCATTACAGACTTTAGATACAAATTAAATTATCTAGATAAGACGCAACCTTCGAGGAATATCGCCCGTGAGTAATATATTTATATATAGTTTTAGAATTAATAAATCGAATCTCATTAATTAAATGATGTTCATCCTCTTTTTAATCGATTGTACCAAAAATATATATGAAAGCTAATATTTCATTCAAATATATCTGAATATCAATTGTTCTTTTAATAGAGAAGACTTTATTTTTCTGTTTCACATTTGAAATTTAGCTCGCTAAATTATCCGAACGCCCGAGTATGTTGTGGTTGTATAATATACATAGTAATTCAAACTCGTTCGTTTTTCAGGGAGTTTATCTATTCCGTTTAATATTGATAAAACTGAGCCAATCATGAATTCAGTTTACAGCAATGTTTGTTATGTTGATAAAAGAAAATTAATGCATACTAAATGTTTCGTTGATGTTTTAAATTGAAATTTACAGTTTTGGGCTTTTAATCTATGTATACAGGGGCTTCTAAAAGTAAAATACTTTCATTTGTGATATACAGAAGGTATTTACTGTTAATATTAAACCAACAATAGAAACTGCTTATTTTCGAGTATGGAACATGCACAACATATATTCAATATCAACTAATAGAAAATTCAAACGAAAGCAACGTAATTGAAGCATATCTTTCTTGCTTCACTTATATCAGTAATAGAAAAACGACCGCTTATTTGGTACCAGTGGCGGCTCATGATAATATTGAATGGTGGGGCCAATCTCGAGCCAACTATCCTCTTTCCTCTCATTTTGTTAATTTTACAAAGTTTTGAATTAGTTTAGCTCAGCATGCAGTAATTTATTACCTCGTTTATTGCCAACTAAAATAATACCGACACCAACAATTTAATGTAGACAAATTCAGAAGTCATTTTAAAATCACAAATACATTAAGTTATCAGGAATAATTATCTACCCAAATATGAACACTGACGTATTTCCTTTAGAATTGCATATATAGAGTTTTCAAACTGCATTTATATGAGTCAATTGTTGACATTCTCCCAACTAACTATTGCAAAATTATTCAGGTGTTTTTGTGATTTCATATCGAGGAAAACATAACACAACACAGAGCACATGGATTATTTAAGATCATCGAGTAAAATATAATGGATATTCTAGGCATAAGCGGACTTAAGTCTTGCAAATAATGGGAAACACAACTTTTTATTTTATTTGTTTGATTACCTAAGTAAATATCTTGGTTTATCATCGTTTTCTACACAAATACAACCTATTTTTGGTGAATAAGAAAAAAATAAGTTATAAAAGGGGGGGGGGGAGGGGGAGGGTATAGGAGGCTCGGTCCCCCATGATTAACTTTTTGCGAAGATAGATGGCGTCATCCTTAGGATCATGTAATATGCTGCAAATTATGTTAAAATAATCTTATATATAACTATATTATATATAATTATAGTATATATTTATAATTTCGGAGTTTGAGAGAGATGAGAAAATTTGAAAATTGCACAAACTTTGGAGGGGAGTAAGGCCCTCTATAAAAAAAATACGTACTTCTTATTTTAAGGTACTCTTTTCAGTCTGTGAAGTTTATCGAAATCTTTATGCTCTAGTGCTCGATCAAGTATTGTCCACAAGTGGAATATAACTGATAATCTGTCGTCTAGATACTACTTAAGTAATAACGTTGGCGTGACAATATAGACGTGCTCGTTGAGTGATGAAGACACAATATCCACTGTTTACAATTGCTACCGTCAACCGAAGATATTCGAATATATTCACTAAGAAATATAACCGTCTTGTAGTCTAGTTTTTGATATACATCAATCTATTCTTCAACAACTCTGGGAGCCTAGAAATTGTCACTACTACCACCGATCTGTACATCGTTATATAAATAGCGATGGTGTTATTAAAAAGAAGTAAAGATAAAAGAAACAAAAATAATGGAAAGTATAACTTGACGCGATTACAGTAGTCATTAATTACAATGTACTTAATTTCGCTGCGGTAAAAAAAAACGTCGTTGTATCTTAACAGATGTCTAGTATTGTATCTACGTATTAAAAATTCCGGATATGAGACAATAAACGTTTACTGGTATGAAAGAAATTTAATTTACTCCATTGAAGACATGTGTCAGTGCTTCTTACAAATATTTATTTCTGCCATGCCAGATAGGTGTTTGTGTATTTATTTAACTGCTAGAAACAGTTTCGAAGATATCTTGTTTAGTATTACTGTTTGAAAAGTTACATGTACACATACATATATATGTGCCTATATTTTATTTAATACAAATAGATCAATACATAACCATGATGAAATTTGGAAAGAGGATTTAGAAATAGACATATTAATCCATATTGACGATATAGTAGAAGATAGCGGTGGGCCGGATTCGTATAATTGATCAATAGATTCGATTTCCATATATCGGGTGAAAAGATTTGCATTCTGGGCGACTGGAACATTCTCAGAAGAGAAATACGCGTTATTTAACAAACCGAAAAAAAAAAAAATGGAAATTGGAAGCCTATAAGGTTAAACTAAATACCTATAACAAAAAATAAAAGTATCAATAAAGAAGGCCTGGAGAAGCTTCTGTGAGGACATAGAGGTGTCCCTGACATGGTCAGAATTCACAGGATTTTGAAAAAGGACTCTTCTAATACACTGGCGTTCATTCAGTTGCCGACGGGAGGTTCACATCCACTGCGGAGGAGACTCTTGAGTACCTTCTCAGCGTGCACTTTCCTGGTTCGGAAAGGGTAGACTTCGGTAAAACAGACCAATCATTCGCGTTGAAGAAGGTGTTTAAGAACGATTGGAGACAATCAAACGATATTTTCAAACTTCATCTTGTTCGATGGGCAGTTAAATCCTTTGACACTTGCTAGATATCCTCTGCATCTTCTGCAATGGGCATACCAGAGGGGCAAATCAGGAGAGGTTGCCCTGCATAGTTTGATGGGAAGACTCGAAAGGAGCCATCAACGCTCTCGATCAACCGATCCTAAATGGACCGGAACATTAGTCACACGACCAGCAGATGGGTTGACTGCATGCTAAGAAGCAGAGTGGTCTATGCCCAGATGCCTAGTAAAAGTATCGCTATGAGGACCACTAGAGGGAGTCCTCAAGGGGGGCACTGTCACCACTGCTGTGGAGCTTGGTCGTGGATGATGTCATCGAAGTTATTAAACGACAAAGGAATGTGGACACAGAGGTACGTTGATGATATTGTCATAGTAGCTAAAGAGAAATTTCCGGGCGTAGTGACAGGCATCACACGCAATGCACTACGAATGGTGGAGGAATGGTGCCTTTCACAGGGGCTCTCAGTTAATCCACAAAACAAACTTGGTTGCCTTCTCCAACATGAGGAAACTCAATGGTTTAGGCGGCATTATACTGTTTGGGCAGGAGTTATAATTAACTAAGGAAGTAAAATATCTGGGTGTTACCATCGATGCGAAACTGAGCTGGAAAATCACTTAGTTAAAAGAAGAACCAGGGCTACGAAACTATTTTGGCGCTGGTAAAACCTAGGGACTGAAGCCGAGGGTGATCCATTGGCTATATACTGCCGTGATAACATACGGGGCAGTAGTCTGGTGGAGAAGGTCACAAGTGTCCTCCGCAGTGAAGCAGTTAATCGCTGTCCAGAGACAGGCATTGCTGGGAATCACTGGTGTAATCAACAGCACAGGAACCGCTTCTTTGGAGACCATTGTGGGCCTCCCCCCGCTAGAGATTTATGCGAAAGCGGAGGCTATGAATGCGATTCTTAGACTGAAAGCCAACAACTTGTAGCATCCCAACTTTAGGGTCGGAGGGCACACTGATACTACGAATATGATGCTGGACGGGTCATTGCTGCAAATGCTCACGGACAGTATGGCACCCGAAATCATTTCCACTGAAAAGGTGAAAATTTCCATACCGAACCGGGACCAGGCACGTAGTGAGATCACTGCTCTTGATAACTGGTTCACGGACGGATCCAAATCGAGCCAGAGCACAGGAGCCGGTATTTGTGGGCCCAGCCTTAATCAAAGGATATCCATAAGCTTGGGGAAGCATCTTCCAGGCAGTGGTATTCGCCCTTGCAGCCTGTGCAGAAGTGATTGCAAAGGGGGCCTACATGAGGAGAAAAATAAATATAATGACTGACAGCCAGACTGCTATCAAGGCAGTTGCCAACCCTATGACTAGGTTCAAAACTAGTTAGTGACTGCAAACAATCCCTCAATACGCTAGCACGGGACTACACCGTGTCTCTGATTTGAGTGCCGGGACATGAGGATATAAAGGCCAATGTAATAGCCAACGAAGTAGTCAAGGAGGGCTCTAAAAGACACTTCATAGGTCCTGAGTCCGTATGTGGGATTACTAAGGACTCTGCAAGGAGGGAGATCTGGACGTGGTTAGATAAAGGAAGTACAAAGAAATGGAGATCGACTGAAGAACAACTCCATACTAAAGCGCTAATAGGGGATGAGGATGAGATTCTCTGATAACCTTCTCAGACCCAGCAAGAAAGAAGCTAAAACCATTACTGGGGTGGTAATTGGACACTGTCCCCTGAAAAAGCATCTACACAACATAGGTCGGGTAAGCGAACCGTGATGGTGAACCAAGATGCTAACTACAGGAGGAAACGAGCTTACATGTAATCTGCACATCTGAGGAATTGAAAGTAGTGAGCCAGAAATATTTCGGGAAGGATCTATTGGAGCCTACGGAGGTTCTCAAGTTTCCACCGGACAAGATACTGGGCTTCATAGGCAACACCAAGCTACTCGAGTGGAAATAAGAGAATCAATAGGGATGGTGCAATGAGCACCTAGCTTAAGTGCCTGAAGTATAGGTGCCCACCCTAACTTAATGAATGAATGCAATGGGCGACTTGAAATGGGAAGGACTTCAACTGTAGGCGTGGCTAGGCACGAAGCCGCAAAACAGATTTATTAACGTAAATGATAACCCAATGGTTTACTTCTCAATTCAAATATTAGTTTGTAATTAGGCTTACTAGTTTTGGTCAGAAACCATCTTCAAAGCCATGTGCTGTCCATATAACTAAAAATTACACAAAACTATTTAATAATAGTATTTAATAAAATTAGAGTATTAGTGTACTAAAATAATGTGTGCAATAAGAGACGCAGGATGAGACTGAATGCGTGTATACAATATAAGTTCCAACGCGGAATCCGGTTCACACTGGTTCACAACAGGGGAAATACGAAAAAAAACTAGTCATTAAAAATTATGGTAAATGTCGATAGTTTATGTTTCTTACAGGTTTCTAAAATGCAGATATTCATGTTAATTAGGATAAATAATTGCAAACTTTTATATTAATGTTCACAACTTAAATAGACAAACGAATTTTTAAGTTTCGGATGTTACATGTGTACATGCTCGCATTTCATTGATATCTTCCATCTTCCATTGAGCTTCACCTAGTAAACACAAGTAAATAAAAACGTGTTCCGCAGGTTTCCACACCCGAAAATGTTTTAAACTTTAATTAGAAGCCCAATAAATATAACAAAACCATTCTCAACATAGCAGTTGACGACGCGGCGGTCAAAAGTTGTGGTTTATTGAAGTTTTAAAATCTATTTCTTTTTACGTTTCTATAGATCTTTAATTGTTAATTATAATTAATGGCAAAAATAATAGACAGGTCAATCACCAACACTATTACTCCATTTATACATCTTGTGTGGCAAAGTTGGATCTTCTTTTGTTATAAATATGCTAGCTAGCTATTAAAGGAAGGTGTAGTGACAATAAAAGTTGTTTGGCGAAAATAAAAAATTGTAGGTTTTTCCTGATATTGACCAGTGTGCGGCCCGGTCCGTTTGCACATCTAATGTTCAAGTGCATATATAACACATACGTACAGTAAGAATTCTTCAAGTTCGAGTAAGAATGTGATCCTCCTAAACTTAATCGAAATTATTATACTTTTTAATTTCCTAGTATCCTAAGTTGATCCATGAGTTCATCGCATTTATTTTCTTCGCAACAGAATGTTAAAATAATAGAAATGCAATGAGTGTGAATTTATCATATGCAGGTGCTAGCTTATCTTCGCTGATCAAGATGTTTTAAAGTCTAAATATTGTTCGGTTTATATTTTCATTCATCGTTATCGTACAACATGCTATACTTGCATTTATGTGAGTACATAGTACACATATGTATATTTTAGGTTTAATACAAAGTATTACAACTTTTTAATATCGTTCAGGCTTTTAATAATCTGGCATTTTAAGATTTTGCTTCTGTTCAAGGTTTGATCGAATTATAAATATTATTATTATAGAACAGTATGTTTGTTTAACACACGTGTTCAAATAATGTAACTGTACATTTTATATATTAAGCTACCTTTTCCATTTATGTACCGGAATTTTTTGCTTGTTTTAGATTTTTAGTATACAATCTCAAGGGAAAAAAATCTCTTATTTAATCAGTAAAGCCTTCACGCCTACAAGTTGCTATTATTAGTAATTTAAACGTTAGTTAAAAACATGATAAATGGGCAATGGAACAAGAAAATAGCTAATAGAAGGCAATGGTGAAAAATTGTGTGCCAGGTAGGCCGGCTCCTATATTTTGTGGAGCCCGGTACGAAAAGCTCTTGAATAAAAAGTTGCTCTTCACTTCTGAAGGAATAAACGCGAGTGTATCTAGTTGCTGTAAAAAAATATTCACTTCCCCTCCTCTTGCTCATCACTGATACACTATCGCCCACTATATAAGTGTATACTCACTCTCAAAAAAATTAAAAAAAAGCACAAGTGAAATAGTAGTTATGCATAAAGAACGTGATTTTGCAATCACAAAAAAGAACGTTAATACTTAGAAAAATAAGGTTTTTGCTAATTTTCTAAACAAAATATAATCATAATTTCATATAAATGTGACATTTATTGAGGTATGTACCTAATGTACCTATCTTACGTTTTCATTACAGTCGCGCGTAATCTGGGCATTCCTTCTAAGAACTTTACTAACAGTGTTAATCGTTTTATTTTGTTCCAAGCTTCTTGCAGTTGTGTTCAAAGTATTGTTGTCGATCATAGAAGAAGAAAATAGAATGGATCTCTCGGGGTGGGGGTAAACTCGTATTTTTTATTTTATTTTTATGAAATACAGAAGGAAGTATCGAAGTACAAAATTTAAAGATGTCGAATTTTTTAGAAAAACAAATGAAAATACATTTATGATTAAAAAATGTGTTTTTTAACATGCTTAGTTGTATTTTCATTTGTTTCCCTTAAAGAATCGACATCTTTAAATTTTGCACCTGGACATTTTCTTACATATTTTAACATTAGTAAATATAAACTTCGTATATGACATGAAAAATTTGAAATTAATTTCAATATTAAAACAATACAATAAGTTTGGCATACCTGTTGATTCTTCTCGCTGTACCAATAATTGCCAAAATGTATTTCCTTTAGATGACTCTCCAAGAAATCCTAAAATTATTTCTTTTATTTGTGTGATTGTATACAATGACAAACCTAACATACCAGGTAAATTTAAGGTACGAAGTGAATTTCGAACCTGTCGATCAAGTTCCCACAAAAGTTCGATCGCGTTGAGATCTGCACTTTTGGGGAGGCATTTTATAAACACATAAACACAACACCCTAAATATTCAGAGCATATCTTGGCAGCAAAAACAAAATTTTCACCACTTGGCCTTCTTCCGGAAGAAATGGCAATAAGTATGCCTGTCAGAATAATCCTAAATTATCAGTGATCTTTCTCCATGCTTTATTGTAGTTGTAATGCACGATTCAAGTGCTTGTTTTCTCTCTGATCTTAATAATAATTCTTTTTTCTTCGCATTATTGAAAATTGATGGGTTGTTTTAAAATAATGTATTCACTATTTCGCAATACAAAAGTTGAATGCAAACTAAATTTTCGCAATATTGAAAGACTTCTGTGACGATTGTTGTGTTGCACGTTGATATTTTTGTTTGGAAGGGAATCCTTAAGGAACACCAGTACCTATGGTTCTATCGGCCCGGTAGTGTGGGACTCTCCATCTTGGCGTACCCACTAAAATCCCCTTACTCTTCACTTCAGACCTCTGAAACCGCAGGTGGCATATCATCGAGGTAAGAAGGTGACAGTTCTCCACGCTTCACAATGTCATATCGTTGCTCTCTCTCTCAGGTCTTTCTCATTTTCCCTTTTTATCTTCTCCACTTCCTTCACTTTGAGGATCGCGGTGATAAAAGCGAAGTGATCCGCCAGTTCGTTTCGTTTCCAACATTAGTCCTACTATGTTGGTCTTGTCAAAGAAATTTTTAGTTGTTCCTCTATGGTCTTCCGCTTTGGGCTCTATTTATTATATTGTAGAAAGGCATGTTCAGTAGAATCTTCCTAACCACAATGTAGACAGGCATCATCATCCACTATTCTAAACCTCTTCAGGTAAGCCCGGAAGTGGCCGTGACCCATAAGAAACTGCGTCAAGTAATAGTCGGTTCTCCTATGCTTGCAATACACCCAGGGGTTATGTCCGGTATGAGTGTCCTGGTCATACAGCAGATATCTCAAGGGTGCCCCAGCAATTCTGCCATTTTTGAAGAGTTTGCTTTCTTTCGCCCCTGCTTGCTGTTATGGGTTTCTGTTCCACCAGGAACATCCTTTGCTGTTCTTCGGCAATTAGGGCGAAAGGCGAAATACTCGCCACTACTAAGACTACGTCAGTGGATATAGTCCTACCCGTAACAAGACTTTCCTTTGTAGTCCTTCTAACATTTTTGCATACTTTCTGATCCGCAGGATAGACTACCACGCTGCAATGGCATACAAGACCTGAGATTGAATCCCTCCGTAGAAGATTTCCCTCTTTCTATTTGCAGGTCCTCCTATATTAGGTAAAATTTTTGTCATGGCTGCTACTACTATCCGATTTTGTAAATAAATGCCTCATATCTAGTCCAAAAGTAAGTTTGTCGTTTAAAATCACTCCTAGGTACTTTGGTTCTTTTTTTATGGGCAATATGGTCTCCCATTGTCTTAAAATGAATGTGTTTCCTCTCTCGCGGATCTTTGCATATCACGGCCTCTGTTTTCTCTCTATACAGATTGTGGGCATGCATCCACCCGACAGTGATTTCCAATGCCTCGTTAGTTTTAAAGACCAGCTCCCTTTCATCTACGGTCTCGATAATGTGGTGACTGTCCCCAGGTGCTTCAAGGAGAGCACCCCGTAGTACAAAATATTCCAAAGGGTTGGACCCACTACGGAATCCTGCGGGACTCCCGCACCAGTAGTCATCTTGTTGTCCGAGTCTATCTTAGTGATTCAGTTGAAGCAATCGTCTTTAATGTTTGTTAAATAAGGGGATATACATGGTCTTTTTATTTCCCTCCGGATTTTGTCCCACGATGGCATGTACCGTTGTACTTCTCTTTGTAAAACCATACTGACGATCAGAGAGACCACCATTGTCCTCCAGTTCTTTTTCAAGCCGGTTTTTCAGTATTCTTTCAAAAACCTTCCCTAGGGAGCTAAGCAAGCATATAGGCATAGCATGTTTTAGATTAATAAAACTCATTTCCTGTATAAACAGTCATTTGATCTTTCTTGTCATTAGTTCAATAATTGTGTACCTACCTTAATATGGGCATATTGTAATTTATTTTAAATATCTGAAAATGTACGTACAGGCGAGCAAACTATTATGGCCGGTAGTGTATATACACCACACATTCACATTATGTAATAAACACATTTGTATTAACAATTTCCTTTTCATATGTCTAAATTTTTGGAATATCATTGAAGCGTAATCATTCGTAATTAAATTTTTAAGTAGAATGTTTATATTGCTTTAAAATGCTAACGACCGTACTTTAAGGAGCACCAGATCACGTAAAAGTAATCTGCACTGCTGAAAAATTATGAATTGCGCATATATTTACCCTTTACAATCAGCATTTGAAGGGAATTTTATTAGCTCTTGACATCTGCTCTCGTGCAGTACAGAAATACAGCCGTGTTTACGATATTCATTAGGATGCTGTTTTGTGATCGCGCATATGTATGCTAAGAGCATACCTACAACGACCTGATGAGTACGCATATATCTCAACTTTATTCAAGTTTGTGCATTCGCTGCGCTCGAAACTGTTGGCTGTTAATATTCTAGTGCTTCATCTTATGTTAGTAGATATGACCTGCATTTCGTACTCGGTAATTATCTTGGCTATTGTTTGCATTTAAGTGTAGCGATAAACAATTAACTTAATGTACTTAGGAGGATACGCAACTTCATGTCTCTATTAGTAAAATGAGGGTATGCCAGGTTACATTTTGCGCCACTCCTTGTAATTTTTAAAATTGGTATTTAGTAACTATTAAAGGATCATTTGTATAAAAATTTAAAGAAACAAATTTATGTGATCATCATGGAAATAATTAATGTAGCAGTAGTTCTTCGTGGTTTGATAAAAGTTTTTGCGGTCACGTCACCTTTATTTTTTTAATTATTTTTAGGAAAACTAGAACTAAAATGAAAAACATACCAATTTTCTTGTAAATCCGGAAACTACTACTAACCAACTTATGATGTAACCACAACTAATAAGTGATGAATAATGATATTGTAATAGTATTCCGTTATTCCTAGAATTTGACATATTTAACGGGTATGAGATTAAAAAGAACCGCATTTGTAATCAGAGAATGATATAAGAATGATATGCAACTTCAAAGTGATTACGTTACACTAAAAAATTGAAATTAAAATTCAGTAGTAATTTAGCGCGGGCAGCAATATGTAATAATACTGGTTCTTTATTGTCCAATAATATACATCTTTTTTAGTTTTTTTTCGTTTTTCTTTCTTGAGATGTCGGTCAGTTAAAGAAACGAACAAGCTTCTTTATGAATGCATTTTAATTTTTTTTTTTGATAAGTTTCTTTACTTGTTAGCAACATTTTCAGGTAACCTTTTGATGTTTTTCTCTTGCATTGTGTTCCACATTGATATAACATAAATTTTGTGCAAGGTCCTCGCGTCAAATTGTTAAATACTGTAATTGTATTGAAAATCGTGTCCTAATCCGTAAATAACCTATAAACTTAACTAAAAATAAAAGAACATGGAAATAATTGTTGGCTCAAATTCAATTTGAATAATACTAATATCATCGCTAAAGAAAAAAAATATATTAAATATATATATATGGAAATGATACATATTCGAAAAGATAAAAATGACATGAATAACCGTATAGATATTGCCTATTTATCCAGCATTTATGCATCAACAGTTTATTAACAATTTAGATCAATTTTAGTGTATTTTTTTAATGTTTTAAATATACGTATCTTTAACATACCCATAAAAAAGGAATAAAAATTGTAGGATCCTGTTGGAGTACGGAATGGGACATTTCAGCGCCGCCGTTTCATCGCCGCCATTTCAGCGCTGGCCGATTCAGTGCCGCTTTATTAAATGGTTAAACTAAAGATAACTTGATAATTGATTCTTATGGCGAACTTTTGTACCATGTGTATTTGGAAGGAAATATACTGCATTTTTAATACCCTGTCGGTTATTTTCTTTCTAATAAGTGTTTCTGTACTTTTTTAAAGCAACAAATGTTATTAACATTAACACGCTTCACCAAACTTAATAGCAATGAACCTAGAATAAATGAAAATCATAGTTTTTATTCAAAATAAATAAATTTACTAATACTGAATTTATTAGTGAAATGGTTTTCAATTGAATATGATAAATATGATAATAAATATTAAAAGCTAAGCATATAACTATTGAACTATTTTATTAAATAGTAGGTATTTTATATATGTGTATACTTTTCACAATTTACACTTTTGGCGTATACTAAAATGCATTAAATAAAAGAGGAACAAAATTACCACATTTAGTTCGATTTGTGATTAAGTTTTTTTTTGAAATATTTGATCTGAAACATTATTATCCTGAGTTTATTTGAAATACCTGTAGAAGTGACGTAGTTAATAATACTTCAATTATGGTAAACAACAAATAAATACTGCGTAGTTTTCTAGTATAAATATACAAAATTTTAAATTATAGTTACTAGTTACTATTTATTAAACATTTAATTAAAAAATATATATACTATTTCCTCTTAAACAGTATATGGAGATTCGAGAATTAACATTAGTAACGCTATTTATTTGTTATTTCATAAAAATGATGTATTTTTCGTAGGCATTTGGTACCTTATGTTTTAATTTATAAATATCTACCTATATAGAAATGCCGATGCATTTAAAACCAATTATACAAATTGAAATTCAATAATAGAACATGGTTAACTCTAAATTTGAATGCAAATTTTGTGAAAAAAAATAACATTTACCGCAAATTACTGCCTTTATTATTTTGAATAAAAACTATGATTTTTATGTAATCTACGTTCATTGCTATTCGATTTGCATTGGTAAAGCGTGTTGTGTTAATAACATTTGGTGTTTTAAAAAAATGTACAGAAACACTTACTAGAGAGAATAATCGGCAGGGTATTAAAAAATGCAGTATATTTCATGCCCTGTAAACTAGCTCGTTTTTTGCATTGCATAAGGAGCTTAGTCGAGTTACAAACCTCCAACCGCAAGAAGCATTATAATCGGATACTTATTAGAAAACTTTATTACTTACTTTTTATTATTAAAGGTTTGCGTAGCATTTTAAGTTGGCAGTCCTTACAACAGCTGTACTCCTTGTCCTTCTCTATTTTAGGCCAGCAGATGCCCAAAATGGCAACAACGTGCCAGCTTGATTACACCGTAACGCTAAAAAAAAATTTAATTTTTGTTATAATAGAATATAACATCCATGTTGTTATATTTACATCGACGAATCGACGTGATTATCCGAGTTAAAATTGGATAATTTTTTGTCAAACAAGAATATGTCGGCTTGGAAGAAGACGATGATTTTTGCTTCTAATGTTAAAACATCCCAAAATGTGTATATAATTCTGTAATAAATTGTGGCCCTTAGTCAGTAATATTTCTAAATGTTTTATATACACATTTTCAGTATGTTTTAGCATTAAAACAAAAATCTTTGTAACTGTCTTCTTTCAAGCTGACGATATCGTAAGGCGTAGTTTTAATTCATCGATAGGTATATCGATTATGATGTGTTTCTGCTTATATATTAATGAGATATCGGTGAATAAAACAATGAACCTTATGTAGCATGTTTTTGTTTGGCATTAAAGTATCTCCTGTCAATAATAAATAAATTAAAGGACAATACTTACATTTTTAAACTAGCGCGGTAAGAAAACGCTGTCGGCGACAGGATACAAAACTATTTTCTAGGTGCATGCAATTTCGGTCGAGTTCAATTTCTATTTTTAATTATTTGTAGTATATTTCTTTTGATGTAATGGGCATATTAAATGTTCAATTCATTAAGCAATCAGTATTACTTTAAATTTTTATTACATGAATTGGAAAAACAAATTGTTTTATCTGGTGTTTTTCCTTTAGATGTAATTTGAATTTTCTTTTAACCTTAAAACAACATTCTATTCATCGAAGCTCACGAGGCCACTTGCATAAGATCTAGTTATTTTACTTAAGCAATCACAATAAATTCGAAAGATGTTACATATGTAGTTTGCAACTAATACGCCTGGTACAAAAATTCTCCATAAGAATGAATCATCAAGTTATCCATAGTTTAACCATTCAATAACGCGGCGCTGAAATGTCTAGGAACTGAATTGCCGGCGCTGAAATGGGTGCGATGAAACGGCGGCGCTGAAAGGTACAATAAATAATGACTTATATGTTAAATAATGCAACAAAACATGTATATCATAATACATTCACATTTAAGTAACAAAAATGTTTTTATAATTTTAAATAATTGAAAATAACCTTAGCGGTCGAAATATTTTACGGCGATTAATAGAAATTGTAAAAAAGGCAAACCATCTCCTAGTAAACAAAATCCAAATTTCCCGCAATTATACATATATATATATCTTCAACTTAAAGGTATTCAAATAACTATTAATGTACCTAAAACAAAATCGTAGGTAACTTCATGCTTTAATGTTGAAGTTTTAAAATAATTGCCGGAAATTTGAATTTTTTAATTTTTAATTTTACTGTGATTACAAGAGAAGTGAATCATTAGTTACCGTATCTTTGCATGTGTACGTATTAAATAAAGTACATTTTTTAATTTACAGTATAGAAATTTTTCATTTAGATACTGCCCTAAAATACCGGAAATACCGGCCATTGGAAATAAAATGAGTGGGATTAACCTAACGTATCATCTAAAGAGAAAGTTCAAGGGTGCATTGTAAATGTTACTCACTTTATTGGGCGCGTTGTTTATGTAATTATCAAGACTACTGGAGTGGAGAGAACAATGAAAAGCTCTTAAGCAATTTTTGAATTAGGAGCGCACACAGATAACAAAATACAATTGAGAAATTGCTCACACTTGTATCGACGAAACGGATTTTTCCTAATGTACTTTACGCAGAAGAAATCTTTCCGTCAATTTAACGCAACAAGTGCAAGCACTTAAGTTCTCGCAATCAAAGCTCGTACGAAAACGTAATTTACTAAAGGGGCAAACTATTCGTACCTCTTTGTTGTTTTCATTGTTCGAATTTAACGGTCAACTCTGTGGAATACAGCGGGAACATACAATGTCTGTAGTTGCGTACGTACATGTTGCCTGTTAGCAGAGAATACAAACGTTTTAGATGACGAAAGAACTAACCGTTTACTGTTTTGTTGTGGTGTTGGCAGTCGGTATTGTTTGAGTGCATCCTCCGTGGTTTCTTGTTTCGACTAAAATGTCGTCTGTGTCAAGTTTGTGTGTTTAAATAAAGGTAGTCGATGCGTTGACAGTCTACCACTTCCGGACATCCTGTCAGCGCCACCTAGAATGGCTCGGATATTAATGTAACGTGAAACCTTAATTGGACGGGTAAATTGAAAAGTGAAATGACGAGTTGCCAATATAAATCAATGATGTACAGGTGACCCATCAAACTGCTGCATTCTTAGTTTTTGAAATTCTAATAGGGATTTGATTTTGAAATTTGGGAGGTTGTCGGTTAATATGTTAGTATTAGACGTTCAGGTGCACTAATAAATTATGCAAGTAAGTATCGCAAGGGAAAATATTCGTGGAGCTTCCTAATAAAGAGAAAGGTGACATCTAATTATTATTGAAAATTTATTAAAGTGAAGTGCAAATAACGCAGTAAATTTTTGTATGTTTTGTAGTGAGAAAGAGTATATCTATAGATATTTTGTTTGTTAATTCATTTTAAACTGTTCGAATGTATTACTTTTATCTAACTACGTTCCCGTGAATCAAGTTGAATTTATATACAGGGTGCGGCATAGTCTGTAATCGATCAGTTGTATATGGTATACCAATTAACTTAATTTAAAAAGGTTTTTAAGTAAAAGTTATTTGGGAAAGCATGAGCTATTACCTAAAATTATTTTAATGTATAAAGGAGGATTAGTTTCTTCGTGTCGCAATGTAACTTTTTTTTTAGGAACACATTATTACATTATTATATTACATTTTTTGATTCGTGAGCCCAATATAAAGTGAATTTGTATAACACGCCTATGGTTTAAATCATAGGTTACTAACGGGGGCGGTATTGCCCCCTAGTGGGCGCTAGAGGCTTTCATGAGGGCGGTAGCGGGTCTAAAGGCAAATGGGGGACATTATGACAGTCAAGGGGGCGATTGCGGCGTACCTACTTAATTAGAAATTTAATGTAATAAAATAATTTGAAAATACATCTATTTTCATTTAAAAACATTTTATCTAGTTGTCTAAGATGTTTATCTTATTATTATGGCGTAAATAAACATTAAAACATTTAAATAAGCATTAAGTATAAACTAACTAATTGATTCGGTTTAGGACTGTCGGTAACAAGTCTATGCAAGTTGGTAAGCGAAGATGTAATTTACGGAATCAAGCATGTTTCGACAAAAATACGGGAACTTGTAACAATCTGTTTGCAAGGCAAGTGCACCGGGACACCGCAAACAAACAAAGGCATACAAGTTGTTGCGTGCTCGAAATGAAATCGTTAAAAGGCAGGGATAGCTCTTTTATCTTATTGTTTTTGTGTGCTTCGCCAGTGATCCATACTCGCGCGTGACTGATAAAGTGAAGAAGTCATTATAGCCATTAGTTTTATAACTTTCTATAAATTGGTTGAAAAGTTAATGTATTGAAATTGGAATTCCAAAATGTCTGAAACTAAGAAGAAATATCGGCAGTACAATATTGAGTATTTGAAATATGGATCTACGCAACCTCCAACAAACCAATTATTACCTATGTGCTTAATTTCCCAAAAAGTGTTTTCAAATGAAGCCACTCTAGGCCTTCTAGGCTCTAAGAGCATTTGAATAAAATACATGCTGATAAATGGGACAAAGATTTATCCCATTTTCAAGGACTTGAAAAGAAATATTTAAAACAGCTAACTATATCAAACCTCATTGCATCGTGTTCCAAACAAGAAGATGATGGACTACTTCATATAATATTTCATTATTAATCGCAAAAGCGGGAAAACCACATACAGTTGGTGAGGAATTAATTATGCCGGCAGTCAAAGAGGTAATCGAAACTGTTTTTCATCATAAGACGCCATCAGATAAAATACAATGCAAAGAAGAATCGATGAAATGACTAAAGACGTTGAACTATCATTATGTGATTACTTAAAGACTTCCAAATTTTCTATTCACCTCGATGAATCAACTTTACCAAATAACGAAGCACTACTCTTGGCTTACGTCCAATTCATAAAAGAAGAAAAAATGTCAAGAGTTATTATTTGCAAAAAATTTGGAAACTGATACAAAGGGAGAATCCATGTTTAACACCATGCACGTTTTTTTTTCAAGAAAAAGAAATTCCTATTCGAAATATTTTGTCAGTTGCTATAGATGGTGTTCCAGCAATGACGGGGCGTCATAAGGGTTTCATTGCGCATTTAAAACAAGCAGTACCATATGTACTCGCTATACATTGTGTTATTCATCGTCAGCACTTGGTTGCTAAAAATCTTAATGAACGCCTGCATACGTCGCTCCATTAAGTTATTAAAGCAGTCAACAAGATTCAGCAATTCATAAAATGACAGATTATTTGGGCAACTTTGTAGTGAAAATGATGAAGACTATAATCGCTTGCTGCTGCACACAGAAGCACGATGGCTCTCGAAATGTGTTTGTCTGACTCGCTTTTTCAATCTATTGGACTCAGTACGGGACTTCCTTGAAAATAGAAACGATGAACTGCGTGAAACTTGCGTCCAAAAATTACATAGCTTATTTGACAGACCTTTTTTAAAATATTTAATGACGTTAATTTGCAATTGTAAGGTGATGGGTTGAATTTAATAAAAACAAAAAACGTCATAGCTGCTTTTGTGGGAAAACTTCTTCAATTCAAATAAAATCTAGGAAAAGGTGAATACAGCCACTTTCCGACATTATCAGCATTATCGGTGAAACAGGAAGATTTACTTACTTACTGCCAACACCTGGACGCTCCTCATGTTGATTTTACAGAGCGATTCCAGGATATTCTAAATATAAATATACCAAACTGGGTTTTAGACCCTTTCGCAAATGCAGATATACCGGAATCATCAAATATAGAAGAAGAATTCGTAAAACTCACAACTAATGAAGAATTAAAAGTAAAATTCAGAAATGGATACCAAGAGTTCTGGCTCCAAAAATCAATATCAGCTCTCCACCCTTCATCACATTTGGCTGAGCGTGGATTTAGTGCAGTAGCTAATTTACTGTCTAAGAAAAGGAATAGACTGCAGTCACTGCATTTTTCATCACTCTTTTTTGTTAGAAATCTATGATCGGTACTTAATTCTTAATAACTTATGACAGCACGTTATACTGTGAAATATCATATTTTTTGCCAAATTTTTTTTTTGCAGGGTGATTTTCAATATATGCGACAAACTTTAAGAGCTGATTCCTGAGGTTATTTTGATCATAAAAGTTCATATGAGTATATGTCCAAAACGGTTTGGTTTTAAAGTTATTGAATGTTAATAATAAATTATGAACTATGACTAACACGATATAATATCACAGTTGGTTCTTCAAAAACTATTGTGTTGAGAGGGAATTGTTTATTTGTCATTTCAATATTTGTCAATAGTTGTCAGAGTATTCATTCAGTTTATTGCCAGTTTCTGTTTTCGAAAATGAATTACTTGCCAATGGAAATTCGCGTGCTGGTAAACGTCTTTATGAAGAACGATATCCGAACCGTATGATCTGGCATCATTCAATATTTGCCCGTCTTCACCAACGTCTTAGTGAAATGGGAAATTTAAAAAAAACGGACGACTGATAATGAGAACCCATCTACAGTGAGAACTCCACAAGCTAAATAAATGGTACTAAATGAAATTGAGGAACATCCTACTACAAGCACCAGAAAAATTGCGTTTGCTTTAAGAAAAACCACGAAAACACTTTGTAAACACACACGAAATTCGCTGCAATTGTAGAAATAAACACGAGCGCTACTAGATGGCGACAAGATAGATAAAGTAAATTTCAACTTAAAACGGGCTTTTTTAAAGCAAAGCTGCATTTGAATTACATTAATTGGTAGTTGTGAATAATTTGGATTTTAACATTCGCTATTTACCATAGATGTATTTTATTGTTTTCGATACGCTCCTTAATTAAGTCATCTGATCGGACTTGACGAATTTTAGATTCAAAACGAGCATACCGTATTATTTGTACCGTGGTATCTTCTTTATTCGACGCTTACGGCTTGATCTTTAGAAACATAGATTTTATGTTATAGTGCAGCGCTGAGCTAAAATAATAACTTTAACTACAGTTAAAACTATTAATTTAACTACTAAATTACTATGAAAATGTGACGCTAAACACTTCAATTCTTAGTTTACATGGCGCGGCGCGAAGGTGTAACACGTCACAGTGTAAACTTACGGCTGTAATACATCATAGCTCCTATTCTAAAATCATTTAAACACGAGAGATCAGATGTTTTCTCAGAGACCGGTCTAGTAACCCATCTGTTGTGCAGTTCCGCCGTCATAATATATTTTGTTATTCTTCTGTCACAGCTACTAGCAGCAGAAGTGTGGGAGAATTTCTTCTTGGTCGGTGTATCCATATAACAGCATAAGAGAGGCAGCAAGCTCGCTTTGTCACTGTTGTCCTTTTTTTTTGTCAGTTCAACGCTACCAACAACGTAATTGTATTTAATTTATCGAATTAGATGCGGCCTGTGAACTATTCTCTAGTGCGTTTTTAACATTGTTAGATTGATTCTTTATCTCACAAAATGCTTTCTATTGAGGTCATGTATTGTGCGTGATAATGTCATCATGATTATAATAAAAAAATAACTACTCCCGGTAGTAGGTATATTACCCTCATTAGAATAAATATAGGGGCAAATTTGGTTATATCCAGCACGTTCACCTTAATTCGATTAAAATTTATGAGCACCACAATTTTCACATTACTGCTTGCATGCGTATGTGCATTTAACGTCTGAATTAATAATGACTTAATAAACCGACGATTACAGGAATTGTTCAGTGAATTCAATAAATATTTTTGTGGAAATTTCACCATGGGTTAATGCACATTCATAAGCTTTTGATTATTAAACATTAGACATTTTTGTAGCTATGGAGTTATTAAAATTGGGGGGTGTGAAGTCTGAATGAATTAATTCAGATTTTATATGCAACTTTTGTATCTCATTTTAAATATTCCATTCTAACAAACGCTTTTAGTCCTTTAATCAGATAATACGCTTTCACTAACTCTTAACGCAATCATATTTATCGTCTTAGTCTTCTAATTAGTATCACGTAAAGTTTCTTGAATTCAACATATTTTCAGTAGAGCTTTGCTTCTACTTCAGTGTTTATTTAAACTGTCGGGAATATTTCAAAGCTGTTATTCTTGTGAACTTAATTAAGCCGTAAATTTTGTTCTTTGTTTGTAGAACTTTAAATTCGGTTCCTTTAAGTCTTCAATTTTCGATTTTGCGGGAGCACATATGCATGTAAAACTCTTATCGTTTTTTAATGCTTGAGTAGTAGTAAATTTTATAATTTGTAGAATATAAATGAGAGCAGTTGTTTTATTGTAAAAACCCATTTGAATATGTCCAAAATAAAAATTCTATTGATTGGGTAGTATACCTAGCATTCTGTATGTGTACTTTGATACAGACTTGTCATGCATCTCTATATGTCGTAGCATGTGACCGTTGAAATGAGATAGGCACCCAAAGGAAATTAACATTGGTCCCGGTTCCTCGCCACTCGGGTGTAAGCGGAAATGAGGCGGCGGACGAGCTGGCTAGGGGAGGTTCGTCAAGGTCATTCGTTGGAGCTGGCCGTTGTTTTGGCACTACCAGATCGCCAATTAAAAAATCCATCAATGAATGGATGCATAATCAGTCCAGAGAGTGGTGGCAAAAATCACTGGGACAGAGACAGGCAAAAGAGTTCCTAAAGAGACAGAGGCCTGAATTTATTAAGGATCTACTAAATAAAGATTGGAAGACTCAGAATGATTGCAGAGATGATTGAGTACGTTTGCTGACGAATCATTGTAGACTAAATTAAGTGTAACATAGGCCTGGTGGATGACGCTACTTGCAGATTCTGCGGCTGGGGTTTTTAGTAATGACTAGAAACCTTGTCCTCGCCATAGCCAGCAACTACACAAAGAAGGCGCTTTCAAAAGATCTGAAAAGGTCGCGGTGAAATAGATCCGTGGGCCACCACCCTAACCCTAATCTAATCTAAACACAAAACCTTGAACCATAAATCCCAAACTAGCGATGGGGAAGATAAGGGAAGTTAGACATGTTTCTGTTCCGTCGGCTCTTGGAAAATCGGTAGCCAGCACAAACCCTTGCTCGTGAGGCGAATAAACATGTACACGATGTCTAATTGTTGTAAAACAGGATTCGCTTACCCTACCTTGCCCAAAACTACCCCTAAATTATAAACCTCTGAAAGCTGTCAAATTTTCATCTATGAACCATGATCCATTTAGAACATTTCGCGAAATATTCCACATTTGGAGTACGTTCTAATGGTTTAGACACTCATGTTCCTACTTTCTCTCGAAAACATTTCATTAAATTCCACACTTTAAAATGATATCGAACGCAGGAAAACAACTTACCTAGAATCGGATCATTTCGGGAAATTCAATGCGTTGTGGTCCTATTTTGGAATTTTTGTAGTTAGACATATGCGAGACGGATCGAGACTTTAGCATAGTTAATTGTTAATATTTAATGTATTACCCCTAGTAATGCAATAATTCGTGTAGTTTATTAAAATCTCCGTTTAAAACAATTACCGTGTAAGTCGAATCATTTAACAAAACGAATGATCTCCAAGATATGTGTCATTTTCCTGCGAACACGAATTTTACGGCGTTTCTTACCTGTGCGTAATTGCAATAATAATATTTATTAAAACTAAATGTAATAAACTTATGAAAAGTTACTCTCTTGTTTTCTAGTTATATTAATAAACATTGTAGGTATTTAAAGAAAAAACATATTGTAAGATTTCATGTTCACATAAAATAAATTGTTTAATTTGTCAATCACATTTAGAATTATGATAAGAAATTAAATGTAATTTTTATCAACTTATTCTAATTAAGGGTACATTCTTAATTCATCACTTATATCGAACCTTTTGAACGTTTTTATTTGTACATTGCTTTCTGAACATGTTACCATTACCTATTTTGTCGATAAGGCTGCACACCACCAACTTCAACACACCGAACTACGATTATTTGTATTGTAGTTCGGTGTGGCTCGTTTTATATATTTTTAATATTCAAGATTTTTATTTGTAATAATTATACTGTTACAGTTGTGAAATATCATGACATATAGACAGATGATAAAATCTGGACATAAACAACACTGAAGATACTTTATTTGTAAAAGCTATAGTATCTAAACAACGACTATTCATGATAAGAAAACGCACTGAAGCCTCAACAATTTAGAACTGGTTTGTTTTTGGTTTGGCTTAACGCAGTTTATGCACAGATGGATCAGGTGTTGTAAATCAACGCGACGGCGATAATGTAATTTTCTAAATCCATACAGCGTTATTATTCAGTCAAATATTGTACTAGTATTAGTACAATGAACTAATTTATCATGTTATTTAGTAATAAGTTATCATGTGTTTCTGTTTACAACAACCAATGGGAGGTTGATCGAAATTTTTCTTATTAAAATTCTAGCCATTTCATTTTATGGTATATAAGCGCGACTTTCTTTACTTGTAATTCTTTCTTCGACTGACCTCCGACACAGCACCGATATACCGACATCTGTACCGCTAGTGTTCTTGTTAAATTCGCTCTGTGAAAATGGAAAACTAGGATTCATAATCTACAAATTTTGCATACTTATTTTGGCCACAGCTGGAATTTGTGGGCAAAAGAATTATACCAACGGACTACCGACAGATTAATTTGTTTGCGGCTGTTCAAATGTGGCTATCTGTGTGTCAAGAGATTAGTTTCCCTAGGCTAGGATACAAAACTGCACGAGCTGATTTATTATTATAAAGAACAATTAAAACAATTTATTTCAAAATATTTAATTTCCATCCACAATATCTAGCTAATCTAATTTACCATTGATAATGCTGTAACCCTGTCATGTACGCAAGTGCTTTGTTCATCCGCATATGGTCAATTAAGTGAAACTCTAAATAAAATACATACTTCTGTTTACCAACATGCCACTGTACGTGCTAAATCTGTGTACGCATAAACAACTTTTAATGAATGTCTCTCATTCATTTCCTGCCGTGACACACATACAAAGCTATTAACAATTCACCCACGAGTGAGCAAGCTTCGCAAGTTCACGGTTGGCGTTGTCGCGCGCGTTGTATGTTTGCGGGTGGATTGAAGGCGCTCGACAGATACGTAACACAGCATTGGGAGGAGTACTAGGACACAAGGGCATCAATCATCGCTCCCACAAATAATTAAGCGACGCGGCGCGGTCGACACGCGTCTCTTTCCGAAATGGCTAATGTATGTCAAACGCGCGGACTTGAAGGGGCGACGAGGCCCGAGATATGGAGTCGAAGCTTTCCGTGGGAATCCGGCTTTATCGTTTGCATTCCCTCGGCGCTATGTTATTTGTTTATGGGGGATAAGAGATTCGGAGGAGGGCGCCTACTGCTGCGCGAGTGTGTTTTGATTATTTTGAGTAACAAAGGATGCGTGCATGCTAAAAAAACGCACTGACACTTTAATGTGACAGATTTACTTTACGTCTAGAGCTTCTTTTTTTAAACAAATAGACCTTTCTTGCCAATCCTTTATTAGCTAATATAACCATATACTATAAACGTATAAATGCATAGAATATAATATAAATGTGTTCGATATTTCGTATGTATTAGTTGATCATTCACTGATATGCAAACAGAACGTCAAAGTAGTATATGCTCAATTAATAGTGGTGGGCACTATCGGTATTTTCAACTATCGATAGTACTATCGATAGTCGGATCAACTATCGATAGTTATCGATAGTCGACTATCTATAGTTGATCATCGATAACTATCGATAGTTTACTATCGATAACTATCGATAGTTGACTATCGATAACTATCGATAGTTGACTATCGATAACTATCGATAGTTGACTATCGATAGTCGACTATCGATAGTTATCGATAGTCGTCATCGATAATGCCCACCACTCTGCTCAACTAATATGTCCTCAGAAATACATTCTGTTTTGTTTGTTGTTATTTATTATTTGTGTTTTTGTTTTATTCCAAACTAATAAGAACTCTGATACTAGTATTTCGTGGTTTCATCAATACCTGCTACTATAGATATTACAAAAGAAAGAATTAGTTCCACTCAATGAATAGTTGATGATAGATAACACAAACGTTCTTAACTAACAAGACAATACATAAATAACTTTACAGCTACTCAGAAAGGGAAATATATAGCACCTTATATAGTGTGATTACATTGAACTTGAGCAGCTCTCTGCGTTGTAAACTATATATAATGCTATGATATTTAAGGCATGGAATCTATTTTAAAGGCATTCACAACAAGGTTTTAGACTAAAGGAACATGTAATTCAAAAGTGAGGCGTGTACTCAGTTGCCTACTCTACAGGCGAATTATGAATTTGTTATTTAAAATGAGTAATATTAGCATTAGGTGCTAAATATTGTTTTATTGTAATGTAAACTTTATTTTATATGTTAATTCAAACTGACCTGGTATCTTTTTATGTTCGTTATATTTTGCTCGGAGAGATTTTTCAATCTCCGGGGTGTTTGTATTTCAACGTTTGGCGTATTCCCCTCAATCTATAGAAAATAACGGTATTTTAATGTCGGTTAGCTTTATCTTTCAAAATTCAGGTTGGTCGACCTGTGTGATAACAATCGAAGGCTGTTGACCGTTGAATATGATTTGAATTCTCATTCTGTTGGTGGCTACCAGACACGACGGTTGTCTTAATTTTCCTATAACGTTTTTGCCACAATTTTAAAAAATTTTATCAAAGTTCCAAGAAGTACCTAAAAAAGTATCGATACAAATCCTGTTTATTAAATCCATATCGAATACCTGAATTTGCCAAGAAAATATCCTATAAATATCCTACGAAGACTTCCCAACCAGATTGCCTTTCCAAGCCATTGACCGAGACCGGGGGCTCGTTCCTTTAGAAACTGTAGTCCAGTGCCCGAGATTGCCAAGCGTCGTGTCCTTTCAAGTTAGTATCTCCTTAGAATCACCTCACCTAAAACAGAACGGAATTAATTCAGTTCCCTTTCAATTTTAATCAGAAACTTATATATTTGTGTAAATTATTTCACCATACGATAATTTGGGGGTTAGTTTATAAGAACCGCCATTTAGTTTAGTATTTTAGTAAATTTTGTATGTAAGGGTTGTATAAAAATATCACCGAATTTGATTTTGATAAAATAGCTATCTTTAACAAATAAATATAATAATAGATAATCGTTTGCTTTAAGAATTTAGTATTTGCCGTTTACAGATAGATGGCGCCGTTATTTATTTGATATTTAATTTATTATATGACGTTTCCATAACCTCATTAGTTTTAAAAATGCCAGGAGAGTTTGAAGACGTGTTTTTGTATTAAAGATTGTCTATATAGTATTTTCTGATTCCATTTTACGTACCTTTGTGATCATTAGAGTCATTTGATAAGGAAACATAGCATTTGGGTAAATAAATAAAGATTTAAGCTTGTTTTGGTTTGAAACGTTGTTTTT
The DNA here is from genome assembly GCA_004143645.1 of Protaetia brevitarsis. Classification (NCBI taxonomy): domain Eukaryota; kingdom Metazoa; phylum Arthropoda; class Insecta; order Coleoptera; family Scarabaeidae; genus Protaetia; species Protaetia brevitarsis. The sequence continues at coordinate 2,880,167 of RXPK01000284.1, read as the reverse complement.
TATTTGTACAGTAAGTGTTTACATCGATTTTCGATAGTTACTTATATCAAAATTTAATAAACCGAGAAAGGGCTTTGAGGGTGCGCCTGTTAGGTGAGAAAAGACTGAGAAAGAACTGCCTATTCGTTAATAAGCGTCCGGAGTACGATTCTGACAGACGATCTGGTCCCCTTTGAAGCGTCCCGTGCCACCTAGCAGGTAGGAAGTCACTTTCCACAGTTTTCTTGCACTTACTTAGAGAGGTCGCTGGGTGTATTGAAACCACTAATTTATTTAATTGGATTTTTATTTGAAAAAAAAGAAAAAAAAAAAAATCGTAACCGGACAAGCTAAATAAATATAATATAAATTTGAATATAATAATAAATTAGTATTGAACTATAAAAAAATAAAAATTTTGAAATCCCGGGCATTGTGTTCTGAAAAACAGAGCAATAAATATAATACTGGTGGTCATTATCGATATTTTCAACTATCGACAGTTATCGATAGGCGACTATCTATAGTTATTGATAGTCGACTATCGATACTTATCGATAGTCAACTATCGATAGTTATCGATAGTCAACTATCGATAGTGCTCACACTATCAATTAGAGACACGCATCATCATCATCATATTCTTTGTTCAATACGGGAGAAACAAATGACGTTTGAACCACTTGGTATTTTGAGATTTTGTGACACAGTTCTCTGATCTAATTACATTATTTATGTAAGTACAGACATCGCCACATATTATGTCATAAGTAGAGTGGTCAACTTTTGTCTGCGCGTCAGGTCTGTACTAATAATATATAAATAAATAAGTTTCATATACGTGACATTAACGTTTAATATACAATACAGTGTCGGAAAAGAGTAAAATTATTTTTTTATTCAATTATAAATATTATATATAAGCCCTTTACCTTATTTAAGTAGCAGAAATGGTATAGATTGCTGAAAAGTTTGTAGCATTGTGTTTCAAGATTTTTCTCACTAAACCGCTTTCGTCGCCATGATAAAATATGCGTATATTTTGAAAAAGACAAAAAAAATTAACATTACGACAATTTAATGGAAAAGTAAAGATGTTTTCGTATAAGTTCCATATATGCTTTCTAGCCACCATCATAAATTTTTGTCAGTATGGGAAAAAAATGTCAAAATTCTTTAGAAAAGCACAGTTCCTTGAAAAAAAAATACAATATCACAACAGTTTGTCAATGAATGCTTTATACAATTTACACATGCTACCACTAACATCAATTTTTTTTCCAGAAAATAGTTGATGTTTGCTAAATAAAACCATTGTTTTGAAATACAGCCTGTTAACTTTCTTCTTTAGAAACAACTAAACTTTCACAAAAATCAGTTCCTCAAAATTTCTCAGATATTGTGCACGAGCTGGGTGAGTTGTTTGATATTTCTTTCGTGTTCATTCAGATCTTCTTACTATTTTATTACAGACAGTCGCATATAACATATCTAATAACTCCCAATTATTGTTGCGATTATGCTACCTTTCCACAATTTGAGTATGTGCGTACTATTGTCCCGTACAAGTCATTACTTTCACTTCATCTTTTGGATGAGATGTAGAAGATTTCAATATTTCTTCAAATATCTGGACGTAATGCTTTGGTGGTTTTGAACAGTATATGTTATAAATTACATGTTGTTATTTTTTTTTAAATTAAATTCTGCTCTAAAAGAAGCATTCTAGCAGCAGAATTTTTAGGCATAGGTGCCCAATAGGTGTTAGCGAACTAATTTTTATTGAAAACGTAAATGGATTTTGGGAAACTGCATTTGTCTGTCATTGTAGTGTTTTGTAAGGATACAGATAGTTCGAAGTACATCTATGTGAAACATATATCTAGTTTTCTTATTTTTGTCAAGTTTACCTCCTTGCAATCAACACCCTGCTCTTAATAAATGCATAATGCGCTGAAAGAAAACTTTCTTTGTGTACTCTTATATTGAGAGAGAAGATATTATAATAATAACAATTCAAAAGAAGGCTGTTTGACATAATAAGCTATGAGTTTCAAAAGTAATAAGTTGAGGAAAGAAATTGTAGTTTTGATGAATGTTTATAAATATATTCGAGTGCTATGTTAGTCATGTTAAGTATAAGCATAAATTTTATTTTGTGCGCATACCTATATATGAATCCAGTATGTTATGAGCTAGTTAATATTAAATGTAACCGTGGGGATGGGTTTGTTGAAATCTGTCCATCGTACAATCACTTATTTGGGGACAGAGACTTAATGCTCGTATTTATAAAATAAATGATAAGGTGCCCATGGAAACGATGTTTTGTTGATTATTATAAAGTGTTTCATATTGTTTTAATTGTTTCGTCAATTCATAAAAGTTAAATTATATTTTGTAATTCTCTTGGAAAATAGATGAAATTTTGATGTGGATTGCAATTCCAGAAATATCTAGAAGAAATTATAAGAATTCTTCGGTTTACCTATCTTTTTTCCTGGATTGTGACCGTTTGTTGTTCGAGTACCTTGCTGTATATAATATATTTGGTTTGCTGCTGCGAGGATTTTGTTTTAAGATATCTTTGGATGTATGTTAACAAGAATCGACGGTATTTCGTGTGATTTATGCTTTAAATTTGTGTGTGAATAAGTGTACTGCAATTTCTGATTTTGTGGTTAGAGATTCTGTCTGTTATGGGCAGCTTAAACAGAATTTTTAATACCTTTAGGTTGATATTTCAAGGGGTATGATTCAACATATAAGTTATAGCAAGAAATTTGAATATTGTTTTTAATTAAAATCGAAATTTAATAATTTAAAGATACTGAATAGTATTTGAATGTTAATTTAAATGTTTAAAATACATGAACTCATCTGGGTAAGAATCTTTCTGTTTCTTTAATGTTATTCTTTATCACTGAACAATAAATTACACTGTTTTTATTGATATAAAGGCAGGTAATGTATAATAATTTAAATTAAACTATAAATTCATCATTTTAACAAAATAAAACTCCGATATTATATAATTCAGGGGGAGGGGCTCCTCGTGTGGCTCTCTTGGTAACCTAATCACTACTAGTAAAAAAATATTATAAACACTACTTATTGGTCTATAAACTGCGGGGCTATCAATGCGCATGGCCTACAGTGATATTTTGAGATTTCTGAGCTTTTAACCATTTAGCTATATAAAATCACACTCCCTCTTCGCTAAATGGCTTAAAGCTTAGAAATCTCACCAAAAATAAAATATTTTCTATTTAATTTTGAGGTAGCGTACAGATACAACGTACAGCTTCCACATATTCATGAATGAAGGCAAATTGAAGAGGTAAGATCTTAATGATGTTGTCCAAAACGAGGTCCTTAACTATTTTAGCTAATATCCGACTGAGAGGCGATCCCATCGGCATGCGTACAATCTGCTGATAGATTTTATCATTAAAAGAAAAGGCCCTATTATTATGATAAAATGAAGGATTGTAAAGTGGTACGATTAGAAATTGATCTCCAATTTAAATTTAAAATTTGTAAAACTAAATTTGATGATTCTTTGGCAAACAAAGATATAATGTCTAATGATACTACTTAAATAATACTCTTCCTATTTGTAAAACCCATTATCATACGTGCAACTTCAAGTTGATGTCTTTTAAGAACATTGATCTCAGCCGACCATCAACCGATTTTTATGCAATTCGGACAGCTGTTTCTTTATCACACTAACTAAATCTAACTAAACACTAAATCTTTAAATCATCATAAATGTGGATATTTTGACATAGAAATAAGTTCTTGATTTTTTTAAAACATGGGGGAAAGTTACTAATTTTGTTCTTTGTTTACACTTTCCTCATCGTGTTTGATTGGATCTTTTCAAATAAGATCCATCAATGACTCTACCCCACCTTGGTTTGCAATTCTTAAAGGTCGGTTTGTGGCCTATGATATGCTATTTACTGGTATTATATATTATCTGCGATTATAAGCGTCGACTGTGCATTTCCGTTCTATTTGAATGTAAATACACATGCAATATTTGTTACTTTTACGACCTTTTTTTAGATAAAAGGAAAGCTATACATGAGATTGAAATGCCAGTAAATCTCAAAGAAGCCTTTTGAATGCAAATTAATTCATGTACTTTCATTAGTTTAACAGTAGCATTAATTTCAAGCTTGTTAATTCGCAAAAGCTATAAATAGGCACATGTATACAAAGTATTATTTTCCGATTGGAAGGCTTGTTTGCCTTAGCACTGTAGGGCTGCTGACGTGCACGTCAACATCAAAAAAAAAAAAACTAAAGAACGTATAACAAAGCAAACATAAGTAATACATCTTAAAGAATATAAATTTTATAACTTAAGCGAACAAAATAATCTTGATATAATTGATATCAATATATTTATCTCCTAGTAAATGCTTTAACGAAACTATTATTAATGATATCGCACTTATATAGGAACGGAGTAATACAACGTAAATTTTAAATTATGCTGAGTTTAGATGGATATATTTTCATTCTTTTTCAATCAACTTATAACTTTTCCTTTCGTTCGAAAATTAAATCAGCTACTAGATTTTTCTTTCGGCAAACGCACTTTTTTCTTCGATTTAAAAGTAAGGGTCTCATCGATTGTATAAATTATTCTGAGACCCGGATTTCTTCCGCTTTCCTTGTTTACGTAAACTTTCAATTTATGTCGAAAAAAGGGACGTAATTGAATTTATTTATTTATACTGAGCAAGGGAGTATTGTTAACATGAATTTAATTAAAACATGAAAAAAAGCATACAAAAGAGTATATTAGGTGTACCCCCGGGTATTCTAAAAGTATTTATGCACTTTCTTTCGGCAATTTTCATTGGTGATATCGTCACAGAAATTGTTTTACCGCTATTTTATAGATTTTTAGATCTTTGTCATCCTAAAATCCTTTTAATCTAAGAATAGAAGAAAAGGACCTTAATTTTGAATGATTTGGTGAAGTTACTCATGATCAAATCTTTGCTAGATGAAATAAAATCCAGATGTTGAAGCTACACACAAAAAATAATTACTCAATTTGAATATAAATGCATCACATTGAATATAACATAACTTCCTATATAAACAAGGAGATAATGTATTTATATTGAGAATAAAATTTGTTCAGTTTTCCAAACCCGTGAATTTGTTAGACCAAACATTTTTTTAGTTCAAATCTAATCAATATACTAAAACCATTATGAACATATAATATTTTCACCACAAAAATAATTATTTCGGATTTGAGTAAATAAATTTTCTCAACTGGAAACTATCATATTTATGCCTTACTACTTTATGCACATTTGATTGATTAGATTAGATTAGACATTTGATAGAAGTATATAACAGTATTATTTAAAGTATTGCCATTATTTGCTTCCAAAATGCAAGCATATTGAACTAATAATACTTACCTGCTTAATCTAAGCATTTCTACTGTTCAAGGGTAATAATTACCTACTAATTTTGTGTCTGTAACACCAAAAAACCTCGGTAGGAGAAAATTAATAAATAAAGAAATATTATGTAATTAAATAAATTTACTGTCATACTTTAGAGTTTTACAATGTTTGGGAGTAGTAGCGTACGGTGTACTCCAGGAGTGCGTACGGGATATTGATACGTAGAGGTATATATGTTATGCGTATCCGTATATGTTAATGGTAGCATCTGTGCGTGAGCCCGATTCCACCCCATTCTCTAAGTAGCTGTGAAACGGCTGGGGTATCCATTTAGATTTACTTACTTTCACAACCAACAATACTGTTCGCTGGTCAATCAGAAAGTGACGAGTAAAGCGTATGAACCAATGACAGATAAGTTGTAGTGCAATAAATGGTGGGGTAAAATTCGTTTCAAATGTTTCAATATTATGATAACTTCAATTTGATATTTCATGTTTTCAGTACAAAACATTTAATAATTTTATATAGTAATTCATTATACTAAACATATAAGGGATTTTATTTTGAATCTACAGATTTTTTGACTATGATTGCATGGATTTATTCCTTAACAGTAACAATGTTCATTTGGAGGAGGTATACTTCAATGCAAATATTTATACTATTTGTTCTAGGAGTATATTGTGTTTTCAGAGAATTTACTCTTATGTTCTAACCAATAAGATTTAGTTCATTTAAATATATATTAAGTTTCGATTTCTGAATAAATAAAAATATTCAGATTGATAATAGATTTTTTTGTGTGTATATGGACGTTTTTACAAACTTGTGATCGAAGTTTTTCAGAACATGGAGCGCAGTTTGCTCTTCGCTTTTGTAGAATGTATAACTGCGGTTCTTTTCCAGGTTTACGTCGACGATGATCTCTTTGATTAGTTGGCAATGTTTAGTGAATAATCCTACTGTTATTGCAACAGTATTCCCATCATTATCGGTAGATCCTTTCTAAGTTCATTTTTTTGTTGCTTTAAGAAGTAGTTTACTTGCCTTGGTGCACCTTTTCACCATTTTTTTAAGTTATAATAATTTTTTGATGGATTTTACCACTTTTTGTTTCATAATATAAAGAGCCTGTCATAGCAGGTTCATGAGGTAACCAGGATTTTTAGTACTTACTCTAACTCAATTAGGCCGTTAAAAAGTACCTAGTAATTTATTTTTATTTGTTCATTGGTTAAATATTTAAGTGCAATTAAGTACTAGATTTATTACTATCTATAATTATTACATGTTTCCACTGAAACTGGCCATCTTCAGACTCTTATAACGTCAAATGACGATCTGAATACATAGTTAAAAAGTGTTCAGGTAAAAGATTGTGCCGCCATTTTTATCCTGCCACTGAAAAATTTATTTAATTTATCTTTACGAATGGCCACTTTTCTCACTATTTGTAAAATAGCGCGAGTGTCCTATCTTTAAGGTCGAAAATAAATCGGATGTACGCAATTACACTCGATTTTGTCAATTTTTTCCAAAATCTTTAAGGCTGTTTTTTTATAAACGCGTCTCGGCATATTAGAAATGAGATATCCGAGTATTAGTATGGATTTATAGAGGATCGATCCACGGCCACCCGGTTGATTCGTTTTACACAGTTTGTCTCAGGAGTTTTGTATGCTATGGAACAAGTGGACGTGATTTAAAATGCCTTTTAGAAGGCCTTTGACGTAACGTAAGTTGTCACACAGAGATAATTTTTTGTCACGTACAATGGATTTGATTCTGTATTGCGGAGGGTAACCTCTGGTATACCACAGGGTTGTAATTTGGGACCACTCGATGGCGGGCCTAAAATTTTTTTCATGGCAAAATTCCATATCCGCAAATTTTGGGCGCCTTGAACTTTTTGGTTCCTCGGCAGTCTGCTCGTTTTACACCCACGTTTTATATTGCAACGGCAATGACTAACATAATAGTGAACTCGCCACTATCAGTTATGTGCACAACTTACAATCAGATTAGTTCTCAATGTGACATTTTTAGTAGTGATCTCAAACATTTAATTGCAGCTTTTACCCATTGTAATACTTAATATTCCCGCTTTATTCAGGTCCTTCAAAAGAAAAAAAACACGACATTTATCTGGGGACTTTATTTGAGGGAATTTTAATCTGTTGAAAAGCTCTCTCAAATTTGTTTGTATATTTAATAGAAAAGTAAAACAAGAAGTTTACTTTATGCGACTTCTTGGGGATGTCTAGTGTGCTCGTATTTCTTCCTGAATAGGTAGCTGGATAATCAAATATTTCCTTGGCTTTAGATATTTTATTTAGCAAACGGAAGTTTTCACAATAAATTAGTTTACTTAACATTTTAGCCATTTGCAGTACATTTTGGTGTTGGTAATAGCTATAGAATATATAACGGGAGTTCAACGTAACTTTCTTAATTATCTTTATAACAGATAATTGTAAAGTTTCAAGAGAAGAAGGGGTGGTATTAATACTGCACTAATTGTGTTTATTGTATAGATACGAAATGACTGAATAACTTTGTATTTGCGAAATGGGCTTTACTGTTTAATCAAATATTTAATTTAGATACTTTAGCTTTTATCATTCTGTGAGTAATATTTTTTTTTTATTTTAATACTTTTTTCCCTATCATCAAGTCTTAGTCATTTTCACACTTTGGTGGCATTAGTGTAACTTTATACTTAGGCTCTTCTGTGTTATATTTTATTATTACTTTATATGTTGATTATTGATAACGATGCAACGATTATAATGCCGCTCTAGCTGCAGAAAGCAACTAACTATTAGGCGGATATTGCACTATAAAAGATTTTTGATAGAAGATACTTGACGAAACACTTTCCAAATATTTTTTATCAGATCTTTGTCAAAGAATTTTTATAGGGTAATGGATTAACTTTGACAATATTCATTCATATAATTTTCATTTCAAAGAACTTCTATAATATAACACCATCCTAAGAAGCGTTTGTAGCGTCGTATCTACAATTTGGTGTTATAAGTATGTCGCTTTTGGATATACCTATTTACTGAGTTGAATTGAAGGTTGATTTAAATTTTATTCCCAATTTTGCTCAGTTAGATACATATATGCCGTCTTCAGAATGTAAGTTAACACATAAATGTATACACTCCTAATTACTTTAAGAAAAAGAAAATGTTGCAAATAAATCTCACAGTTACCCAAAATTAGACTTAAAGATCCAATATAACATTTAAAACCCAGTATTATTAATTTAAGATTCCATAAGTGCTTTCCACAACGACAGTCGCAATTAGCTTATCTGCGAGCAAACCTTGAAGTTAAAGTTTAATTGCATATTATTGACTTTTATTAAACGCCAAGGATTTACCAGCACTGTGAAGTTCCTCTATTTAACTAATCTTCTATTACCTTAATATTATGGAAGAGGTGAGGTTCCTTTTTTAACACAACTTACTATGATTACTTTCGAGTGATCCCTATTTTTCCGGTGTCTTATTTCTGCCCTCATTTTTCCTTACAAACCGTAGAAATTCGGGAAGATAATCCCATTTTCTCGGGTCCAACCTAAACCGAATATGGTTTCGGCAAAACGAATTACAGCTCCGAATACATACATACATATATTCCAATATTCTGCCGGGTTTCACCCAGAATTTTCTAGTTTAGAGAGATTATTTCGAATCCTGCTTCAGAAAAGAGAAAGTGAATGCTTCTTGAAAAGGTAATTTTGCGGCGGTTTCGTAGCCTTTTATTTAGTTTGGCGCCGAAAAGTCCAATGATCAGTGAAAATTCATGCGTATCTAACGCTTAAAGTGGGCGAGAGAATCAAATGTAAGATGACATAAGAAGTACTATTTAGGTTTTTGATTTGAAATCACTGTCATTCGGAGAGAAAACATAGTAGAAGAAGGTGTACACAAATATTTTTTGGTATGTTAAAGTGTGTGTAAGATTTAAGGGAATTATGGTTTGATTTTTATTGCATTAAACTTAAAATATCCAAATTATGTTTTTGAAAGAAATTTCCAAATTAACTTCATTTAGTTCTTCACGTAATCCGATATCTGGATCCTGATGCACGCTTTCTGTTTATAGACGGCTATTGTAGCACATATGCCAATGTTATAACGGCCTAATTAGAGTAAGAACAGACTTTAAGAAGGCCTACTGCTCACTATTTGCTACTACTTCAGTGGCATTCGGTGAAAAGCAGATGCGTTTTTTTGTTTTTGCGTACATATTCCTGAGTCAATCTTGATTGACAGTTTTTTATTTGTAACAAGGAATCTAAAATTACATCTTATCTATGCATTGAATATCCGGGATGGATTAAAAGTACTGTGTATCGAAATGTAATTAAAAAGTATCTCATACAAAAGTCAGGTTACAGATGCTTACAAAATTCCTTTGACATTTGCCAATCTAACGATAAAAATACAGAAATTGCAAATATCAACCAGATAAGTATACAAGAACAAAAAAAAGTAAAGAAAAATAAACATAAAGTGTTCCGATACTAAAGCGCATGTAATCATGAATTGGTTAGCACTATAACAAATTTTCGAGCAGTATCCTTTTAAATCTGGGAGAGGTGCTAGTCCAGCGAAGTTCAGTTGGTAGTTTATTGAATTAAATTATGGCTGCATATTGTGGGCTATGCTCAAAAAGTGATGTTCTGCGAAGAGAAACACATAGTTTGTCGCAGAACGTTGTGGTCATATGATTATTGACAATACCATTGCGCAAGAAGATGTTTCCGGGTGTTTGGACAATATTAATATTTCATAAAGGTAAATTGACCCCAAAGGCAGTATTTTAAATGTTTTAAATAAGCTCAATCAGGGTAATTGGGTACACTTTTGCAAGTTCAGATATACTTAGTGTGTGATACTAGATAAAGATAATTTGATTTATCCAATTCTAACGTGGGAAGTTACTAAGGACACACATTTGGTTTTCTGAATTCGTAATTATAGCCTAAGAATGTAGAGCACTTAGGAGATATTTTTTGAAATTCCGCCAATGTTTCCTTTTACCTTGGGGTAAAGAAGAACACCAATTATAGTTAGCCATTTAAGATGCTACCTATTTATCAAGGGCAAGTAGGAACTTCATTTTATATTAAAGAAATAATCAGCTTAAAAGTACAAAATATTTGATCCTCATTAACTAACTGAAACACATAAAATATATTTCCATAAACTACAGTTGCTCGTAACTTAAGATATACAATAAAAAGATAACAAAAAGCAACAATAAAATATAAAAACATAACTCATTAAATTCTTTGGGATTATAAAGGAATCTAAGGATTTAAACAGAATACATGTATTTCTTTATTTAGTTAAAGTAATGTTTATTAATCCACAATAATAGTAGGATAAGTCAAAAGAAGAAAAAAGAAAATAATTTACAAAGAATTGAGAAACTAAAAGTATAAGAAAATAAATCAAAAACAAATTATTCTAAGCGCATTAACAAAAAGTAATTCTTAATTTGGTAATAACTAAAAATAAATAGTTCTTTCAGATGGGCTTCAGTGCCGCGTGCCCAGAGCTTATCAATTATGATTCTGGACGGATAAAGCTTGAACTGCTTGTCACCTTCGATGCAGACACATGAAAGAATTGGTTTAATGTCGACATCTTCAACTTTCTCCATACGTGGTCGTCTAAAATTGGTCTGACTTTCTCGTTGACAAAGCTTTTATGCCTTAAATGGGAACATGTTCCTAATTGCACCGAGTTTGCAACCTCAAAAGCAGACTAACAATAAGTAAACACACCAACCTTGTACGCATTTGCCCCTGTTAGTATTTCCTCGGATTGACCTTGATGGACGATAGAACTCGTGTGATGAAGCACTGGCCATACATCTAATAATTCTCTTCATGTAATAAATAATGTTTTTGCTGTCGACTTAGATTCGCAAAAGATGTTGCCATATCGCAAACAGGACTAAACATAACCAAAATAAAATATTCTCTGTCTGGATTGCAGATTGCGTATGCCGTATAGAGTCAAACACAACTTCGCCTCCAATTTTCCCCATACTTCAATGAGTTATCAAGGACTAGACCAAGAAATCTGACCGAACTACATTATATTTGGTTCCGTTGGTGTTAGTTTTTTGTGTTAGTTTACTATTTTAATGTAAGGCCAATTAATTTTTCTTTTTAAATACCATCATGTATTTTTTTGACGTATTTGAAATACATTTTTGTGTGAATAAAATGATACATAGTTTATAAGGGGACGAATAAGAAAATTTTCAAGGAAATGTTCAAAAACACCATTGTCATAAAATTTTTAATTCAACGATTTTTGACGCTTTTTGACAGATTTCCGTAGAGGAGCAACAATAAGGCCTGAACAAAGACATCTTACTAGTATTCCGTTCTCTAGAACGTCAAAAATCTTTTCGAAACAAATTGATTTCCAATTACGTGACCGTTATGTTAGAAGATCCCGTGAATTGTAGGAGTTACTCATATCAGGTATATATTTTAAAATACAGGCGCTACATTGGTACTCTGCAAACGTTTGAACATCGATTTCGTTTGAAGAATGACCCTGAATCTCTTAATAAGGAGTCATCTAAACTAGTGATGGAAGCATTTATAACACAATTTTTAAAACATTATCTGCCTATGTTACCATTATTGGTACCATCGAACTTTTGTCTTTAGTTAGTCTTCATTGAGGCCTAACTGATCTTTGAATTTAACTTGGATTATTATCTGCTGCAAGACAATTCTGAAGATCTTCATCAGTTTTTGAGTTTTCTTTTGATTTTTGAAATCTATACGCAATATTTAGAGAAAATTCAAAAGTCCGAATCCATCCATGCAACGCAATTGAACCAAAACTGAAATTGTAGTTTTCGTTTATCTGTAAGCGTAATGAAAGATGTCTCCGGTCTCTTTTGATTATTAAGTACTGCATTTTCCAGAAGCATAAAGTGACAGTTGTGCTGTATTGGTTAACTTCTTACAGTCATCTAACAAAAGATTTCCAACTTTTCGTCGTTTAGTTTTATCATCTGAGCCCGAAAAAGTTTTCTCAGGGTTTCCATCTACGTTGAGGTGTGGGTTAGATACTTTCTCGTGAATCATTAAACTCAAAGCCATCCATATTGAGACAAAATGAGTGTTTGTTCAAAAAGCCTGAGGTATTACGATGAAGGTTTTGCCATCGTTCCAAAATTTTGTCGGAAACTTGAGCTGCACTTCTAAAGGCCTATGATATCTTCTGAACTGGCCATATGTGTCAGAGTATGAATGTAAGTTAACAAGTTTTAATTCCGATTTTTTTTTTAGTGAATTTTACCTATTTTACATAAAAATTATTTTATCTAAAACGCACTAAATCTCATTAAATCTCGGGAAATTACAAGCTTTTGAGAAAGAAGTCCAGAAAAAAATCTAGGAATTCTATCTAGGAGACGGATAAATGAAAAAAGATTTAAAACATATTGATTTCAATAATTAGTGGTAAAATATATGAACTTACCCGTTTCAACAATAACCACTTTTACTGAAAACCAACTCCACGAGTAGTACCAACCTAAATATAATAATCGGAAAGCAAAATAAGCTAATAATACAATCGCAGAGAGCTACGCTACTATAAACATCCTGGGGGTAAGGAGTACCTATCAGGCGTGTCCCCAGAGATGGTTAGTGGCGGTTATAAGTTCGTTCTCTTTGCTTAAAATCGGAGCAGGGTGAATGAAGACCGTTGCCGTGAATCACTTCCCCCTCGCCGTGCCATGGATAAGGGCTTGCACAGGGTTCTACAACGATGCCAGATGTTGCTTTGGGCTACAGAAAACCCAACTGTTAAACCAGGTCCCGAAAGGAATGGGGGGTCTTGGCTTAACTGCACGGACCGAGAGGAGACAACCTCAACAAAAACCTAAATCCTAAGGTGGCGGACTAGGTTGGGGGGATGCGTGGCTGGATAGAAGACTAGCCTACTAGTCCAATCTTGGCGCACCTGGCGCATCCCATTGTATTTAGCCTTACTTCTGCATTCAGGGCTCTGTGGAGGTGGACCTTTTCTTCCCTAGCTGCTCGTGGGATCAACCATGGAGGAAGGACGTTTATTAGCGGGACGACACCGCTCATAAACAGGAATTAGAGCAGGACCTCCATAAGAAGTCTTCCACTTCCAAAGTGAGAGTACCTCACAGGGAAGGAACAAAGGGAGAAGCAAAACGACTGGAGCAGATTGGGGAACAGGACGGCATCCATCCCCTCTCAAATTGCGTAGCACTGTGCAACTCAAGGGCGTTACACCTGGGACCACCTGTAATCGAAGAGGGAGACTTACCTAACTTGGGGTCTTCTGATATCCTACACTTTCTAAAAGGAAAAGGATTGGAAGGCCAGCTGTAAAGCAGCAAGAACAGGGGACACAATAGATCTTTTAGGTCGCAGTGTAATATCACCCTTGCAAGATATACAATACAATACTATAAACATGAATTAGTTTACCTATTTTACTGTTTGTAAATATGCTTAGGTATAAAATAAAATAATAGTAGTTTATAATTTTGGGCTTGACTTTTGTTCACTTAAATTGCTGTCTCTCTCTACTACATCCGTCCACTTAAACACTACCCAAGAAGCCTCACAAATGTTTGGTTTGGATTTAAACACTGCTCTTCCATTGATATTTTAAGTCGGCGATAAAAGACAACGTTTTAAAGTTATAGCTTAGGTGCAACTGCTTTATTGATTGGCGAAAGCATTTTGCGTCTTACATAAAGAACCTAGGGCAAAATTACGTTTCTTTTGTTTTGAGATAATTTACCAGCTTTACCGAAATTAGTTTTGAACGATAGTGGGTAAAATCCGATAGAAGGTATTAAAGTCGAGAAACATAATTCAATTGCTTTTGCTCTTCCTAGTTTCGAATATCTGACGTTTCAACTTGGAACAGAAACATAAATTAAAACTTTTAATAAAGGAAACGTTAGTTACTGCCGGGGAACATTCCGGCTTTCGTTCGGTCATGAGAGCGTATATTTCACAACATTGCGGCCGTTCGGATTTCTTATTGCCGAGTTGGGAGATCAAAATAATAATAAATCGTGGATCGGTGGTTGTCTCTTTAATCTCGTTTAAGGACGGAATTTATCAGAGGACGATGTTGCTAGAGGCGGAAGTGAAGTGATATTTGAAAGTCGTTCACTCCGCGTACCCTACACTATCATCTTGTTTATTATGCGGCCTCTGCAGAAATGTCCGTGGATGCGTAAAAATCATATAATAAAAGCGAAAGTTTCGTCATAAAATAAGTGATGCAAATCTGATTTCGTTTTTTTATCATGTTAGGCATTTTAGTGTTGTTCTGAAATTTTGTATGACACTAAATACGTAATGGTTATGCATGGAAATCTATCTACAACGACTAGCTTATTTTTTAAAGCAACATTATATTTCAGTGTGCATATATGCACCTTTTTTTTCAAATGCCAATATTTAATAATACCTAATTAGTAATCGAATATATTGTAATATAATTTAAATCACATAACAATTCAATTAACAAAGCATTAAGTTGATTCATAATTTCTTGTACAAAATTTCGTTATCAAGATAATTTTTTACATTCAGAAAAATCAAGTTTCAAAAAGAATCAACACAATTGAACAAAAATATAAATCATTTAATTTATTAAAACAAGTATTTTATTATAAAATGTATTTATTTAATTCTGATACCATCAAAGTTTTATTTAATAAAAAAATAATTCTGTCAAACTATCGACATCTATTGGCAGAAAGAAATTTTAACTCTTTAAAAGAAATTTGTAATCATTTGTTAAATAAGAATTCATTGAAGTTTAATTGATTTGCAATACAAATTACGTATAAAATGTGAAACAGACACCAAATATTTCAATGGTAAATATTTTTTTTACATTAAATGTCAAAATAAAATTATACCGAGAGTATGGCCCGAAGTCGCATAATATTCGATTCATCAAGACGGTTTGAAGATGGACAAATGCGGTAATATTTCAGATGCAGTTGTTATGGGAAACTATGACTTGGAAAACAAAAAAAAGAGGTGTGTTTAGAAGATTGAAATGGGGAAAAAGATTTGACGCGTGGTTGAAAGCCTATGTTGAAATTATTTCAAGAAAATTAAAAATTAAATGCGCAAATAAAAAGATTACCGGGTAAAAAATGATCAGAAATTAAAGAATATATTATTCCAAGGAGAAATATAGTTATATTAAGTTAATAGTCATTTGAAAACAAGAATATTACTCATCGAAAGTGTTGATGCGAAAATTCAAATCCGTACATTTTTTGGAAGAAAGAAATACATCCAGTGAAGCATTTTCAAGACCTGGAAAACACCGAGACGAGTTAAGGTACACTAGCGACACTTTCTAATTGTACGACCTACAGGGTAAAATAGAGCCCATATCTTTAACGTGGATAGTAGACGGATTTATGCAGTAACTGGCCGCTTCGAAATATGTAAACACAGATGTGCGGTCTCTCTGTCGGTTATTTTAAAAAAGCTTAGACTGGATTTATTAATGTGCGAAGTTGAATGCATCTCTTATGTATTTGTTATCTTTGCGTAGGAATAAATTTATTTGATGTTTGAAGTATTTCGAATAGCTGTAGTGTTATTAAATGGTTTTAAAAGGTATTTTCATTTTACAGTTGAACTATGACTAGGAACTAAACCAAAGGCATGTTAATTATACAATAAATAGCAATATCAATGGGTTTATTACTTTTATTCATTTTATACGTATGCAAAATAATAATGAAACTATCAAAATGGATCGCATGAAGACATTTAAAGTATTTAGCTATACTGAAATCAGTAAAGCACACCTCCGTTATGAATGAAACACTTTTTTCAATATTACTGAACACATGAAAAAAGTGTTTCATTCAATCTAGTTAATGCATTAACTAGATTGCGACAGCCCCTATGCAAGATACTAAACAATATAGTAATAAGGATTATTACTACTCCACTTTTCGTGAAGTGGGTGTTGCGCCAATTAATTTATTAAATGCAGAGAAATTTGTAGTAATTTCGTTATGACAGAAATGCATGTTTTGTTTCCCTGCAGCGTTACCCAAATATGCTTATATTTTTTAATCTAATTAATGTCATGATGATTCATATCATTTTTTTTAACTCGCTCCGGCTTCCTTCTTTAACATTAATAATAAAGGAGATATGGCGAGGATGCATTCAAAACCATGATTTTTATATCAGATTATCAGATATTAGAAGGAAAAGCTCTACACTCGTCAGAAATATTTTTTATTAGTTATAGTAATGGTATGTTTCCATTAATATTATAATAGCAAGATAAAATAATATTTCGATTATAAATTCCCTAGTTTCAAAGATTTTACCTCAAAAGTCTCACAATATTTTTTCAAAAGAAATACAAAATTTGAATTAGTGCTAAATTGAACAGTAGTGATAGCTATAAATACAAAATGCAGGTTTAAATTAGTATTAATGATTAGTTTATATAAATATTAATTATTCATTATGTTAATATCGAAAAAAGGAGCCGGGGCGAATTAAAAATAGTTATGAAAACAATCATTGTGAATCAATTGGATTAAAAACACAAACATATTTGGTAAAGCTGTAGGGATTTGTAAAGAAAACAAAACATCTGTTTGTATACAATATTATATTTAAGGTAAGTAAATGAAAAAATTCGAATTGTGCTAACCGAGGTAGGTCGGCAGGCATAAGTATGCGCCTTTGATGTATTTAATTCTCTCTATTTTATAAGATCAATGTTTTTTTCTATGTTTATTTACTGCATTCTTCCTTACATTTAAAGTAGATTTACTACAAAAAAACACCGAGACCGCACATCTGTCTTTACATATTTCGAAGACGGCAGTGAATGCATAAGTCGTCTACTACCCATGCTACACATTTAGGCTCTGTTTTATGCTGTAGGTCGTACAATTAGAAAGTGTCGCTAGTGTACATCACAGTTCAATATCAGAATCCGGACATCAAGATATTCTGGAAATACCACAGTAAGAAGGAATTCGAAAGAATAAAAGGGCCTGTACACTTCATTTTATAATACACATGTTGATTTAGAGACCAGAAATCATATCTAAAACGATATTCAGTTTAGTAGTAACAGTTTTAATAACGAAAATACTGTATTGATTTATGTTTGCTTAGTTTAGTTTTTGTTAATGTGCTTAAAGCTTCATTTTATCATTAAAGTCAATTGAATCATTAATTTATATAAATAGACGGTCATTATTTAGTATAATAGGAAAATTGAATATTAATCTATAATTATAAGAGTATAATTAAACGAATTAAAACTATTGGTTTCTGAACCAGAATTTTTCTTGTATTAAAAAAAAAGTTAGTAATCAGTATAATTGAGGTTTTCTTGATAAAACGACTATTTCACGACCCAACAGCATTCTGTCGACCATCATTTGACTTGGCGACAAGAGCATATTAAAGGAAATTGTACATTTTACACAGTGGTGAACCTGTTGAAAAATTACAAAGGAAAGGCGCCAAATAAATTTAAAATTCGAATTCATCCAGGTAAGAATTTTTATCTACGTATCGATCATTCGAACTCTTTAACGACCCTGATTTTGAGAGAAGATTATTATTATTATTATTATTTATTTTTATATTACAATGTATGAATTTGAATTACTTGAAAATAATAAGAATGGATTTATTTTAAAAATCTGTTTATTGAAGTAACTTATAAGGTATTCTTGTGGAAACGAAGAAGCCGGGGAGGTTTAAACAATGTTTATAAACATTTTATTACAGTTTTGTTATTAAGTATTAGCATTTGTCATGCTGTGCCTTAATACTATAAGTAAATTAACAAAGGTTTAACAAGCGCATAAAAGAGGACTAGAAATCAACGAAGCCAAAACCAAATACATGAGAATTACTAGGAAAGAATTGTAGAACAAGTACATAGAAACTGAGAAATATAGACTTGAGGAAATCAACAACTTTAGGTACTTGGGAACCATGATAAGTAATAAAAATGATCGCACGGAAGAGATTGGACAAAGGATACAATCCGGATACAGCGTATATGCCAAGGTTAAACAGCTATTGAAAAATAATTAGTAGACGTACGAAATTGAAAATCAATAAAACAAAATAATATGACCAGTGGAAATGTATGCGGTAGAGACACCGTAGTACCTCACACCTAGACAAGAGGAACGATTAAGAGTTTTTGAAAGGAAAATTATCAGAATTATATATGGATCAAAAGATATTAGTGGAGAGATCTTGTTAGTAGATTAATGAATCATGAAATACAAGAAATACTGGCAGGTGAAGACATAGTTAAACTAATAAAAGCGCAAAGGATGAAGTAGTATGGACACATAAACAGGAAAGGAGAACATTGAGTTAAAAGAAAGATCATGAAATGGAGACCAAATGTAAACAGAGCTAGAGGTAGATCGAAATCGAGACGGGAAGATCAAGTTGTGTGGGACTTAAGGATGATGGGAGTAACTGGATGTAGGCAAAAAATAAAGGTAAAAGAGGAATGGAGAAATACAACCGAAGAGGCGAACAGCAACAACAACCTATGAGGGAACGAGAACCCAATGGTACGGATTGGAATGTGTAGCCTTATATACATAATAAACCGAGGTAGCTCTTTGGAACCTGGGAAGCAGCCCCAGGTTCTGTTACTGATAGCCAACAAATTATTCTTATTATCTTCTTTTGGATTTGAATGAAGCAGCCTCCGCGTTCTTTCAGTTCCGAAAGTTGTGACGTCTTTACGTTGCTTTTCGATCCTTCCTAGACAAGGAAGCCAGCTTCTGCGTTCACCCTTTCTCAGCTGTTGTAAGTTTATTTATCCTCCAGGTGCATGAAATGATCTGAAAGCAAATGAAGCAACATCTATTAAATGTTAGAATAGATGCTGTCGTTGTTTTATTTGTCGTAATTTTGTTGAATTTTATGCAATTGGCGGATGAATAAACTTAGAACAGTTGAGAAAGACGGACGTAGAAGCTACCTGTAGATAGCACAGCTATCGGAATTGAAAGGACGTAGAAGCTGTCTCTTCCAGAAAGATAATAATAATAATGTGCTGGCTGTCAGTAGCAGGGCCTGTATCTCATTCTTATTTTGAATGTTTCCTTTTTACATGTTTGAAATTCTGTTCATAGAAATATAAATACGACTAGGATTCTGACTAATTCCTTATTCTAAATTTTTCTCCATTGCGCACTTGTTGGAAGTTTTTCCATTTATTTTTACTGTGGCTGTTTTGTAAATCCTCTTTGGAGCATCTACCATCATCCTGTTTACTTGAAATTGCCGTAAACATTCCCGCATCTTCTTTATTGGCGCTGTATTTTGCTAGATAATATTATAAACTAAATTTGCAATTTTTGTGATCTCAAAAATCGAACGTTTTTAGCTAACTCCTTCCCATGCAGTAATATATCACATTTTTTTTCAGCTAGTCTACCACTTTTAGTATATGTATTCTACGGATTTGCTATTGCTACATTTTGTCTCCTCTTTTATACTTTTACATTCCATTAGGTTTATTCCCAAAGCAATCAAACCAATCACAAACTAACCGGCACAAATAATAATTGCGCGTAGGCAACCATGATCATCTTATTGCCTAAACGAAATGACTGGTTGGAAGGTGTCAGTGTCTGTCTATGCAAGCACAAACATTGTTTCCGCTATCTACATTTCTTTTTTGGAAAAAAAAACGCTATGTATTTTATTCTGAGATGAAATATAATGTGCTTGTCTTAAAATATACTAACAATCAGTATACAATAAGTTGGTTCAACAGTTTTTGGGATCCGTTACTCTAATAGAATGATAATAATCAAACAATGCAACAATTGTTGTTGACTGATTCGCACACAACTGAAATTTAGTGAACAAATCAATAAATTTAACATTTAAAACTGATATCGTTTTTATGCGTAACATTTTGGGATGTAGGTTTTAGCTTTTTTATTTGGGGAATTCTATTGGAAAAAATATTATATCCATCTCGATTTATTCCATATTTGTCACTTTTTTTTTGTTAGAGAAGTGTCATGCTTACAAAAAGCTCTCCTCAGACATATGTTGTTTTTTTACTGTTATTTTTCCTGTAGGTAACATTGTCATGAAAAATACCTAAAAAATGTCGCTCTCTCGTGGAAGAATTTGAACAAAGGTAGTTGTATAAAAATATATTGTTTTCCTCTTATACAGCAAACACGTCGTAACATATGCCACTAAAAATCAAATTCATAGTGTTTTGGGGTTGTGTACTTACATCAAGGCTGTCAAGAAAGATTTCTTTTGTTCTATATAAATTTTATATTGTGTATATACATATTTCAATAGAATCAAAACAATTTAATATCTGTGTTATTTTGGTATCGTTTTACTCAGAAATGAAAATTTTTCAGAATCTTGCTTGATTACGCTCTTTTTTGAAGCGTAAGATGTGGTTGGCTTTGCTGAGTATTTTTCTGGCAATATTTAACATTTGCGTATAGAATAGTTGAAGTAGATATGTAAATAGCAGCTTCACTTTTTTTGTGTTTATTTTTATGTAAGTTGCTATTAATAATCAAAGTGACTCCATTTAAAGTGCAAAACGTAAATTATCATTTCCTTCGCTAGAGGTAGTTCGACTGTATATTTTTTCTATTGGTTTAGGTCCATGAATTTATTTAGGTTGCCAAACTAAAATCAATAAATAAAGAGAATACGGTATTCTGTCACTATGCTATTGCCTTATGTTGAATTAAAATGTAACTGTATTAAGTAGACATTAGATAGAAGGGGTTAGTTGTTCAATCTTCTTCTTCTTCTAAAATGGGAGGAATTGGTTTTGTTCCATGCTGGGAGCTTTGGAACTTTTCTGAAACCATTAACAGATTGTCAATTTATAAATCAAACTAAATTCATAGGCAGAAGCGGAATGCAGCGAAGCAAATACAAATATTTCAAGCGTTATTTAAAGATGATTTATGGCATTGACACTAATTAACAAAAAAAAAACAATTAACTGAAACATGCATGAAAATTGTAAGAAAACCAGAAAAAAGTCTACAAAAGCTGAGTGGTAGAAAGAGGCATGCATGAAGTATATTGAATTAAAGTTTTAGGTTGTTGGTTTTTAGAAATTCAAAAAGCAGGCAATATATACAAAAAGAAGCTGAATGCAGTAACTGCTCGATGGAAAACGGGGGAGAGTGATTCAATGACGTCAGTTTGGAAATAAGTGTATCTGAGGCAGTTTTAACTAGTGGACAGCCGAAAAATTTATGATTGATTGATAGTTGTTCAATCATGCTGATGTTTCACTTAGGTATAATCATGCTTGATAAACGAATAGCCAACGACGTTGAAAATGTAACCAAACGTGCAACGTTTTAATACAAAAAACCAAAATAACATGATTGTAGAAGAAGAATCTTTGCCTACAGTTGCACTTAACGATAAGGTGCATACATTAACGTAAATGAATTAATACATTTCTGCTAATAACTGTAATACATTTTTAAGAGGAATTCCTCTTAAGTATGTATTATAGTTATTAGGAGAAATATATTAATTCATTAATAATTTCACACCCTAAGAAACTTGCAATTTCTAGAGTCTAGTCTAGTAGATTCATATGGAGAAAACTAAGGTAGATCATCTGGAAGGGGCAGAAATTGAGGTAGAAGTCATAAAAACACGAGGTAGACCCCACCTTGGAATTTTTGGCCGTTTATTTTGGATGTATTTTATGGATTTTATTACCTATTATTATCAGATTCACACTCCTACAGGAGCAGGCGCGGTTAACTTAAAGGTTTGATCTTTCTATTAATAAACAGCATTAGAGAGTTTTCCTTCAGTTTTTCGATAACCTTCTTTTTGTACGCGTTTTATATTAGCTGCAATCATAAAAAAAAAAAAAACATAAAAAATACAAAATAAATTAGTATTAGCAATAATTATTTTACTGCAGAAACAATAACGCAATAAGTGTAATTGATCTTGCATTTATAAATAAAATTTCTAGGAGTTCCTTATACAGAAAGTGTATATCAGTAAATTAATGTCTTTCTCGGTCTGAATGGAGTAAAATTGTAAATCCTTTAGACGTGTGTCAAGATAATCTTCTAGGATAGAGAAGGACATAAGAAATTGAAGTTAGTAGTCCTTGCGATAGAGTCTTTGTTAGATTTTGGTGAGTAGGGAATGCGAAATTTTAATCAACTGTCAGTCTACTAAGCTGACGTGGTTGTGGTGAAAGAAAAGCGAGGGAAACGGATGCCCTGCGCAACATTCGCCCAAATTTAATTAATATTATTCTCTGTGTGATGTGCGATAAGGTGACAAACTCAAGTACCAAACAAAAGAACGTAATTTAGAAAATGTTTAATAAAATGTTATGCACGCTTCGTGTGTTAAAGTCACAAGCCGTCAATATAAACAAAACATATATCTGTGAAAGTTAATGCTCTTATAAATGGTGTATGATTGGTTAAAAAAAGTGAGAAAAAAAATCGCAAATTATCAGATTAAAATTGTACTATTATGTCGTGACGATTTTGAGTTATTTTGTTGCCGCTAACAGAGATTTTCAAGTAACCATTTTCCTTTTGTTCAGCTATAACTATAAATCGGTTAAGTTCGGTTAATAGTATAGATAGTATCAAATCTATATGGAAATAGTTCAGTGTTTCTGCTGGTAATGATAGCTTTGCTGTTTAAATGTACGTCCAGTTTAGTGCAGTTTGTGGTGAGGGGTCTACAAGAAGTTTGCAGTATAGACTTTGTGAAAGACACATGTACGTACGTGCATTATTTGCATTCCTTGAGCAACATACAGTGTGTCCACGGTTGGAGTTGACAATAGGTGCAATGGACAAAAATTGAATAGGAAAATAAGTCTTGCTTGGTCTGAATCCTTTTTAACGTTTGCTTTAGATCTTTTAAAATCCAGTTGGTCTTGGCAGCTGAGTCAAAACTGTTTTCGTTTCAGGTAAAGTACCCTTTCTGTTCGCAATATGCCAAAATGTTACTAAGAAATGCTGTCAGAATGAAAAGTTACGAGAGCATACAAATTTGCAGAGCCTATTTTGATAAAACCAATTGCTTGTTAATTTCGTTTCAGATGATTATTTTCGTTTACAGTACGGCAGTATGTTACTAACTAAGAAAATTTCGTTAGAGAAAAAGTTTTAGAGTTATGCAAATTTTTGGATTAATCGGCTTACTTTGATAATGACGAAGTTAGTCGGCGGAAAAACTAATCATGATTTTTCAAAATAGGCCAGTTAGAATGAAAATTTGCATAGCTCTATAGCTCTTTGCTCTAAGTATTTTTTCTTAGTAATATATAATAATAATAATAATAAAATCCAATTACAGGACAATATAGGTACTATGTACAATAGATTATAAAAAAATAAATAAAATAGAAGTAGGTCAACTAATGTAACTAAAGTTAACAATTAGTGTAAATATATATTGATGTATTGTGAATGAAAACAGTACTTTACCTGAAATGAAATTAACAAAGGATGGATTTTATGAAAGCAGGCCGATGACACCAAAAATTTACATGCCGTCATAACTTTTCATTCTGAACGATATTTCTTAGTGTAATAATTTAGGGTATATATTTTGGGTGTGAATAACTCAAGATCTCAATGGTGAATGCACATACGCTTTTTATTGTAAAAACAGGTAAACGTATACTATATATACAAGAAAACAATTAACAAAAGAAATACTCTAAGAACACATACGATGCACATACAGTGTGGTTCATACACATTATAACACCCCCTTCCATAATTGTGAACTTAAAAATTTTACACATTTTCGCAAATTTGAAAATTTAATTACAAGCAAAACCAATATCTTAAAACTAATTCTTATTCCTAGGTCTTAAATTATAACGACTGGAAGGAAAAGTGGAATCGGATGTAGTTGGAATATCAATTTCTGATTCTTGAACTGCTTCTGTTTCTTTATTACTCGATTCCTCTGTACCTTCCTTACTACAAGCGCTGGTAAAAGCAGCAAGAGGACAAGAACGGCGTTTGTCAACTTTAGGAGTTGATATTAATTGATTTGCATGACGTCGCAAAATCTTGTTCTCCTCTGCTTGAACATCATACAGAACATTACCCTCCTTACTAATTATTGTTCCCGGAGTCCAAGAGGAATTAGCAAAATCTTTAGCCAAAACGTTATCTCCCACTGTAAATTCCTTCTCTTTTACGTTTGTCTAGTTCAATTTGTTTAAAGGTATTGTTTTCAGAAATCTGGCTAGTATGCGGTATTAACAAATCAAATTTTGATCTTAAATTACGACCAAACATTAGTTTAGCTGGCGTAGCTTGAGTAGTAGCGTGTTCTGAATTACGATAATTAAACAAAAATTGACATAAGGCTCTATCAAGGTCTTTCCCGTCCTTATATGCCTTTTTAATAGCTAATTTGATAGTTTTAACGTTAATTTCTGCAGCACCGTTGCTAGACGGATGATACGGTGGCGAAAAAATTAAACGTACCCCATTCTTTGCAAGAAAATTTTTAAAATCGTAACTCGTGAAAGGCGGTCCATTGTCACATACAATAGTTTCAGGTATGCCAAAGGTTGAAAACAATCTACGTAATATGTTAATTACGTCAGACGCTGTTGTTTCAGACATTTTGAATACCTCGAGCCATTTAGATGTGGCATCAGTGACAACAAAAAATTTCAAACCATATATTGGCCCTAGAAAATCAATATGTAAACGTGACCAAATCTTATTCGGTCTTGGCCATGGATGTACTGCAGTTTTGGGAGGATTCGTTTTAAAACTATCACATGTACTGCACTTAGCACAAGTGTTCACGATGTCACTATCTAATGACGGCCACCAAAAATATGATCGCGCAATCGATTTCATTTTGTTAGTACCCAAATGCGAATCGTGTAAATCGTCTAAAATAAGTTTGCGTAATTTGGTAGGTATAATAACACGATAGCCCCAAAGTAAACATCCGTGCTGTAAATGTATTTGGTCTTTCTTAGACAAATAACTGTTTTCAGGATGAGAATTCGCCTTGCTATTTGGCCATCCATGTAAACAATAACCAACAATTTTATTCAAAATTGCATCTTTCCTTGTTTCATTTGCGATTTGTTTATATGTAATTGGTAACCCTTCTTGAATGTGGAATATATGTCCTAAATCATTATTAAGTGAATTAGTCTCAGGTAGTGGCAACCTAGACAGTGCGTCAGCATTAGAATTTTCTGAAGAGAAGTCTGTCAAAAAAACAGCCCAACGTTGCAACCTATTTGCCGCAATTGTTGGAATACCTTTTTTTATTACCAAAAATTGTTACTAATGGCTTGTGATCAGTAATTAACGTAAATTCGCGTCCAAAAAGATACTGATTAATTTTTTTAATTCCAAATATGATTGCAAGTCCTTCTTTTTCTATTTGAGAATAATTTTTCTCGTTATCATTTAAAGTTTTTGAAGCGAAAGCAATGGGTTTGCTATCACCAGAAGGAAAAACATGTGAAATTACGGCTCCTAAACCGTATGCGCTAGCATCACAAGACAAAGTAACTGGCAAATTCAAATCATAGTGGACTAATACATTGGAAGATGCTAATTGTTTTTTAACGGAATCAAAAACAGTCTGTGTTTGCTTAGTCCATTTCCATTTACTATTTTTTCTTAATAAAAGATATAAAGGGTGTAATTTGGTACTAAGATTATCTAAAAATTTCGCGTAATAATTAACAAGTCCCAGAAATGATTTTAACTGTGTTACGTTTTGTGGTGTTTTGATATTTATTATAGCGTTAACTTTATCTTTGCTAGTGTGTAAACCATCCGCATCAATATCGTAACCTAAATAAGTCACCCTATCCATAAAACAATTGCATTTATCTAATCTAACTTTTAATCCCATATGTGCCAATTTGTCTAAAACTACCCTAAGTCGTTCAACATGCTCGGTTAAAGTACGACCACTTATTAAAATATCATCAAGGAACACCGCTATTCCTTCAATACCCGAAAATATTTCATCAACAATTTTTTTGAAATATACTAGGTGCTGATGCAATTCCGTACGGTAACCTATTATAAGCAAATAATTCTTTTATGTGTATTTATGGTAGTTAGTTTCTTAGACTCGTTGTCCAGTTGAATTTGTGCGTATGCTTGAGATAAATCAATTGTGGAAAAAAGTCTACCTCCCCTGATATTTGCAAATAAATCGTCAATTTTTGGCAATGGGTATTTATTAATCTTTAAATTGGGGATTTAAAGTAATTTTATAATCACCACAGATTCTAATATTGCCATCTTTTTTAATTACAGGCACTATTGGAGTAGCCCAATCACTAAAATCTACCGGAAAAATAATATTCCTTTTAATCAAATTATCTAATTCTTGCTCTATTTTACTTTTTATAGAAAATGGTACCGCTCGCGCTTT
This sequence comes from Protaetia brevitarsis, assembly GCA_004143645.1. Classification (NCBI taxonomy): domain Eukaryota; kingdom Metazoa; phylum Arthropoda; class Insecta; order Coleoptera; family Scarabaeidae; genus Protaetia; species Protaetia brevitarsis. The sequence continues at coordinate 2,853,194 of RXPK01000284.1, read as the reverse complement.
TGAAAAGACTGGGGTAGCATCTTGTTTTAAATATAACTTAGCTTCGTAATTTTTGAAAGTACCAATGCCATCAGAAAAAACATCGGAATATTCTTTTTGTAACCGATTAATTATAGCTTTTCTATTATCAGTACTTATATTATTGACCGGTATAGTAGGGTTTACGGTAATATTTAATTTTTCCCGCCATTCTCTCCCAATTAATAGAGGACCACCACAGCGTACCACGTATAATTTAAGCATATTGCATAATATACCCCTATAACTAACATTAACATTTAAAAATCCAATACAATTAATGATTCCACCATTGTATGACCTTAAATGTATATTTTCACGAACTAATTTATGATTCTCAAACATTTTTTGGTAAGTATAATCGGAAATAATTGAAATGGCTGAGCCCGTGTCTATTTCCATAGTTAAAACAATATTATCAATATTTAATTTTACATTAAAGGGTGGGCAACTACCATTAAAACCATGGATGCGAAAAAGATTACTATCGGAATCGCTATCTCCGACATTGGTATTTACATTTTCATGATTTGAATCTACATAATGATTTTTGTTTCTAAAATTGTTAAATTTACTCTTACCTTTATTTTTGTTAGTACAAACAGTGCTAATATGGCCTCGCTTACCACAACTATAACATAAAGCAGACTTAAAATAACAATTCTGATGGACGTGGTTCAAGCGACCACAACATTCACATCTCTCCGAGGGCTGGCGCTTCTTCGCCGAAACGGTCGATTTGCTTCTACCTTGTACCGAAGACGTATTAGCTCGCATCGGACGTTCAGCAGTACTCATATGCCGGACTTCGTACACCGGCTGTCCTTTTCCCTCGCAATGTGTAACTTCTTTCTCTGCAGCTTCCAAACACGTGGCAATTTTAACTGCATCTTTATATCCCAGATCCTTCTCAGAAAATAATTTTTTTGTTTGATCACATCACTTCTTAAACCATACACTAGTTGATCTCTCAAATTTTCTTCCAAATTTTGTTTGAATTCGCAGGTTTTAGCTAGTGACTTAAGTGCTGCTACGTAGTTACTTATAGATTCATTTTCTTCTTGCTTCCGTAAACGGAACTTATGACGTTCAGCATAAATCGATGGCTTCCGTTCCAAATGATTTTGTACGAGTTCAACTAGCTGCTCATATGTTTGTAATTCAGGCTTGATCGGATCACATAAATCAACCATAAGTTCGTAGGTTTCATTAAAATAGGCACCTTTGCATCATCTTCAATATCGTTTACTATAAAATATTGATTCACACGTGCAATGTACGTATTCCAGTTCTTGTGACCTAACTGAAATTCGTTGATTTTTCCGATCGACATTTCTATTTACTTCCACTAATCACTCGTCGCCAATTGTAATAATTTAGGGTATATATTTTGGGTGTGAATAACTCAAGATCTCAATGGTGAATGCACATACGCTTTTTATTGTAAAAACAGGTAAACGTATACTATATATACAAGAAAACGATTAACAAAAGAAATACTCTAAGAACACATACGATGCACATACAGTGTGGGTTCATACACATTATAACACTTAGTAACATTTTAGGATACTATAAACGCAAAAGGTACTTTACTTGCATCGAAAACATTTATGACTCAGTTGCAGAGGCTTACTAGGTTTTAAAAATTCTAAAGCAAACGATAAATAAGTTTCAGACCAAGCAGGATTTATTTCCCAAGTATTAAATTCCAATTCAATTTTTTTTTTTGTGTATTATACCTATTGTCAACTCCATCCGTGTATAATAATGTACACCGAAAATTGGTTCACCCCCGCCTGGAGATGTCAAAATGTTTTCACATGTCGGTATATAACTTTTGGAAGTATTTGTTTATAAATAAGTACAATAAATACGCCAGAACAGAAATAAAATGGAAGTAAAATACATAATTCGGATATTTAAATGTCTCTAACAAATATGCATATCAATAATAATATTCCTAGAAAGGTGCAATATATATAGATGTCTACATTTGTATCCAATTTATCCGGCATTTCATTCAAGAAAAAAGGGAAGGATTATGCGTTAAAAAAACTTTAAATCTATATTGAAATAAAAATTAAAAGTGACAAATCAAGTTTGGAAATTGCTGATTCGATAAATATCAGTGTCTGTAGTAAAGAAAATTGTCAATTCTCAATTTTAATTTCAATATTATAAAGTCACAAAAAAGAGACCGGTATGCAAATGGATCAAAAAGCGTCAGGTTTTGGAGTGGCGGTACTTATATATGGAGAAATCCGGAACCATATGGAATATATAACACTAGGGCAACACACCACCAGCAGTAGTAGTATTCATGTGCCCGTAGGGCGTTGGAAACACTATCCAAGGGCTAACTATAGTGATATAGTGAAACGGCTTTAAAGAAATTGGCACCCTATCAGATAACCTTGAAACTAGCTTAGGATTGCCTGAAAAATCTGAAGACGCTGGCTAAATACAACAAAGTCACTTTTGGTGTGTGTGCCAGGAAGGGCACAAGGAAGGCCAAGGAATTTGCAAACAAAATAGCAAGAAAGGGCTCTTAACTGGATATAACCAAAACTGCGATACGTAGTGCAGTAACTGAGCAAACTAAAAAGAAATACCAGGCTCACTGGAACACTGGAAGGGCAGATACACAACAGACTGGCTTTCAATCGAATACCGCATAGAACGGTTAGCGAGTCTGTTAATAGGACAGAGTTGACTAAAAAAGTAGCTACATAGAATAAGCATCTTTAAAGATAAACTTATAGACACATAGTCTGTGCAAGAGGAAGATGAGACAATCTATTACTTTGAAAAATTACAAAAGGTCAGAATGTAAAAGGGAACTCTTTTTGATTTCTTCACAGCTGAAATAAGTCCGGAATAATATGATATGCCCCCAGGCCGTGCTGTTAAGAGAATAATGGGGAAACCTGACCTATACTCAGTGCCCAAAATCAATCAATAAGCCAAGTGTCAAGCTCACTGATTTTCGTTCGATTGGACGCTATATTATTCACACACTAGTGTTGCCAACGCAGATTTCATTATCAATCACAGCGGATCTTCTGCTTCACAATACGACTTCAAGCAGTATGTTTCATTCGTTGCATGAATAAAGCGCTTGTGCTTGAAGCAAATCTTTCACATTGCCTTCACGAGAATTAACGTGTAGTTATCTAAAAATTAAAATGTAATCTATTATAAAAGCCATGGCGTGAACGAAGCTGCTTGCTTCTGTCTACGAAAGTATCCGCTCAGGTGTTGAAAACGACTTTGAGCATTCTTTTTATTCATTATCTCATATCGCAATATTCACTCATAGCTACATAAGCAAATGAAACTACATTCATCTGAACACTATTACACACCTAATAATCAAAAGACGATAGCCCTGCGATAACCGAATAGGTTGACATCGGTAGGTGAGTTAATTTTAAAATATAAAAATGGAGGCTCTCAATGGACATTCTTACACACTTCACAATTTTGAAACGAGGATGAGTTGATGTGTTTGTTGATCTACAGAGGGTGCTCACGGTAGAACCCCCTGTTATAAGTATAAACTCTAACTCGCAATTAAGGTTTTGTTGGCATTATAATAGCATCACGACGGGACGATTTGGCCAGGATTTTTTGCTGAGGCGGCTCTCGCTGAAGTTACCAAATTAAAAGTTTTAATCATTCTTCTTTTCTTGTATTGTGAGAACGTTGCGTTAATGGTAATCTCTTACCCGCGCTGTTAAATTTACATGGAAAGTTAAGCAATAAATCGCATTCAATTTGCACAATTATATTTTTATGCCATTAACGTATTTATTATTATTACTATTATTATTATTAATTTTTTTCTGAATTTGTACTTCTACGAATGGAATATATAGGATATATTTTTAGGTCTGAAAATGAGTAAACTAAAATATAATTCAATTGTAACTCGAAGGGCTTGAAATCATAAAATTTATGTTCTTACATATTTAAAACCGATTTTTAAGGCTGTGTTTGCAAACACTAATTTTCATAACTGAAACGTGCTAAAATTTACTTTGGTGATATTAGAATACAATTGATGATATTTAAATTAGATTGAGTAGCTAATTTAAATATCATCAAAGTAAGTTTTAGCACGTTTGGTTTTTGTTTTGCTAGAATTTGCTATTGGGAAGATTATTATATTTCGCCATGGTTATTTGGCCAAAATAATGTCTTTTACAATGAAAAATAGTTGAAAATTATATAATATAAAACTTTCCTTTGACGAAATAATATATACGAAATGTAAATATATACAAACAGAAATAATGCGTACAGACATAGACAATAATCACAATGCGTAGTCGACCAATCAACTAAGATGCATATCAATATGTATAGTAGCAAATATAAGCGCTTATTTACAAATTTTGAACCCCAAGAGGGTCTAATATTGTTTCCAAATTGAAGGCGAGGGCAATGGTTATTTTCTGAACTTATGGTTTTTCCTGATCTGACTGTTGTCATAAGCCTGTGACTATAACATAACTTATTATCCGGTATTACATATTATAGTGTTTTGAACATAACTGTCAATTAAAGTGATTTGCATTTTGCATACGCATTTTAGTATTAAACATTAATACCAACGCATTTAAGAATATAAATCACTAGGTAACATGCGTACATGTACGCATGCTACGTAGTGATTTATATATACGTTGTCTAAGTACTACGGTGGTTCATAAGAGGAAAGCTATCAACCATATTAAATAATTATTATTTTATGTAAACACCTGTTTGTAAGTCTAGTATAATTTGGGTTAATTCGCATTAGTAGTCGTGGAAATTGAATATATAATTTATCGTCTGGCAACTAGGTTTCGACTCTACTTGAATGGGGTAGTGACCCAGTGTAATTCATTAGAAATAAATGAGTTAAATCCTTGGATACGGGTGTTTCTTAATAAAAAAATCTTCTGAAAAATGTGTTATTTTTCATCAAGTTAAATGAATTAAATCATATTCCTGTGGTATATCTGGTATCGAAGGGGATCTTCTTTACAAATCCATGTAATTACTTTCAATCTGAAAATATACAGAAGAAACGTCAAGATTGTTCAAAATTATAAGAAATTTGCTGTATATATAATACCTTGGTACATTTTTCTGTATGGAATCATACATGTCTCTACTGTTTCGAATATAATTATACACTTTGGATGCTGTGAAGGAAGTTTTTTCTCTGAATTTTTACGATGTGAACCCTTTTCTGCAACAACTGGATTGCCATTGCGAGGAAATCCCATTCTGAAGTGCTCTGGGGTGTCTGCAAGCAAATATACGAGGTATCTGGTCAAAGCATTGTTTAAATTTTCCTGTATTTAATATTTCGAACATTTTGAGGCAACTCTTCATGTCTGCAAAATGACAGTTCACACTGATATTTTAATGTGTATAAGTTGGTAGACGTGGTTGGTGGTCTTCTTTCTCTTATGATAGCGGAATATTTAAGTTATTCTGAGAATTTAAGAATCCAAATGTATACTGGATAATTGATAATATTTGTTTTGAACATTTCAAATAAGTATACTCACCTTGGGTAAGAGTTCTTGTACTCTTTATATGTTTTTGATATAAATTTGTTAATAAATTATACATGTTATTAATAATTACAGTTTTATTAATAAAAACTCATTTGATAAATTGAATTATTAAAAATTAAACTATAAATTCAATATTTAACAGAGATTTAGCACAATAATAAACAAGATAGTTGTTTAGGAGACACAAGACGTGCACCCATTTGGGTAACATATCCACGAATGAAAGAAAAATATATAACTACTCATTGGTTAGTAGGAGAGGAGATCACTAGTGCGCGTGATCTGGAATGGTGAACTCTAGTTATCTCGGGCATATACAGTAGTTTACAGCCATCTAGTGAATTGGGATTGTATTGTGTCTATCATTAAAGATATAAAGGAAGGTATCTGTAAAGAAAAGGCAGATTTAATTAGAAGTTTTTTATGTAGTTTTTTTTTTTTAATATTAGCCAGGCAAATCTATTATAAAAATCATAATAGTACATAAGCTTTGTCCACTGTCAAATTAGCACCAGATGAACTTCATATATCAAATTTTATGAAAATTATTTAAAATTGCATAAATGACGGATAAATTTTAATTAAATTAGAAAAGAACTGCATAGTCGTTGTCCATACCATACTAAACCTGCCTGGTTTCCGGATGAGAACCATTTCCATCATCCTCTTCCTAAACTAAAATCGAATTAAGAACGTGTATTGATGATTTTTTTTAATACTATTATAAAACAGCATAGTTCTTATTTTTGCTATTTCATAGAGCTGTGCAAGTCCTTTCTTTAGATTTTTCTACTTTTTTAGTGTAAGGTGTACACTAAGAAATTGAAATTTCTGTTTTTTTTTTAATTTACAAATTTATAAAAAAAAAGTGCTTTCAGTGCACGGAAAAACCAATTTGTTCAGGACAACTAAATAACCTCAAAACTAATCCAACAAAATATTTCGTTTGCCTATATTTAACTCAATATTTAGTTAGCTTAAACAAAATTTGGTATTATCAAACAAATCGGTTTTTCAGTGTATAAATTAGTTAAACTATGTATTGATACTTATAATTTTTTGGTGTACTAGTAAAACTAGGTTTATTTTGAAAGGGTGCCTAAGATATATAAAAAATCTAATATTAACTTGCACTTATTCAAGTTCCAACCCTTGTTAAAATATAAAATACAGAGAAAATGAGATTGAGGTCAGAGCCTCCTTGTAAATCACTTACACCAATACTATTTATTTATGGAATAAACGTTTACGTAAAAATGTATTAGATTTCAAATTTGTTGCTTATTATGAAAATGCAATCTTTAATGATTTAGGCAATATATAATGCTAATGTGTTATTAAAGCATATTGAGGAAAAGCAAAGCTGTTTCGCAAGTACTGTAATCAGTCACGGTTGAAAGAAAGATTTATGAAGGTTTAGGGGGGAGGATGGACAAATTAAAAGTAATGAAGATAATTTCGCAAACAACGAAAGATTGATTGGAATGAGTGTTCAGCCCAGAAGAAAGGAAACTTGCGGTGCTTTTGCAATAATCGTTTTGGAGAAAATTGAAGAGAAAAACGCACAGGGCAAATATATCTATATCTAAATATCTAAATAAAAATTTAAACAAATCAATGCTTAAAAAAATAACTATCCACCAAATTTTGTAAATAAACACATAAAAAATATGTTGATGTATATTAAATAAAATTAAAAGCAAAACTAAGTATAAAAAACTTAACAATAACAGTAGTGCAACAGAAGAAACACGAAAAAAGGATTTATTAAAACCATATGATCTAGTGATGTATAAAACTGCTTCTTTACGTTAGCAGCTACAACCTACTTCTGCTACTTTTGGTTAGCAGTTTGAAAAAGCAGCTGCTTTTTGTAACAGTTTTCCCTAAATAAACGTTAAACAGTTAAATTATTTCTACAACTTTGCACTCCACCCCAAAGTGTCTATGACTTTGACAATTTAGATATTGCCAATACTTTTTATCAATTTAATTCAAAAAAAAAAATGTAATACATTTTAGCTAAACTTATCAATTCACCTTTGATTTTTAATTTCAATTAGTTTTAAAGTCTTGTTTACTAAAATTGAACCACATTATGCTTTTGTTAAAATGTGTAAAAGCAATACATAGTTTAAAGAAAAGTTGTTCACCTGGTCAAAGAGTACGTGTCTTGTTGGGTTTTCACATATGTGTGTTCCATGTTGTTTGTCTACGCGTATTTTAAATTTTGATTTGCTAATAATTCGTCGCTATGGCAAAAAAAAGTTTTTGACGATTTAAAATTAATTATATTTTGAATATTAAATCAAATATGTATTTAAAAAAAAATACATGTGAAGACCCTGGTATTGTAAATATTATGGATAGTAATATATATGCCTTTGAATATGTTGTTAAAGAACAACGAAACGTTGCAAGTAAAAAGCAATGAGAAAATTTTAATTAGGACCTTAAATTCCCAAGATTATTGTAATTACATTTATAATCACATAACAGTAAGTTCAGCTGAAAACGGGTCATACATATGACTAGGTAGTTTAGTGATAGGAAACAATAATAGAAATACACGTCTATAGGAAATAAACCAATACAAATGGATTTATAGTGGCCCACTGAAATCACTGTGGACAACATAAAATGGCCGGCATTAATTTCCTAGTCAATACACTAAAATTCCCATTTAATGAGGCAAGATTTAACAAAGAATTGAAATTCATTAAAAATGTAGCGACCTATAATGGTTACTCTTCTATAGATGTAGTCCGGAGCGTAAAGAAAGTAATATAAACACTATTATAGAACTGCCATCACTTTAACTCTAGAAGAAAATCGCGACAAAAAGTTAATTAAATCATCTTTTCATCGCATTTCAAAAAGTTTAGGGCTACACGTTAAAAGAATAAAATTTGAACATTTGTTTTGTTTCTCGGAACACACTCTGAAATCATTTAGATAACGTGAAAGATAACCCTCACCCCAACAAAAGGTCATTTACAAAATCGGTTGTAGCGGTCATAAAATTTACATTGGACAAACAAAGCATACGACCAGGTTTAAAGAGCGCATAGCAAGTTATCGTTATGGTAGACTTGAATCATACAACGCTGCGCAACATATAAACGATACCGGATATAAAGTCGACATAGAAAACCCTGACTTAGTGAAAAATGTATAATGGTTGAAGAAGTTAGACGCATACGAATTTATATATATATATATATAAATTCGTATTTTATATATATATATAAAAACACATTCAAATAACTTATTTAATCGGGCGGTTACACCTCTACGTCACTTAAGTTTGATATATTTATGGAGGAAGAGAAGATTCACATTCGTCGATAATTCTTGGATTTCTGAAGGATCAAGTAGGCGTAGAAAAAGCAATCGTAAATGTTCCCTTTTTAGAGAGAGAGAGAGAGAGAGAGAGAGAGAGAGATAGCGGAGCTTGTTTAGATAATAGGTCTTTCTTATTTTTACGGAATTAATTCGAATTAATCAAATATGTAATGCAGAATGATCGTATATTTTATGTGTTTTTTATAAATTATTTACAAAAATTAAGTATGATCTTCTTCGGAAAAGTCACAGGAAGCGGCATTTGGTTACTTGTATTTAGGCTTCGGTTTCTATTTACAATTGAAATAAATGATCGCTTATCTAATTTAAGCCGAATTTGAAATTTATCGAAATCGACTCCTTTGCAAATAAATTGTAAGCGTAATAAATTGTTAGAGGTTGGTCGGAAGCGGTTACCTGTCCGTGAACGCGAACGGAAGAAAAAGGGAAACGAAGGGCAAACGTTTCACCTTAGAGGAAGAAGTGTTAGATCTCGCTAATTGTTCCAGACGCAGCACGGAGGAGACGAGGAGCACCGGGGTAGAAAGATTGCTAGACCGGAACAGATACGCGTATACACGTAATGCCGTTCCGTACGCCAAAGAGAAACGTATTTATTACCTGAACCTCACCGCATATTGACCCAGTGAATTATATACTACGTCGGCATTATTCGTTGTTGCAAGGGATATCGCCGGAGATTCAATTTCATCGGTCTAATGGCATAATGGAACACGTAAATGTGTTTGCAAATGATACAAATGCTCCTTGGCCTAATGATATTAGTTGAACTTACCTAATGTATTTTTTACAGTTTCATTTTAAAATAAAAGATTTGATCCGAAATTACTAAGGTTGCAAAATATTTTTGGATCTATTGAAATCTATTTTCTTCAGAATTTTAAATTGCACGTTAGTGTTACAAAGCAAACAATATTTCTGCAGAAGATTTTACAATTTTGGCCATCCCAATTTTACCGACGCTCCACTATGAGAATTCTCTTTCTGTTTATGACATGAACTATTCCGCACTAACCTTAGTAATATTTAAATATCATGAAAAGGTATAGAAAGAAAATATAAGCAGGGTGCTCGTCACACACATACACAGTTAGAGGGATAAAAGAAAACTCGAAAAGGTATTTAAAGTAGAGCTTTATACACATAGCTCGAGTACAGCCTTTACAGTTGAAGCAGTAGGCTGAAAGAAGGAAATATATGATATAAAATGTGTCGATTTTAGTTCAGGTGAGAATTTCTGTAAATTAGTGTATATTTCACACTCAGAAACGAAACAGGCAGGTGTTAAATTAAGCAAATTTTGCCAAAAGCAACAGACTGTGTGACCTGAACAAAAACACTTTCATTGTCGTTTTATGGTAGATTAATTAAACAAGCGTTTTAAGTTAAAATGAACAGGTATTATCTGTTATTTTAAACGAAAAGAATTGTCGTTACAAAAACATATTAAGCCAAACGTAAAATTGTGTTTCATTTGATCCCCTTTATGTTGTATCATTTTACACTACATTATATGGAATAAAATAACGTCATCCGATCCCTTGCAGTTATACGAATAACAGGAACGTTATGAAGAAAAGTGAGGTTAAAGTTTACCGAATTGTCAATGGAAACGAGTTGATTTTTGAAAATTATTTCATTTTTATTTTTTAATAAATTAAATATTTATTATTTAATTTATTAAATTTTTTAGAAACTTTTAGCTGTTAGTAATAATGACACTATGAAATAGGCAATCAAAAGGTACATGACATAAAAAGGTTATTTGTGTTTTTGTCGGAATAATTCTGTAATTGAAATAAACCCTCTCGAAAAGTGCCTATAAATTTATCGTAACTAATACTTTTTAATTCCGCGGGATGAATTCGCCCCGCTATATCTACTCGCCTTTCTAAATCGCCCGGTTCTAATCTAATTCCCGCTGCCGTAATCAAACACTCAAACCCTATTTCATTCGCATCCCTACGAAATTTAAGTAAATCTACTGGTAAAATACCCGAAATAACACACGCCGCGTCTGCCGAAATAGATGAATACGTGTTCGCGGCCCTAACTGTTAATAATCTTTGCGCCCCGATTAATTTTTTAGTTTCTTTAATTTTACACGCGTCTGCCCATATCGCCCCCGCGTACAACATTGCCGGTTCAATAGCGCCCCTATAAATAGTACCCGCCGCATTACCGTTTAAACCCCACGTAACCCTAGCCGATGCTCTAATTTTATTACTCATTTTCCTACCTTTCGCGGTAATATACTGAATATGCGCTTTAAAATTTAGTTTATCATCTAAAATAACCCCAAAATATTTAACAAATTCTTTACAATAAATTCTACCCTCCCCTAATTTAAATGTAGGCTTTCTTTGCCTCGGTTTGCCAAAAAATACCGCCTCTGATTTATCCGCATTAAAATTTAATTTATTATCTAAACTCCAATTTAAAATATTTGCTAAAGCCTGATTAGCCCTATTTTTTAGCGTATTATATTGCTTTAACTAATAAAGTAGTATCGTCCGCGTACGCGACTATCTCACAACCCTCTGGTAATATAATTTCAAAAAGACTATAGTATAAAATATTCCAATACCCCGGCCCCGAACGCGAACCCTGTGGGACAACCCTTAGTAATTTCCCTTGTAATACTAATACCCGGTTCCTCAACTATCGCAACTCTATCAGAAAAATATCCGCTAGCAATTCTAACTAAATTACCTGGGCAACTTTTACGCTTTACGCTTAAAATCAATTGAACTACTTCTTAATATTTTCGTAAAATTATTTAGAGGTAGATTACCTTAGGATACGGTGCTCACATAACAAATACAACCATTCATACAGCAATAAATATAAACAATAACAGCACATAAAACTAGAATATCTGTTCAAACATGGAAATACTAAATTTTCAAAGTATATTGGTTAAGGACAAGGATTTACTATTTTTTTACGCACACGATGGTTACCAGCAGAAGTGTGTGTAACAAAATTTTCGCGTGCCCGTAGAATAATCTGTTGTAAGCCGAATAATTTCGGAAGTAAATAATGGGCTGGTAAATATAATGCAATTGCAAGTCGAATTACTAAGAATTCAAGAAGAAAGTATTATTATTAAACTATAATAGGAGTGATATCTAGCGTACTTGCGTAGTTAGTAAGCTAGATGTAATCGGATGTAATGGTGTTAACTAACGTTAATGTAAAATGTACGAACACGATAAAATAATAAATCTTTTGAACCTCTAGTGGTTATTGTGTACGTATTAATGATACCTGCTACCAACAAATGATCATACTACATAAATAAAGATATGGAACTTCACGTAAAAGTATTCGAAACATATATCATAAAGGTATATATTTATATTAATCTACAAAGTTTTTAATAAACACAAAAAACACATACAAACAAGATTTTTATTATTCAATTTTGACTATATTGGAACACAAGCTTTTAAAGGGAGGTGACGTATATGATAGCCTCGTACACATATACTCTAAAATGTAAGGTATTAAGCAGCTTTCATTGATATACAAAATTTGACCAACGTTTCCTGTTCCTTGCTAGCACTTTTTCGCTGTTCCAAACCAATCATCTCTCCTCCAAGCACTAACCCATCGCGTTGTTCCACTTTTATATGATCTCTCTCTTATTCTCTTCCTCTGCGGCTATGTTTGCCTCTGGTCCTCCAGTCGAATTAAGTGTCCAAACAACTTTCGTGTTTCTCTATACTGCTTTGGATCGGTTTTAAATCTGTTCTTACTATACCTCGTTTCAAACTTTGTCTCTCCTTGTGATGCCTCGGAAGGTGATAATGATGAATGACTACAACATAAGGCAAATTATCACATTGTTGTAGCAAATCTCATATCTTCTTCAGTATGATGTGTACAAAAATTTTCCAATATGGCTTTATTATACTTATATTAAATGACTGCAATTTTGGTTAGTCGACCCTTATTTGATTAATAATATTTACTTTGTTACTTGAACAACATTGATTGGGCAAATAAACTCATTGGGTTAATACACCCAATTTAATAAATCAGAAGTAACAAACTAACATGATTTTGGGTAACCTTGGTTGTTATTAATTTTCCGGAGAAGGTTCACCTGCGATATCGCACTAAATTTTATAAACTTCACTTATGTCTCGATCCGATTATTCATTTTAGTTTTTTAATTCACTATTACATTTCAGTTTTTCACCAGAAGAAGGCAAATTATATGCGGAAACTCGTACTGAAAATATAATTTGAATATAATAAAATAAACTACAATTTGTAGTATTTATTTTCAACATTTCACTCATCAAAGCCTCTTCTTTAACATCCGTCGTTTCGTAGTGGCTTTGCTTCTTATATTATTGTGTACACAAGTATTATGCACAAAATTTAAGCTTGCACCGCTATACAAGTTCTCTTAGGAGTTGCTAATGATTCTAATGTACCAGGAATTAAATGGTTTGGTTTCACAATAGATCAATAAATTCCTGTAATAACATGGAGCATATTTCAATGTAACTTGTATAGTAACTCTAGTAACGGTATTCTAGATTTATCACTATTTACCAATCCTGGCGTGTTGATGTTATTCACGATTATTCAGTCCGGTTTATTCAATAAATCACCAACCCATTTTAAATTGTAATTTACGAATATCCACAAACGATAGATTTACCAATATATAGATATATGGAAATATAATTTTACTAACTACTAATATCCAACGCCATATCATTTGTCCTTAAATGACAGATAATGAGATAACTATTTATTTGGATGCATTAATGAATAATTATTTCGTTTTTGGGCATAAATAACTAATGCTGTATAATTGGTCCTACTAAAACGTTACAGGTTACCTAGTAGTAACTATTTTTTTCTGTGATAAAAGAGTTTGTTAAAAAAATAATAAATGTAAAGAAAAAAACTATACCCAAGTTTTAAATGCGAAATGTGAGACACGCATTACCAACATCACATGATATATGACAACACTTGATTGCACAAAGTGGAATTTTGTGACGCTGTTTTTCGGCAAAATAGTTACACAAAGTGATCACTGCGTATGCAAATGATAATTTTGCCAAAAAGACAATGGAGCTTTGGTTTCAATGAACTTTCGGAATATCTCTTCGGGTATTCAAAAACTGATATTCCCTAACTAGTCATCCTAATCAATGGAAACTAGCGCATGTTATATAGCGCTGACGAGAAAAGTATCCGAACGATGCGAGCATACTATAGAATAGACGAACCAATGACTTTTCTTTTACCCGCGCAGGCTTGAATCGTTGGGATATTTTTCTCTAGCTGTACATATTTGAAAATGATGCCAGAGACAATGTTCACTATTGTCGTATATTATCTTTTTTATGTTATTTGCCTAATTATGTAACGTTAAAATACGTATTTAATTAAACAAATGTAAATCTGTAAAATAATTAATCGTGTTTTCCTTAGTAGAAAAAAAAAAATCTTGGGAAAAATTACCCCTAATTATTACAGCCAAAGCAGAAATATATTAATTTGATATTTTAATTTTGTTAGTTTTTGAGTTTTCAAAATTATTTGACGAAATAACGAATTTTGTGTAAACTCACGGTTATCTTTTAATAAGATGTACATACCTCGGCGCCCCTTCTAAAAGTTTTCATTCGAAGCTGCATGGATTCAAATACAAGTATTTTCTATCTTAAAATCTGAACTAAAGTTTTTATAACGAAGGATACGAGTTAATTTAATGTTTGGTGTTTGTAACTTTGTAAAATTATCCACGAATTTTAAAATGTATCTTGTTGTCGAAACTTGTTTATCTCATTTCAGTTTATTTTCTAGTTTTAATCCAAGCTTCTTAATTAAAACTTCTTTCACCGGGTTTAGCTAACAAAAAGAAGAACCGAGTCGGGCAGAGATAATTGCCAAAATATGTATCTCTAGTCAGAGCATAAAATCTCAATTCGAACCCATGTACAGATACAATGTTACTAAATTCGTTTCGGGTGCGTTAGTGATTGAACGGAAAAATCAACTTACTGACTTTGATAATTCAGAGCAGTTAACTAGTAACATTTAGGTTGCCTACCTCTTTTGGTCAAGTGATTTTCGGGATAATATGAAGACTTTATATAAATCAGCTTACTATTATGTAGGTATGTACATACGTACTTAAAGCCTATATTATCGCCATGTTCTGTGATAATTGTAATAAAATTTGCAAATGTAGCGCATTATGAGACTGGATGTGAGCGTTTTCATTACCCGAACAACAATAGAATATTTGTAGACCACATGTAGTCAGTCACACTCACGCACTAACTCTGAAAATGACTGCTTTCATATATTATTAGTACTTATTGGCGAAAGGATCGCTAATGTGAACATGATATATTTTATGTCGGTGGTGAAACTAAAAGACTGAATATTTCATGGAGATTCTAAATTAAATTTATATCTACAAGGTTAGCCTAATTGATTTTTCTATTTTTATTTCCAGATACATCGAAGTCCGTCAATTAAATGAGGTGAGTGCTATTATCTACACGTACAAGTACCTACGTTGTTATAAATACCTTGTTGTAAGGAATGTCTTACAAGGAGTCTATAAATTTCCAGATGTATATTTTACTTACACACATGTTTTTATGGTTTTGTCAATCGTTGTTTTTTTTTATAAACAGGTATTATTCTCTTAATTAAATATTTTATAGAATTATTGGAAAACTGAGAGATGATACTTTGATTTTAATGTTTTATATTATAGGTATTATAATAATATCTAACATTGTAATTATGACACTCTTTTTGACTGAAACCAGCATCTTATTACTTCCTATAAAAAAAAAAAAAAAAAACATTCAGTACCAATTTTTCATAAAATACCAGTATTTGTACATAATAAAGTTGTGCATTGTTTTGGACCCTTCGTTCCTCCTATTTTTTGGAAGTTGGTCATAATATTACTCTAGTCTTTAAACAAATTTGGCATTCTAACATCGCGCGTGATCAACTACTGTTCTGTTAGTATTATTCTCTTGTTTCAAAACCTCACGAACATTTATATCGCTTCAAATTACATAATTGCTTGAAGCCTTGCATTTACGAGTATTAGCTGGACTTTATCTTCGGCAAACTTTGCTTTGATTGCGTTGACCGCGGTTTCCTTGTGTTCAAACTTTTCGTAACAGGATTCGCTTTATTTTGCGATCACAAACTATTTTGTCCCTTATCGGGATAACAGAAAACGCTTTGTTTCTTATAGTGGTTATTTTGTTATTACTGCGTCGCCTTGTATGTCTCCAAATATAGTTTACTTCTTTCCTGCGCCTACAACGTATGCACAGAAAAATAATTTGCTCACGGAACGACATTTTGTAATAAGCATATTGTGGAAGTATTTACCACAATTGTGGATCAGTCATGTCATTATATGTCTAATGGCATTTTAAAATTATGCTAACAAAAATGTAGCGTTTATTGTATGTAGTTACTAATGTACTAATGTATTATTTGTTTTGTATTTTTTGAACTGTTGCCACAAATGTTTAGTATGAATTGAAAGGGCTTTGTGTAGCGGTTAATTTAGCATAAGCAAAAAATATAGGCTGCTATTAAGAAAAATCAAGTTACTTGGGCTAAGCAAATGTTTAGTATAAATTAAAAGGGTTTTGTGTAAGGGTTGATTTAACGTAAGCTATTTAAAAAAATTAAAAAAGTTGCCGTGGACTAAAGTTAAGCAAATGTTCAGGACTATAGTGGACCCTGTATATAATTATATCAATTTTAATTTCACTGTTGTATCAACCTAACTGTGTATGTAGGATATTTAAAATATGAATATCTAAAACAAATGCATATATAAACTATGGCGTGTTAACCGAAAGCTTCCAGCAGGGCCTTTTTTACAAAAGCGTAAATAACACCGTTGTTATTACAGATAGGCATAAAGTAGCTTATATAAAATGATGTTATTTTTCTTCGTAGAATTTAAAAATGGAATAATACATAGGGTGTTGTGTTTAAAATAACGAAGTAGGTATGCGTTCTCTTACTTTTAGAACAGCATGTATTGTCAAAAATATTTTTAGGTTATGCTGCATTGAATTCTGTAACACTCACTTTTTCTTAAAATCAAAAATAGAACCGTAATCAAAGGTCCAATCTTGGATAGGGCACCTGTAGACTTTTCTCAATAATTTAACGAGTGAAATACCGTTTGGAATAAAAAAGAACATGATTTTAGATGATGATCACGCCAGGATTAATTAAAGACGCACTGAAAATATAGAACTGGATTAAAAGCACAACGCCATCAACAGAGTAACACGTTAATTTATGCCGAACCCTAATTTGAAAACTTTTTAAGACTTCATTTTGGGGATCGGCACGATGCGATCTCCTTTTCCGGTCCTATTTAAATGCAATTAAAAAACTTCCTGAAACAAAACTTTAACGATTGTAGCCATTAACAGTAAAAATATTTGCCGAGATTGTCCGATAAATTACTACGTGCCTGTATATAATTCCGTGCCATGAGATTTTAATTGTGTGAAGGAGGGTCCACTCGAGGGTGGGAAAGTAAAAGGGGGTAAATAAACGGTGTACCGGGGAAATAAACCTTACTTCTTTGTTCTCGCTCCCGCATACTACCTCGAATTTGTTGTAATAAAAATAAAGGTCTGGTTTGACGCGATAGTAAAGGATTTTAACTACTTCTTTGCTCACGTTTTCGCATACTGCCTAAAATTTGTTATAATAAAAGTAAACGTCTGGTTTAGCGCGATAGTAACGGATATTAAGGCAGCTGTTAAAAAGGGTTTTGTATTAAAGGCGAAATGTTTTCGTATACTTTAAGCGTGCATATAATTTTACGTATTCGGTTTTTGCACATAATTTTGAAGGAGAGACTAAAATGGGCATTGATATAACAAAAAAAAGAGAGAAAATCTGACACATACGCACTATGAATTAAGCTAGTTACGGTGAACAATGAATAAATTTTTATATGACGTGTTAATATTTCATTAAGGGAAACCATTATTTTCCAAAGTTTGACGATCTATTTAAATGAAGCCGTTTAGCGGTAATCTGTACGTTGGGGTGCATGTGGATAATTTCATTGAAATGTAAAAATGTTTGGGTCCTGAATACATTTGGCGTCAGAATTTGTATGAAAGTTCGTAATCTATTTACACTCATCAAAATTCGGATTGCGTTTGCCCAAATACGATGTTCCAAGGAAGAGGGTACGAAAAACGATTTGTGAACGCTGCATGAACTACAACGAGAAAAAAAGTTAGTTTAAGAATATTCTTTTTGAAATGGCATGGAAGATATGCACCTGTAAGCCAATAATTATTGTTAAAAGCTAAAAATTGTAACGTAATGATTAGCTGTGGGTGATTCTAGAGTATTTTTTGACAAATAGCTCTACGTATCAGGCAATTATTTGTGTTTGTAGGGATGATCATTGTGAGCAAGCTTGTTCTGCCGAATAAAAAGCTTCAAACAAAGAATCTTAGTTTTGGCGGATGAAAATGTGTCATGTTATTTTAATGTGCGGCAGTAAAAAGAAGCAGTTTTCTCATTTACATTACTGAATTTTAAAGTAGTGCTTCTTTAATACTGTTGTGTATTTTTGTCACTGATTACACTAGTTTACAGCCATTTTGCAAACTAGGTGCGACTATTGTTTCAGTACGTAATTTGGTCCGCTAAACTCGAAAATCGTATTAATTTTTTTATGGATTTGTTTTCGAGATATGAATTTTTAAATTTTCTTTTTGATTTTCTCGGAGCTAGTTTGATTGTTTGCACTATATCTCGAGTGAGGCGCGGTCCTTCTGATCGCAAAAGATTCCAAATCAAAGGCGATTGAATAGCCAACAAATGTTACTCTCACTGTTTTTGAATTGCCTTAACAATGGATCACATCATAATCCCTGAAGTAAAATTCTTGACGATGGATTACTAGAATACCCAACCAGCCCATTTAGTCGCCATAACGTATTTGTTACCTGAAAGGTTTCCACAAAGTGAAAATTACTAGTAGCTGTTACGTTCTAATTACGTGATATATCCATAACTACTACCAAAATGGGGAACACATATTAGGTTCTAATTACGTTATGGCGACGTAATCTTTACTTTTATAGGACGTAATAGTTACGTAGTCATAATGTGGCGGATAGTAGCTGCTACGTTGCTGAAACATTCCGGAAAAGTAATTTTTACTTTATATGGCATTGCAATTATGTTACTGTTCCTTTTTCTTCGTTTATACCTTTTTATAACATATTCACTCTAACTGTTGTTAGAATGAATAATATAATGGTCCATATAAAATAAATATATCTGTAAGACCACTTATTGAATTGTGAATTTTGTATCAATGACGACATAAAATTAAAAACGTATACCATTTTACTGGTAAATATTAATGTGATAGCTCTTAAAAATAGGCTCGCCTCCAATGCTATGAAGTTTAATTGATAAAAATGATAAGTGTTAGCAACTTTTTTTTTATTCAGCATATAGGTTAAGAAATGTACGTTACTCTGTTCTTATTAACTAAAAATATGAATAGTAAAATTGAAAATTTGGATCTGTGTTGGGTTGGAATCTTGTTTATTTTATATACTGTTCCATGGCAATTGTATTATAATGGCGCATCCATTTTGTTTCACTTGGCATTTACGTTTCCGTATTCAAAGTAATATATACTAGAAGTGTATAACTCTGAAGTGATATTTACTAGATGGTAGCAGTTAATACTATCCTTTATCATAAATATTACGTGACCATCCTCTATTAAATCTACTTTCAAGTTGTATACGGGCTATTCCACGTAATTGGTTCATTAAAAGTTTATGATGTTCTACTATTTACTTACATTTACGTCACAAATACGTCAGTTTTCATTAACTATTCCTATAGCTACATGTTGCCGTTTTTGAGATATTTAAGATATTCTTTTTTTTTTTAGTAATAATCACTGCCTCATTCAGAAATTAATATCTCGGTTAATACTGCAAGTAGAGACTCTAAATTTGCTATGGTATGAATGTAGATATAACTCTAAGAAATGGTATCGCACACTTCGCATTCTAACATACAGGGTGGTTCAAAACCGAGAAACAAAGTGACATATTTTCGAATGCAGAAAACTCAATTTTCTTAAATGGAACACCCTGTATTTTAATTCGAAATTGCGAAGTAAATATCATCCCCTATCATTTTGTGTTAGCACTCCCTATACCTAGCTTTAATAGAATTTGAGATATGAGCAACTCTTTGTTGAACAATCTAAGTAGCTCTATTAGGTTTAAATGTTCGCAGATGGCTCTGACTTCCCAATTTCGAATTGAAGGGAAAAACGAAGGGTGTTCCATTTAAGAAAATTGAGTTTTCTGCATTCGAAAATATGTCACTTTGTTTCTCGGTTTTGAACACCCTGTATGTTAGAATGCGAAGTGTGCATACCATTTCTTAGAGCTATATCTACATTCATACCATAGCAAATTTAGAGTCTCTACTTGCAGTATTAACCGAGATATTAATTTCTGAACGAGGCAATGTTATTACTAAAAAAAAAGAAAATCTTAAATAACTCAAAAACGGCAACATGTAGCTATAGGAATAGTTAATGAAAACTGGCGTATTTATGGCCGCAGAATCCAAAAATGAAAAAAATATATCATTCTATTTAAAATAACAAAGTTGACATCCATTTCCGGTCAACCGGAAGTGATATTTTGGTTAAAGTATTTTATAGTTCCGATCGAACAGATACTGGTACCAAAATCTCAAATGTAAGTAAATAGTAGAACATCATAAACTTTTAATGAACCAGTTACGTGGAATACCCTGTATATAACGTAATTAAACTCACTTTGAAGTAATATAAAGATACTTATAATTGAATTCACTTTCAAGCTCCGTGTGTAACTTTTAGCTTCTTTATAACCTCAAAGTTACAATAACTAGTGATTGGCCTATATAGCGGCGGCGCAATATTGGTGGAACATGTTCAAATTCAATTCAATTTTTTTTCTTGAGACGATACTTATGTTATAGAGACCAAATTTATATTAAAGTATGTAAAAATATTTAGGTACCCACTAGAGTTTAACGGGCGAGATAAAGACCTATTACTTCCGCTTACAAGATGCAGTAATAGATAATAAGATCACAGCGTTGTAAGGAGCAATAGGAAAATGTAGTTTTTTAATTTAAAGACGTGATTTTCTTTTATAATCTTTCATATTACTGTCATAATTTTGATGAACCAGAGATAAAATATATATGCATAATAAAAACAAAAAGATAAAATCCGCATATTGTGTTTTAACGTTATTATTAGAGAGAATGGTTAATGGTTCTGCTCAGCGCGGTGGACGAGATATCAATACAGATCTCGGGAAATCGTACCAGTTATACGTCATCGAAATCTCAACGAGTCTCGATGACGTATGCCAAGTGTATCGAAGCTTCAATAAGCTAGCTTGGGTTAAACCCTACGCTTATATTGCACCTAGCAAAACCACTGGTTATCTAAATACCTTTAAACTCTACTACTTTATAGTTAAATTTCCTATAAAATTGTACATATTTGGAATGGTTACTTTAAGGTGGTAGTGAAATGTAACTTTTTGGTTAAAGGTACATATAGTCGTCCTAGGAAGTAATGATTACGTAACTGTAACATAAAAAAATGTCTATAACTTTGGTAGGTAATATCTGCGTGCTGCCCACCTCAATTTTATATTTTATAGGCCTGATGAGGATTGTGTTTTTGCAAGTTCTATTGTTTGCAATGGAAATATATTTGCTCGCGGATATGAATTGCCTATGCGTTTGTTCTGTATTTTACAGTGCACACACTACTGTACAATCAGTCGTGTCCTGGCTTCTCTCCATATTTATACGTATGTTGAAATTGACTAGCATGAGAATTTAGTATCTTTTTTGTTTGTCCCCTTCTTTGGATAAGATGGAAGCATCTTTCAATAGAAAAAAGGAATGAATTCGGTATTTATCCATGAATTTTCTTGATAAATACCTTGTTATTCTCGTAAAAGTACAAACTATATGAAAAAAATACAATGTGGCCATATTTCTACGATTTCTATTTTTTCCCGGCGATAGAGTGCATTATTAATTTTTCATATTGGCCAAATGTAATTATAGCGATTGCAAAATAATGTTACTAATATTTGTTGACGGTTCAATTATCTTTAATTTGGCACCTTTTACAATTAGATCGATCGTTCCTAACTGAAGGGATAATAATAATAATAATAATAATAATAATAGACATTTATTTGCCCAACAGGTTAACCCCAATTAAGGAACAAAAATATATATAATATGTGAATACATATGTGATTACATATAACAAACATATAGAAAAAGTTAAATACAATAAGAAAAATAAATATACTATTGTGCAGTAGTTCCCAGGAAAACGTCTTCGTAGTAGATTTCCGCATTCCGTGTCATGTGGTAAGTGGTGCTCTAAGTAACAGATTAGTTCTTGGCGTTGGCATGTTGAATGTAACAGAATGACGAGATACAATTCGTGGAACGTTGAAACTTAAAGCTGACAGTAATGCGGGAGAATCAATTTTATAATTAATAAGTTTGTATAAATAACGAGCACTATGAACATTACGTCGATGGCTGAGTGGACGCATTTGATGTAAATTTAGCAGCTCCTCATAAGAAATAAACCAGTCCGGATAAGTTCCATTTGTTTTGAATGATAAAATCTCAGAAATCGGACGTTGAATACGCTCTATAAGGAATCTGTTGAGAGGCATAATAAGGGAACCAAATTATAGAGCCGTACTCCAACTTAGGAAGAACAAAAGCAAAATAAAGAGATTTCAGAAGTGCGATATCTTTAAACTGTTTAGATGTTCTAATGAGGAAGCCAAGCATTCTAGATGCAGATAAGCACATACTTTCGACGTGTGAAGAGAAGGACAAATCAGCGTCAAACATAACTCCCAAATCTTTGATAACATTTAATTTGTTTAAAACACGGTCAGCAATAGTGTACATGAAGTTATGTGGCTTAGTTTTTCTAGTAAATGACACAGTGTAGCATTTGTCAATATTTAGTACTAAGTTGTTAGCGTCAGACCACTCAAGTAAAGTGTTGATATTTTGTTGCAAGGTATTTGCGTCATCAGGACCAGATACACAGCAGAACAACTTGACATCATCAGCATACGCCAAAACGGGACAATTCAGGGATTCAAGAAGATCATTAAGAAATATATTGAAAAGTAATGGTCCAAGATTGGAGCCCTGTGGAACACCGCTCGTCAATCGAAATTCAGATGAACAAAATCCGTTATAAAATACGTAGTTAATTCTGTCAGTTAGGTACGATTGAATCAACAAACACAAGTTGGGAGAAAAGCCAAAGGAATCTAATTTATGTAGTAAAAGTGTGTGATCCAAAGTATCAAAGGCGTGCGAAAAATCCGTGTACACTGTGTCCACTTGTCCCTGTCCGTCCATAACTTCACTGACAAACTGCGTAAACGTAGCTAGATTAGTCACAGTAGACCGTCCCATCATAAAGCCGTGTTGTTGTGGCGAAATAAGTTGTTGTATTTTAAAGTATATTGTGGAATGCAGATATTGTTCAAAAATTTTAGCGAAATTATTTAAAATGGAAATAGGTCGATAGTTTTTGATTTCAGAAGAATCCCCTTTTTTAAAAACAGGGATTACTCGAGTTCGTTTCCACTTATTCGGGAAAGTAGAGGTTTTGATGGCTAAATTAATAATTACTGAAATCGGCCCGCTCAAAACATGACAGGCTTCCCTAATAAAAAGGCTGGGTATAAGGTCTTCTCCAGTAGTTAACTTTTCAGGAAATGAGGCCATAGTAGTCGATACCATTTCTTCAGTGATAGGATTGAGGTAGAAGGTCTGAGTATTTAAGCACGTATCTGGCAATGTCGAGGGACGGGTGGCACCGTAGGCAGCAGAGAAGTAGTGAGCGAAGGCATCAACAATACTGCCAGGTTCTTCCAGATCAATTCCATTGTAGGACAGCTTGCCGGGAATACGTGAAGTGCCATTTCTAGACCGCACAAAAGACCACAGTTGCCTCGGGTCAGATTTAATAGTAGATTCAACTCGTGAAATGTACAATTTATAAGCGTCACCAATTTGTGCTTTTGTCAAGGCTCTCAATCTTCGGTATTCAAAAAGAAAAATTGCATCACCCGATAACATCCATTTCTTTCTATAAGAATCCTTAATTTTTAAATTGCGTTTTATTTCATTAGAAAACCAGGGCGGAAAGTTGAGTTTAGACGTTGAAAACTTAGGAACTGATTTATTCAGAACGGAATACAGTTTGTCGTAAAATTTATCCACGGCAACATTCACATCATCGATGATATTCAGAAATGCCCAATCCACAAGCAACAGGTCTTCATGGAGTTTTGCAAAGTCAGCATTACGGAAATTGTATCGAGCTGAAGAAACATTAGGTTGAAAGTCAACTGTTCTCGAAGAAGAAATAAATTCAAGTGAAATAAATAGAGATGGGTGATAAGCATCTTCCGGAACAAATGGCTGGTCCTCATGCGTTACTTTGATGGAACAATTCAGGTTAGACAAAACTAAATCAAGAAGTCTATTGTCTCTGTTTAATATATTGTTCAACTGTCTAAAATCGAGAATATTACAAAATTCAAGAAAGTAGGATACTTGGGAATTATATTGGTTGTTAGCAACATGATTAAGATACCGAGGCAAATTAAAATCACCAATAAATATTACAGATTTGTTAGAGAGAAACGCTTCTGCAGCATCAAAGAAGACTTCAAAATCATTATTTGATAAGCTAGGCGGTATGTAAATAACAGCCAAATAAAAAACAAAAGAATTCCTAGTACATTTGCACAAAATAAAATCAATTAAGGGAGTAGGAGCAGTAATGTTCGATACATCTATAACTTCAAATGAAATGGAATTCTGCAGTGCCAATAAAACACCGCCTCCCGTATCTCTACCAACCATAGCAAAATTACGATCACATCTAATCACACTGTATGAAGGCAGGAAAAACTCTGAATTATTAAATGAGTCATCAAGCCAGGTCTCGGATATAGCTATAATATCGAAAGACAAGTCACTACAATTGGCGTAAATAAGATGTGACTTAGAACGAATACTACGAGCGTTCTGGTAATAAATTGTTAAGAAGTCAGAGGTACCTGGGTTAGTGTTGGGCAAAATTAGTTTTCCGAGGGCACGATGGAGGGAATACCATTAACATATTTAATTTTTAAGTCAACTTCACCATCATCTAGGCGACGCTGCAAGTCACTCCTGACACTACGATATAGTTCACGCTGCATAATTGTGCGATCTCTAGAGAACTGGACGTCAGTCCATCTATCATCAGCTTTTATTTTAGTTGATGCCTTTAGTAGAGCAGATACAGAAGCAATATTTAAAAATTGAACTTGAATAGGGCGAGTACGATTAGCAGTTGTTGGATCAAATTTACCTAGCCTTAGTACTTTAAACTCAGATACATTAATATTGGCAAAAGAAATGAATTCCTGCACTAAAGCGGAATCAAGATTAAGTTGCTCTTTATTAGTATTGCATTCAGATTCTTTGCAGCCATAAATTATTACATTGGTTTTACGTCTCTCACGCTCTGCTATTTCCTGAATTATTTTTTCAGTTTCAATTAAAGAGGGTACCGATGATGTAGGTGCGGCTATAGACAACTTTAGAGTTTGTATTTCTTCACGAAGAGCGACTACTGCTGATTTGAGGCTATTTAAGTCATTACCTAATTGAGCACAAGAATTACAGGGATCAAAAAAATCAGAAATTCCTATCTCGAAAACGTATCCATAGAACACAAGAATAATGCGATTTTCGAGTTCGAGACGTAGGAAAAATATAGTGGCACCTCATTTGCAGATTTTTTTTTCCATTTGTAAACTACTGTAAGTCATACATTATAAGGCTTGCGAGAATAATCAGAACACCATTTCTGTTGTGTGTGTTTTTTTTGTTCAGATCTATCTACTATTATCAATATACACTAAATTTATCATAGGTATATAACACAATGCTACGCTCTCCTATTTTTAAAATTAGAATTTTTAACTGGGCCAGAAAACGGCGCTACATGTATAAGGCGAAGATCATGGATGAAGTATGCTTACGGTAGTACAGTAGTATCAACGCATTACATATCCGGTGTGTAGTGGCGCTACTGATGCGGCGAATATGTTATCTGTCCAACTGTCATTCGCTTCGTAATTACATGTACAAGCCAACTAATCACTAATGTAGTGGCGAGTGGCGCTCGTAAACACGGGATTGGAGGATTTTGCCAGTACTAACTTCCTATCTTCTAAATCTAAAGTGGTAGATGTGTTTCTCTCTAATGGTAGAATCAAGTGCCGTGACGGATAACATGTTAGATAGCTAAACCGCTCATAGAGGGCGCTTCATCGATACACAATAGAAGTTTCTAGTGCGAATATACTAGAACATTTAAAAAGGATTTGCCCCGGCCTAGAACCCGAGTCGCGAAATACAAATACGCCCGTGAAGGACACTTCTGCTAGGGAGTTCTATAGAGACAGCCAATGTGGAAATAAATAGTGAATATGAATATAAATAATAGTATTTAAATGAATTTAATTTACTAAGTGTTTTAGTAGTGCTTTATTAGCGTTAATTTATTTTAATTAGGCTTAAGTGTACAAATAAATACTTTTCATTTAATATGCCGCTTGTGTTGGTTAACTGAACCCCGAAAGCGTTACAATAATTGTTCCCTTTGCTCTAGAAATGGTACCACTACACACATAGAGCGTTTTGTTAGAGAAATAAAACAATAATGACGAAGGGGTGTGTTTGAAAGGTATTTTTTGTGACAGAGGCTATGTGGAAAGTAATGTGGACTTAAATTGAGGGAAAGATAATTTTGGGGTAATGCGTATATAAAAACTGGTCTAAACCTCTACACCTTCAATAAATGTGGCTTAGTTTTTCTTGTAGAATTTTTTGATTTTTGATGCGGCACTTACGAACGTCAAAGCTATTGTTCTGTATAAAGTATTGTATCGTAAGAGGCTGAGGATAACGTCACTTATTCTTACGATGAGAGTAGCGCTGTAAACTACATTGAAATTTCGAATACCTTAATGACTTCCACAAGATCTGTAACCACCTAGGAAAGGCCACAACTTCGATGGAGATCGACAAATATCTTAAGATAACTAATAAATTAACATAAATTAAAAAATATATATACTAGGCCTCAATTACAATTAATTTTGAAAACAAATGTCTGCAAGAAAAATCGAACAAGTATGGATGGTGTAGCAAACAAAATGTACATTTTAAATGAAGAGAAGAGAGAAAAAAAGAAACAAGTAATCGGCAATTTTCTGTAACCTGCAATTTCGTGAAAAAGAATGATTCAAAGGTTTGCAGATAGGAATGTTGGCAATCAATATCTAAGATTAGCGTAGGATCCTATCATCATGTATGAATCACGTATTCAGTGAATATCTAAATACAATCTCCTAGAACGTTCAAATTAAGTGTACATCAGCATGATTCTAATATATTGATCTCTATGAGAATTATCGATTCGTTACCGTTCGCAGGCTTTGCGCTTTTCTCATGGGTCTCTTTAGCGCATGTTGCATAAGAACTTGCACTTCCACCTCTATAAAATCTAATCAATAAAAAATTGAAACCCAACGAAGAATTTGCGCAAATTGGGTATTAGAGGAATAAGAAGTCGATGTTGATTTTTCAAAGGATATGTTTTTCTTTAATGGGCATATTTCCATCTGTCCGGGTGTGTTAACCAATAAAATTGCCTCATTCGATGTAAGAAAAAAAAATCACGTGGTAAACGAGACACACTGCATCCCCAAAGAGTAATAATTAGGGGGCGACATTGGGCTTTTTATTAACAATGAAACTCAGAGAGTCCATAGCTTTTGTGCACGGCGTAAAATGTTTATCTGTTGTCAATGTCATAAGTACGAGAGTATAAATACGAAATACCTTAAATTTTCTAAGCTGTCGTTATGTTAAATCATTTGACACAAAAATATCTTCTATAAAAATCAATCCACTACACTATAAAAGTTCTTTGCCAAATGTTTTTTAACAAAGATCTTTGTCAAAGAACGTATATTGTAATGTTCACCTAAGGAAGGCTTTTCGAAATACTAAAAAGCGATATTTCTTCAAGAGAACCGATTGTGAAAGAAAGATATTTCGCCAGTTTTTTGCGCTTACTTATACATACGACATGAACAGAATAACGGTGGCATTGTGAGTTTAGAACATTTTTATTTATCTCCTACTCTCATACATCCACCTTTTTGATTTTATATTTTAATATTTTTTAAAATTAAGAAAAAAAGATACTTTCCCCAGTAGCCCAACTATATTTATTCCATATTTTAGAAATATTTAGAAAATACAGAATTTTTCTTGAATATTAGAAATATTAAAATATATTAAGAAAATATATTAGGAATACCTTTTACAAAAAATATATGTTATGTAGCATTAATTATATTTTATTGCAAATGATTTCTCAATATATTTTTCTTAACTCTGCAAGAATATTTTGCTTAGTATTTCTATAAATATTTATTGCATATATTATAAAATAAAGGTTTCATTTTTGCGTTTGTATATTTGGTGCGTAGGACTAATAATATAAAATGGGTAAAATATGCATACATATTAAATACCTATTTAAAATGATAGTTTAAAGATTAAATTAGATAATATATATACCCCCTACCGAACTGGGACATTAGATTTTTTTGAACTTCTAATAGAAATTTGATTTTGAAACTTGCAGTGTAGACATGGCCTACTGTGATCTATTTAAGGAAAATATTATCAACTTTATAGCACTTTCGGTATATAGGGTGTTGATATCTACTTTTTTATTTTAAATAGAATGGTATACATTTTATCGGTTCAATGCTGTAACTTCTATCAATTATCTGCGTTTACGTAAAAGGTTGGCGTTGTTAGGGTTTTTGCCTCCTCAATTATTGCTAGACATTTTATTATTTTATGGTATTTTTTATCTATCAATTTGTTAAATGTCTTACTTTTAAATATCTCTGTAATCAATTTACTTAGTAAAAAGTTTTTTGTTAATAAGAAATGTCGATCGTTTCTTATCGTAATTAAAAATAATATACACACTGCAATTTTTGACTATTTCTAGTTTGGCCTATATGCAACTGACTGTTATTTGTATTTAGCTGTTAAAAAAGTAGCACTAGCATTCTAGTGGCCCACCTTTAGAAAAGAGTATGAAAGATGTCAAACATTTAAACGGATCTATCACTTTTTAAGGGTGGAGGTGTGTGTCAGGATGTTGGTAATATTATCTGTATCTTCAAATTCATGCGAAATTCAAGGTTTCAGAGAGATTCAAGATTTACATTTGCACAACCATGTATATACACATATTACAAGAACAAACGGATGCTTCTACAAAGCTTTATGAACTAGCTAGTTTGGAACAATGACTTCATTAACGTCTTGATTGTGCACATTGGCGTGAATATCTTCCTCAGCAAACAACAGTAAGACGGCAATAACTATAAATATAATTACTCATTTCATTCAACAGCTTCAGCGTATACATAGTTTGCTGGCTGGATACTTCAAGCTAATTACTTAGAAGCATCTAATTCTTTTGCTCTGCAATGATTGAATTTTCGCACTTATTCGCAGGATATTAATAAAATACTCCCTTTGGAAAATATTTTATTGAATGTTCGCATTTATACCTACCCTTATTGAAAAATTTAGATGACGAGTATTACGTAAACATAATCGTTGAGAACTTCACGCACATAATATCCTATATACGGGCTTCCATTGCAGAAAGTCATGGTGCAGAGCAGGATGTTTGATAAAATCTAATAAAACCCTCTCGTTCCGACATCGGAAGTGCTATGATCCACTTGCTCTGGAGCGATACTCAACACACAATAACGACACGTACGAAACATAATGCCTAGTAATAGAGGCGCAGGAGACACGCTCGTAGTTGTCTTATTATGCAAACTAGTATTCCTCCTAAGGATGCGTGAATATTACCAGATAGAAGAGCAGAAAGAATACACCACGCAATATCCGCGTTTTGGCACTCTGTTAAAATGTTATGTGTTTGCTCGCGGTTGTTCCTCTATAATGAGACATAGCTCGGCGAAAGAAAAAGTTAATATTAGATGCTTTGAGTTCAGTGTAGACTACGTTTAAATTGCGTTTGCCAATTCCTCTATATACGCATATACGTATGCATAAAATGTGGCTGCAATATCTTTTGCATGTTTTTTTTTTCACTCGCGTCATAAAAAGGTATTGGGTAGATCAGCAAGGAAATAAAATAACTGCCCTGCCTGCTAGTAAAGAGAAAGATGCGTGCAAAATTATATGGCGGAGTATATTAATATTTACATTTAATTGACTGTTTAAACTTTACCCCAAAGTGGCAGTAACTAGATGCACTATGTGCACATCTTGTTACGATCCTATTTTCGACCACAAATGAAAATAACATACGGCGGTATCTATTGTCAACAGTCGTAAAATATACCTTAATTCTTTTTATTTCTAAGTAAATAACATTATTTCTTTGTGAAATCAAAATTGATTATAAAATCAGATACTGGAAAAAATGGAACTGGTAAAACAGAATTAACAAAATATACACATCCAACCACGACCATTATATCTCACATTACAGTTCATTCTAAACCCTGTCACGTGCATAACTACTCATTGTTAATTTTCATAATCCAGGTGTGACATTGCAACACAAAAAAAAACGCAAACGGGAGCTGCAAATAGTAATTAAAATAATTCTTTCCAGGTTGAAATGGTACACTTTATCGTGCCCTGCGCTGCATGTCAAAATGTAATGGGCCGTTAATTTACTTATGAATATTATACTTTTTGTTGGGCGCCGTAAGCTTGGTAAATAATAATATCTATTAATTAAGTGAAATAAAAAAAAAACTAGCATGAGAACCTTCAATGGATCAAAATAACCGCTCCCAGGTCGTGCGATTCTATGAATATTTTAAAATATAGTACGATCCTGTATACTAAATAACAAAATAAAATACCTTTACAATATTTTATTTGAACACAACAAAGGCAGAACAATATACCAATTAAAACGTTACACACAAATAACGATTATTTGGTGTTAAAGAAATAATGAATGACGCCCCTTTCAAATGTTACTGACTGATTGAAATTCTTAAATTTAAATAAAATGCAAATAAAAGTATGATTTCGAATTTATAAACTAATAAACAAATGAAATAGGCGGTAACACTTGCGATTTTGGCGGTTCTTCGGCTCTCGGTATGGTCTTGGCGTGGTCGGTGTGATTTTCGGCACACACAGCGGTTTCGTCTCGAAATTGGCTCGATGCAACTACGTCGTCGTACCCTCTGCAGGCTGTATTCGACCCTTTAGATCGACATAGCGTACGGCAGCACAACAGGTTCATTCCTTAGCACAATATTTTGCTATCTTATCCGGCAGCAAACGGTAACCAAGGCACTCAAAAATCACGGCGCCAACATTAGATCGCTACGCGATGTATTTTAAATAATATTTATAACTGTGTTGTGGCCAGCACCTAATGGCGGGTCTTTCTACAATCGTTCTCCAGCCGAACGACACGTCCACTCGCTTTGGACGCTGCGCTGGCTGACGACTTCTCTTTGTTCGCTTGCGTACCTACGCTCCCCCCGTGCTTTCGTCGGCTGTCCGCTAATCAGGGACGTTGCGCTGTTCGCGGCAAACTTCTTTATTTGTTCCTTCCTTCCTAGAAGCCGCTTACATCACAGCACACACACATCGATTAAATAGAACTAAAAATACGTTACAAATTCTACATGTTTTATATGTTTGAATGAAGAATGAAATCGAATACCTTTTATTAAGGAAATAAATAATAAAACAAATTTAAAATAAACTGATTCCAGTCGTCCCATTACAAGGTGACTCAAAAATATTAGATAAATAATAAAAATTGAGTAGTTTTGTATGTATTAAAGACGACATTTTTGAAAGTATTTCATACATATAAATTCAGATACAGACAACATACTTACACAATAGAAAACACTCATTATTTAAACATTTGTATCATTCGTAAAGCATATGCATAAGATATGCTTTAATCGACAAAATTTAATTACAGTATAGGAAAGTAGAGAGTAGGAAAGAGTGTGCTGCTTAAAATAGAAATAGGCATATAACAGTGTCTCCCACCACATGCCAAACGCCCAATATCGTTTCAACATTGGAATCGGCACGTATTGCAAGGTCATTCTATGCATAGTTTAAGATCCTTATACTAAAATTAAACTTTGTCGACTACCGTATATGTAAATACTTTCGTAACATAACTTATTCTTAATTCTCATATTGCGTATTTCAACTGGTGCGCATGCATTGTTAGTGCTGGTGTTTACACTTTTGTAAAAGAATTAGATAAATACAGTATAGGAAAGCAAAAACCCTTTATCCCTCATTTGGCCAGTGTCGACTTTTGTAAGCTAACTATAAATTGATGTTGGCTTCCTTATATCATTATCAATTGCTTTAGCGAGGCATCTGATTGCTTCTGCAAAAAATAATAGTATCGTTGTTGTAAGTCAACTGAAAAATTCATTTTTGTACAAATATTGTGATTATTGTGATAATTAATGTTATCAGTTGCTATTTATTAGAGCAGATTAGATATTTTTGTAAAATTAAAAAGGAACCACAATGGTCAACTCAGTTCGATCGAATATTTCATAAAATTTCTTAACATTTATAACAATTTTTAACATGAAAGTGGAGCGAATAAAATAGAATTTGCTCCTGAATCCTATGTTAACAAAATAAATTAATAATTTTAGGATCGTTTATTCCCCTCATTTGCCTACACAGCCGTATGTTGTAGTTTATTAAACATGGTTTGAAAAACAACAAAGTTAAAAGTTCAAGGTTTGTTATTGGCTTTTACTTTTGATTAAATGTAAATATTTGGATTATTTGGAACTCTATTTACATAGCAACGAGTAAAAGCAGAAATTTTAAATTACTCTCTAACACTCAATAAACAAATTAATACGAATCTTACGATAAAAAGCATACTTCAAGTGCAGAACAGACTTCGTGCGTAGACATTTCCAACATAAAATGTCTGAAATTAAAAACGTCAGCGCTTACGGCAAGTCCAATTAGCATAAAGAGTTGCTCTGGCTTTCTAAAATTCCCATTGCGCTCAACATTTTTCTTTATCTACCGACTTCAACGTCGACCTCTTGAAATTTGCACACATAACGTTTTACATACGTCCTATTGCTTTATAGAGTTTTAAAGCTTTTTTCACTGCGAAACACGCTTCAACCTCTACAGAGATAAATGTTCCTGGGTTGTGATAATAAGAGGATAAAAGCTCCGCTAAAATTAAACCATAAAACATAAAAGAGTATCATCAGGGTTCACGTTAGGTCAAGCTAACAAAATTGGTTGACGTTTAACATCCGAAAAAGTTTATTTGCATTTTTTTAAGCTTTGTATGTTGCACTCGTCTGTACATGTCTTTTTATGTAATCGAAAAACTAATTTGAACTAATAATTTTCAAATTATGATTTTAATTGATGGAAGCATTGAAGTGCCACTTTAATTCTGTAATAAAATGTGCATATATTAGTTAATTTATGAGCCATTATATAACAAATTGCATACTAATACAGACGTAATAAACTGCACTTAACGGAAGGTAGCCTACTAAATCATTTGCTTCGGCTTTACATCAATAGATTATGTGAATGCTCTATGTCCGGATGCATTTCCGTTGATATGTTTTTACGGATTCGTGAGCACACTTGGGAATAATAAAGAGAGAGGTGAGTTTTAGTTCGTGACATAGATGGCCTCTAATCGAACGTTATGATGAATAAAATGCTAGAATTAAGGTGCTCCAAACATGTAGAGGCAATAAACCTATCTACTGAGAATTAATCCTTCATATATACGTCTCCTCGAAATTTGTGCTTTTTCACATACTTGTCCCGTTTTCTCGCAACCTGTTCAAAGTATCGCGATATATTTTTTTTTCTAAATGTAGAATTAGATAGAGAATATACTGAATGAAACGTTTTTTAAAATAAACTTCTGCTCTTTAAACAAAAAATTTCGAAAATTAAAAAAAAATGAGAGAAGAGAATATCGATTTTGTAACACTCATAAAAAAACGTCTTTAGAAATTTTATGAAATCTTTCACTTAAACTGTTGGGACAATACTAGATAACGTGTGTAAAAAAAATTCAATGAAATCAGACACAGCGTTTCTGAGAGAAAGGAGCATACGTAATGGCGGTTTTCCCATATGGATAGAGATATATAGTGACCCCGTTATCCAATAAACAATAAATTTCATGCTTACCATTATAAATTCGTCCAAGAACTAGACCAATGTGATTTCAATCGAAATTTGATGTTTTGTCAGTGGAAACTAGAAAAACAGCCAGGAGAAATAAGATTTTTCAATGTATTACTTGCCGATGAAGCTACCTTCCAGAAGAATTATCACGTTAAACCGCCATAATTTTCATTAGTGTGACACAGCTAATCTGTGGATCATCAGTAGCAGTAGTCTGTTAACATATGCGGAGGCATCATTCGAAACAAATATTTACGGCCACACATTTTTATAGTAATATTACACTTTTTTGACAAGGAATTTAGAGAGGTGTTGGATGATGTACCTCTTGATATAAGACGGTAAATGTGGATTTAACATGATAGAGCACCACCTCAATCTGCGCATAATGTAGCTAATTCTGCTGAATGTCAATACATCTGACTACAAATGTGCGTTAGATAAAATGACGGTTATATAGAAAATTTGGTGTTCTAATTATTTTTTTATATATTATTTATTTTTCGATGTTTTTGTGATTTTCATATTAAATATTTATTTTCTGGCATTCATTTCTACGATCATCGAAGATTACAAATATGATCCCAACAATGAAAAATTAACAAAAACTATAATTCGAAAAGTGAAAGACATAGAAATAGAATAAGCTTAACTAAAATCAAAGCACTTGTTAAGAGGAATAATGTAAACGCATACAGGCGGTTCTATTTAAGAAAATAAGGGACCCCGAAATTGACTGAATTTGCACTTTAGTGACGAACACCCACTATATTAAAATATAACCATAAACACACCTACAAATATAATCAGACCCGTACCAAGACATTTCGAAATTTGATTCACTTATTCCAAGTGGTAATTAAATTACAATCGCTTTTCTCAAATAGTGCAAGCGACATAATTTTTATAAAATAAAAGTTATCTTGAAAAATAATGAGTTTATCGATAAAGTACATCTTATTTTCTTAAAATTTACCGGCGCTCTTGAAAATACAATAATATTGGGGGTATTGTATTTAAAAAAAGAAAGTTGAGGGCTATATCGAGGTTACAAAACACTCTGCATAAATCCCGATAATTTTACGTTATAGAAAAATCATAATCCTACAACAATTTATAAGAACTATCTCTTACTGTTTACGAGTTATAGATGAATTCTCTGCTGGTGAAACTTTGCATCCATTTAGTAAATATTCAAAAACACATAGAAATGACAAATGAATACAATATGTAGAGTGAAATAAATGATTATTTAATTTATATTCTTTTATTTTATTATGCTATATTCCTTGTATCCAGTCGCCATTTGTACATATTGTTCAAGTATGTAATAACTATATTTGGTGAAAAAAATCATAGGTGGCTCCAAAAACACAACATATATATAAAAAAAACATAATGTCAACTTAATATATTAACATAAACTTATATTTTTCGCTTACTTTGGGCACTTCTAGGATCTCCAAAAAACTACGGATAATCACCATTGACAACTACTAGGACACACTACGATTATACATGCTACGACATAGGTCAACGAAAAAAAATCTTCATTGTTTTTTTTTCTTAGCAGTTATTTATTAACTTTCTGATATTTAATAGGTTTGTTCGTTTTGGCTCTAGCGACACTCAGCGAAACGCAGTCATAAGCATTTCTGTTCGATTTGATGGCAAAACGAACAGCAATCAGAAAATCTAAAGCTGGAGTCAATTCAGCGGTTTACGGTCACAGCTCGCATTGAAAAACTTTACGCGGCGTCACGCGATGCAAGAACTTGATAATCAAAATGTGGGGAGCATAAACATGTGGTGCGGCATCGTTGGTAACCAAATAATTGGACCTTACTTCTTTGAAGAAACGTTAAACCGGAATGTGTACAGCAATTTTTTTTAATAAATAAATTGTCAGTGATCCTCGAAAACAAGCCGTTAGAAACAAGAAGAGATATGTGCTTTCAACATGATGGTTGTCCTGCACATTTTGCTGAACATGTGAGAGAAAAATTAAGTAAAATGTTTCCAAATAAATGGATTGGGAGAGGGTCCGAAATTTCATGGCCATCTAAATCACCAGATCTGATTATTTTTGAGGAAGGGTGAAACATATTGTTTATCAAAATCGTCCGCAAAGTGGGGAAAAAATGAAGATAAGAATAAAGCAAACGTGTAGATCCATAAGCAGAAAATAGCTAGTTCGAGTTCATAAAAACTTTGAAGGCAGAAACGGCAGACATTTTGAATAATTTATTTTTATTTAGTTATTTTACATTAAGTTCAATAATTTTTTATGATTATTGTAATCTATTGTTTTAGTGTAATAAGTACCACCCTTTGATCTGGCATCTCTAAATTATTGAGTTTCATCTATTCCCTTCTACATAAGCAATAAACGTAAAATAGCTTTTATAATACTTCTATCAACCACAACATTATAACCATGGATCAGTAATGGGAAAATTAAATCTTAATGATGAAGTAAAGTAACATTGCTTTGATGATTGTCAAACCTACTTGTCATTTTCTTAGCCCATT
Organism: Protaetia brevitarsis; assembly: GCA_004143645.1. Classification (NCBI taxonomy): domain Eukaryota; kingdom Metazoa; phylum Arthropoda; class Insecta; order Coleoptera; family Scarabaeidae; genus Protaetia; species Protaetia brevitarsis. The sequence goes on along the minus strand of RXPK01000284.1, from coordinate 2,816,181 downwards.
GCAAGAAATGTATTAAAATTTTCATAGCCGAATAAGTAATGGTTGATATCCTGAAAACGATTAGGAATAGGTATATGCCTCCTTTATACCATCGACGGAGAATTTGTTATTTGTTTGTTTATTGTTAAATGTTACATTTGAAAAAAATGAATTTTCTAAGGTTAAATGTATCCGAATTGACAATCGATTTATGAACACTCTGTATATAATTTAGTGATTCTTTTGACAGAATTTGGTACGGACAACTATTTTTATTGGGTACTAGTAAAATGACATCATTACCTTTAATGGTTTGCAAAATATGAGTACGTTTTCGAAAGAGATGAAAACGTCAAAATTATGACGAAATCGTAAATATATCAAAAACGGTTGAAGTTAAGGATAGAGAACTTTAGTGAAAATTGTACTCAAATAATCTGCAGAATTCATTGAGGTAAGAAAAACATATGATTCAATTTAAAATAAGAAAATTGTTATCCACTTTCCTTAATGGAACGTTTTCGAAAGTTAAAAATATTTTTACGCAATTTTGTTGTCAAATTGAAGAAGATAGTGGACGAGAAGTCTGAAACACGCTGTATATGACCCGTATTACGTAGTATCACAGTACCTGTATAAGTAAGGTGAGTGATTAAGGATGAAGAGATATTATATACGATGTGATGTAATGATGTGTGTTAAATATTTACATAATGAGTAACAAAAATAGTTATGAGGAGATATCAAAGAGTGTAGTCATAAATATATTTTTGGTTGAGAAATATTGATGCCCCATTTTTAATTAACAAGTGCTTAATCTAATTTTCAAGCTGATGAATTAGTTAATATCTAAATTAATAATTCATCAAAGTTTTTAGGCGTAAATATCGACTTTGGGCAGTCCCAGCTCTTACCAAATGAATTAAATTATTACATGGAATACCTAAAACAACTACCTAGATGGTATAACTCACATCGTTCTACTCCGCACGTAGGTTGTAGGACTTTGGTGTAACGAACGTAATGCATACAAGAAGGTTCCCGTTTTGGAGCTAACTGCTGGGGAATTTCAGTTTATTTTACCAAATTAGATATCACGTATGGAAAGCGCTTAAAAAACGATTGTTGTGCTACACATAATTTTTGCGTGTCTCTGTGAAACATGATGTATTGATTTATTGATTTAACTTTCCATACTCTAAAATTGACATGGCTTTCATATTTTTTATCAAGTTCAGTGCTATTATTTTTTTGTTAAGTATTTTATTACAAAAAAAAATGTAAATCATATTTTATAAAGCTAATAAACTATTTTGGACAGTGATTGTAGAACGACGGATTACGTAACAAAAATATAGAGGTCGCTAAAAGGAAAAATTGTTTTAAATATTTATTCCTTCCGCGGTGTATGTATAGACATTTGCCCACGTGCAACAGTTTGCTTTCCTTTGCCATGACCATGGGCCATGTCAGCGAATAATGATGTGGAAATTGCGCAAAAATAAATATTTAAAACATTTCCTTCCAGCGATCTCCGTGTTATTGTACAGTTTCAAAATTAAAAGCGACATCTTTTGGAATAACATGGCATAAGGACGACTGAAAATTATTTATAAACGGTTGCAGTGCCCCCATTGGTTTTTTTTTACAAACACTCTCCCCTCTTAAAAGTTTGTGTTTCTAAAAACAGTGAGCACATGCACAATACAAATAATTTATTTTATTTTTGCATACTGAAGCAAGAAAAATTTAACTGCTTTGAGATGATAATTTAATATCTGAGACTACATCTTAAATTATTTTTGCAATGCGATACAGAGTAAATTGCTTATAACGTGCTTCAAGCGCCATCAACTTACAAACGCTATAAGCGTTTTCTCCAATCAATATATGGCTTATGGTTGAACAGTTTGTTATATGCAGTATGTAGTTTCACTGATTCGTATATTTAGGTAGAAGCGTAAGTAGCACTATATTGTACTAGGGAGATGTGTATTTTGTTAAGTTTACGACATTTATTAAATTACTCTATTATTGATTTAATAATCTCGATATTGTAGAAAGAAATGCCTCTATTTAAAGTCCAAAATTGTTAGCATTGTCCTCCTACTGATCGCCACGGAGAATTACTATTATTGTTAACAAATGCACGAGTCTAGCTAGGGGAGTCTTTATAAAGTAAAAACAATTAAAATTTGAGAACACTATGCTGTGTTTCTGCCCAGTTTCATTGTTATTTGTTCATTATGACAGGTATGTACGTTATAAACGTTCATACAAAAATATACATTAATCCTATGACATTTTGCTAGACCAAAAACGTTTACATTACGGCAGATTATAATTTACAACGGGTGCGAGTGTAACAATTTATTCTGTTTTTTCTTGTATGCGTTTCTATAGAAGATCGCAATATAGAGTAGAATATATTTGCACCTCTTCGCTGTTCTGCACTGTGAAATGATCCCTTTTCAGTAGGTGGAGATTAGGAACCTAGATTATCATGTAGCGCTCACAGTATAAAGCGTTAGGAATTTGTACAGGTAAAATTCATCTTTTCAAAACCCTTGCGTTATTCTATGGAAAAAATCTCTTTTCACATCGATTTCTTATTTCTAGAAATTTGCCTGGTGTGTGAAAGAAATATGAAAGGAAACAATACAACAGCCAAGTTCAGTGTTCGGCAAATTCGTAGAGGGACAGGTGCTTAGTATATGTCTATTGATGTTTATGAGGTTTTATGTGTACTTTCTTTCATGACAATTTGAGATATACGAGTGTGTGAAATTTCGGGAATTAATTGTATGTGAAAATGCGTTCTTAAGAAATGCAAATTTATATTAAAGATGGATTACAAAGGTAAGTAAATTTTCGTATGCATAACTGGGGCTATGAGAACTTGCCCAACAGCAGCTATTGAGGTAGTATTAGATCTTACCCCTCTCCATATTGTGGTAGAGAGCGCGGCAAAAAGAATCACGCTCAGAATGGTCAAGGAAGGAATGATTAGGCATAGGTCTCAATCTCCTGACGGCGATCACACCTAGGACATGCCCTGAGATGACATGTCAAAAAAATTCAGCTTTGTGAAGGAATTTACCACAAAGCTTAGTATTACAATACCATCCTGAAATTGACTAGAAATGGTGCCCTGATAGCTCCAAAACGGCATAACGAACAGGGATAGGAATACATGGGCCTAGAACCAAGTACTTCGAAAGCTTGGGAAAATACCCAAGTATCTTTCAGGCGGAAATACACGCTATTGCAAAATGTGTCAAGTTCAATATCGATAGAAATTATCGAATGCAGGATATTATCATCATGTCTGATAGTCAAGCAACCATCAAGGCGCTGAGCTCACATGAAATCAGTTCCAAGATGGTCTGGAAATACCTAGGGAAATTAAACGAGCTAGGCAAAAGGAATAGAGTAACCCTTCTGTGGTTCACGGGTCACACAGGAGGGGAAGGAAACGAGATAACGGATAATCTCGTAGAAAGGGGCTGACATACCTTTTGTAGGATCTGAACTCTTTCACGGGATAGGTAGCAGTACGATACTAAAGAAACTGAAAAGAGAAATGGAGCAGAGAAAATCTAATTATTGGGGGAACCTCCAGGAATGAAGTAAAGCAAAATTCTTCTGGAAACCTGTAACCAGAAGAGGTTTACCGGATGCATCAACCTGAGTAAGAACAATGTTCGCATTTTAACAGGCTATTGTAAACTGAAAGGACACCTGAGTAAGCTTGGATTCGCTAAGGAATCTGAATGTAGATTTTGTGGGGAATGGGATGAAACACCCGTAATCTACCTCCTCTCAAATGGCGTAGCACTGTGCAATCCAAGGGCGTTGCACCTGGGAGCATGTGAAATCGAATAGAGGACAAACCTAACCTGGGGCCTTCTGATATCTTACACTTTTTGAAAGGAATAGCATTAGTAGGTCAGCTATAAAACAGCAAGAATAGGGGACACAATAGATCTCTTAAGTCGCAGTTAAATTAATATAAAATTTATACGTAGAAAAAATAAATAAAAGAAGTCAATTATCTCACAAATTCTTTATTAAATCAGGAGACCGGTTTCGTGCTAATTACACATCTTTAAACCAGTTAAAACAATCATGTGTAATTAACGCGATATCAATGGCCTGATTCAATAAAAGAAAATCGTAGGATAGACTTCATTTTATTTTTTTTCCTCATATGTGAAGTCCTTACACAGAGTGGTAATAGATTATAATATAAGATTCTCATATTTTTTCTTCTGTAGGACTAAATACGTACTAAGAATTGATATTAACAGAAAGAAGAAAAATATAAAAATAATACAAACCAACTAGTTTGTAGTGGATTTTATTTAATATATATGACGATTATTTTAGATTTTGGAACAACTATCGCTGCAAATCATTTTTCGGCCTTGTCCTCCAGTCAGACGAGTATGATCAGACAATCAGTTTTTGGATGGGAACGTGAAATCTTTTTGTGAATGCGCAACATTTCGTTATTATTTCGTGCTTAAGCTGCACTTAGACTTGGCATGACGAACAGATTGTCAGCCAACCGTGTGGAATATGTGGTTTGCTATGATTCGTGCGTGGTGTGTTTCGATCTAGAAAAGCGAGAAAGCTGACTCTATCAGGTCGATGTTAGTTCGACGAACTGCAAACTACGCTTTCAAGTTGGAAGTCAGCCTCATAGATTAGCCTAGTTTAATATACATGCATCGGTGTGTAAGTCTGAACCAACATTTCTTGAGTGGCAGCTAGTGCCCTGATGACTTCTCGATCGATCAACAAAAGTTACTATTTTTCATTTATTTATCACGGTTTTTTATTCATTCTTAGAAGCATTAACCAAAATTTGACATATATTCATAATACAATTTTCATGAAACTGTGTGTAACGTTTAAAGAGGATGTGGTAGCTTTTTTCTATAACTAAAAATCTGAACGCATTCGGTCTTACATTAATTTGAATGCTTTATCTTACTAGGGTCAATTCTTTGTTAGTGCCAATTCCAGGTTGGTATATTAAGGATTGATACAATGATCAGAAATCCGGCAGATTTCGAATGCATTGGATACATGTACTTTTGTGGGCGTAGAACTATGTTTTCAGCGGTTTAATTAAAGATGCCTATATATTTCCCAGGGCGATATTACAAGATTACGTGCGTCAAATATTACACAAGCTATTGGAAATGCTTTTAGTTTGGCACAACTATGTTTGGAATGTGCAAAGGTAATAACTTGATGAGGTAAGCTGAACTTTAGCGCCGTCAAACTAAATTCCATTTGTCCACAATTTCACCAGCAAACCCAATACACATCCAACTAAGTTAGAACAAGAATTTTATTTTTTTGGATCGAACGTAACTACGAAGCTAATACGTTTACAATATGTACAATTTTTTATTGACATCCTTAGTACAAAAATCATAGAACGTCAGGATTTAAATTGTGAATATATATTTAATGGGGAGATACGTATGAGTACGTCTGATATATATATTTCGCTGCAAGAGTATCTTATATATACAAAGTGTCTCATAGAACTGCCTCTCATTAAAATCTTTTCAAGTTCTACTAGGTATTTGAAATTCTCTCTGTATCGGAATTATGAACTAAGAAGCCGTACATATTTTTGTGTCAAGATCCTATGTGTTCAGCACACTTTTAGGATACTGCTATGCCTCTGCACAGATATATGTATATAAGGACCTGTAGATGACTTTCGCTTTCCGATTGCTCATTTGCTATTGGTCACAGACATCAATTTAAGCTAGGACAATACACAACCTGTAATTAAAAACGCAGCACCATAAAATTTCTGGAAAATGATGTGTATTACTCCAAAAAAGCTCATAATGTATATATAAATATGTATAAATAACATATAGGTAATCCAGGAGAAAAATCATAAATAAATGTTTTATATTTTATAATGGTTGCATTGAAGAAATATAATGTAAGATTAGATGTAATGCCTAAAGTACTTAACCAAAAATTAGCTAAATAATTAGAGCAGTTAAAGACCTAATTAAAATTTATTGGTTTTGCTAATGTTGTTGGTGTTTCACTTGTCTATAGGAATAGGCAAATAGAACTTTAGAATTTTATGATTTTTTTGTAAATGTAAATTTGAAATTAATTAATAATAATCTAATTGGTTATATTCCCTGAATCTGTGGACTCTTCACTCCATCGTTCCTCGTGGCTTCTGAATAAAATTCTTACACATCTGTCATTTGTTCATCCCTCATTTTTAGGGGGGTTTAGGGGGTTTTGCATATACATACGCTTTACTTGGCGTCATTTTTTGATTGACCAGTGAAACAGTGTTGTTGGTTGTGAGTGTCAGTAAATCTAAATGGATACCCCAGCCGTTTCACAGCTACTTAGAGAATGGGGTGAAATGGGGCCGATGCACAGATGCTACTATTAATATTCGAAAGTAAGTGCGTACATGTTATCTAATATTAAAAGATTACTGGCTTAATAAACTTTGAAATAATACTTTGAGTCAGCGCCATTGTGTTATTAATATATGAACATTGTGGGTGCATTAACAAACATATGTAGGTATTTACTAGTTATTAGTTTTCCAATGCAAATTATTATACTGATTTTGAATTATATCAGTAACCAACGCCGACTAGATACCAGGCCCAGGCATTGAGTGGGAAGTATCCCAAGAACACCGGTCGCAATAACGGATACGCATAACATCTATACCTCTACTCATCAATATCCCGTGTGCATTCCTGGAGTACCCCGATGCGCTACCTTCTCCCAAACATTGTAAAACTATAAAGTATGACAGTAAATTTATTTAATTACATAATATTTCTTTATTTATTAATTTTCCCCTACCGAGGTTTTTTTAGTGTTACGGACACAAAATTAGTAGGTAATCATTACCCTTGAATAGTAGAAATGCTTATATTAAGCAGGTAAGTATTATCAGTTCAATATACTTTTATTTCGAAAGCAAATAATGGCAATATTTGAAATAATACTTTTATAAACTTCTATCAAATGTACATCGATTATTAAGGCATAAATATGATAGTTTGCAGTTGAGCAGTTGAGAAGATTTATTCACTCAAATCTCAAATAGCTATTTTTGTGGTGAAAATATTATAGGTTCATAATGATTTTAGTATATTGATTATATTTGAACTAAAAAATTGTTTCGTCTAACAAATTCACGGGTTTGGAAAACTGAACAAATTTTATTCTCAATATAAATACATCATCTTCTTGCTTATATAGGAAGTTATGTTATATTCAATGTGATCCATTTATATTCAAATTGAGTAATTATCTTTTTGTGTGTACTTATATTTTACGCAACCACATTCGGACATTCGATACCTATAGTATTTCAATGTAATTCGTACACATTTATGCATGCACAATTATGCAGAGACCTTTTATCATATACTGGATACAATCGTACTAGCAATAAGTTATTAAGATACCTATAAAAATAGTTTACAACTCTATGTACTCGCCTACTTATTTATTTCAGAACTCATATCTCTTTAAAGCTCTCGACATTGGTTAATATAAAAATAACATCTTGCAAGCACCATCAGCTTTTCTATATATCTCTATATCCAACCTTAAAATCGATTATAGGAGATTTTTACATCTATGTGAGTTCGTGTATGGAAAAACGTTCCGACGATATTGTTTATTTTCACAAAGAAATAGCACTTCTTTTTGAATTTACGTGTCATTCCACAAAATAATTAACTGTTATATATGCATCGAATATATACCGAAATTGTATTTTATTATATTTTTATCGCTAACAAAGTAAGAAAACACATATGGTTAAAATGAAGTGGTAGCCGAACACTTAAAGTTAAAAATAAACTCAAGACTGTATATGTCGCCATATTTCTCCTTGAACCTGATATACGACCAGCCCCAAATGAACAGAGCCAAGTGCAATAGCTTCGTTTCCGCTTATTTTACTTATTTTCCGTTGTCCGGGACAATTGATTTTCTTATTTCAATGTTAATTCTCTGCGGAACGTCGTCGCATTGGTTTCTTTCGAAATCAATTTTCATTTCTTCAGTTCATTCCTTTTTAAGGCGACTACGTTCGTATAAAAAGCGATCTCCTGCGTCTTCATCAGAGCGGCGCGACGCGGCGTGAGGAATCCTACGCCAGCCAGGGAATTATTAATTGGAATAAAAAGCTATAAAATGAACGGCCGCGATGGAAGTTGACGGATATTGAAAATCGGCGGGTATTTGTGGCTGACATTCTCCGTTGCTGGGATTAAAAGTGCGGTCGCATTCAAATATGGCATGTGGAATGCGCAAGTTATGAGATTTGAAATTGATGATTAATATTGAACAGAATAAGAATATTTTTAAATGTCGATTCCTGCTGAATTTAGTTATTTTTGTACTTGAACACTTTGTATTCTTGACGAGGATTATGATACAGATGTTTCACCAAACTGACTTATCGCATAGATTTCTTCGAAATTTTGGCAGGAATTTGATTTCGAGGCTTAAGGAGTTGTCATGGCCGACTCTAATCTACTTCAGGTTAATTTTTTAGGTAAAGGTTTATTCAACGTTTTTATCTTATTTGTAACAATAAATTAAAATAACAATAAAAATAATGTTAAGAAAACAATAAATTAATAGTTATAGTAAATGTTTAAATATGTCCTTTACTTGCATCGATAGTAGTATGACGACTAAATGTCTAATACCCTAAGAAATATTTGATTTTATTCGAAAGAGTGTAAGTATAAAGAATTCAACAAAATTGCAAATATTTCAAAAACTATTAAGTTTATTTTAGGGATATAGAACCCTAATACAAATGGGCCACAAATAATGCAAAAATTAGATCGATCTAAATTGTATCATTTCATTTAAAAATGTTGATATCAACACCCTGGTATATTGGAAATACCTTAAAGTTGAAAATATTTCTCATAGTGAATCATAGCCGCTGAGAAATTTACAATCTTATAGATATTCAAAAAATTCTAATAAGTTAGGACTTTGGGACAATGAAACATCACCACACGCTTCAACACAGTAGAGCACTTAGTATCTACTAACAAATACGTACTGCCAAAGCTACAAACTGGAGACATATGCAAACTTAAATGTGAAATCTTTCCAAATGTAAATGTGGAAAGAGATACATCGGCCAAACAAGACGGAGCATTCAGTGCAGAATGAAAGAACATCACAGGCATGCAACAATGAGACAAAACCTGTAAAACATTTACTATCAACAACAACATATACACAATGATGTCAATCAGCAGGACAATGTCAATGCTATTACAATTTATTGGAAAAGAAGGTAATTTACAACTCCAATTATAGGCGAAATCCTGCAGTGCTGTTCTACTTAACCTAGGATACTTACTATAAATGTTTAATAAATGTCGTTAAGAAAAAAGAATAATAAAGAAAAAAAGAAGCCTGATCAAGCTATACAGACATATCCAGAACACACGCATGCGTTCAGCCATTAGTGAGGTGTCTGCCTCTGCAGGAATAGTTTTTTTACGTGTTGTCTGAAGGAAATGATATTGAGATTTTTAAAATTGTGCGAAATGGCATTGTAGTATTTGACAGATGCATAGGAAAAATATCTGGTGAATATTGCATATCGATGCCCCTAGGTATTAGCGACTCCGTGATACACCCAGGCAAACCTCCCACCAAGGCTCTATGAACAAATACACACAGGTGTAGCTCTCTACGGCTATCCATTCTCAACCAACCGGCATGACTAATCTGATGAGATACGTGATCTCCCCGTTTTAAGTTAAATATGAATCTAGTACAGAGGTTCTGGATTCTTTGTATTTTTAAAGACGTTGCAGAATCAAGACACGGGCTGTAGACGATGTCACCGTAGTCAAAGTTCGAAAATACTAGTGAAGTGCAAAGTGAATTTTTAAGCCCAGTAGTCATTAACTTCCTACTAGCATTTTAATGTTGCAAAAGACTTTCGAATACAGTTACTCACATGTCGTTTAAATCTGAGTTTGTTATCTATCGTAAGCCGTAAATCCTTAACTGTATCTGTAATTTGTAAAATACTTCCGTCAACCCTAATGGTGACACCATCCACTGCCCCCATGTCGTTTGGAAAAGACTATCACGGACGACTTCGCTCTATTGATTTGTAGGCAATGGTTTTGAGATACTTTGACCAATCTTTCTATGTCGACGTTGATAGCATCAACACTCTGTTGCAATCGATTAACATTAAAGCTGTAGTAAAGCTGATTATCGTTTGCAAAAAAAATGGGGGTACAAAATTTTAAATTTGTATAAAATCAGCAGTATATATGATAACTAATATAGGAGAGATCACGGAGCCCTGTGGACAGCCGCCACTAACTTCCACTTCAGCTGAGAGGCAGCTGTCAAGAGAAACCCTTTGAGTTCTATTTTTCAGAAAAGAAGCGAGCAATTGCCGTGAGTAAGTCAAATCCAAAGAAATTAAGTTTAGAGATAAGCAAATCGTTATTAATAGTGTCGAATGCTTTTGTGTAATCCAGTAAAGTTGAAACTGTGATGTTGTCTCGGTCCAAACCAGAAATTATATCATTCGTCACCCTTGCGAGTGCAGCTACCGTACTGTGATGCCTCCTAAAGCTCAACTGCACTGCCGCCAGAATATTGTTTGAGTCCACATACGCATACTGCTCACTCATAGTTTTTTCGAGGATCTTGGAGAGTGCAGATAAAATACTTATCGGCCGTAAATGACTATAATCGGTGGGATTATTGATTTTACATAATTGCGTTTTTCCAAATATCTGGCATTTTTTTGGTATAAAGACATGTGTTAATTAGGTACCTTATGCATTCAGCGATCTTAGGCAAAAGTTTTAACATTAAAATATTAATGTCGTCAGCACCAAAAGCTGTGGATCTAGTTTTGAATATGTACTTATATACACCAGTGGTGTTAATGAAATGGAAGCTAAAAGAATTAACAGCATTAAATCTATGAGTTTCATAATACTGTAGCGCTTCGCGTATCGGCCATGAATTATTACAAAATGAAGCAAAATAGTTGTTGATTTGATCCGGGATCCGCAAGTGGCCTGGGACGTTGCTGGGGTTCTGTTTCCGAGAAATTTTAAAATCAGACAGTGTCCTCCACAATAATTTGAATGGAAATTCATTTTCGAGACCATAAAAATAGATGGGCAGAATCTAGATTGAAGGATGGAATTCAAATATTTGGGCCGTCTTAGATTGTGTAGAATAACTTCTACGTAACGAACAAGTCTAAAATTCAATTGGTGCACAGAAGCTTTGCAGGAGAAAATGTGAGCATGCAAACCAAAATATTGATTTCAAAGTATACAGCATTAATGAGACAAATCATCGCTTATGGACCGCTAACTCGGCCGATGGTGCAAAGGATAACCTGTGGTACGATAAGGAGATCACTTCAATAGGTCAGTGATACCTATTGAAGTGATCTTCTCCTCTCCTTATTTTATAACGAAGATTTTTCTCCTATTCCTTTTCTCCTATTCTGATTCTATGATGATTAAGTAGGTTAATCATTCCGAAAATTTGCATGACTCTATAGCTTTCTGCCCTAAGAAATTATTCTTACTGTGAGTGGAAATAAACCTTCACCTGAAACAAAATTGACAAATAATGGATTTTGGCGTATGGTGAACGGCTAGAGTACATTTCAAAATCAGTTTTTACTCTGCTGTATAGATCTACAGGATTTTAAAAAGTCGAAACCAAATTCATTTTTTTTGCATTATTGTCAATTCCATCCATAGACACTTATGTATATAACATTTCATAACGCCTGAAAAATGTGTTCCCTCGTTGCTTCCTTCTAATACACTTAGAATCTATTTAATGGGATTCGATTAGGATCATAAATGCACGCGGTTTTCCAAAAAGAAAAATAGGTCATTCATTTGCGAAGAAATACGTTGATTGCAGAATGTATGCTAAAAAATTCTTCAAATGTCTAAATTGCATTCCATGTTATCTTGAAATTCAGAAGTAAGAGCCACTAAAAAGAGATGAAAGCTGAAATTCATCTAATCATCAAAATGCAGTTTGTAGGCATCGGTGCATCGTTACGGTTGTAGATGTAAGTAAATAGAGTAACGGACAAACCGCCCATGAAAACGCGATTAGGTTAATTCGAGTTTGGAAAAATTACAGACACAGAACGTTGACTGCAACGCTTTATCAATAATTCATTTTAGAGTATGCTTTGCGTTTATATGTGTCTTTTCGTGCGTCATTATCGTTGCAGTTACGTAATTTGCGGATTCACAATGCTTAAGGACTGTGTTTGAAACTTGAAACATTACAGCGAAATTGGAAACAGTATCATAGGCCGGACGTTTTGTATTGAACAAAATAACAAACTAGATATTTGTAGTTGGCTCTGTATGATGTTGAAAGATAAATCCCATCCAATTAAGCTTGTAAAACTGTAATTATTTCCTTGTTCAATCGTCTCTCTATCTCTGATATTTTTCGAAAACCTTTAACTCAGAAAAAAAAAAAACAATCTTCATAAGAATACGATCATAAAATTTGTCATTGCGGAAAATACATGGCTTGTAAACGTACGTTGAAATATTACCTCAAGATATTACATCCTAATTATACATAAAATATTTCGTTGAGTTTGGATAAATAAAGCCGTGTTTGCTTTAAATAATCCGGGCGAAGCCGCAGGCATCAGTTTATATTACATTTATGTTATCTTTTTTTTGTACTTATTGGAGTATCGTTTGGTTATACTAATTGGATTCAGGTTATATTGCGGATTAAATTAACTTTTTAAATTAGAAAGGAATGCGGTTGTTGTCGGAATAAACATTACGTATATTATTATAAAAACAATATTTGATTACGCTGAGATCCTCAAAGCCAATTATAACACATAACTAATTCATTGTTTTTTTTTCTGGCATTACCCACAGTTAAGGAACATTAGAGAACGATTCTTGATGCACTTTATAGTCTTAATGAGCTGGAGTTACTGCGTCGACGGTTACAGTTAGATTATATTCTTGATTTAGTTGTATACAGAATACAAAGAGATATCAAAGGTCTGCATGAAATGCTTTGTTTGGCTGAATAAGTCGTTTGGAAAAGAAGTAGTTATGCGTGCACTCAAAAATTCACGAATCATGCACTAAGCTATTTGCACTTCCTCCTGGAACGATTTGATTTGAATTGATTTACATTTAGTCAACGATTCGATTCTTATACCTAAACAAGAATATTCTTTGTTCTTCAACTAAGAACAAGGACACATGAGACTTAATAGTTAAAAAATGACGCTGAGCTCAAATTGCATGTTATTATATCATTAGTCTGGCTGAGAAACATTATTATTAACAATTATTATATCCGCAAAGATCCCTCAAGATTTACGTATTGTTACTCAATCAAATAAACAAACTCTTATACCGATATCAATCACATTTGACAATACAATCCGTTTTTAAAGTTAAGTGTCCGAACGTGCCCCACTCTGCCCTACATGTTTCTTAAAAGACTATGAAAGTAAGAAATCGTAAAAATTTAAAGATAAAAAGTGACTGAAAGTGTTGTAAATGATAAAATTCTTCTTTCTGGATTGAGATGGGATGAGAGTGCACTAAAAGTGTTTTCAATAATTATTTTTTTTGCAATGTAAGGTGAGAGAGCATTAATTAAACATTGTTATTAAACATGTTTTTGAACGCCAAGTAAGAAGGAGCATAATCTTTTTTTAAAGGGGTTAATAAAGCCTAAGCAATTTATCAGTGCATCAGGCACCTGTGTAGAGCCATAACTCCCTTCTAATCCTTTACAGTCTCTGGAAAAAGTCGTTCACCGTAATTGAACGTCGCTCTCGGAACTCGCAAAACACTCGCAATAGTCGAGACCCCTTAAGGCACTCAGCTCTCAGAGAAGTCATTTAGGTATTAAAAATGTTAAATTATTGTTTTTGAACACCAGACAGGGAGGGTATTGAACCTAATTTGAAGCGTTTTGAATACTGCCACTCAAAGAAAACAGCACCCGCCTCGCCTATTTCGAAGTTCAGAAGTAATTATTTCATAATTTTAAATAGTTTAAACATTTTTATGCTGTTTCTTTCTCCGACGATGGTGTGAAAGAAAATTTAATCTCTTAAAATAATTAATCTCTCTCTTCAGTTACCTGTTAAAAAGGTAACCTAAATAGTTTAAACATTTGATGTGAAAAAAATAATTATTTAAAAAAGGCACCTGTCTACTCACTGTGGTACAAAAAAGTATTATTTAAAACATTTTCTGTGCTCTCTTCCTAACAGTTTCCAGCAGAGAAACTATTCCTTAGTTTTAGCGTTTTATATATTTTAATTGAAATAAATGAATAGATTTCTTAATTTATCCCAATTGCACTCAATAGATACTACTGTGGTTTACACAACCCATTTATCGCTGAGTGTATTTTAAGTTGCATATTATGGTTGTTTTGATTAGATTCTTTGAACAGCTGATTTTCAATTTACCGAGAATTTTCACAATTTTGTTTTGTTTTGTATAATTTTAGGTTAAGAGTTTATTGTATGATTTTAATTATATAGTGTTATTTTTTTATTTAATCCATTCATGTCTTTTGTTCACTTGTGCTGATTTAATGCGTATTATATTTATATTGTCGTTGAAATGCTATACGTCTGCGTTGTACGATTTTGATAGAGGAATTTTTGTAAGAAAAACAATTGTAGAATTTTGTTAAGGACTTCCTTGTTCGACTATTAACGTGAGTAGACGTATTTTTTAAATATTTGTTGCCAATTTGTAATTCATTTTGATATTGTAAATTTAACATTTCTCCTGTAATTATTTAGTCAATCAAGAAATTTTTATTGGAATAATTGTTAATGTATTAAAGTGTGCGCTTTTTAGATATAAGATCAATTATTATTATTTTCCTGTTTATGAAGATATATTTTAGTTTTTTTTTCTCTGGTTATATTTAAAGAGTTAATTTTTCTGTTAAGCTATTTTGCTGCATCATTTTGATTTTTCAATCACCTCGTTAGGGTGAGTAGAAAGATTGTTCTTTCATTTAGCTTTTTCATTTTTTTTGTAAATTTCTTGCATTTGTCCACGCTTAGATTATTTTAATTTGCGAAACCACGTGGACAGAAGTTCAAAGATTTTGAATAATCTTCCTGAACAAATAGAACCTTCGTTTTTTGCTTTGCATAGGAAATAGCATTGTCCTATTTTAACTCAAGTGCAGTTTTTATTTTAGGCCAGAACCTTCAGTTCAAGATTTTTTTCTGCACCATTGTAATTTAACCCTTTTTGTAAAATAAATTGATTGTTTATTAGCGTCACTGGGTTAAAAATTCTGTTCTCTTATTTTATTTTAAACCTTTACAATTTTTCGTGTAATTAAGAAAGTCTGATTTCATTCACTCACAATTTACTTTTCTTGGTTAGATTAAAGTTTTAATTCGCGAGGGTAATTCTGAGATTAATAGTTTCTTGTTTAATTTAAAATCTTTTCCGTTGAGCTACCTAATATTTTATTTTCTTCTTCATTTTAAATTCATTTTGCATTTTTCATTTACTTCAATTAATACACAGCAATACGTTGCATGGATTTTTAGAAGCTTTATATGCTAGTGGAAGAAATCGCTGTTATACAAAACATCGATTCTGGGTTAATATCGAGATTTTTTACCAACCACTATAAACAAGAAAACATGTACTGCTCATTATCTACATATTTATGCATATATTACATTTTACATATTACATATTATCATTATTCCACAAAGAGACAATAGCAAAAGTTAGTCTCTGTACTGCGTTTTAGCAGTAATGGAAGAGTATCGTGGATGTACTTACAATCAGAGTAGAAATTAACGCAAATTTTTGGGTGGCTTTTCCAATGTTTTTTTTTTATAATGAATGTTGTTAATTGGGGTAAATTAAGAATTTGTAGTTTAGAAATAATACTTTATAATAATAATTTATTTGTTGATATTTAAAAGCAACATAAAGTTAAACGTTATTGGTTTTCGTCATCGGAGCAATTACAAAGTTATCCTTTGATTGATATCTTCTTACATTTTGTAATGATACGAATCGGAGGGATCAATCTTCTTTTGCGTTGATAAAGCAGGTGTTTGTGATTTACATTCTAATGAAAAAATACATCACATTAATTGAAAAGAAAAGAAACCGAACGCCATTCAATTTACCCAGAGTAAACACATAAATCGTCTCTTCTACGTACATATCTCATCAGTATCATAGGATGCCGTCTAATTTGGCTGAGTACGTACTGTGATGATCATCTCTTTTTATATTGAAAATCCGAAGCAATAAATTATCTGCTTACGAAGTTAACCTGAGGGCGTGTGGATTTCAGTGTCGGGCATCACTGAAAAATTATTTATTGAAATATTTGAATGAAAATCTTTATCTATGATTCTATATTGAGTATTAGATTATTCTCTAATGTAGCGATTGGAAATTATTGGAGTAAAACGTCATATTTATTATTCCAGTGACTGTTTCACCAAGTAAATCATTACTCAAGTAATTATATACGAATAATTACCGAAATAATTTTAGTTCGCGTGTAAGCACACATGAGTAGATGTAATTCTTCAAGTTTTACTTCAGAAAGGGCGGGACGAAATCCGTATTTTCTAGAAGTTTGGAGAAGGACAAGAGTTACTTTCATACGTTACGTATTCTAAATTCCAAAGATCTACATATTAGTCTTTTTGAAAGCGGTGGAAAATAGGTAGATAATCTGGTATATCAGAACAGATATTCCTTGACAGCAACGGTCAAACCGAGACCCTAATAGTGGAGATGACGAATCGAATTCAAAATGCACTGATGAATAAACGAACTGCAGTATGGGCGTTTCTAGACAAATAGAGCGCTTTTGACAACACCCCACATGAGGATGTTAAGAAAGCATTAACTAATAGTCAGGTAGCCATTGTTGCCTTTAAATGAATGTATAGATTCTTACCAGATCGCTGGAAGCGGAGATGGGGCACAATATCATCTCGGTTAGTTCAACTAGAAAATGCCCTCAAGAGGATTACATCCTCATTTATGTGGAACCTGACGAACTCCTATGCGGTTTGACTGAATGACTTGACGCTATACTCTGCCAAGAATATCCTCATAATATAATCATAGGTGGAAAGAGGGCTCAATTTTACAACCTTAAGCTACCTTAGTAGGAAATTCAATCTTAAAATCGTAAAAATAGATTGGCAGAAAATAGATTGGAGAATGGAAGTTAAGCATCTAGACCTTGCTCTAAAGTTACTCTGGAACAAACATGAGCTTGATGTATCCAACAAAAAACAACAACTCAGAATGCAATCCAAAAATATTGCTTTGGATGTACACGCCAATATTGCTGTATAATTACTTGGAAAAGACTCGACTTGAAAATGTCTTTTATTGTACGTTACGATTGACCGTTATTAGCTGTACCTAATGCTATCTTGTTTAATCAATATAATACCTGCATATACAAATAGCGGTATTATGTATCTGTTTTTGATATTCCTACCGAAAATAATCTAAAACATTCTTTAAACTTTGAAAGCAATAATTTATAATATACAGGCTGTCCCACCGAACTGGGACATTAGATCTTTTTGAACTTCTAATAGAAATTTGATTTTGAAACTTGCAGTGTAGTCATGACCCACTGTCATCTATTTAAGGAAAATATTTTCAACTTTATAGCACTTTTGGTATACAGGGTGTTGATATCAACTTCCTTATTTTAAACGGAATGGTATAATTTTTATCGGTCTAATGAATTTGGCGAGTTATTTGCAACTAGTTTATACGAAGGTTCCCTATCCCTAAACTCGACCGTTTTTGAGATATTTTCATTTTCGTGGATTTTTTGACATTTGCATTCTTTCAAATAAAATCAAATATTTCATGAGATAGCAGATATTTAGTGGTTCTACTAAAGTCGATGTAAATACAAGGACGTGGCTACAAGGTGTTATAGCAATAAACAATGAATCACATACAGGTGTTAAAAGTTCCAAGAACACAAGCACAAAACTTTTTCTTTCAATGAACATTTTTTTACTACAACATTGAATGCAGCGCAAAATTCTACATCGATTGACATTAGGGTTTGGTATACCTATTCTTAATAGTTTTTGAAGTATTAGCATTTCTTGCAAAAAATTACTAAAAATATGCCCAAATTCCAAGTTTCAACCAAATAAAATGAGTTTTTTCCTACAAAACACTCTGTACATTATTTGCCTAACGTATCTAAATACTTATGTTCAGATATCTAATTTTCACTAGTTTCTTACTAATAGTAATGCCTTTTAGTCATAGAGAACGTACATTAATTGTTAGATATTAGCAGGCCATGAGATGTGCTAACAAACAAGTGATATCCATTGTCGGTAATTTACCAAATTGCGCAGTGATAAACCTATGCGGTATTAATAAGTCATATCCTTTATAAAAAGTCCTAATGCTGTCAGCTCTTTCACACATTTTCTTCTAACAAGTAAATATTGTAAATCGAAAGAAATAAGAAAAACATTGAAAGTTACATATACAAATAACATTTTCGACTTATTCTACATTCATGAAGAATGTAACAATGATTATATACCTACACTTACCTGTAATGAATAATAACCTCAAAAAATAAAATACAAAGGGAAATTAAAGCAGATATCCTAAACACACCCATAATATTTCAAATATTGTTCACTTACTAGACCAGGTATTTTCTTTGTAGGGGAGCCGTCTGACATGGAGCCTCCGAAAACAATGCAGCCTCTTGGCTTTTTGCATTAAACTAGGTATTAAGCAATACAGACAGATAACATAAATCAGGAACAAACTACTAAAAGTCTTCCAAAATGTTCAATATAAATGTTCTTTCAGAATGATAGTTTCTTAGTTTTTTTTTAATTGATTTATTTTCGATGCATTAAATACATCGAAAATAATTAATATTTTTACCTGCTTATTAAATAAGCAGGGATAGGGAACCCTCATGTAAATTAATTGCAAATGGCTCGATAGATTCATTGTACCGATAAAAGTTGTACCAATCCATTTAAAATAAGAAAGTTGATATCAACACCCTGCATACCGAGAGTGCTATAAAGTTGAAAATATTTTCCTTAAATAGACTACAGTGGACCATGACTACACTGCCAGTTTCAAAATCAAATTGCTACTAGTTCAAAAAAATCTAATGACCCAGTTCGGTGGGACACCCTGTATAACTATTTTTTTGGATATATTGATATCCGGTAGTTATTGGGTTTATTAGTGACCTTTTTTAAAACTAACTATTTTTCTAGAGCGTACAGGAAAGGTAAAACTACCTGAAGGTCATTGACTGGGGAAAGAAATGCTAGTTTTGAGTGTCTTACTTACGATCGCGCGCCCGTAAGAAACAAGCAATGATTTCAAACGAGCAATGATCTGAAAATCAGCTTTTTTCGTCGCTGCTCATCCGAAAGTAGTATTTTTACAGGAGAAATGCTACATTCCCTAATCTTTACCGACTTCCGCTATTTCTAGTACTTTTGCAAATAGGTTCCTATTCTTTAATTAAAAATTTAAATTAAAATCAATTTAATTATTAAAAAAAAAATTAAAACCCTCTACCAACCTCTCACCCGTTAATATTTATACAAGAAATTTTTCTGGCTTCTCCAAAAAATTAATCTTACCATTTAAGACAAAATAACGCGCTGTCTCGACCAAATACCGATTGTCTTATGTTGAAAAAAATAATCTCTCTTCATTCCCGGCGCTGGTTGTTGTTAAAAAAATCATAATTAAAAAAAATGTTTCCTCTTCCACCAACCTCTCACATCTTAATACTACATAAAAATTACTGGCCTTTTACACATAAATATTCCTTCTCCAGTAATTCCGCACCACCTAGCGCTGAAAAAAATTAAGTCTACCCTCTTACAACCAATTCCCACTCAGGAACATATCTTGAAGTAAAATATGGCCCATCTGGAAGAATGTAGGTAAAATATTTTTGAAATCAATTTTGTAGTTTTAAGGTTACTTTGGGGAGTTTATAACATTCAACAAAAATACACACAAACAACAAATTTACTGGCTATTGTATTATTATATATAAAAAGATTCTTCAGAAAATCAACAAGTAAAAGTAGTTATTTGAACTTATGACTAAACTAGTTATGTAAACTGTAATAAAATGGAAAATATGAAGAATAGCCCGGACGCTCTGAAGTTAGTAATTTTGGGCTAAATTGGTGTAGAATGATTTGAGAATGACGATTTAGTGTTTATTTTTCATCGCTGACCACGTCTTTTACACTTTTTTCTTAAGAAAAGATGCGTTTTTTTAGGTTATGTCACCACACAAAACACGTCGAAATTTTGAGAAAAAACCGTATTTATCAACTAATAGCTGTTATATCCAAATACTAACATGTTTCAACTAACTTATTTTCTTGAAATAACACCTTTTCATGTAACATTTTTGCCAAAAACAGAATACGTTTGAATTCCCAATAATTGCCTTTTAGACTAGATTTTTTTTTTTATTGTTGGTACGTTGGTCATCACAAGGTGTCACTGTCACAGAATCATAGTTATTGTCTGTAACTGTGCCTTGATAACGCAAGTATTATATGCAGTTTATAAAAAAAAAGATCAACAAAAATGGTACTGCAACAACATTAGTCTCTCGTCCGATCATTGAAAGTCCAACAGTATCGAGCGCAATTACCCTTAAATGAGTTCTCATTCAGAAACACAGTGTGTTGTATCAAGAAACAGTTACAGACAACAACCATGATCCTGGGACACCTTGTAGTGACTAACGGACCAACATCAAAAAACCTTAGCCTAAAGGCACTTATTGCGAATTCAAACGTATTCCTTTTTTTTGCAAAAACACTAAGTACATGAAAAGGTGTTATTTCATGAAAATAAGTTAGTTGAAACATTTTAGTACTCGGTTATAACAGTTATTAGTTGATAAATGCGATTTTTTTTTCTTCAAGATTTCGACGTGTTTTGTGTGGTGACATAACCTGAAAATCGCATTTTTTTAAAGAAAAAAGTGTAATCGTCATTCTGGAGTCATTGTACACTAATACAGCCCAAAATTATGAACTTCAGAGCACCCGGGCTATTCTTCATACTACCCAATATAATAATAAAATATAACGGATAGAGAGGTTACCTCGTATTTTTGAAAAAGAATAACGTATCTACCCACTTGTTTGGAGCTAGAGTTTAATAAAAAGGTCTTATCAATTAAGACAAAGCAAATAAAAAGCTAGCTTATCAATACTTTTCGTCATTCCGGTAAAAAAGTACAGATTTCTTCGTTTACATTTTGTTTATTTGGTATCTGTCAAAATCATGTAGGTCTACTTTACTTTACAGGCGTGTTTCAACGCAGGCTACGTAATATTCTTTATTTTCGCACGCGTTGGTGCTTAAAAAGTTTATTTCCCGGTTAGTACCGTGAAGGAATGTCCTATACGACATTCACACACTCTACTCATATTGTTTTCGTCTATAAAAGAGTTAATAAAAAACATCTGAGGGGTGCATAAAAGATGCAGACGTAACAAAATCAACAAAATTACGGTGTATATGTGGCGAGATACTTAATGGTCACGTTAAATTAAATGGCATATCGACCGTTTAGCGGAATTAAATTATCATTTCCAAGAGGTTTTTCTTATTTAACTGATTGCGATTGTGCTGCCGTTAAGAGCTTTTCCTCCGTTCCATAGCATTCGGAAAAAATCACTCGCAGTGAAAACGACGTCGACAAGAACAAGGAGAGCTTCGGACGTCCGAAGAAAGATGTCTTTCTTTTGAACTAAATGTCCGGTAATGTCGCCGAAGTTAGACGCTTTTAAAGGAACTGATGTCCTTTATCTTCCTTGAGCCGGTATAACGGATGCATTAATAGATGTAATTCACTGATACGAAGCGCAGTTTTATTTTCTTCAGTGGTGATGTCGGCCGATTTATATGGTAGGTGTCAGAAAATGAACGTAATGGTGATGAATCAATCAATGTGATATAATTTAAAAATCACGTAAACATTTCAATTTAAAGCATCAAGTTGTTTCACAATTGTTAATGCAGTGAATTGATTTCAAGGAAACTACAGATGGTAGATAATTTACACTTCAGAAAAATCATGTTTCAAAAAGAATAAACACTATCGAGCAAAACTATGAATCATTTAATTTAATATAAATTATGTACGTCTGTCAAACTATTGACATCTATTGGCAAAAACAGAAAATTTTACCTCTTCAAAAGAAATCTGTAATCAGTTGTCAATTAAGATTTTTCATTGAATGTTTTAATTGATTTTCAATACAAATCACATACAAAATGTAAAATAGACATCCATTATTTGAATGAGAAATAATTTTTACATTTAATATCAAAATAATTGATACCGGAAAGTGCTTTGAAGTTGTAAAGATTCGACGCCTACGGAGCGGTTTACAAATGTTGACGACCGACAAATGTCGTAATGTTCGTGTAATACGAAGATTTTGGAAAGCCATGACCTGAAAAAAAGAGGTTTTGTTTACAAAAAAAATCAAAGAGAGATGCGTGGGTAAGGGGAAAAAGGGCGTATGTTGGAAACTAGTCCCAGAAAAATTAAATTTGCAGGCGAAATAAAAATATTTCACACAAAAAAGTGATCAGAAATTAATACAGTAGTACTGCTTAATAATTAAAGTGCATATTTAAAAACAAGAATATAACTTACCGAAGATACTGAGGCGAAAATCCAAGTTCAAAACATTCTAGAAGAAAGACAATCCTCCAGCCAGACATTTTTCAAGTCCTGGAAAGCGTAGAGAGAAGCTGGGGGGCATCGCCATTTGAAAGTGACTAGACGACAGGATATTCTGAAGGTTCCACTGTTAGCAAAGAGGTAGATCACGAAATAAACCGGCCTGTACCCTTTATTTTATGACATACCTGTTAAAAAGGGCTCAGAATTCATACCTAAAAACGATATAAAACAGTTATAATATAATAATATATAAATATATAATAATCCATTTCGATCTACATAAAAAAGAAAACCAAATTGATCTATATCACTTAGTTTAGTTATCCGTTAATGCATTTGGAAATTCGTATTTATCATTAATTTTAAAGAAGAAACGATCGTAACATGAACAATTTAAAAATCTGAAACATAATGTGTATTTTTGTTGAAAGTTCAGAATCTAATCAGCGTATTATTATTTAAGCAGTTAGAATTGAGCTTAAAGGTTAAGTTGTAACTAGAATTTTGTAAAAGAGTTAAAATAGCTGTTAATATCCAGTTTCCATTTAAATTTGTATTTAGTAATCCACATTTATTTGATTTACAATATACGAGTTAAAATTTAACTGAGAAACTGTGTTTTCCTTGATAATCGGCTGTTTCTTTACACCGCACTTGTATGTTACCAATATTTGATTTGACAGTATTACTTACCTCGTCCAAGCAGATAAACAGGAATTTGTACAGTTTCCACAGTGGTCACACTGTCGAAAAGTCACAATTTGAAAGACGCCAGGATAAGTTACAATTTGAATACAGTCAAGGTAAGTGATTCTATTCAGATATCGTTCTTTCGAATGCTTTAACGACCCTGAGATTAAAAATTTATTGATGATTATAAACAGTCAATTTATTTAATTATTTATTTATATTTAATTGTTACAGTCAGATATATGGAAATATTAAATAGAAAAATAGTTGGTTACCTATTTTTTGCTGTATTATGACAACTAATTACGCAAAAAAAAACGACAGATGATTCATTTTGCATTTTAATATACGCCTGCCAAATGAATTGTTCAACAGTACACGATCCTCTTCGGGTTTTATTAAATATCTGGTTTGGAAAAAAGCACTTCTTGCGTTGAAACGAAAAAGGTATTTGCACAAAAATTGGCAGTGTTTTCTAAGCATTTCTGTAAAAACAAAACTTAAGATGCGGCACGAATAAATCCACGTTATCGAACGACCAAAATACAGATAATGTTATTCATAAATTGGTGTCTCAATGGTGGTAAAAGTAGTCATTGTCAAGAATTGGGCTACTTAATTGGTAAAGTTGTAAAAGCAAATAGGTATTAATGTAAATAAATATATTGTTATATTATTACCATATTATACCATATATTAATCTTTTTTTTTCAATTCATATCAAAACAAAAACAATCAACAAAATATCTCCATAGGGTGAGTTCACTTACTAGATACGAAACGAAACTAAAACCTTGGCCGTGTGGAAATTCCATGGCAATATACTTATATTGAAGTTTACTCGTTAAGGGTAAACTCTTACCTCTACACCTTTTAAGGTAGAAGAGGACGGTTATGTATGTATCTATGAAGTTTACCCAGTGTACGAAAAGCAAAATATTGGTAACGTGTAGAGTAATAGACACAATAGATATGAAAAGATCGCGGTGAAACAGGTTCCACCCCAAGCTTAATCTCATCTAAGGTATAACAATATCACGATTTTTTATTTATAGTTGTTTGAAAAAAAGTGATTTTGGTGATTAAAATGTACCCCTCAGTGAATAGTGTCACCTGCATAAAGGAAAACACGGGTAAGAATATGATCTAGTACTTTCAGTAAAGAAACGCGACAAGTGGTGGAGGCGCCGGGCAGAAATCACATTGCGTCAGCACCAGTTGGAGCCATCACGATTGAATTATGTAAAACATTGATATATCGGCGGTATTCTTCTATGCTCAGTCAGTTTTTTGTATTCGTGATATTAGTTAAACAATTTATTTTATATAACTTCTGTTTAACGAAATTTGTAAATACAATTATAATTTACCTGTCAGTGGAGCATGATTATAGCTCTAAAGGTAGAGGTGGCGGAAAGGTTTGATTTTTAATTGGGCCTTCAATTAAAGACTATAAGAACTTTACACCCATTTTTACAACGGTTATTCAAAAAATAAAAAACAAAATAAAATTGTCGGCAAGTGTTATTCTCATCTGGTACTCATTTCATATCCTTCTGAAATTCTTAACCGTTGTTGTCAATATTGTCATAAAACGATTTATCAACTATAACGTCATCTTGCTTTCCACGGGAGAAATACTTTACGCATTGCACGTCCTGTTTAGCATTCTATCGGAATGCTTCGCTTATGTCCGCCCGGTTCTTCAAATAACCAAGATATGTTTTGGTGACTGTGGGTCTCCCGGTAGTATAAACTCGCACAGATGATGGCTTTTTTACGAATTCAATTTCTTTCACGTTCTTCTCGACCATTTTATTGTGGATTGTTGTATTATTGTAAGTTTTGATAGGATTTGAGAGTTAACGCAGTAAATTAAAGGTAATCCAAATAAATTAAATGTTACTAATTACTGATATTTATTTTCGTATATTCCTAATTGTACAATATTACCTACAGTCTGTGTAAATTAAACCTTATCCTTGTAATAATAATATCATTGTAAAAAAAACTTTTCGCTGCCAGATTGGAACCCAGGCAAACGCGGATTATACGCTATATCGCTACGCTATTATGGGCTTGTGAGCTAGTTGCGGAGTTAGGTACTTATGCGAGATTTAAAACTATATTGGCCTTTAAAAAATTAACATCTAGTCATCTATGACTAATATTTCACGAAGGTATTCCATAACGTCCGCACTATCAACTGACAAAATCGAGACCAAATCTGAATTTAAGATTTGGCGGGTTCTCCTTCTTAGACGTCATAAATTAATGTAAAAATTACTGCCAATTTTGTGATGAATGGTTGGTAATCAAAGGTTGTAATCCAAAAGTTTGTTGAATATTTATTTAAGCATGTCTATAATAAAATTTTTAACTTACATATTAGATAGACACCAGAATTCCTTGTTGAATATATACTGGAAATTCCTCTGAATTCCCAAACGAAATTAAGTTCTTCCCTGAAAAGTTTTTTTTTTTTTTTGAGTATAAAGTTTATAAATACGGATCAGTCATTTTTTTCCCGCTGGTTTCATAGAGCTATATACGAGGTGTGGCGTCTAAACCGTCGGTTAGCGGAATATTGCATAGAGTTAAAATAGTTGTAAAATGAATAATACAGGGTGACACAAAAGATTGTTGACATATATTAACCCTTTAAACGCAATATCTCACTTATTTTAAATGGAAAACCCTTTATATTATTACTGCATATGATTTGCATGATTATTCTCTATAAGATATAACTAGCATTCTTATTTCTAATAGTTTACGAGTCATTTGAGTTTTTTCGTTTTAACAATAAATTCGAATAATCAATTAAGCAATGAAAGGAACAATATTTTTAAAAGAACATAACGAGTAAGTAAAGTGAAAGTAGACAAAAAAATGTTTATAAATTTGTTTAAAATTTCCATCCCTCGCTTTTAAGCATGTGTGAATTCAGTTTAAAATGCTTTAATTTGTGGCTCGGCTGATTTGCAAGGGTTCAAACGAATTAAAGGCTTCCAGTACACTTCCAATCTTGCTTTCCGTAGAAGTAAATGCCTTCGCATATACCTTGTTCTTCACACAACCCCAGATGCAATAATCTAAAGGCGTCAAGTCCGGGGACCGTTCGGGCCAGCAGACTACACCGTTATTATCTATCCAGCGGTCTTGAAAAATGTGCTCTAAAATTTCACTGACTGGACGTGTGTTGTAGGCTGGTACGCATCTTGCTGGAACCAGGCATTTTCCATATCTTCATTTGGCAGAGTGTTTAAACATGGAAGTAGAACTTCATGTATGATATTTAAATATCGTTCGCCTGTCAAATTATTGTCATAAATATGAAGTGATAAAATTCTATTGTTTTTAATTGCATAGAACACATTAAAATTCCATGAGTATTGAATGCCCGTTCACGAACCACATGAGGATTTTCATTTACCCAAAAATGACTGTTATGGCGATTGAATAAGCCACTTTTAGCAAATTTTGCCTTGTCGCACCATATAATTTTGGTTGCAAACTCAAGATCTTCTTGGCACATTAATATAAACCATTCGCAAAATTCAACCCGCTGAATGAAATCATTCGTCTCCAAATGAGGACGGTGTGGTAAGAATAAGGTTTCCAATTAAACTTTTATCCTCCCAATAGTTCTACGAGATGTTGCCAAATATCTTCACATCTCGCAATTACGCAGTGGAATATGCAGAAAAATACCCTAGCATGTTTATTTGAATGTTTTCGTTATCTACCAAATTCGATTGTATTCGTCATAAATAATAATCAGATTTAAAATAGCTTCGTTAGAAGAACCTAAATCACCCATTATCACTCGTCGATTTGAAACTGGGGATTTGATGTTTCTATTGAGGAATGTCAAATAGTTCCACAATCTTTTTTAAACCTCAAATAATTCATAAACTATTAGAAATAGGTATAGCGAATGCTAATCATATCTTATAGATAATAATCATGCATATCATACGCATTAATAATATGCAGAGTGTTCCTTAAAATAAGTCAGATATTGGGTTTAAAGGGTTAATATAGGTCAACAAACTTTTGTGTCACCCAGTATTATTAATTTTACAATCATTTTAACTTTACACAATACTGCAACGTACTGACTGTTTCACTAGGAACTTTCAACCTTCTACTTGAAGCACATCCTGTGTTATTGATATTTCATTCCGTTGTCGATAAAACGTCAAAATTCACTAAAAATCTGTTTTTTTTTTTTCTCGAAAACTATCAAAGATAAGTATACCGAACCTATTTATTATAACATGAGCTATCAGAAAATGAAATAATAAACAGGGTGTTCTATTTAAAATAAACAAGCTAACACTCGTTTCAGGTATAACCGGAAATAGTTCACTGTTGCCAATATTTTTATTTGAGGTTCAGTACCAAAAACTCCACAAACATGTTTTCAGAATTCAACTAGTAATAACTCCAATATTCCGCTAACCGATGGTTTAGACGCCGCACCCTGTATAATGTCGCTGTGAAAATCGAAGATGAAAAGAGTCTGAATTTGATTTTTGGAAGCATTGTACAAAAAGGTTTACCAAAAAAGATGGACGAGTCGGATCAGGAAAAGAAAAATAACTTAAAAAAGAAATTAAGCCTGTCAGTCAGCAGTTGAAAAGATTGAAATTTGGGCACCTGGAACCGAGAAAAACTTACTCTAAGCATTAAAGTTTGATAAAAAAAAATGTGTAGTGGCAACGTCCGTCCCAAGTGAGCGCCCATTTTCAAAAGCAGGAGCAACTGGTAATAAAAGTAGGAACTGTCTCACGGGAAATAAACTTTCCATCAAGCTGTTATTTCTATTGAGCCTGCAGAATTACTGCTATAAAATGCACATATCGTTTTCTATCTGATATATCGATATAGTTGAAGTTTTTGTCATCACTACTAATGAAAAATATTAGGACGTCTATACCAAAAATGAAAAGTAGCAAATACCACGCAAGCAACACGAAAAAAAAAACTTTATTTATAAGGCACGTTCATATCAAAAACATATTTAGCTGTAACACGTCGGCTAAAGTATTAACACATTTGTAGTTATAGTTCACTCTTATGCAAATCGATTTTTTTTATTTCTGAAAGAAAGATCATGCAACTCATCAGCAAGTTTCTTAATAGAAGTATCTGTCACTTTTGGATTTAGTAAGTGCACTAACTTAAGATGAAGGATAACTAATATTTATTTTTCTATGAAAGAAGTTGTTCGAAAAACTCATAATTATGTTTCTAGAATAACTAACTAGAAGAATGTAACATTTTCCTAAGAGTATTAAAAAATATATAGGCAAATTAGTTTACATAATATATGACAATATATGGTTTTATAAGGATTAACATTTTCCCAGCGCAGTTCTAAAACCAATAAACTGCAATTACCCTCTTGGTTATTTGATTCAGGGATTACCTACAACAGCGCCAACGCCACGTCGTAATTACTGCTGAAACTGAACTCGTTGCCAACTGGGTAACGTAAAACTTTCGCTAATCCTATTTAACTCTTCTCGAACGGTCGTAATCGTTTTGATCTTTACTTTACCTATTCAACATAACTTAGCCGTGACTATTGTTAGTTCATGCAGGACATTATCGTTTAACGATGAAATCGACTAACTGGCACTACACAATTGTGGTGCATAACGAGATCGAGTTGCAGAATTTCAGACCATTATTGACCACTGAATGTAGTTGTTGGGTATAAATGTGTTGGGAAAAAAGTATTGATTTCTAGGAAAACTCGTTTTTCTCCTCTCTGCTGATTATACTTTTATTTTGATGATTTGAACTAGTATTATATATTATTTACACATTATATACATCAAATTTCTATTAAAACGTGATCTTTGATCTATTTAAAACACTAGGATAAACAATCCCAAACCTATTCATGTCGATATCGACCAATGAAAATACTTAATTTAATTCACATGTAAATTAACTTTACAGCATTTGCAAAAGAATTAACTTGGAGTTGTAAAAGTCATTGTAAGTTCATAAACTTAACTACTACCATATCTGAGAGCCAAACAACTCGTACTTTTATCTGTACTATACGCCAGTTGCAACAAATCCATCGTTAGTTGTTAGAACACGAGATAAGTAACCTTCAGGAAGTGTTGATGATGATATGGATATCACGGAAATGCTGTGCATCTTTTTATGTCACCGCTCATGTCTTATGGCTACTAAAAATCATTTAATAGTATTCCACAAATTCTTGTTTTCTTTTATAATGTTAAAAATGCGTCATCTGTGGACAAAGATTAGAGATTCAAAGATTAATTACGATTTTATTAAGGTGCCCATAGTAAATTTCACCGATTTGGTTCGATAACAGCGATTAAAACATTTTTTTTTTGTTCCGCTTTAGTTACTCCATTCGGGATTTACTCAAAGATATTGTACACGGAGGTGTATCATTCGGATGTTTTCCTTATACATCTCGAATATCTGCAATGTATATAGCCAATGCATCACTGCAATCTCAACCCTTTTGCAAACTATTGGGCAGATTAGTTATCAAACTTTGCTAAATATGTTAACGACAATTGGACTTAGCTAACAAATACGTTTTATTTCTTTTCTCTCTAAACCATATGTTGCCTTGCTGCGATATGTAATTTCTGCGTATTGTTCGACAACCCCCTCTTCCGCTAGCTGCCAGCTTAGACCAACAAGCTGCCCGAAACTGGAGCCAATTTGGAAGTGGTTCATTGTTTGCCGCATGTCTGCATAAATAAATACAAAGTGTGTTTTGTCGCATTGAAACTTGGCATTCTAATAGTAATTCCTGTGTACTTAAGTGTGTGTATGTCTATTTATCGGTAGTTTTACAGCAAATAAAAGCTATTTAATGATTAATCTGTGGTTTACAATGATAGGGCCATGGCTCCGCGATTGTTTACGAGGTACCGCAACTGCATATACCGGGCCCTTTTTTTCTATTACACATACAATTTCCCTATGTGTAACATTATAAAACAAATTTTCAATGCATTGGTAACTGACGAGTAGGCAACCAGATATACCTCCATTTAAACCAGTTATTATTTTGTTTTGATTGATTGACGTATGACATATTCTGAAATTTTGACCATTATTTTGTATTTTTTATTATTTATTTCACTATTAATTATTGTATTTCAAACCGCGTAATAAACGTTATTAGTTCAATAACTAAAATAATTGGATTTTCAGTAACCACAAAAAATTATGTACGTATTAAACCAGTTTATTCTCCTAAAATGTAATTGAATGGTCGAAGCAGCCACAAGCTCTAGCCCAATGACTATCCGTCACTAGCAATCACTAGTACTTAATAGGAAAATGTACGAATGTTGTCGATACTACCAAAAAGCTATGTTATGTTTACAAGTTTGAAATTACTTATGAACGAAAAATATGCACATATTGGAGCACTTCTGAAGAGTACATGGAAGAAATTTTACTCAACCTAGTTGAACTAGTTAATCGTGATAAGCAGTATTAGGGGAGCTTCGTATTAACTATTTAACAATTGCAATGTTGAGGAACTTGTCAAGAGATTTAGATTATCAAAGAAGTGTTCAGTGTTTAGAAATAGAATAAAGTATTGAAAATAAATTGCGGTTTATAGAAGTAAACAGAGAAAGTCTTTCACATGCTGTACCAGTATTAACTCCTACCTACCATGTTCATATACGAATTCATTACTATCAAAATTAACCTGCTACTTTAAACTCATTGTTTCTATAATTTGTTAATCGCAATCTTATGAGCTAGGAGTTATTACAGTATCATAATTTTCTAATTTACACAATATATTATAATAAACTAATAAAATAATCAACTATTGTTCTTCTAACAGCATCATCATTCATGCTGGCAAATTACAGCACCATTTGTAGAGTCCTTTGAGCACATTTTTTATCTATTTGATCATCATCTGATAAATTATCTTGATTCTTGTAGGCATTATTATGCAATATTAGTTTTAAGAATAATTATTAGCGCTAGTGGTATGCTACAGCTCATTACAATAGAAAGCACTGGAAAGAAGCTTTTCCCAATTTCTTAAAATACACTCAATAGCATTCTTAGTGCGAATTAGTACTTCGTTGTACAACGCTTCTGCCTAATTTTGCCAAAAAGTAATAAATTACTCAGTTTCCTTACAATCTGATGTGTAGGGGCCATCGTAGTACGATCTTTAATCTTTAAAGCAGTTGTCGGCATCGTAGCTTCAACAATCTAATATGTGTGCAGCCTATTGCACCTACACATGAGGAATTTGTCGTTAGAATAAGCCAAGTGCTATTAATAGTTGCTCTAGTGTAGATACAGCATGGTTTCTGAAAGAAGAGATCGTGTAAGCAATCTATTAAAATTGACAGTTTTACTAGTAACCTTTCTGTTGTACATTGCAATGTGGCTCTCTCTGTTTAGTTCTATACACTGAAATTTATTTTCAATTCTTTTTAATAACCAGTGCATACTTCTTCGACAATCTAAATCTCTTGACAAATTTCTCAACATTGCAATTGTTAAATAGTTAATGCGAAGCCTCCTAATAGTATATTGCTTGTCACGATTAATTATTTCAACTCGTTAAAACTTCGACTAAAACTTCTTTCATGTACTCTTCAGAAGTCCTCCAACATGTGCATACTTTTCGTTCATAAATAATTTCAAAGCTTGTGAACATAACATAGCTGTTTAGTTGCATCGACAACATTCGTACATTTTCCTATTAAGCTTCTACTAGTGACTGCTAGTGACG
Organism: Protaetia brevitarsis; assembly: GCA_004143645.1. NCBI lineage: Eukaryota > Metazoa > Arthropoda > Insecta > Coleoptera > Scarabaeidae > Protaetia > Protaetia brevitarsis. The sequence continues at coordinate 2,783,852 of RXPK01000284.1, read as the reverse complement.
GATAGTCACTGCTGCTAGAACTTGTTGGCTGTTTCAACCATTCAATTACATTTTAGGAGAATAAACTGGTTTAATACGTACATTATTTGTATGTTACTGAAAAGTCAATTATTTTAGGTGTTGAACCAATAACGTTTATTACAGGTTTGAAATACCGTAAGTTAATAATGAAATAAATAATAAAAAAATACTATATAATGGTAAAATTTCAGAATATGTGATACGTCAATTTAATCAAAACAAAATAATAACTAGTTTAGATGAAGGTATATCTGGTTGCCTACTCGCCAGTTACCAATGCATTGACAATTTGTTTTATAACAATTACATATTTACACATAGGGAAATTGTATGTGTAATAGAAACAAAAGAGCCCGGTATAACTGTCGTGACTAAATTCAACAAGTAAAGACAAATTAAGGTACTTAGTGGAAATTTTCTTTGATTTCGATATAAAGGTATGTTGTATCTATACAATATTTTTGGATTCACCTATGTAGATTATGCTCAAGTTTTAGCCAACTTTTACGACTAAATTAAAAAAAAAAACCCAATATAAATACTGTGTTTAGTTTGTAGAATGTTATTTTGTACCCCTTATTCTTGTATAAAGCTTCGTAGCGCATTAGTTTCTTAGATTCTTCTACATTTCGATTTATTTAGAAATTTCTACGCGGAAGAACAAAACAATTAGTTATTACATAGGCTAAGCACTATAGAGAGAAAAAAGAAGTAAACAATGTAATAACAAGAAAAAAACATGAAATAAAGTGGTCTTGCGTTTCTAATAAAATAGGATTAATTCCCCATGAGACATTAATATCTTAAAAGTAGATTGTTATGCACAATGAAACATAAATTATCTGTAATTATAATCATATAACGTGTTGTTTTAATAGGTCATGTTTAAAGAAATGTGGTATTATAATTATGTATAGATATATCATATAATTAGTTTAAAATTTATGAATTACCGAGCAACTTTAATGAAATACTCCATCATCACGGATTTTGATAGATGTGGAGCGGTAACCAAAGTTACCTGTATTTTTGTCTCTATGCTTTAACGATGTGCAAATATATTCATAGAACTTATCGGCTTATGTATACCTTTTGTGTTAATGTATGAATATGAAATTCCGGCTTTTGCTAACTACTGGCTAGACCCTTTAATCAAGATTTTATCGAAATCAATTGAATTTCATTTCCATTCATTTCGCGCCGCAAATTCATGACAATAAAAGTCACGTAGTGAGGCAATGTTCAAAGGTTAATAAACGATTCAATTTAGCCAGGTATAGTCAGCAGTAAATATGATCTCAGCGGCTTGATATTATCTACGGTTATCTATTTTGCGATTATTCCTATCGAATCAGGTTCAACATACAGAATCTCATACCCGTGTCATTTTCTTCTGACGCTTATATCTCCCAATAAACATAGATCCTGTTTTAGGGCCGAAGATTTCCGGCAGTATCTCATACTTGTATAACCTACTTCACCCTTTAATTACAAACGCTCAAAATTAACCCTAAATCACGGAAGTTTATTGCGTATCGATTCCATAAATAATTTTATTATTTTGTTGTCGATATTACCAACCTAACTTTTTATTAACCTGTATGTCATTCTTATTACAAGTTCAAATAAACAATTACGGTCAACGAAAAATATCAGAGTAGGAATGCGCATTCAGCTTTCACTGACTGATTGAACCACTTCCTTTTTACAGAATACATTAATGTGACAATTTGAAAGAAGTCCGCACACACAGGATTTGCGACGATGTGAAGGCGTTTTTTTGAGAAAGAAGTGACTTTTATGGATACGACTATCGTAAAAGTTAATACGTAGTTACCGGATTTAATGAGCTGATGACATTTTCTTAATTAATGTTTGGATTAGCTTTTAACGTTTTGTTGCTTTACTGAAATTGTTTTGATCTTTTAATAACATTATGTGCTTTCATTTACTATTTTTTTCTCGTAAAAAAAGAAAAAAAAAACAGGTACAAACCAACATAAAACTTTAAGGCTAAATGGATGATTGACGCACATACCTATTCCTTTCAGTAAGTTTGCTGCAAGTTACAGACTATATATAGGACTATATCTACTAATGGTCAATCAGCATTGTTTAGATGATAAGGCAGTTTTTCTGCATTAATAAAAATAAACCGAGCCAGCTTTCCACTCGAATCGCTTAGAGTGGATGAGTTATATGGATAATTTATAAAACTCTTTAGGGGGCTACCAGAACTCTAAAAATTCAGCGATTTTTCAAAAACAAGTCAGGGATTTTCTGCACCAATGAAAATAAAGCGAGCCAGAACTGTGTTATTTCCACTCGAATCGCTTCGGGCTATAAGGATAATTTATAGAACTCAGTGGGGGGCTACCAGAACTCTAAAAAACTCAGCAATTTAAAAACAAAATCAGGGATTTTCTGCATTAGTGAAAATAAACGAGAAAGTGCAGATGTTCGATGTTCGTTAAGTATTTTCAGGACAAAGCAACTTACCCCAAATTCTTTATTTTCATTTTTGCCTAGAGCCGAGAGTACGATTAAGTTGTTCGAACAAATCTACATCAGTTGTTATTCTCCGGTTGGCAATCACGGAAAATTATTTGTAGAAAAGAAATATTATGTAATCTTTGTGTCTCTAATTTTTTATAGCTAATAATTTCACTCACACAGTATGTAAATTTATCATGACAAAGCCCTCGGTTATATATTTTTAATATCTGATGTTTATCCGTATTTTATTCTTGCAATAGCATCTTGGCACTGTCGAAGCTTTCAACTGACGCCAATAACGGAAGTGCTGTTAAAAAACGTGTTCATTGGTATTTGTCTAGGAATATGTGCTCAGGTCACCCTTGTAATAGTTATTTACGTTATAAGTCCGATAGGTGAGGGCGTCGAGTCTAGAATATCTAAACGAGTACTGTTACAAGCACTACCAGACGTGTTGTTGTTTGTTGTTATTGGCCTTGGCGTTGGCCATTAGCCAAGTACGTATAAAAAAACCTAACAATATCAGACGTGTATCTACTACTAATTGCTACAACTTTCGTATTATTAGTGAAAAAATGACATTTGCTACCACCAGTCTTGTCAAATGCAAAATAACGTAAATAAAGTAGTACCAGGGAGGGGTAGCGAACTTAGTGTCCAGGGTGGTACCCGATAACGTGGACCTACCTGGGTAAACGTCCTCACTTACCACCACGGTGGATGTACGGAAAGGAGCTTCCGTGCCGCCAGCTCAGTCGCAGATGGTCGTGCGGTTCCGACAATAACACTTCGGCAGTTTGGGGACTGGTAGAGCGCCACCCACGTTAAAAAAAGACACGGAGCCCCAGGCCAATCCCCGGGTGTGGGAGTCCCCAGAGCGCACCTCGCTTGTAAGTGTGGAGGTATAAAAATAACCCTCCGTGGCACACGCCACAGTTTACAAAAAAAACGCAAAATATAAATTGTAACGAAACACTTTTATTAAAACGTTAACATTTGAAAGTGACTTTTTACTAGAAACAAATGACTTTTAGCTGTATAGCGCAACAGGAGGCGGCGGTTCCTTTTAGGACAACCCAAAGTTAAAAATAAACAAGATACGGTTAATATAATGTGATCTCATATACCACCCCACCAAGATCTTGATCGGTTTACATCAGTAAAGATATTACATGAAAAGGGGGTTCGGACAACCCGTAATGCGCACACAACTGATTACGTACGTTTAGAAAGGGGCCACCCCCACGGTAAAGCCACTCTGACAGCTGAAGGCAAAAAATAAATAAAATTATAAAATAACAACTATTTGTCCTGAGGGACGGGTAGAGCGATCTCTACGGTAAATTGTACGTTCGAAATTGAAATGAAGGTAAAAAAAAAATTAAATACAAGTTTACAGGGAGACTATCACTTTAAGAGTTGAATTACATACGGTAAAAATTAAGCGTAATAAAAATAATTCGGTACACGGGCCGTCACAGGGAAAGAATAGGGAAAAAAAAAATAAAATATAGAAGTTCTGAGTCCCCAGGTCGGAACAGCTTCCGCGCGTCTAACCCGCGATGGCGTGAAAAGCAAAAATAAACGATCCTACCTCACGAGGGCGTCGATGGTTCTACCTCGGGGTAGGCCAGACGTCAACCTGACGCTCCTGGGTGTCCCTCAGCTGACAGCGGGGCACTCACAGAATCAACGGCGTGCAACGCTGCGAAGCCGCCGAAATTCCTTGCCGGTGTACGGGTATCGACACGTGGTGGCTCTGTAGTCGCTGGTGTCCGCTACCACAACCCTATACGAGAGGATCGCGAAAACCTCAGTGTAAGATACCAAAAAAACGAACTGTTAACGAACGGACTTACCTATTTGGGGTCAAATAGGCACAGCTGACGCAAAGCAAGAAGAAACGTGGAACTCGACAAAACCACAATCCGCAACAATTTCGTCGAAATACGATACGGCGTCTAAGACGATAAATTTCACCACAAAAGTATTAATACGGTAGATCATCAAATCCGCAAAGCGATAAAAACCTTCAAAATGGCACTTCAAAAATTAATCAACCCGCAGTCGCGTTTCGCTCGCTTCGACAATTACTCGCAGAGAGCGGCCTACGGAAAATTCCGAAAGTCCTGGATAACATACGCGTTAACAGCCAAAAAAAGATGACCATGAACGGCACAATATGCGACATCTATCAGGCGATACGGACCGAGTGACCCTGAGATGGGAGTTTACTATGATGAACATAGAGTCCACATACAGAAGACGGACAGCGGGAAAGCGATAACCCTAACTATACGCTACGCGTACAAGAAAAGAAAACTGAACGTAACAATTCCCCCCCATTCCTCGAAAGAAATTTTCGCAGAAAATTCCTGACCTGCGCCACCTAAAGAACCTAAAAAAAACAGAAAGAAGGAGGAAGGCTTGACCACAGCACCAGACAGGATTCAACATCACTCAAAGCAGGAGCAACCCTTGATCCGAACACCCACATGGACCCTTCGGCAAATCGGCCGGAATCAGGATAGCAAAAAAAGAAATCATAACAACGAAACTACAAATCTGGACGAAGACGGCAACCACACCAAAGCAGGACAAAACACGACACCGGACAGACCCAACAGCACCCCAGAAGAGGACCTAAAGTAGGTGGAAAGTAAAGCGAGGCAAGCCTCAACCAAAGCTCAGATGTGAGGGTGATCATTACCTCACACGGCGAAGGAAGGGAAAGAAAGCTGTGCTGCTAAATCCACCCAGAACCGCACCAAGGCCCACCCGAAGTGACAACCCCCAACAACCAGAGTAAAGAGACATGTCACGTGAGGCGATCAATGCTCAAAAAAAGGAAAGAAAAGGGCAACTAAAATCAGGGTTATCACTATAAGTTAGAGGATACAAAGCGGAAATTGGGACGTGGATAAAAAGTAAACGAGAAGGAGAATTAGGGTTGACCTCCAATCACACACATCCATACGGCTAACAGTCTAGGAAGTGGTCCAAGGCAAAAAAAAAGAAAGGTGTAAATGGCCAAACAAAAAAAACAAAGTTTAAAGTCGTGGAAGGCCCATCCGGACTGACACATAGTACTGAAACAAAAACAAGACAAAAAAAATCCAATCCGTATCCCAGAACAAAAAGACTGACCGCGGAAACCATACGAAAGAGGAAGACTGCTGGGATTCAGCCATAGGGCACGAAAGTGAACGACTGTTATTGGACACAAACACCCTTAAAAAAAGTAGGACAAATCCAAAAAAAGGTCACATCCGATAAGTGAGAAGGGTTTATCAGCCAGCCAGCTAGCGTGGGAAGGGAATCACACACAAATACCTTCAAATAGATCCAAGCGATAACGTAAACATAGAATCCCCATCCACGAGCGCTTCCAAAGTTCAACGGCTGAAGAGGTGAATTTAGGACGCCTTTACGCCTCGGTCACAACACCGGCAGGATATTCGTCGGCCCACCTGCAAACCTAAAGTCCCAAAACTTCAATTGGCGCAACGCCTAAACCGAAACCAAAACGCGTAACACGCGACGGAAAACGTACTAAACAGCAACAGACGATAAAGCTGTGACAGACGGTATCCATTCTGGAGGATTCTCACCCTCGGCAGGTTCACCCCTAGCCTATTATAACACCCGGGACCAGGACGGGTAAAGAAACGTTAGTCATCATTAGGTTGAGGTTTTAACAAACTACCACTCCATGAGCCTGAAAGCACCTTCCCTTGGCATGTTTTCAGTTCGTAAGTATTGGACGAATCTTACGATGGATCATAATGGTCCTACGTATTGTCTGCCAATTTTGCGGTATAGTATTTGGCAGCATCAGAGAGCACAAAAGTTCTTACGCCAAACTAGTTGATTAGGTAGGAACTCATCATCACGGCGTCGAAGATCGTAGCGACTCTTAGCTTTCATAAGCTTTTTGCAACCGCAACTTAACATCCTTGTAAAGCTGACTAAAATGTTCCGCTCTTTCCATAAGTTGTTCTGGATTCAGTCTTACGGAGATATTCTCTTTTTCATCACCTTTCTCCCTTTTACCAGCGTTACCCGATATTTTCATCTGCCGTCCGAAATTGATCATATACGGGTTAGACCTGTAACTTCGTGACTCGCGGTTCGAAGTGCGCACGTTACTTGGGTAATAAAGCATCCCACTCGCGATGATTATCCGAGACATAGGCTATAAGCATCGTCTTAAGAACACGGTTAACTCTCTCAACAGGGTTGGCTTGAGGATGGTAGTATGAAGTATATGCAATCTTAACCTGATACTTCTGCATTAAGAGCGATATTCTTTCGACCTAAATTGAACACGGTTGTCAGAAATTATAGTTCGAGGAACTCCGAATAATAGAAATACGTCGTTCTCTAGATGTCTAATAATAATATTAGCGGAGGCTCTTCGCATAGCAACGTCAAGGTAAATTTGCTAAAACAATCGGTCACGACCAAGATAAAGTTGTTACCATGTTTGGTTTGGGTAGAGGTCGACTATATCCACACTAATCATCTCCACGGTGAATCAATGTAAGTGTGCTCCCATTAATCAGTAGGTTTCCGTTGTTCAGGTTTTGAACGTATGCACGGAATACAGCGGCGTATGTATCTTATAACGTCAGCAGAATCTTCGGCAATAATATCTCTCGGCGATACGGTGATAGGTTTATTAATTCCAAGATGTCCACAGGTTGGTTCATCATGACACGAGCGTATGACCTCATTTCGGCGATTTCCAGGTACAACTTCTTTCCAAGAGTCAGCCTCACTAGTGAGGTCTCCATAGGGTGGTCTAACGTATTTACAAAGCCTGTTATCGATAATTTGAAACGTAGGGTACTTTTCTGGTGATGTCTCTACGGCAGCATACAACTTGGTATACCAACGATCCGGTCGACGGTCTCCACTAACGACATCAAGAACAGGTACTGACCGGGACAAAGCATCGGGGACAACATGATCTTTTCCTTTACGATGAACTATCGAGAAATCGTATTGCTGTAGGCGCACGGACCAACGCGCTAAACGTCCACTTGGAGAATTCAATTTATTTAACCAGCATAGGGAGTAATGATCGGTCACGACGGTGAAGTGTGAACCCTCCAGATACGGTCTCAATTTTTCAATTGCCCAAAGAACAGCTAGGCATTCCTTCTCAGTCGTCGAGAACTTACGTTCCTGAGGTGTTAAAGAACGGCTCAAGTAACTAATAACTCTCTCTTGCTCCTCGATAGTTTGCGTCAACACAGCTCCCAATCCAAAGTCTGAGGCATCCGTCTGTACAACAAACTCCTTTGAAAAGTCAGGGCAAGACAAAACAGGTGCAGATATCAACCGTTCACGAATGGCTGACCAGGCCTCATTACATTCAGTGCTCCAGGTAAATGGGCGATTCCTACGAAGTAAGTTAGTCAATGGGGATATAACGGTAGCAAAATTGGGCACGAATCGGCGGTACCACGACGCCATTCCAACTATTCGCCTCACTTCTGTGACGGATTTAGGAGTAGGTATCTCGATAATCGCTTTAACTTTGTCTGGATCTACAAGTAATCCATCTCCATTTACAACGTAGCCAAGATATTTTAGTTCCTCACGACAAAATAAACATTTCTCCTTACTAAGAGTAAGTCCAGCAGTCCTTAATCTTTTCAGTACCTCTTTAAGTACGGTCATATGTTCCTCAAGGTTTGAGTGACAATAATGATGTCGTCCAGATAGACAAAACTTTAGGTTCCAATTCAGGTCCCAACACACCATCTATAAAAACGTTGCCAGGTAGCAGGTGAATTGTGAAGACCAAAAGGTAGACGTTTAAATTGGAAAAGTCCGCGATTGGTACGGTAAAGGCAGTAAGAGAGCGAGAAGATTCCGCGACAGGGATCTGCCAATAGGCCGACTTAATATCGAGAGATGTAAGATATTTGGCGTCTCGAAGCTTATCTAAAGTATTAGAAACATAAGGCAGAGGGTACGCATCCTCCTCTGTTACTTGATTAAGTTTGCGGTAATCTACACAAAAGCGGTAAGTCTTATCCTTCTTTTGGCACCAACAAAATAGGCGAAGACCAAGGCTTGATGATTTTTCTACAACTCCCAAGGCTAACATCTTATCCAGTTCTTGATCTACGATTTTCTGCATGGCTGGAGAAATAGGGTAGTATCGTTGCCTTATTGGTGGACTATTGGTCTGAATATGGTTTGCCTTCAGCACTCTTAGGAAAAGCAGTTTCTACTAATTCTTCCAACTGTAATCGCTGTTGGTCGGTAAGATGAGGTTTAGTGCATAGCGCATCTAATACATGCTTTTCGGGAGAGAACACCCATTCTCCTTTCCTCAAGTCAGGTATAATTCCCATGATTCGCCAAAAATCTGACCCAAAAATTAGGACATGCGGTAGTTCAGGCACAATTATAATATCGATGAGTTTTTCTCGATCGCGCAACTGCACAGGGACAGAAATTTCACCCACAACACAGCACTTCTGTCCGGACGCAACGGTACATGTGGAAGTTCTACGTTTTAACGGAATACCAAGAGTTCTCAAAATATCCCAACCAGGTTTTCCCAGGATAGTACGCGAAGCACCAGAATCCAATAGCCAAGAAAAGTCTTATCAAAAATTCGAACCTGAGGTACGGTCTTTCATCGTCCTCTGCGTGAGCTAAATATAAATCAAGACGAATCTTATTCTGATGTTGGTCGTTTCTACAACTCGACACGCCATACGACCTCCTAAAGCGTCTGTCGTTCGTTTCCCGAACATTTTGGACAAGTGGTACTGTCACATTAGGCGTTCCGCATCGGTAACAATGTCGCTTCCTTGCTGTGTACATTGAGAGGAACGGTGCCCCTCACCATTACAGTTCCAACAGCGCAAGTTAGCTACAGGCGTAAACGGAACAGCATCACACGACATAGAGGGCGAAGGAGCGCTCACGTAAGCTAAATCGGGCTCTAAAGCCTTTGCACGACTAGCGGCGGTACATAAGCTTCAACGGAGGCTTTACGCACTTCTAATTTCCTACAAAGATTTAATAATTGTCCTATGCTCGTAACTTCAGTGAGACCCCAATTGCGTTTGATAAAAGGCAGAATATTCTTTAATAATATCCTCAGTCTGGTAGCTTCAGGTAATTGAACGTTAACCGCGCGAACAATCCCTTCATTAATCGATATATATAATCCAATGGGCTCGTCAACACCCTGTGTTCTATGTTTAATTTCCTCATACAAACGGTCGTCGTAATCGAAGGTTGAAATTCCTCACGCAAACCCTGAGCTATGTCCTCCCAAGAATCAAAGCTATCCCTATTAGCGCGTACCAAATCAAAGCACGGTCAGAAAAAGATCAATTGCGGAACGATATAATATCTCGCTTGTGGAATTTCTTGCCACTTTCAACTCATTAACCCTCTCTAAAAAGGCGCTAACGGACGTTCCCCTAAGTCCACTAAACTTAAGGCCCCAAGACGATACTGTACCGGTTTAGTCCACTCACGACACGTGCCGACACGCTTACCGGCTCAACGGTTCCTATATCACCGTCCGAGGAATCAGACAATCTGGCGCGTTATCACCTAAAGCCGACAAATCCAGTGCGGAAAATGACCCAAAGTGGAAGTTCGTTCAAAATTTTGGCCTTTAAAGTAAGTTGCGAAGACAAACTAACTAAGCTGACTAATAATTCTGAACGAGCCTGGTTGCTCTTCCGACGTAGACACAGCGCGATTGATACGGCCAAACAAATGCGCAATCTTAGATGACAGCTTACGGAATTCGAAGATTTACGGGAATCGTTTAAAACATCGATGAGTTGCGTAAGCTCGGTTAAATTTAGCTTTAATAGCCGTACAATCTTCCTCAAAGGTGAACGGATGCTTAGGCCGCACGTAACTAATACTATTAGACATTTTAGTTAACTGTCTAAGAGTCCTTCGCATGATCTCAACAGTACCGGACTCCGTTACCCCGTGTATGCGCAACTCATACACTAACTCATCCCGCGACAACCGTCCAACATCCATTTTAAAATCCATGACGAATAAAAAAAAAACACTCAACCGGAACGCCCAAGACGCTACCGCGAAAACGCAGCGCAAGTAACCAGTAGAAAAGAGAAATAAAAAAAAATAAAGGGGGGAGCGAAAATAACTAAAGCCTGAAAACTCAAAAATGGCACGACAAAAAAGAACTCGAGCCCCACACGTTAGGGCGCCAAAACTTTTGCTACCACCAGTCTTGTCAAATGCAAAATAACGTAAATAAAGTAGTACCAGGGAGGGGTAGCGAACTTAGTGTCCAGGGTGGTACCCGATAACGTGGACCTACCTGGGTAAACGTCCTCACTTACCACCACGGTGGATGTACGGGAAAGGAGCTTCCGTGGCCGCCAGCTCAGTCGCAGATGGTCGTGCCGGTTCCGACAATAACACTTCGGCAGGTGTTGGGGCGACTGGTAGAGCGCCACCCACGTTAAAAAAAAAGACACGGAGCCCCAGGCCAATCCCCGGGGTGTGGGAGTCCCCAGAGCGCACCTCGCTTGGTAAGTGTGGAGGTATAAAAATAACCCTCCGTGGCACACGCCACAGTTTACAAAAAAAACGCAAAATATAAATTGTAACGAAACACTTTTATTAAAACGTTAACATTTGAAAGTGACTTTTTACTAGAAACAAAATGACTTTTAGCTGTATAGCGCAACAGGAGCGGCGGGTTCCTTTTAGAACAACCCCAAAGTTAAAAATAAACAAGATACGGTTAAATATAATGTGATCTCATATACCACCCACACAAGATCTTGATCGGTTTACATCAGTAAAGATATTACATGAAAAGGGGGTTCGGACAACCCGTAATGCGCACACAACTGATTACGTACGTTTAGAAAGGGCCACCCCCACGGGTAAAGCCACTCTGACAGGCTGAAGGCCAAAAATATAAATAAAATTATAAAATAACAACTATTTGTCCTGAGGGGAGGGTAGAGCGATCTCTACGGAAATTGTACGTTCGAAATTGAAATGAAGGTTAAAAAAAAATTAAATACAAGTTTACGGGAGACTATCACTTTAAGAGTTGAATACATACGGTAAAAATAAGCGTAATAAAAATAAATTCGGTACACGGCCGTCACAGGGAAAGAATAGGGAAAAAAAAAATAAAATATAGAAGTTCTGAGTCCCCAGGTCGGAACAGCTTCCGCGCGTCTAACCCGCGATGGCGTGAAAAGCAAAATATAACGATCCTACCTTCACGAGGGCGTGATGGTCTACCTCGGGGCTAGGCCAGACGTCAACCTGACGCTCCTGGGTGTCCCTCAGCTGACAGCGGGGCACTCACAGAATCAAACGGCGTGCAACGCTGCGAAGCCGCCGGAAATTCCTTGCCGGTGTACGGGTATCGACACGTGTGGCTCGTGTAGTCGCTGGTGTCCGTACCACAACCCTATACGAGAGGATCGCAGAAACCTCAGTGTAAGATACCAAAAAAAACGAACTGTTAACGAACGGACTTACCTATTTGGGGGTCAAATAGGGCACAGCTGACGCAAAGCAAGAAGAAACGTGGAACTCGACAAAACCACAATCCGCAACAATTTCGTCGAAATACGATAACGGCGTCTAAGACGATAAATTTCACCACAAAAGTATTAATACGGGTAGATCATCAAATCCGCAAAAGCGATAAAAACCTTCCAAAATGGCACTTCAAAAATTAATCAACCCGCAGTCGCGTTCGCTCGCTTCGACAATTACTCGCAGAGAGCGGGCCTACGGAAAATTCCGAAAGTCCTGGATAACATACGCGTTAACAGCCCAAAAAAAAGATGACCATGAACGGCACAATATGCGACATCTATCAGGCGATACGGACCGAGTACCCTGAGATGGAGTTTACTATGATGAACATGAGTCCACATACAGAAGACGGACAGCGGGAAAGCGATAACCCTAACTATACGCTACGCGTACAAGAAAAGAAAACTGAACGTAACACATTATCTTTTGAAAATCACGTTACTTTTTTTCTTATAGTAACGGCGTTATATATTTATATTAAAACAGTCCAGTACTCATACCCATAACTCATTTACCGGACTCAAATTGATTATGTAACAGTATCAGTTAGATATTATGGACGCTGCGGCTAAGGAGCCGCGTCTAGAATATATAAACGAGTACTGTTACAAGCACTACCCGACGTGTATCGTATAAAATTTTATTTTATACTGTCGAATTGTGGCTAAAATTAAATTACTGCAATATTTATATTAAAAGTAAAAAAAAATGACATTATCTTTTGAAAATCACGTCACTTTTTTTCCTATAGTAACTGCGTTGCTATTATATATATTTATACTAAAACAGTCCAGACGCTTACCGGCTCTGATACTGCAATAACTCATTTACCGGACTCAAATTGATTATGTAATAGTTATTTACGTTACAAGTCCGGTAGGTGACTTGTAACGTAAGGAGTCACATCTAGAATATCTAAACGAGTACTGTTACAAGCACTACCCGACCTGTATCGTATAAAATTTTAATTTATACTGTCGAATTGTGGCTAAAATTAAATTACTGCAATATTTATATTAAAAGTAAAAAAAAAAAAAATGACATTATCTTTTGGAAATCACGTCACTTTTTTTGCTATAGTAACTGCGTTGCTATTATACAGTGAGGTCGTAAATGGTAAAGATAGCTACGCCCTCTATTTTAGATCAGAAGCCATGTGCGTATCTCTATAGGCAAAAAATCACAAATTATCTCTAATTTCACTTGGTTTTTGTTTCATTGCTCTATCTCATACCATTCAAAAGTTATCAGGGGGGGGGGGACCATTTACGACCTCACTGTATATACTTATATTAAAACAGTCCAGACACTTACCGGCTCTGATGCTGCAATAACTCATTTACCGGACTCAAATTGATTATGTAATAGTTAGTTACGTTACAACTCCGGTAGTTGACTTGTAACAGTATCAGTTAGATATTATGGATGAGGCGGCGAAGGAGCCGCGTCTAGAATATCTCAACGAGTACTGTTACAAGCACTACCCGAGGTGTATCATATAAAAATTTATTTTATGCTGTCGAACTGTGGCTAAAATTAAATTACTGCAATATTTATATTAAAGGTCAAAAAAAAAAATGACATTATCTTTTGAAAATCGCGTCACTTTTTTTGCTATAGTAACTGCGTTGCTATTATATATACTTATATTAAAACAGTCCAGACACCTACCGGCTCTGATACTGCAATAACTCATTTACCGGACTCGAATTGATCATGAAATAGTTATTTACGTTACAAGTCCGGTAGGTAACTTGTAACAGTATCAGTTAGATATTATGGATGAGGCGGCGAAGGAGCCGCGTCTAGAATATCTAAACGAGTACTGTTACAAGCACTACCCGAGGTGTATCGTATAAAAATTTATTTTATACTGTCGAACTGTGGCTAAAATTAAATTACTGCAATATTTATATTAAAGGTAAAAAAAATGACATTATCTTTTGAAAATCACGTCACCTTTTTTGCTATAGTAACTGCGTTGCTATTATATATATTATGTATACTTATATTAAAACAGTCCAGATACTTACCGGCTCTGATACTGCAATAACTCATTTACCGGACTCAAATTAACTATGTAAACAAAGATTCACGGGACAGTATGAAATAAACATTATTTTGACCTCGTAAAACTATTAACACACTATTACCTATAAGCCAATGTACCAGTATTCATTGGCATGGTTCACGGTATTTGTAGCAGTACTAGAAGTCATATTTTAGGCGACAAAATATCAAAGGTGCCGACAACAATTGACGCTTCTTGTCTTATCTGTGCGCTGATACAACTTTCACGGCGTGTACACCAGAATATACACGTTGCTACTTTCGCGACAGTTACTACCGTGATAGTAACTATCACATTCACTATCATCACATTCAACTATCATCGTGAAAACAAGCCTTATTGTAAAGTAGCGCAGTGTAGATAATTATTATCACGATAGTAACTATCATGCTATTACGACAGTGACTATCGCGTTGAACTATTTCCGTGAAAACTATCACTTCGTATAGACTTAAGAACATAGCTTACCAGAAGCTTAACTCTCCTACCCTAACTAAAACTGCGTTTAGCGCCGCCTGTTTCCCGTTCCTGTACTATTTTCTTTTTGGCGCACAATTTAAATGCCATTCCGATACCAATTGATACTTCATACTTATATTAATGATTTAACATATAAAAGAAAGCACATAATTTTCTGAAATATTTATGTTAGTTAAACAAAAATACAATATATTGGATGCACAGAATACTAATTCCTGAGAATTTATCTATAACATATGGAAATGTACAAACATAATATACTTATTTGTTGCAAAATAAAAACCTAATTGAAATCACTTATTATAGGATATTTTATTTTGCTGTAAAATAATGTGAGACAGATTCGAAGCAGTACTTTGCAGATTTAATTTATCTATTATATTTTTGTTTTATTTTATTGCTACAAGTGCATTATTTCACAATAAATAGCTTTATAGTGTCACATTATTTTACAACAAAATAAGTAAAATAAGCAAATAAGTTCAATAGTAAAATGACTTTTTTACATTTAACTTGTAGTTTCTTGAAGTGCTGTTGCAACAAATATTGTATTTTAAAATAATCAAAATTCAGTTTTTTTTTTTACATAAACACTCTGCATTGTAAATGTATATTTGTTATGAAATAGTTGTAAAATAAAAGCCTATATGTAAGCATTCTAAAATTGATACGAAATATTGGGTTAAAAGTACAAATATTTTGTAAAATTCGAAAAATGAACTAGTAGAACAGAATATGGAGTATAAATATATATTGAAACGTGTACCACTTCACGTAAATTTTAAAGCTGCATTTACATTGATGCTTATATACCATAGATTTCTTATCAATTTAGTTTTCCTTCCCAACTAAATCAATGTGCATCTAAATACTCATAACTTACAGAAGAAATGCTAGAGCTATTCATATTCACTTCCTGTATGTTGTAATTCCTCCAAAAGAATTCTCTAAAAGCGTATAATACATCTATTCTTCGCACATAATCACAAACAAATCTTAATTATACGTCTGCTTATTATTAATGTTCGATCAGTATATTATCTGGCATTTTAAAACATTTAAAATAATTAAAAAACGTACACAAACTCGCAACGCTAAACGATGCTAACAAATTGCATGGAAATATCGAATTGGCGCCAATAAACAAAACACAAAATATGCGCACAAATGTGAGTGATCTGTGGAGAATGAGGAGATGAATAGACTGACAGAAAGAGATGATCATACAGAGAAATTGAAATGAAGCTACATTAGTACAGGAACGAGAACCAGGGGGCGTCTTAATAGAGTTTCATTGTCTAATAAAGCAGTCATACCCCTCTGCTTGAGACTAAGTCTAAACGCACTGGTACCAATCCACATCTAGCGACTGTCAGATTGGTATATTTTTTAAAAACAAGATTTTTCCAAAAAATCTAATACAAATGTTCTGCGTTAGGTTATACTACGCGAATTTAGGTACAAACTGAAAGCGAGTGTCTAGTGTGGGTTCGAGCTTACCTCGCTCTAAGGTAAATAACTACACTGTTGAAAATTTTAACACTTTTTTGACTAATTTAATAGTCAGGAGAGGTCCACACTCTATTCGTGTTATTTTGTCGAGAACTATGGGAGTTTAAATTTGACGAGCAAAGATAGTCAAGTATTGTCTATTACTAAGGGGTTATTTTGTCCAATTGATACGCGGAATTATAAAATACTTCTAGTCACAATGTATCTAGATATTTGTAGTGTCGTTGTAGTTAATTTAATGCGGAATTTTATATGATTTTAACAACTGTTTTATTTCTTTGTGCTCTAATACTCTCTCTTTAAGTTTTAGTTTCAACTGAACGTGCCAATTTTGACCAAAATGATTTTTTTGAGGACCATTATAAAATTAAGTGAATGTTTATGCTATTTGACTCAAATCTGAAACTTAATTACGTAAATAGATGTTCCCAATAGATCTTCAAGATGTTGACATTTTTTATGCACACTGGAATTAACGTTTAATAACACAAGGTTACACTTTGCAGGCCAGTACACGTTTGGTGGTTTGTTTGTATTAATACGCAGAAACAAACCCGACAATAGATACACCTGCAATGCACGTGGTGCGAATAATGCAATACCATATTAGATTAGGTAGGGTTCCTACATTTCTATCCGAGGGAAAAATTTTGATTGGTTCACGCTTCTGAATGTCTAGAAAAATAGTAAATCCTCATATCTGAACAAAGAATTTACACGAAATTCTAGTAATTTATGTTCTATGAAACACACGTAGTCAACTCGTCTGGCAAAGTTTGTGAAAATCAACACTAAAATATTTGACTAGCGCAAAATTAACGCCAACATCGAAATATTTTCAACAGTGTATTCTGTTTTGAGCAATTAGTGCAATTCCAATATACACATCTGGTGCGCTTATAAAAATTGTTTCTTGACTGAATAAATAAAATTGATGAAAGTATTTTTAAAGTACTTAATGTTTTCTCAGGGATGCTTCGGTAATGATGGCCTCTCCTATCACCCAGGCAGTGTTGCCAATTCGTGGGAAATTTCCCGATTCGTGGGAAGTTTTCAAGTCGAAGGGAAAAAGGGAAATAGCATGGTATTCGTGGGATTTTTTTTTTCAACGTTCTGATATCTTGAAATAAGACGTATTTACCAGGTACAAATATACAAGCTATGCTCTTCCGAAGTCCCAAATATGCTCAAGGTCGCGCAGCTGCTTCCACCCGCGTCATCAGCGTGTGTTCACGTTATTCTATTATATTTGTATACACTTTGAATGTATACTCCATTTACATGTGGATTTATTATTTATATTTGTCCATTTCTATTTATTTGGTAATGCGCAATTTTATGAAGTTTTATTACTTTAATAGAATGGTGCGACTATAACAGCTCACTAGTTAATTTTATTGGTAGGACTGGATCTCAACCGCGTCATCACCAGATGCGCAAGATCCATATCTTGTATATTGGTAGATACCATGGTTTTGCGCATTCGTGGGAATTTTGTTTAAAAAAAGGAAAATTTTGATAGTTTTCGTGGGAAATTCTATGCTTAAAGGTTGGGAACACTGCACCCTATTACGCCGGATTCCCACTATCTCACAGAGCTGAGCGGAATGCTGAAAAATTAGTTAATGTATAAGCAAAGGGTTCGCCGCTGAGGTTTCAAATATGTTTGAGTGGGCTCTGTTCAGATCCTCCCGTTCCTGTTTCCGGTGGTGGAAAGCCGGTTTTAATTGGGTTGCATCATAAAAACTTACCGTTTTTTTATTTAAAATTGACCCATTTCCAAATTAAAAAATGTGCTTTTTCTAAGACTAGGGACAGGTTAGGAGAATTGGCTTGTTGGGAGATCGTTAAAACAAAATTCAGTTAGTGTATAGAGAACAAAACAAATAATCTGTTTATATATAATAGAGTTTAAAGTGATTAATATAAATGCGATCCATTGTCCGCATAATATACTTATTTACGAGAACTTATTGTTATTTTAACTACTGGTAGGTTTTTAGTTTTGGGTTTTCTCAATGCCATAATCATTTTTTTAAATATTTTTTAGCTTGAAAAAGATACAACTTAGTGTGGAAACGTTGCATGTGGTTATAATTAATAAAAAGATCGATACTGCGAATTAAGCCTGCTATTTTCCATCTATTGAATTTTATTGAGCGTTACTACTTCACAGTTGCTTGCACGTTTGTGTTTTAGTTGTCCGAATTAAATGGATTTCGACAATTGTTCTCTTTTACTTCATATACCGTCTACGTGATTTGCAATTACCAATTCATGTGCCGTTGTCTGTGTCAATTAAATAGTACCTAATTTATTATTTGATATGCTGTTATTTTTTTTTAACCTAATTTGGGTGGTTTCTTAACGAAATGATGGATTATATGTAATAAGGTAAAATTAATTTGTCTTTATTAAAATTTTGGTTGTCTATCTGTATGTAGTCGAACACGTTTGATTTAAAAATAATAAATTAATTTTTTATGGGTTTAGAATGATAAAACTGTGAAATTAGTTACCATAGTGTCATTCTGGCACAACTAATAATGCATATGTGTCAACAGTGTGCAAATAATTGCACCATAAATAAATAAGTATATGAAAAATGCAGTTGCAGGTATATAGATGTAGCTAAACTAGCTAAATATTATACAACGATTTTCGTAGTTTTTGGATATGTGGTGTATAACGATTTCAGAGTATAAAAGATGTGATTTCTAGTTTATACACTAGCACACAAAACACTAAAATCTTAAAAAAAATACTTTTATCAACAAATAATTAATAAATAAAGTATCAAATTGTTACAGCTAGATTATTTCCTTAACAAAAATATTTATTTGCCGAGGAAACAAATTGCCAATTCCAATTTCTAACAAAAAAGTACTGAGCATCCATTTGAAAACCTGCAGTTGTTTCCATTGATCCCGGTCAAGCAATGAATTACATGGAGAAAAAGAACTAGTTCCGTTTTTAAGGTTGGTGATGCGATCTTATATTTCAATCCGAATATGTGGGTGGAAACGCTATAGAAGATGTTTCAGCACTGATACCCAGTGAAAAATGTATTACATGTCGCAATGCTGAAGATATATTTTTGTTGTCTAGTTGTGTCTTTAAATGCAAAACGAGTTAAATGCCATATGAAAAATAAGACTTCTCCAAAACGTGTACCCAAATTCATTTTACGGTTATTGAGGTGGTATTCTAGACATGTTTGTTCTCCAAATATAAAAATAATTTTACGATGTTTTCAATCTAAAAAAGTTAATGTTAATTAAATTAATTCTCATTCATCGTTTTAATATTTGCTATTTTAATGAATTAGAAAAATGGTTTTCAAGCGCAAGGTCATCAACTACGTATCAATGTTTACAATAGAATGAAACTCATTCAACCAGACCTTGTTTTAAATCGATTAATTAGCTACTTATGATTGGTTAAAAAATACTTAAAATGTAGAAAAAATACATATTAATGTAGCTATTGACAGATGTGCATGTTTCTTGTTACCATGGCTCGTCTATGTCAGTCGGCGACAGTTGTATGTAACACAGGGCGTATATTTATAAAATAAATAAACTAAAATAGGTATATTATACCTATCTTAGTAATGTAAATAATATTGTGTGAGTTACAAGATTTAGAGACTCGTTATTTTACACATAATATCGTTTAAGATTTTTAGCAGGCCATTGCATGAGTTAGCAAAATAAAATCAAATTCAGGATTAATGCGTCCTTAATCTGGATATATAAAGTTCATCGTTTATAACTTTACACGGTTTACGTAATGTTAGTTCAACGTTTTATGAGGGTTTTGTCCAGATGTTAGGTCATAATTTATGACTTTGAAGTTATGACTCATAAATCGAAATTAGCGATGCATTTAAGATATCCCCATTTTATTTTATAACCTGCTGTCATTTGTTCATCGACACAACGCAAACATTATGAGCTTTGTTCGTTAAACTTGTTAAATAATTATTAAAGAATATATATTTCACTTACATTAATTCATTATGAGTAATTATTTTAGAAGAACTTTTATTTGGATCTGGCTCGAAGTATATATGGACACAATTTATTTGTCTCGAATTGATAGAATTTACGATCTATTATTATACAGAAAAACAATCATAAGAGAAAGTGCAGGTTCTTCTCATTAAAGGTATACGAGTATGTAAAAAGTATATAGAAAAGTACAAAAATTGTATAAACGATTTTAAGTATTGTACAAAATAACGCTAAATGTATTTAATACAAATCATATCTACCAAAGAAAAATTGCCTGAATACAATGAACCGATAGAATATGCCACCAGGCGGAGCTCTATGGTCTATTGTAGAAATCACCACACTAGTAAGAGCAATGAAAGGGGAATAACACTAGGAACGGACTCGAGTTTCTGCCTACCAGGCATCATCAGCACTCCTCCGAGTATATAAACCCACTTTCATCGCTATTGCATCTCAAGCTTTATGTACAATCACCTGACACTTCCTGAAAAAGAGTTCAGTTTGTGCGCCCCGTGAGAGTAACGTACTAAACTATCACCCTTAAGCGACTGTAGCATAAAGCTGGCAATGCAGTCATTGAACTAGTTTGGATAGTTCATGGACTATCAGTCCCGTTAGATGGCTCGTATAAACTATAACCAGATTGCGTATGATTGCGATTCCAAGATCGGGTTACCATGACGTAATGAAACATCAAAGAAAAGATGCCCAAATACAATGAACCGATAGAATATGCCACTAGGCTACCAGCCTGGCCCGGCGAGCCCCACCGCGCCGGGTGGCAATTCTATCGGTTCACATAAAATTTATGAGCTCAATTCAGACTCCGTCATACTGTGTAAAAAAAAAAAAGGTAAAGGGTTAATATTGTTAATTCACTTCAATTCTTTATTGTTTGCATCGGTTTTAACCGTGGTCTTACACGACAGGAAAACACAAAGAAAAAAAATATTGACAATATGACACTTACGCTAGTTTCACAAAGAGTGATTTTTATAGTTCGGAGATCACGATTTTTGCCGTATATTTTTTTTTTTGCATGTACACTGAATTTACATTGGACCGTAGGTGCAGATGTATCACGATTCCTTACAGTATAGTTATTTTAACGATAAGAATTGATGTGGGTGCAAACTGGTGAAAGTGAGAGAGTTGGAACTAAAGATTGTATACCGGTTTACCGGTTAACCGGTAAATGAAAAATCCATACTAGAAATTCTTATGTACGAAATATTGTGATGATAGATATTTAAAGGTCTATAAGGACATTGAAAATGAGAAAAAAAACAGGTAAGTGTAAGTAACAATATACCCAATTATTAATTTTATGGGAAATGTTTTTTGTCTAATTTTAATTTAAACTTTCTTGAATTTGAGAGCCGCTGTAATGCCCTAGAATCGAGAATATAAAAAAGAAACTCACAAAAATTTTGATTAGAAACGTATAACCTCCATTCCACTGAGTTAGTCGGAAAGAGAAGAAATCAAAAAAAGCAAAAAATTGAAAAAAAAGTCGTGTAGAAATTAAAAGAAAATAAGTTTCAAACGAGATGGGTAACGAAAAGCAACGCAAAGCAAAGCAAGATTGATGTTGATTTGTTGCTAGGACGGTAGGAAGCAAAACATCCCACTTTTTCAACCTGCTTTTGTCAACAAGTGCAATTTCAATTCTCTCATTTTATGGTTTTTTATATGGATTTTATTTATCTCTCGAAAAAAGTTGAGTTAGCATATGTGATTTGTGCTTTGAGATTTGAGAAGATTTTTCAAAGTTTAAAATTGTTTTTCTTAAAGAGTAAGTAAATTTCTCATTTTTTTAATATTTAAAAATAATAATATATAAGAACAACATTTCACGTATTTAAATTAATAGCAATTTTGAATACACCACATTATGAGAGGATATTAATGCAACATTGTTGTAAAATAACATTAATATTTGAACCTTAAATATTTTTGTTTACTTCTAATAACTGTTTAAAATATGTAATTAAATACAAATATTTATTACAAAATTCTAATATTATGCCTTAAGACTGTGCAAAATATGTATTATTCTAGCCTAATTTCTAACCCTATTTTCTTGGGGAATCTCCATTAATGTCACACATGAAAAAAAAAATTACCGGTAATTTACCGGTAAACCGGTATTTTATTTTCATTTACCGAATTACCGGTAAATGAAAAAATCGGTAAATTTACAATCACTAGTTGGAACTACATTTAAAAATGGATGTTCAAGAGAGAACTAGTATCATTTTAAGCGAAGGCGAAATTAAAACTATTCTGAATAAAATGTTTTTGCAGTGCGAAATCTACTCTAGTTTTTGAAAATATTAAAATAAGCTAAATAAATTGTAGACAAAAAATATTCGTCTGAGAGTAATTAACTTAATATGACAGACTTTTTATATTATTGATTTGATATTGTGACGTTTTTTTTATATTAAGAATTCTTGACATGACTGTATAGCAATGGTAGTGGTATTTATGTAATACAAATGGCAATGTCAACATACGAACGCAATTCCGATCCTTATTAAGTAATGTATCGTAAGTACTAATACATAAAATTTAGTATATAAATAAAATTGTAAAATATAAAACACAAACTATCATACAATAATAAATCTAAGAACTAATTCAATAAAATCTGGCGTTAGGTAATTGTAGATCTCATTTACTTAATAACCTTTTTAAATCTAATTCTACTTAACTTTCTTCTTTAGATCGCTTTACAATTTTATCTTTCATTAACTCATCGATTCTTTGCCTTATTATTTATCGGCCACATTGACGTGGGCACAGTGGCAGCTACGGACGCAGTATTTGCATCGTATATCTATAAAAATTTCATATGTAAGTATCGAGTTCCTGATGGCTACCGTGCGCGCGCCAGTGTATACCAGGCTTTTAGTAGTGGCATGGTATGGCTAACAGATCGATTTCTACCACAAATACAGCGCATGGTAATTGTAGTCAAATTGCGCTTTATTTTGATAGTTTTACGCATTGAATAATGAACATACACATTCACTGCAGTCGTTGCAGTTCAATTATGTAAGAAATTATTATTCCATATGAGCCTACATTGTTAAAATTATTTAATTAGTATCAAAAAACAAAAATAGTGTAGCATCACCTATAATTTTGTTCTTTGTTTTGTAAGGCTACTGTATGTGTACACATGATTTTCAGCATCTTTGTAAACCTAGCAGCATGTCATGAAAATTCAATATCCTTTACCACAATAGCCCATTACTAGATGTCACATCTGTTTCTAGTTTGTCGCGCTCCTATTATTTACAAATGCTTGCTTCCACAATTGCTGTTGTTTCAAGCAAATAATGGGTACATTTATTCCAAGTGACGCGTTGATAAGTAGGAATATTCTTCTTTACAGCAATTTTGAAAATCGTTTGTATATTAATTTACCTTATCTTGTTCACATCACACTCCTTCGGAGCAATTTCAGGAACCAGAATCTGCCATTGGCATAACACCTACAGTAGCTAACCAGCAGAATAAATTCTGGGCAAACCAAAAAGTGCTCGGATACTGGAACAACTGTTCTGGTTTGATGCACGCGAAAGTGTATTACACTCAGTCATGCCAGAACTAAGGAACTGCTAGAACTTGACCGCAAAAATGTAAAGGTAATTGTCTCAGGTTCTACAGGTCAATGTAAACTCTGAGATACATTAAGGGCCTGAAATCCTTGAATGAACTCTAAAATAAGATCCTCTCTACAATGGTGGCAGTGGACGAGACGATTAATCGAACCATGCGGATTCTATCTCTTACTCAACTCAATTCACATCACACAGTTTTGACACCTGTTTATATTTTCGGGTGTTATGTGAAGAGACGACCGAGAAATTAGGTGTGTCATCATAATATATAATTGCTACATCTGTAGGGTATGCTTTGGTGTCATTATATCGTTTAGTCGGTATGATGACAAAGCTTTTCGGTCGCACTTTGCACGCATAACGTCGAAAGATTATTAAATCGTACTTACTTGATATTTGCGGAAAATTACACTTGAAATGAATTATGAAATATTTTAGTTGTTCTCGGCACCCAAGTGAAAATCTTGTTAACACGCTATATACAGGGTGATACTTAATTTATGCAGTTAACTGAAACGAAAATTACTTCTTTAAGGCCCCTTAGTGAGAGCTTAAAAAATTTAATTTTAATTAACAAAAAAAAAACATCTTATAAATTACAGTTGTGAACTACTATCAGTAGCTACCAACAAGTGGGTAATCATTTTTAAAACACTGTAGTTTAGCTATTATTAGGGTTTCGTCTGTTAGTTTACTAAAAAAAAATGTTCAGATTAAGGTACTCTATCAATACTTTCGATTAACTGCTTAAGTTAACAGTCTCCCTGTATATGTGTCTTAAGCTATAAAAACTAGCAGAACAAATAGGAGTGAGACATCGTTAACAAATTGTGTTTTTACACCGATAGTAATATTTTTTTTAATAATAAGAATAATGGGTCTAGTAATTAGTAGTCTAGCCTAGCGTCTTTGTTTACACCTTTCCGATATTCATTTTGTTGTTGACGGCATTACTCGATTTTGAATTTCATCAATGGCAACCTGTGACCAATATTTCTTTCTTATTTTTATTTGCCAAAATCTATTTTTTTTTGATCAATTTGCTTATTGAAATTAATGTATATGTTTATTTGGATGTCTAAAAAATTTTCTTCGGCGATGAGAACTACTGCTGTGTACCAAAAGTAAAAATGAAAATGCAAAATGAAAAATAAAAATGAAAAATTAAATTAGCTAGCTCAACGGATAAACTTTTAAAAGGGCGCAAAAGAACAAATAACCTCAGAGTTACACTCGCGAATTAAAACTTGAATCTAACCACGACAAGTAAACTGTATGTGAAAGAAATCTGACTTTCTTAATTACCCTAATTATGAAAATAAAAGAACAGAATTTTTAACCCAATGACGTTAATTAACAAACAAAATTTATTATAAAAAAGAAAAAAAAATTAATTGCAAATTTGCAGAAAAAAAACCTTGAACAGAGGGTTCTGGCCTAAATTTAAAAACTGCACGTGATTCTAAATTACAATAGGACAATGCCATTTCCTATACAAAGCAAAAGATTAATTAGTTCAGGAAGATAATCCTTTTTTTTTAACAATCCCCGTGGTTCCAAAATAAAATAAAATAAATTCGTGGAGCACTAGAAATTATACAAAAATGAAAACAAAAAGCAAGAACAATGTTTCTATTCACCCAACCCGAGGTGATTAATAATTTAAAACAAAACAGCAAAATTGAATAACGAAAAATTAACTCTTTAAACTAAAATAACGTCTCGAAGAAAAATAATAAATGAACTTATATCTATAATGTGCACACTTCAATATAATAACAATTATTATAAAATGAATTCCTTGATGGACAGAATAAAAGACAAATAAAACGAATTAAATTACGTTACAATTGAAATAACAAAATAGCAGCAAAGAATTTAAAAATACATGTACTCACGCAAACGTCTACCAAGGAACTGCCTGACAAATTCTCTACCACTGCGTACAACGCAGTCGTACACATTTCACCGACAAACTCTAAAAGAAAAGGCGCTAAATCAACTAGCGAACGCTAGACAACTTAAAGAAAGGAATTAATTAAAAAAAAAAACTTAACACTAAATTAAATAAATTATACGATTAACTCTTTAACTAAATTTATACAAACTAAATTTATTATTATGAAAATTTCTCGATACAATGATTCAGCAGTTTTAAGCAAATCAATTATGCAACACAAAATACACTCGCGAAATGTGTGTTGCCACAGCATCACGTAAAATCACAACACCAAAATGGGTTTTCAAGTAACTAAGGAAAAGTTTGCAGACTGGTTGATTGCATTGCGACTTTCGATATACTGTAAAATGTAATGTTTGAAATGTTTGAGGAAAGAACGAATATTCTGGAAAAGAGCATAAAAGTTAATGCAGAAAGTTGGTTGCTATCGTAAGGCTCCAAATTAAAGTTAATACTAGTTTGTTGCAGATGTATTTAATCCTATTTGTACTCCACAACTCAAATAATAATAATGTCTTTTTATTTAAGCATATAATAAATTACATAAATACATAAATTATCTGATTATATCACAGACGGAGATTCAGTTGCGTCGCTATAGCGAACGCCCTGCTCTTCCACTCAACCTGTATCAAAAAATATGTAAACGCATAAAACTAAATTTATTAGCGGCAGACCAAGCTTAAAATTAACTAATTTTGCCATGAAATGAAACAAAGAACACCACCAACCCCTCACTCTTCCCGAGAGTTACAATCCGCAGGCACGAACACGTGACCAATAACAAGCAATACTACTAATCAAAACCAGTCACAATCGAAACTGTGAGACCGAACGAGTTTCCGGAACAACAACCAGGCGCACAAAATATCCAAAACTATCGTAATACTTAGTTATAGCATACGTAAAAGATCTTTTATATAGCTCAGTTCTATGTAATGGAAGAGTAAGCAAACCACGGAAACGCAGATTCAAGACTAGATTAAATTACATAAGAAAATCGCTCTGTTACCGAAAATTTAATTGTTGTTAACAATTAGCAAAAATAGCAAAGATGAGTAATTCTTATATATAATAATAATAATAATAATAATAACAATAATAATTTATTGGTTACTGTGATACAGTTGCGTATGTAATAAATCTACAGAAGGAAAAGGAAAAAAATACCTAATATAATTAATAACTAAAATGAAAGTGAGCAAACTTAATAACTAAAGAATTCATCTACAGAGTAGAAATTATTTTGTTTGAGAAAAGTTATTAATGTTTTCCTAAATTCTATATAGGAATTTTCACTACTTATGATAGTGGATATCTTATTAAAAATTTTGATACCTAAATTTTCAGGGCCCAAGCTAGTAAGATGTAACGTACATTCTGGTCTATGCAAATCATTTCTAGTTCTGGTGGCAATACGCGTGCATGTCAGCATTCTTTTTAAGTGTTAGCCTGTTTTTTTTTTTTTATATATAACAACATATTTCTAAGATATACAAACATGATAGAGGTAATATTTGATAAAGAGAAAAAATCGGTCGACATGAATCGGAAATTTTTGCGTCTGCAATTAGCAAAAGCATTATTAAAATGATACATCATTATATTCATAAACGCTTCGAATTTTATATTCAAATTTTCCTCATCATAAACATCATTCCACTGCTCAGTTGAAATGAAATATTTAATTAGACTAAAACCTCTGCATCCTCATATATTATTTGATTTAAGAGATTATCCCCAATTTGTGGTCACAACATCCGGTTTTCTGAAAAGCAAATATTGCCATTGCATCCATTTAGGCATTGCGTACCTTCGTATGTTAAGTTTTCATTTCTATCTCTCTCAGTCTATTTGCTCTCCTTTGGGAAATGTAATAGAAACAGCGCTACTTTTCAGCTACACTTTTGCCGCGTCTCTTAACAATGTTTGGAACGATAAATGTTACAAATGCCGGTATACGCTAGGCACAATGTATCCCGTAATTTGTAAAGATTTATAAATGCTAATTTGGCTTGAATATTCTTTTAAAACATTTTGAACCTTAGCAAATGTGGAATTTATCCATTGTAGCTCTTGGTGTTTTAATGCTACTGACATGTTTAATACATTAAAATTTGCTACCCATTTAATAGTATTTGAAAGATTAAAATTAGTTAGTTTATCATATGTATACATATTTTGTGCAAATAATTTTATATGCCTATTCCAATTGAAAGTAATCTATGGTATTATCTGATTTTTACAAGTATGTATTAATTTTTCCATTTAGCCGACTTGTTTTCCTTTTACACCTACTTGCAATAGGCTAATAAAACATTTTACTGCACCCTCAAAAACAGGATGATATCACTTTGAAACTGTGCAAACCTATATTGCTACAAAGTATTAATACGTTAGTATGTTGTTGGATACGTTCTGCATAGCTTAAGGGTATAACGTTTTACGCGAGGAAATTTGTTTCCATTATTTACGGCGTCTGTATATTCAGGGATGTAATGGTCGAGTATTCGTTAAGTACGACCATACAACAGGTTCCTGCATTTCCTGGATGCATTTCATTGGTACTAACTTTTATGAGTATATTTTATCTACACTTAGATGAAAGGTGTTGGATCTGTATTTGATATTAGGTAAGTGTAGCTTCAATGATGAACGCATATTTTAATGTAAGTAAAATAAATAGGTATACTTAAATCAATAAACTTCATTCTGGAGCAATAGTTAATTGTTTGCAGAAAAACAGGTTGGTAAATGCAGAACATGTTGTTTCAGATGCTGGTCGAGAAAAAATTAATAACTAAAACTTTCCAATAACTCATAAAACAGGTTAGCTTGTGTTAAGATAAAAATGGAAACACTTGATTCGTCCTTAAGTCGTGGAAAATATTATCAATTTTTAGCGGTTTATAGACAAACAAAGCCACATGTCAATATATTACATGTGGCCTTGCAACATCGCTGTAGCACTGTAGCATCGCATTTTAAAGCTATAACTATTAGAAGCATTCTACTACTTTTTTTGTGGCGTAGAATAGCAATAATAAAAAAAAAATAAAAGGCATAAGTAGAGTAAAATTATACGAAAGAATGCTACAAGGAATATATTTTATTCCAGTATTTATTAACATTATTACATATAATATTTATAAAGTTATTTTGACAGGCTAAAAAAGCACTATGGCACTTTATACACGTATTTACAAATAAAATAGGTAGGTTGATTTACATCGCTTTAAATCATCCATTCATTTGATCGGAACAACTTCAAATTGGAGTAATTGGACAAATTTTACTTCAGTGTAAATGAAGGAAAGCTGGTCATTGATTGTGTAATGTAATTCACATTGCGTTCTCGTTGCAGACACGCAATACAGTTAATTACAGTTACACAAAGTTACACCTGTTTTAGGTCATAGTTTAGATTTGGTTCTTGCTTTATATAAATTGACAAATACACTAGAATCACGTTGTTCCGGCGTCACGAGCTGATGAGTCGTGGTCGACGGCTCATCAGCTCCGAACAACTTGATGCTACCGACACCGGCCTTGAAAACCTACGCAATACTTTAAACCGGTGTGAACTTGGCAAGCAATTTGATAAAAAAAACGTAATATAATTCAAATGTACTTCGTTAGTACCTATTTGTACATCTTTCGATTTCATTTCGCTTGTACTTCAAAGGCTAAAAAAGTAGAAAAGGTTAAAAAAAAATTCTGCAAGCAAGTACAATATATTCAAAAACGGACAACGTCATTTGAAAGAACATCGTTTGTAGCACCGTCGGTTTCGTTTGTTGTTGTTCTTCAGCCAAACCGGATGTAGAAACATGAAAATTAGTAAGTCGGAGAGAGAAATTTTGCTTATATTTGAGATATCGCAAAACGGCCAACGCTACTATCAAATTGATGTCCGAGAGAGCGATACAACAGGGAAATCAATTGTATGTGGGTTTTGTAGACCTAGGGAAGGCTTTCGAGTACCAAGAAGAAAACTGTAGGAAATATAGTAGAAAAGGGGGGTAAATGATTAAATAATTAGGATAATTAAAAATATCTACCACGATAATTACTACTGTATAATACAAAGAAATATCATATCTAAACCTTTTGTAACAAGAGGCGAATTAAGACAAGGAGGAAGCTTGAGCCCAGCATTGTTTAACATATTCATAGATGAAATTATAAAGAAATGTATGTCACTAGTTAAAAAGATGCTTGTGGGTTATAGTAATCTGACACTTATAAATATCTCAGAAGGAGTTTTTGCGGACGATCTGATAATAATGGCAGAAAAGAGAAAAGATCTACAACAAGCGTTGGAAATATGGAATTCAACAAAAACAAAACAAATGTGATGGTTATAGGAAGGGACAAATAAATAATAAGTATAAAAATAAATGGAGCTGATATTCAACGAGTAGAAAGTTATAAATATCTGGGAATAGAAATACAAGAAGATGGAAGACAAGAAATAGAAATTAATAATAGAATAGAGAACACGTTGAAAACATATTACGCAAGGAATAACTACTTCATAAACGACAAAAAAATATCGGAAAAATAAAAATAAAATTGTTTAAAACAATGTACAGACCAATATTAACATTTGGATGTGAATCTTGGATCCTGAAAAATAGTCAAAAAAGTAGAATATAAGCGATGGAAATTAAGTTCCTTAGACAAACAGAGGGTGTTACAAAGAAGAATAGGCTAAGAAGTACAACAATACGTGAGAGTCTGGAGATAAACTCAGTACAGGAGTATATTGAAGGCAGACAGCTAGCCTAGAAGGATGAAGGGGACAAGGCCCGTCAAGCATGTGAGAAGAGAGGAAGACCGAGGAAGACGTGGGATGAAGCTGAAATACTAAGAAGAAGAGGTACATCATGGAGAGAGGCTAAGGCGTTGGCAAGGAATAAGAAGGAATGGTGGAGATTTATAAATTGTAATTAAATAAGATGTATATTACTATGCCCTACACCTTTTTGTGGTAGAAGGGTTTTCGATTATATATACAAACGGGTACAAACGATGCTCTTTCGAATAGCGTTGGTCGTTTTGCGATATCTCAAAAATTATCGAAATTTCTCTCTCCGACTTTCTAATTTTCAAATGTTTCTGCATCCGGTTTGGTTGAAGTACAAACGAAACCAAAGGTACTACAAACGGGTAGCAACGATGCTCCTTCGAATGACGTTGTTCGTTTTTGAATATCTTGGACTTACTTGCTGATTTTTTTTAACCGTTTCTATTTTTTTTATCCTTTGAAGTACGAAACCGAAGGTGGTATAAACAGGTACTAACTAAGTACAATCGCACTGTATTAGGTTTTTTTTTAGTCAAGTTGCTTGCCAAATTTACACCGGTATACTTTAAACACAGAACTAGAACTTGCACTTTCCTTAAACTTTTGTGAACCAACCCGAACATCTTGAATTCAAGATGTTCCACTTAATAATTGAGTACATCTAATAAATGCATGCTATCTGGAGCAAGTAATGCCACAAAATTGAATAATACAGTACATTAGAACACCCTTCTGCATCACATCTATTTACTATACATTTTGAAAATAGCACAAACATAAAAAATATACGTTTCCATATCTATCCTTTGGTTGAATTTTTTGACACATATCGAAATAGATAATCTTATAAAACCAACTCGATTAATTTCACTAGTAATAATCAATAAGTAAATACACGCAAACGCTGCGCCAGTTACTTTTATCTGATTATTGGCACTAGCTGTTCCCTTATCAGGTTAGATCGGAAGGTTATATGGGAAAAATGTCTTCCCAAAAAAAGAGACGAAATAAAATTCGCAATTCTTTCCGATGAACTATAACACAACTTCACAATCCCTTATTTCTTAATATATACATGCTTCGTAATTAATCGATTTTAAGATAAGGTTACGACTTGTACTTATTTCGTTTTTTTTTCTGCGACGCCTCTTAGACCTGAAGATAGCATTGTTATGTCGAAACATATACTTACATAGTGCTTCTATATTCCACCCATATACACAATTTTTCTCCTTCGCTGATGCAACTTGCATTTAATTAGTTATATCGAGATTTATAAAACCAGGTCTCATTTTGAGAGAATACTCGTCAAAGCAAGAGAGTAGGAAAGAAATTTACAGTAGAGCGAGAACCACACACTTCACCATTTTACAAGGAAAGCATGCCATTGTCTTTCAAACACAAGGAATTTTAATTCTGCTCTTGCACTAATTTCCTTTTACACGAACTTAATTCAAACTGAATTCGAAACAAATATTTGTATGTTGCTTTTTAAAATATTTTTTCAGGAACTATTCTACTGCTTCATAGGTATTTCTTTTAATATAAATGAATACTGTGAATAAATTAAACAGATTTAATTTATTAATAAAATTACAGTAATTGGTACTGTGCTATATTCCAGCTTTAGTTCTCAATTTTACTGCGAAAAAATATTGTTGATTTGTGGTCCCTAAGGTGCACCTTTACGTATAATCATATTAAATTTCAAAAATAACTTTTCATTTCGTTGTAAAATGCTGAAAGGTAAACAGAGGTGCTAGAAAATTTATTGCTTCAAATAAATCTTTTTAATGTACACATTACGCCATAATATTTCTATTATATCACGTTGTTAGTCAGATAACTTTGATATATGTGCACTTCAAGTCCTCAGGCGGTAATAAGGTGTAACAGAAAAGAAGAAACTTTATAAGCTAGGCTTACGAAGGATGGATACATAACGAGATTCCCCGAATACATTTTATTCATTTTAAAGTGATTCACTTAAGTTAGTTCCATAAATCCCCAGAATGTAATCTTTGGGTAGCAGATAACACGTGCTTCTTTGTAATTCTGGTATATTTGCTACGAAATAAACTGGTTAAAATGGAATTTAATATGTACGACGTGTGAGTTTATTGATGGGCTGATGGTATTAGTCGTGTCACAATTCGCTGTGAAACAATAACGGAGATTTGAAAAATAATCGGGTGTCAGACAGGTGGTTAATTCCGCTTGATGATCACAGTTATCCCTGAACAACGATCGTCAAGTACATAGGTATACACGGTAGGGGAGCCATAAATTACTGCTTATGATTAATTGTCGCCCTGTTACGTGCGATGTGAGTTTGTGCTCAATGAAGCAACTAACAGTTCCTCATGAAGCTGTAGAATTTAGGTCTGCATGTTGTAATTATAAATGCATGATTGGCACTAGTGGTGCACCATTGCCGTAGTGACTGCCTTAATTAAACTATTTGTTTTTGTTCTGTATTTATTATTTCTAATACTTAACTACATTTTTAACCAATCGATAAAGTATATAACTGGGTAAGCTAATGTGACTTTCAACATTAACTTAAGTTTAAATTGATTGCCTATATCAGGGCAAAATTGAAATGAAATCGATTCATCGGATGATCAATCCCAAACTGTCCCATATGAACCTTGTTTTATGGAACCGACTAGCACTTCCGGATACAGGATTATCAACTTTCTTATTTTTGTTGAAATGATGCAATTTTTTATCGACTTATAAAAGTCCTCGCATCTTTTATTATGAATTGGGGTTTCATATTTTTATACTAAATTGTTTTTTGATATACAGGATGTATATGACTGAAATACAATGTAATAAAATAATATGTAATGGTTAGTAATCATAAGTGATTGAAAAATCTTAACGGACACGGGGTCTATCTGTAACTATTAAGGAAAAAAAATATTTTGTCAATGCTCTGCTACATGTGCCCGACGTAAACATTTTCCCGACGCGTCGAGTATATTATTCATTCGATTGTTGTTGTCGTTAGCATTGTACGGATCACTGCACGAAGTGTATGTGGCTTCGTGTAAACATGCGCCACTGTACTGCCCATGGCTTGAGGGATTTCGTGCTAATTTGCAGAAAAAAAACGGGAGAAAAACCAACTGAAATTAATTAAAAGACCATATAGTAAAAAGATGTATTTTCATAGCAACATTTATCTTACTACAATTAAACTCGATTCACCATATGTTAATTAAATCCACAGGAATGCATCGTAGTGTTTATTAAGAGTAATCTCTCGATCCAGCAAAAGAAAACGAAAAATGTTTATATATTTGATTCTGTGTGAGTTAATAATAAGTAAATCAAACAAAAGGTCTAGTTCTTCGCAAAAATTCTTTAATATCACAGAAGCGACCGGTTTCGATTAATCGAACATCATCAGGCCAGAATTTTAAATCAGTTCAAGAATAGTCAAATTTTAAAATTAAATTAAAATCGGATTGTACAAAATAAATTATCAAAATTGTATGAAGCTTGTAAAACACAAACATTGGATATTGAATATAACACATTAAAAGTATAAAAACAAACTAACTACATTTTAAAATAATTAAAATATATAAGCACTCCGTAGCCGCTGAGGACCTAAAACTAAAATTTTACTAAGTGATTTCGTTACAAGAATACCAAAGTAATAGCGGTTCTTATTGTTAGTGGAATCACAGACTGAAGGGAGTATCCGGAACTCCGCACTGTTAGCGAAGAAGTACAAGTTTCCAGTGCCTATAATAGATTTTCACCCAGAGAAGAGTTTTCACATTTAAAGTGCAAACCAATATAAATTTTAGTGTGTTTTCCAATTTCATTTGTGCATTTTCCTATTTTTCTATTCCATTTTATTAATGTTTTTAAAATGTAAGCACACTTCAAAATTTAATGACGTAGCTTTATATTTCTAATTTGACGTATTACGCCTGAGGATGGCCTAGAGCCGAAACCGGTTGCTAATAATATTACATTAAAGAACTGGATAGAACTAATTTCCTTGTTTTTTTTTTTTTTTTTTTTTTAATACCAAATTTTAATAATATTTCGCCTTATTACTATTGTACATAATTATGTACGTTCTAAAAACTAACGCAAAATATGTTTTTGCATATTGATAGATACCTTAATTAAGTACATTTTTTTATATTAACTGTAAAAGCTTAAAACAACCACAGGTGTGTAATAAATCTCTGCTTGTTTAGGGGAACAATTTTCTTAAAAGGATTCTGCTGAGTGCTCGTTATTAACACAAGATTTATGATTTTATTGAATGCCACAACCAATCCCGACAGCACAGTTCCTTCCACATCAACTCATCATGTACTCATAAAACGGCCATGAAGTAACCTGGGGCACTTTTAGTAAATATCCTGGATGTCAGCACCGACGTTCGAACTTGATGGAAAAGTATGTAGGCTATGGATTTTAAACATTTTTACGATGAGACGGAGCGAGTGTAAAAAAGAAGAAAAAGAAGAGCTGATAAGATGGTTATTGGACTCCGGAGAGGAATATGAAGTGGGAGTACGGGGAAAATATATGAAACGGATCGAGCCGGCGATCTAGATAATGGTAAAATATGGATATGGGCTTTTCGCTTGATAAAGACACGGTGAAAAAGTCATTCGGCTTCTGCTGAGGAGGACGTCGAATGGGAGGTGCGTCTTTCCTCTTATGGAAATGTTAAATGGCTTCTCGCGAGAGCATACGTTAAATAAAGAGGTTATCTCCGAGCAATAACATTTTTTTTTTCTCATAAAACCGTTTTAAAGGGCATACTTCATAGTTAGGAGTTGACGAAAAATAACGTTATTTCTAAAGTTAAAAGCAATCCAAACAGGTGGCTTAGGCTTTCTAAGATATATTAACAACATCTCATGTAGTATATTTAGTTATAATGATAAAACAATGTATTAAATTTCAAATTTTAATAACAATGTGTTAACACACTTGAACCATCAGGGTTGGGTATTTTAAAATAACGTTCTAAAACAGTGAAAACCAAATATAGGGGTTTTGTTTCTACTGTTTTGAAAAATTATTTATATTATACACGAAGTAGATACAAGATGTAGTAAAATCCAAGACGAATATAACTAATACAAAAAAAATATTTTGTTTTCAGACAGAAGACAACATTATAACATATATTAACACATATAGTATAATAGTCAGATTGATAGATAATTCATTTTATTTTAAACAACGACAATGTAACAAAGACACAAGTGCATGAATGGGTTGAAACAAGTTTAAGTTAGCGAAACAAAAGCTAAGGCGTATATACTTATAGATTGTAAAGATATTTACGTAATAAGAGACTACATGTCAACACATATCTATAATAATAATAATACAATAGCAAATTAAAGAACGACTTAAGACAAAGAATATACATATATACTGCTATGGGAATAGGTGTATTGAAAATAATCTGGTATTCTTTTCCTATTTTGTTATATTTTGCTCCAGGCGATTCATCATTCTTCGGTATGTCTATATTCGGTAACAATTGCTGTGTTCCACTCTATCTAGGAT
Source organism: Protaetia brevitarsis (assembly GCA_004143645.1). Taxonomy (NCBI): domain Eukaryota; kingdom Metazoa; phylum Arthropoda; class Insecta; order Coleoptera; family Scarabaeidae; genus Protaetia; species Protaetia brevitarsis. The sequence continues at coordinate 2,747,695 of RXPK01000284.1, read as the reverse complement.
AAATAACGGTATCTTAATGTCAGTTACTGGTTGTCCATTTGAAGTTTATGTTGATTTACTTGATAGCTTTAATAATCGAGGGCAGATTACTGGTAATTTGAGTTTAAATGAGCATTCTTCCTGTGGCCACGCAAGACGACGGTTGTTCGTGCGCTTCTATAGTAATTTTTACGCCACACACTCAGAAATATTAAAGTTCCACATAGTGTCTACCTAAAAGTATCTATACCTACCTAATATAAATCCATATTACCTAAATAACCTTCGAGAATTTCCTATGAAATTTCCTGAGAAGAATCCTGGGTAGAATACCATTCCAAGATTTAACTGTTACTGGAGCTCCTCGAATCGAACGTTCGACTTGACCCAGAGAATTGTCTGCCAGTCCATATTTGCATCGAAGGCATTTCATCAAGTATATCCCATCTAAAAGAGAAAATATTTAATTAGTTCCAATTCAATTTTAACCAGTAAATTAGATATATCCATTTACGTTAACGATACGTTAATTTTTGGGTTAAGTTTGTACGAATGGCCACTGTTTTAGTTATTTTAGGAATTTTAATATATAAAGGTTGTGGTAAAAATCGACACTAAGATCGTCCATATTTATTGTAGAGATTTGTACATTTATCGATAACGCGAGCATTTGAATTTTCTAGTTTTCTTACAAATTTAATTTGGCCGTTTACTGACTGATAGACGACTCTGATTTTTAAATATTTACCGAATATATTTGACGTTTCATTAACCTCATTTATTTAAAGTGCCAGGCAAGTTTGGATGCATATTTTGAGTTAAATAATTTGTTTTATATGGTATTTATGATTCCAGCATACGTATCTGCCTGTAAATTGATAAAACATAGTATTATTGGGTATGTAAATAAAGAGTTCTACTTGTATTGCTTTAAAACATTCTCTTATTGCACGTTTAGTGTGTTTTTACAACTATATATGATAATTACATGTTTCCAGTTTTAAACAATGCGAGAAGGGGCCTTAGGGACGCGCGCTTTAGATAAGGTAGTGTGTTAGATAGTGTCTATTCGTTAGCAAGCGGCTGAAAAGCTAAATTTGACAGCTAATTTAATATCCCCAAAACTGTTCCGTGCCACCTAGCAGATATAAGGTCACTGATCATAATATTCACTCACAATATCAGAGATTGAAGTAAAACAATTGTTGTATTTATTTCTATTGAAAAAAAAGAAATATTTTTTTTATATAAATAAAGAAACTACAAAGTTAATTGAAATTTTGAATATTAAATAGAATTTTATATGAAAATAGTTATAATATTGTATCTTACTCAAGTTAAAAATTAAAAACACTAAATTCCCTCCTTTTGTTCTGAAAAACAATACATAAGCACTAAATAATGTAACGTATAAAGCTACCTATGCAGAAAAAAAAGTGGCAAATATATCAATCTGCAAAAAAACTTAGAAACTACAGATTTATCATAAAAATTATAAGCCTCAAGTCAATTAGCAAGTTATATGCTTCGTTTTTGCAATAATTTGGAATTATTAACATGTTTAATTCTTTACTTCCCCAAAGTTAAACATGTTAATAACTCCAAATTATTGCAAATTATTGAAAAATTTTGTAGTTCAATAGCAAAAGTCTTTCTCAAATAAGGACATACTATACTACGGATAATTATAATTTCTTTAAAATCTTGTGTTATGGTGATGAGTTGGTAGGAGATGTAGGTATTTCTCTTTATATTTAAAATTAAAAACACACAATTAAACACTTGTAAATGGACAGGGCTAGAACCGGAAGTAATCCATTAATTTGAAATTTTCCGCAACACCGTAAAATAATTTCAACAAAACCTTATCAAGAAAAATCTACTTAATTCAATAAAATATCTATTTCAAATAAATAAAGTATTAAATTAGCAATTAATTTGGTAAGGCTAATCCTGTATTCGTTTAATACAAATAAATTGTAAAAACAGTATGTTTAAAATTCCAATCTGTTTTATTATAATTTTCTTCTCATAACATGCTTCGATTAATTAAATATAATCATTATCAGGCTAAAAAATGGTAATAAATGTATAAACATTATAATAAATATAAGTAAAATACCTCACATTGCAGAATGCAATAATTACAACAACAAAAGGCAAATACAACACGTTAAAATAGTGCTATCATAAGAAACAGTCAACAATATTTGTTGTTTATTCTCTCTTGATGGTGATTATATTTAATTAATCGAAACATATAGTGAGAGGAAAATTATAATAAAACAAATTAGAATTTTGAACATATTGGCTTTACAATCTATCTATATTAAATCCACCAATCTTTGTGACTTTTTTACATCAATATATTTGTCTGCTCGTATTTAATTCTTGTATTACCTTACGCTAAATTCGGAACTATCAAACAAATTGATTTTTCAGTGCATAATTGATATGGGTATATAAAGTTTTAGTTAATATATTGCACAGCTTAATGGTATAAATGCTAGAAATGGGTTGTTATTACCGCCTGCTGTATCATCTATTTAAAGGTAAGAGAACACTTCCCATGCAAATGAACTCAAAATTTTAATTCTTATTAGGCGAGATATATTTAGGTATATAATTAAATCAAAGTTACACAATTTTGAAAAACTGAAGTAAAAATCATTTAGCTAATTATTTTCATGGCCTCTCTCGAAAAATTATCGATATTTAAAATGTATTAAATTTTAAATTTGGGTAAATAAAATTTTAGGCTTGACGAAAATTAGATTTTGGTTTTTGTTAATAGGGTTCACATCGTTAGTTGTTCAAATTTAAGAGTACCTTAATAAAAGAAAAAGATTCGAGAAAAAATTATTTGTTGCAATGTTATGTAATACGTGTAACAGAAGTGTTATTCGTCGGATTTTCTTTATTTTTAGCGTGACACACCTGTAAACAAACACCTTGTGGTTAGGATGCTGAAGATATTGGATTTCTATGTCAACCAATTATATTTAATGGGACAAAAATAAAAAAATATCAAATTTAATATTTCTAAACATAATGATCTTAAAAGTATCATTTTACTTTTATCGTAACCTGTCTGTGTACAACAGTGCACCAACATAATTATATAATTCGAACATGAAATATTTCCACAGGCTTATAGTAGACATGCAGACGCATATAACCGACACATTATTGTTTGCTTATTGTCTTTGACGCTCTGATATCTATTGAGGTGTTGTACCATCCTCAGTGAAATTTTGCTGAATCTTTCATGTGCCAAATATTGCATTGACAAAAAGCTACGGTTTCACTTCCTATTAGCTGGTTTACAATTAAAAATCAAACCCTTACAACAGATGAAGGACATGAATGTGGACAATATTGACAAATCATTGTTACCTTTGTTGTTATAGTGTTTAAGATATTTATATGCAGTTAATTATTCATCAACAATTACTGAGTGATTTTGTTTTGTTCAATACCGTTCCCTAACAATTTTGATTGATATTGTATTTTTGATTAAGTCATTTAGTTTAATAATTCCACGGTGAACCTTATAGGTATAAAATATTTATGGTGTACCTATGTACTATCAGCGTCATGCATAATCCACTCACTCGTCGTAAGTCTATCGTTCCCACATTATCGAGTGAGTGTGACGTGTGACTACTATTGCCATTCATAAATGTATATTTGATTGCAAACTAATATTTCGAAATTTATTCGACTAGTATCACTCCCTTTCTGCTTATAAATACATTGTAGCCAATAGAAAAGTGTAATACTGAAGTTCTATGCAGATAATTTCGGGTACTCGATTAAGAAGGAGGAGGATTTAAGGATTAAAAATCGTTTGAATTTACATCTAAAAGGGAAAGGACAGAAATAAAACAATGTTTCAATAAGTGAAAGATATTTAAGTGCAGGATATTTAATTCGAAAAGTGTGGATTTGTTTTTTGCCAATTCATCTGATAAAAAAATCAGTTTTTAAATAATGTAATATTACCTTAAGTATAATGTTAATTCTCTTTATGTTGCATTTTTTTAACGCGCTAGCAGTTATTTTCTATTTAATATTTCGTCTTTCTGGACACAAACGCCGAACGTTATTTTTGTAACATGCTTTACCATAGTAATAGCTATTAATGTAGGGGAAACAAACATTACAGTACCACACTTACAATTATATTTTGATAATACGATGATCGAAGTTTGTATATTATCGCCCGAAATATGAAAATATTACGAATTTATACAAAGAAATTCGATCATTGTAGGAAGGGGTACATCGAATTTGTCTTAATAAAATTACTACCCAAACTGCTCACAAATACGAATTTTCTGATTATGTCAGATACCAGATATATGATGCTCATTTGATAATGAATAAATTTGGAATAAATTAAGATAGGCATTCGATGTTTTAACATTATGTTGTACATTCAACAAACTTGTTGTTAAGGTAAAGCCAGGTAAGTGTGTAGTAAAAATTGCATAGTGCGAAGAAAATGTAACACTGTTCACATAATAAGACATTTTGATAAATTTTACACATAGAAGTACGTAATATATGCTCAGTTGAAAACCTTCAATAGATACACCTTTTATAATTATCAACGGTTTACTAGAAAAAAAAAAGAAATTTTAAACACTGTCAATACGACACACTTACCCAGCTAAATGGGGCAAGTGTGTAATCGTTCCGCATTTTATATATTAATAGCATTATCCTTTAGTTCGGGCAAGAGTGTAATACTAAACTGATGCCTGTTTAATAAGGTATGATATATTCACAAGATATTCAAGTTATTACACGTAAGGAGATGCGAACATTTGTTTGTAAAACTAGTATGAAGTTTAGTACATTAGTATTATAACAAGAGGACGTCCGTATTTCAATTTTAAAAATAAATATAGCCAAACTTGCCCCGGTTACACACTTACCTGACTTTACCTTACTTTTAATATATATTTAAACGTTAATATATGGCTGACATTAGCTATAAATTGGAACGGCACGACATTAAAATTATTTACAACACACATCAAATTCCTTTTCTATATTCTATTTCGATTTTTTTCTTATCTTCTGATGTAGAGTGTTACTCTGCATCTTGGTAGTTGCTTACTATTTACTGTTTTCAAACTGTAAATAGTAAGCAATTGTATGTTTCTTCTACATTAATTGTTATTAATATGGTAAAGCATGTTAAGAAAATAACATTTGGTGTTTTAAAAAATGTCAAAACGAAATATTAAAAAGATTAGCGGTTAGCATACTATAATATGCGGTATTTTACTTCCCACTTGATATCATCGCATGAAATGAGCATATTAAATCTTTAATTCATTAAGTACTTAATATTACTTACTTAAAAACTGCTGTTGACTTGTCAAAACAGATCCATAGATTTCAAATTAAATATTCTGCTAAATAAGTGGAAAGTTTGTTTTATTCTAGTATTTCTGGTTATAGATATAATGTCAAACGATTTTTAATGCGTAAGGAGATCACACCTACTCGATAAAGTGAAAACGATAGGCTGTGATCGGACTCAGATATACGGTGACGATCGGACATTATGCGTGACGCAAATGTTACCTACTTGTAAAACTGAAGACGGTTTAATTACCAAAAGCAAACTCTGTGAAGTAGGTCTGATATGCTAGAAATTTAATTTCTGAGTTTCCAACAAAACCTTAAAAATGCACAAGTTTGTAGATGTGGAATGATATGGCGTACTGACTATTTTAAATCTGCCAAAACGATTTAGTACCTTGTTAAAATGAAACAACACGTCTAACCGACAACGACAAATCTTGAAAAGTTTATATGATATTGAACCTACATGTCTCCTTACAAGTTTCTCTTTTTTGTTATCGTTTTTTTTTTGTTACTTGAAGTATCAAATTTTAATCATTGTTTTCTGAGATGGGTATAAATTTTTAACTCTATCATGCGTTGTTTTTATTTTGTGGTAAAATAATAAATTAATTCAAATATTAATAGAAAACACGTTAGGCATACTTAAATTGCGTGGAATAAAAAAATAGTTTAAATTGGAAAAGAGAAAGTAAAAAAATAACATCAAAGAAAACTTTCTTGGAAGGAATATAAGAAAACTGAAGTAACGTGAAGAGGATAATATAAAATTACTCAGAGCGAATTTTTAAACTTCTTTATCAACTCTTTATTTCGTACAAAGGATGCAGTATGTAATACGCATAGGTAATAAGGTGGGCTCGGTTCCTTTTTGCTTTATTACATAAACATTACGTTTCTATCTATACAGTGTGGAAATAAAATAGCGAATAAATTCGTCGACTGCAGAAACAATTGCAGGGATTTAGTAATTTTAATTACATGATGTTATAATACATCATTCTCATTTTGTTACTTCTTTTGTTATAAGTTGTGGTAGTGCGTCTATATTTTATTTAAATTACAACCAGTATTTTCCATTATTGATTTTGGTAGTACTGTTTGTGCTTATGACGACTTATACAGTGCTGGATATAATGTTACTATAATAACTACATATCACAAATATCATCGTGCATTATTAACTGAAGCTTTTCAAATATAAATTTGGTCAGTATAAAGAATAAATAAGTAATAAATATTGTAGAAAGAAATTGTATAAATGAATAAAACTGTGATTCATTTGATCAAGTGATCGACAATACCTCGTATAACTTTGTTTTATTTGTCGCATATCTTTAATTAGTAATTAATATTAAGACGCCAGCCCTATTTTAATGAAACAGTAGCGTGTAAGTAGGACAATACAGATACTGTATATAAACAGTCAAATACCTCAGGGATATTCCAGGTTGACCAATCGAATGAATAATTTTCAATCTGTATATAAATGTGATATATGGGCCGATATTGATATGGTAGCATGTGCATTTACAGCTTTATTAAAAGCTCTTTACGTTATAATTATCGTCTCTTTATTAGCTATAAACGAGCTAAATTAAGATCGGCCAAACGGTTTACTACGGTATTTAAGCTGGAGAAATTAATTACGTAAGTTAATGCCCAATCTCATGGAATTGCCATTTCGCTATCATACATATAAAGTCTCAGAGGACTAATATCTGATTGACCGGTCATGCGTTTGGCAAAATGAGGTGGGAATTGTAGTAAATCCTTCGAGTGGCTTAGACGTCCCACTACATCGTATTAAAGCAAATGATTGTTAAATCTACTGAAGAAGGTTGATATATGGGAAGTTTTAGGATTTTCAGCGATTGACGTTTTTCGCAATTTCTACAATTACAGATAGGCCTTTAGGCGTGCTTTTGGAAATTGCCTATAAGATTAGTTGATGGAAAAGCTATACCGAAGTCAAGTGGCCAAGCATCGGATAAAGGTACCCGATGCAATTTAAAGAAAGCGTTTTAATGATCTTGAATTTGTAACTGATGATCTTTCAATACTGTTTGTAAGTAAAGAGCAGCAGTATTTTTTTCCGATTTAAGATGCAATACAGACAAATATTTAAAAAAAATATTGATATACGTACCTTTAGAAAGCGTAATTGCTTTATATGAAGCTGTTGAGGTACCTCATCCTCATCGCATAAACACTGTTTTGCATGAGGTCTCTTATATATATCCTCTTAGGGTTAGTGGTAAAAATGTGTTGAATTTTATCCATTTAGTTCTTGAAGGTGTATGTCTTGTATAGTTTACTCTTGAGTTCTAACAATTTATATATTATTACGATTGGTTGGTCGTATTAAATCTGTGTGTGGAGTTCATAGGAAGCCACATGTTTATGATAATGGTTGCACATTGACAGCTTTTATTTATATTTTATATATAGCTTAGGCTCATTAAAATATTTTTTTCTCAGTATTATGTCAATTACTTTTATTATAAGCTCAACCTCTTAACTCCATAATACCACAGTGGGAAGAGAAAATAGTTCAATTAACCGTTTCTCACTCAACTAAACACTGATTTCGTTTTAAACAAACGCTGTACTTGGTAAAAATTAAATGAATCTTAAGAAAGTGTTTAGCATTTTACTATTAATTTGCCCGGTAAAAATATTTAATACAATTTTTGGCATTCATTGCTTTAATATAATTGATCCTTACAATGCTTCTTCCTTGTGGTTCATATAATTATCAAAAATGTTAACTGAGCATGTTTGAATACTGCGATCAAAGAGGAAAATTGTTGGTTAAGTCGAAGAATAGGTACGTATCAGCCAATCAAAAGTAGTAACGTTAATTTAACCATTTCCTAATGCTATATCTTAACATTTCAGTATATTTATTTAGATAGTTTTAAACTGCATAATTACTATAAATAGAACTATTGAAATGATTCAGGTGTCCCGTAATCATGTATTCAAATGAAAAATTGAATAAAATAGAATAGAATAATTTATGGAACTCGTCGGGGTTCTACCAGAAATCTAAAAAAAAATCCAGCGTTTTTGTGCATCAGTGATAACAAAGCAAGGCAGAACTTTTCCATTTCCACTCAAATCACTTCGAGTCATAAGAATAATTTATAGAACTCGTTGTGGGACTACGGGAACTCTAAGAAACTCTGCGGTTTACTAAAAAAATCAGCGGTTTGCTAAAAGAATTAGCGATTTTGCGCATCAATGATAGTCCTCCGACGAGTTTTATCATCATTAATGCAGAAAATCGCTGATGGAATTCGAAGAGGAATAAAAAATTACTTTTTAACAAATTCTACACATCCAGTGCCGCATTACCAATTATTGTGTAAGACGCGTGGAAAAATAAAATAAAAAATATAATGGCCACCTATATTTAGAACAATATAGCAGAGCCAGAAACGTAAAAAGTATTTAAAAAAGTAAAACGATCATGGCTCTTTAGAACCGAAACAATGTATTGTAAACCTAATTACATAAAATTTAATAATATTAATATATTATATTAATATAAGTAATTAATCATATAAATAAATAAAATATAAATAATTAACTAATTAATAATTTAATATCTTAAAGTAAAAAGTTTCACTATTTTTGTTTGTATTTCCAAAACTCAAGGCACTGTTTTAAAAGCCCTAAAACATCGGCTTTACGGTTTCTCTCCCATATCTTCCGAAGCGTTTGGAATTTGCTTCGTCTTATTTATTGCATGTCATTAGTCTCTAAAAGAAATAGTTCTTTTCCCCATTTCAATGCCGAGATAGTAATAGTGTTCTTATTAAGGCCACCTCTATATTCGAAACGTGTCATTTGGGAATCAAGGTTTATTAAGAGATTTTGTTCAGAATTATGTTAGGTTCTTCTACCTTAAGTTTGGCCATCTGACTGTGAGACAGCCTGTATATATCATTTTCCCGATAGAGTACCTCATCAGTTTTGCCAAATCAAAATTATAACGATTTCTAAATGGCGCTCTCAAAAGTTGTAATCAAAAATTGTATCACGAAAGTGGGAATGAGCATATATAGGAAGTGCAATCAGTTAGACGTTCTACAGTGTAATGATTTTATTATAACTAACAATAAATCAAACATCACGATAAAATTATAGCATTAACTATAAAATAAAGAGACTCGACTTGTACACCATTCGAAGATCTGAAAGAAATGACGTGATTTAATCCCTGTGGGCTATTTACAACCTTGGATACAAGCTTTGACTTGGGCATTTCAGGTCTTCTTTTAGCAAAAAGTAATTCTTAGGAATTCACCAAGTACGAGATTAAGTATTTATAATGAAACTGCAAAAAATAATTCTCAAAGTTGCTTATTAATCTAGCAGTTCATGCGTATTCCAAAAGATAGCTTTACAATATAACTACTTAACCGACAATTAAAAAAAAGAATACAGAAAATTAACTAAAACCGACTCTTGCACCAAATTTTTCACTATATCTGTAAATACAATGAAAAATTGGATTCATCGAAATTTTACTAGAGTTGGAAGCATTGTATCATATCTACCACCATTCGGTCATTTACCAAATGGCTGTCTGGTAAAATTTCGTCGTTTTTGCCTGTTGAGTGTGGGGTGCCGCAGGGATCTATCTTGGGTTCTCTGTTGTACACCATATATACGTCTGAGATGAGTTTGTATATTTTGAACTGCAATCCCCACTTTTACGCTGAAGATACTTAGACATATAAATCTTTTAACATATCCTATACTTTTGTAGCTTCTAAACAAATAAACCAGGATCTGCGAAGATTAGTTGAATATTTGCGTGAATTTGCTGGTACTAAGTCAGGCTTTGCATTAAACTCTACTAACAAATACCGTCTCCAAAGGCTTCAAAATTCGTGTATATCGTTTGATATTTGGTATTATCATATTAGATCATTATTGATCATATTAGTCACAAATTAAACCAACTTAAAGGGTTAAATATGGGAAACAGGCAAAAGCTTCACTCGTTATGTTTTTCCACTCTATAATTGTCACTAGAATCCCTCACTATCTCTATAATAAATTATGTTTTCGTACCGATGTTCACCACCTAAATTTACGTTACACAAGTCTCGTTACGCCACCACATCACCGTACAATTCTTTCCAGACGGTCTTTTTCATACAACATTGTAAATTGTTATAATAATCTACCAGTGCGTTTCAAGACTCTTAGTAAAACCTCTTTTGGTAAACATGTGTATCTTTTTGTTCTAGATAACCAGTGCCTTATGCGTGCATCTTTTATTATTATTTACAACATTAATTTGCTTTTACTCAGCTTTTGTATCTGTTTTTTAAGTACCTATGTTGTGGGCTCCGGTTTCGTTTTGTTTTGTTTAATTTGTTTGAGATCAAGTGGCAGAGCAGTGATATGAATTTTATGACTGAACTTCGCCCCTATTCCAATTATGTATATTACGTTGTAATCCGATGTAATCCTGATAAATAGAGTTGGGCAAATTTTCCGGCACGGCAGGTACGTATTCAGAACGTGCGCTCCAACTGATGTACTGCAATAAAGCAGATGAACCGTAGAGTTGCAAGTGAGTAACAACAGTGCCTGTTTTTCTTATAAAATGTAATTTTTTTTTATTATATCTAAATATGCAGTGATATAAAATGCGAATGCATCGCAAGGTGGCCCGTTTTTCCGCCCGGTTTGTCAATTAATATGACTTATGTTTTATAAATACATACTAAATTACAATAATACGATTGATCTGCTTTATTTATATTGCATTATTTGAGACCCTCGTCGCAATACGTACCTGCTCCGCCGGACAATTGCCCAACTCTACTGATAAAGACACATTATGATTATTATTATTATTATTATTATTATTATTATTACAATATTTATATTTAATATAAACGAAAAAAGCATCATTTATTCTTCAATGGTGTAGTTACATATTTCTAATTAATATAGATAACTTTATTATTGGTTGTGCATGTATATGTATATGTGATATGTGATAAGAATATTGACAACTGTGACACTGATGACACTACACACTTTAAAGCACCTTACCAAAAATTCCACTACACTGGACGCACGTTTCGTTAGCAAACCTAAGGTATTTTAAACTGTATATACGTGTATGTGTTTCCATTTTGTCAATAAATAAATAACGTAACCAACGTGTGAATATATACACGTGTCTAATATGACGTACTTAGTTAACGTTGATAATGAATAATGACATAAAGCATTTATTATTCAGATCTTCAATTTATACCTTCTTAAGTTATATTATTTTCGTACCTGAGGGCAGAAATGTATTCAGTCCATGTATAATTTTTGGGTTATTTACATTATTGGCCTTGCAATATTGTTTTTTTTTTATATATAAGATATAAAGTGTTAAAGAGCATATTACCGAAAATAGGTACTTTACACACAATTGACAGTTAATACAATTAAGTTATAATCCTTTAATGGTTGATCCTGTAAACTTTCCTTTGTGTAACTTAATGCTCTTAATGCACACTGTTCTGAGCCACGAATTCTCATTTCCTCAGTGTACACATCAAAATAAATATGTAGGAATGGAAATTATTATATTAATTTCCCCATAAGTGTAAATGTTAATATCTAGAATATCTATCTAGAATATTACACTCAAAGAAAATAAAGCAAAGAAAACCTGACCAGTTTTTCGCCCATAGAAATTAAAATTTTCAGTTGTATCACACAAAGTAACCTGCTATCTGCTTTCATTGAAAGTTATTTTTTTCATTCAAAATCTCCAATTCTTATGCAAATACCTTGGGCTAGATATTTACGCTCCATATAAAATAATTTTTTGATCTGATTTAAATTTGATATTTTTCAATTCTTGAAAATACCGACCAGTACTGAAAACTATATATTTGAAAGCGCTTTTTGAAAAAAAAAATTAAGCTGTGTCCTTGCTTACTTTATATTTCTTGAATTTTTACGTTCTATATATCTTGTAATGTTGAAAAATGGGAAAGCGGTTGTATTATAAGAATGGAATACATTCCTATATGTAAGTTTACCAGCATCAATTCAAGTTCTAGTCTGCCTATTTTCAACAATTTCTTCGCTTTATGAATTATTAAACAGCAATGATAAAAGAGTTGTGCGCGTTGCTCTATCGGAACAGCGCTTCAAGATTAGGATCATGCATCGTTTAGCGGTGGTTTTGCATTTCCATTAGCATCCAGTGTTTATCGTGGTAGATCTCATTCGTTTCGTTGAAATCACCCTTAAATGGATTCTTAAGATCATCGATTTTATTTAAAATTCAGACACTTAGAATACTGAAAAAAAACTTACATTAAATAAAAATAAATAAATATGTTTATTCGGGCGTTAGTATTATTTATCTACAAAGGTTTATAGAGTCTTTGTTTAAACGAGGACAATCCTCGCGAACTCTAGTGGCAACCCTAGTAGGTACAGTTCTCGCAGGAAAAATCAGGACACCAGCAATTGAGAATTTTAGAATTTTTTGGGTGTACATAAAGCTTTCAGGGAACGTATTTACATTTCAACAGGATGGATTAATTCAAGTTTTAACAGAAACATAAATAGAGAGAAAAAAGCTTTATACCTAGAATAATTAAATACATTGCAGTTTTGATGACGGCGCGGCGTGTTCTTTAAATGATAAGAAAATAAACAGGGCAAAAATATATATTTAGCTTATTTCGTGTGTTAGAACATATGGTAGAATTTTAATAATATTATTTGGAGAAAGTGTTTTTAGTCCTCTAAACTAAAAGGATTATAATATACCATAAATTATTACTGCTACCTGCAGGGAATACAGAGTTCTAAACAGGTATTATCAGAAAAGTAAAAGAATATTTTGCTATAACTAATACATCAATAATAGTGTAATCAATAAAGTTGCGAAAATTACATTGTCCCAAAACTAAGGAGGCTATTGTCTATTGCTAAAGCTCTACTTGCGAGCATCAATCGAGCTAATTAACTAATATCAAAGCAGCACTAACAAGTAGCATAATTTTAAAATCCCGTCACCATATGTTTCCTTAAAAAGGAATTATGCCTACATAATATCAAATAAGTTAAATACATTTATTTTTCTAAATGAAGCCGTCAATTCAAGAGGCCTTTTTGTTGTTAATTTGCTATTTTTTTGCGTGAGTATTTCCGTATTTGGTATTTCTAAAGGAAACGCCGCCACCGAAACTTCAATGTGTTTATTATATGTACAAACTTTTCTCTATACATTTATATTTCTGCTTAACTTCTTAGTCTTTACCTTTGATCGCAGTAATACGCATAAATAAGTGACTTGTAGCTTTGATAAGCGAATAAGTCCTCGGAAAGTTGCATTTATACCCAAGAAATTTTAAAATTCTCGATTGCTGGTGTCCCGATGTTTCCTGCGAGAAGTGTACATACTTTAACTTTATATATATCTTTACTCTATTTTTCCATAGATATTTTATATAAAGTGTTGTTAAGACCCAACCCCTATGATGATCTACAATTTGAGAGTTTTTACTTGCTGAAATTAGGTTTTCTTTTATATATTTTGACATGTATTGATTATCGCTATCTAAATGTTGCTTGTGCCAGACCTCTTCGATTTTTATTTAATAGTAGTATACGTTTTGCGTTACATATTTCCATAATATTTTAACGTTTTTACGGGGACATGCAACTTGCTCGGGCTTATTCTAAAAGTTTTTCAAAAAGTTAAATTTCTAAAAATAGATTTATATTTCCAATTAGCAATAATACGTAGGAAGTTTCTATTTCCGACTGCTACTTTGGTTTTTAATCAATTAGTTATGTTTGCGTGGTGGGAGGCAGATTAGCGGTATGTTCAAGTATCGATTCTGTATTTTATTAACGCCTATGTCCATATTTTATCGCATCCCTTATCGTTTGTTCTCATTTTTTCTTTCATCGATTATTGTATTTGTTTCTTCATACTAAGTTTCCAATTTTAGTTTTTTGTTTGCTTAGATTTGCGTGAGCTTTGTAATACTTTGAGAAATCTACACCTTTGTACATTATAACGTTATAATAGTAGTTGTCCTTTGCTATTATGTGTCTATTTTAACAAGCATGAATATCTTATTTCCACTGTAAAAAAGAAAAATTCTGGTTCCAATTTTTAAAGTTTGTATTTACATTTATTTTTTTTTATTGTCGCTTACATATGTGCCTACAGAAAAAATAGGTTCCATACTACGTTCGTTGGAGCGATCAACTGAATACTTATATTATGTGACCTTGTAAATGGTACAAAATGTGAAAAATTGTTTCTCCAATAATTACTTTTAAACTATGTATATAGGTATTTATTTTCTCCGTCATTTACCTGGGAGTATAAAAGTAACGAATACTCTGCGAAAAATAGCAGATATTTTGAGGATAGTAGCCAGTAATATGAATACAAAATTTAGCATAGTATTCGCTCTTCAGTATCCGCTACATTCAACAAAGTAACGAGTATCCCCGAGTATTAAATATCGTCATAATTCCCAACACTAGTTCTAACAGTTTTTGCTCTAAAGTTAGGAAAAAGGAAATTTATTGTAAAGTATAGAGAGACAAAGTAGACAACCCACCTTGTTAATTAATTAAATATAAATATCAACAATTTAGGCGCGTTATTTTGCTTTGCCCTTTTAGTTCTCATTCATTAAAGTTGATTCACTCTAAACATTAGGCAATCCAAATAGGCCGATTAACATCAGCAGGCAGTTGGTGGCGCGCTAGGGCTCACAACTCAATTAGTCCGTTTCTGAACTTTGTAGTCTGTACGACCTCGGGCACTTTAAATAAAATTTAACTACCTCGTAGCCCGTTGCGTTACCGGGTTCAATTGGTGCAACAGCACCGTCACCAATTGTCAATTAATATCGGTCGTAATAGCGCGAATATATCACGAATGACGCCGGTGAATAATACGCTCGCGAAGAGAAGCCGGATGTCGCTCGATTTTTGCGTTTGATTTGTTCCATTAAACTTTTAGGGCTCGTTTACGCGACGGCGATTTCTCTTTTTATTGTCCAACATACACATGCCACTAAATTTATTGTCTCCATTTTGCCGGTTTTATAAGCCCCATTTTAACGGTTTGCAATACATTTATTGGGTACAACAGGCTAATCAATGATTTTATCGGAACTAGTTATGTACGTAGGTAAATATTTTAGTTTCCGACATAAATATTACATAAAAAGCGTTTATCACTATTCTACTTAAATTAAAGCAAAGTCTGATGTTGATGAACAGATTGAATTTATCGGGTGATTCAGTAAGGATGGTGACCAGCTGTCTCTCGGAAACTGCTGTGCCTAGAGTTTCGGGACAAAAAACACATATCTAATCAATGTGGCCACCAGAAGTATCCGAAAATTATTTTAATGTTTGAAATTTCTTCGCTAGGGGGCATACCTGCTATATTCAATCATAAAATCAATAGTATTTCAGAAAATTACAAGTTGAGTTATAGCAACGCTTCACATTATTTTGTTTAGTGTTGTCACGTAAGATGTAAGTTTTCCTGAGTATTAACGAGGAATGTTTTCTTTTTTTCTGATGATACAGACAGCGATTCGTCTTTAAATGATGCAGATGATAATGCGGATGATTTATTATATAAGGAAACCCGGCATTTAATTGAAGATTTTGAACAAACATTCTTGCTATATGCAGAAAAGAAGTTTCTACAGCAATTTCGTCATATTACTTGACCACTCCACCCGACGGCATGTTTCTATATCTAAAAACAGAAAAGAATTATATACCTTGTTTATCAAAAATGGTTTTCTTTATTGACTTTTTTCAACCACCTCTACACAAGACTTTTGATCGAACAAACGACAATTAGTTAAACACAGCAATGAAAACAAATATACATTACACAACTAGCACCACCAACTGTAATCATATTACTATACCCATATCGCTATTTCTTTTTTACGGCGGAAATCCACTAGCGCGAATAGTTCATGGACTATCAGTCTCGCTAGATGGCTCGTATAAACTATGACTGCATCTGGGGGTAGAATCTTAATAGGAAAAATTTCGTCCAATTTTCTATTGGTTATTGTAATCACGTGGTAAATTAATTTATGTGCTACGAATGGTGCGCTGTATGCATTTAGAAAGCTACATTATCGATGTGGCGTTGATTTGTAAGTAACTTATAATGCCTCATCCACTTCCGCTTAAACTGCGTTGAGTCAAACCAACAACAAGATCTAATGTTGTTGAGGGATTTCGATGTGTTTCTTATCATAAACGGTCGGAAGGATATGGGTAGACCAACATGCAAATATTTTAAAGCATCATTTTTTTTAAAAATATCTCCGGAACTTGACGTGCTCAGTTTTACTTTACACATGTTTATGCACATGTGGACAAAGTTTAATGCAGTGCGTGTCCATGCCGTCACGTCGTCCATGTTTCACTTTGAAGATTATTTTGTTGTTATAGTTCAAGTCTTATAGTTATTATTGTGGTTATAGTTCGTTTTTGGTTTAACTTTGTGTGTTATTTTATTCTCCTTACCATTATTGTAGAAACTCAGTGGCACTTGTCTTTATTGTATTAAAGTAATTAACGATTTATTGTGATCGATGTGTATATACCAATATTTCATGACTGTAATAGTATAGTTATTACAAACTGTACTATTACAGTTACGAAATATTTGATATCTTCCTAAACAAAAAAAAAATTGATATTGCAAGTATATAAACAACCAATTTGAATGTACCGCCAGATTAGTTGTAGTTCGGTGTGCCGCGCTTGGTGGCGCGCAACTCTGTCGAGAAAGTAGAGCATTAAGTTTCCGCTCCCAGCAGCGGGATTCTGTAACACGGTTCGACTAGAACATATGTCAATTTTGGTCGATGTATCGAACGGCAGGTAGTTTTGCTGATTCTGTAACTGTTCTACCGTAGAACGGCGCTGGAATGAACCACGTGACTGTAGAATAAACCGTGTATGTCAGTCATATACAATATTCAATTGTGTTAATATGAAAGATTATATGCACTTAGCTTGTGATAAATTCATTTTAATAATAAAAAATAAAAAGTATATAATATTCAATAAAAAATCTCGAATTTCTAGAACGTATGCGTCTACTTGATAAGTATGATTTCCTGTGTAAATTATGCAGTTTCTATTATATGCTTGTTTGTATCATCAGCTTTCGAACATGCACGAACGTCCGTCCTACATTTTACAGAATCGCTTTGTTCGATATGTATCGTCGTTCGGCAACGGTCGATTTAATATGGCGGCGTTCTATTCGACAAAGTTACAGAATCTCTATGCAGGACTGCATTGCCAGCTTTATGCTACGATCGTTTGTGGGTGAGAGTTTAACGTGTGGCTCATAGAGGGCATGCAAGCTGAACTCTTTTCACGTGGATGATTGTAGCTAAAGCTTAAGCTGTGATAGCATGAAAGTGAGTTTATACACTCGGGCAAGCGCTGATTACGTCTGGTAGGTAGAAACCCGAGTCCATTCCTAGTGTTAATCCCGTTTCATTGCTCTTGGTGATTCCTACAATAGAGCATGAGCCCCGCCTGGTGGGATATTCTATCGGTTCATTGTATTTAGGCATTTCTCTTTGATGTTTCAATACTACACGCGTTCTATTACTTACAATATTAATATGTATCGCATATAATTGTTGACAAAACTTTTAATATAAAAGTAAAAAAAAAGTTATACATATAAATACATTAGTGATAACATGAGTCACTGTGCATCAATTATTGTATACTGTAGTATATCTTTTATTTACACGATTTAATTGTTTAATATATTTATAACAATCACATTGAAAGATCGCAACAAGTACATGTAATTCCTTCATTGTCGAGCTGTATATAAGGGCAAACTGATGTTACGTACTTTAATTTATCAAATAAGGTAATGCAATAACTATTCTAACTGAGTCTACAGACAATGAAGTAATGTCGATTAACTTATTCGCATTCGTACAATGTACTTCTCGGTCGGTCACGTTTCAAGCTGCAATTCCGCTGATTCTTCCTACGAAATGTTTGCTCTCCTTCTGTGAGGTAGGTATATCATAACTGTGCCGTTTCAAGAAGCCCCAGAATAGATAAAATCAAATCGATAAAGCGGTCCTCCGTTACATCTTATCTTCAAACAACAGCAAGATTCTGTTCCGGCTCGCTTTCGTTGTATATAAATTTATTATTATTCCATCAACGAAGCGAAATACATATACTTCTAAATCATACTTCATACTTTCATTATAAAGAATCATTGAATTTTACAACCCTCGAGAAACGACAGAACTAACAAACTATAATATTAGTTTAGACCAAAAGTTCAAGAAGTAAAATAATATCCACAATCCGCATGCTAACATGGTTAGCATCTACTACCTTATTTCATTTCTCCTTACAAAAAAGTACCTACAGCAGAATTAAAATTAAGGTTATTGCTTTTAAAATCACTGTATTGTTTGTAAAATGCTGACCTTTCTAACTTGACTGAAAGGCTGTATTGTTTAAAATGCCCTCGTCTTGTATTCATGCATTCTTGTAGGGATTTGTGTATTCATTTCAATTAATACACATCTTCACTTCTGCTAGCCTGGTTAAGTTGAAATGGTAATTCGATTGATCACTACATTGATTCGCAAAGGGATACGGATGTTTACGATTAGTATTGTAAATGTATCTAATGTGCATTTTCATTGTTGCAGGTACAAAATGACAAGGATAATATATTTCTGCGTTATCGCCACACTCTTGTCAACGACATTGGCTGGATGTTGCCCCTCACACTGCAGCTGTTTCCAAGACGCTAAGGAAAGGAATGCCGTGAATGTAGACAAGGAGGACTTAACGGGACCCTTTCCTTGGAGGGAATGGACTTATCAATGGAAGTTCTAAAAATCACCGCCCCCGAAGATAATCTCAATTCCTTAACGATGAATCCCACAATACAGTCATACAAGAAGTTAGAAGAGGTTCACATAACGCGATCGAATATCCCCAATTTGGGTACGCACTTTTTCTGGGGCCTAAATAAGCTCGAAGTACTTAATTTGTCTCAAAATAATATAACTCAACCACTCGATCACAATTTTCGCGGCCTGCATAATTTAAGAGAGCTGTATCTCGACGACAACAAGATATATTCGTTGCCCAGTGGTACCTTCAGAGATCTCAGGAACCTAGAGACTTTATCAATTGAAAGGAACCGAATGCAAGAGTTGATGCCTCGTGTATTTCAGCAATTGGGAAACCTAAGAGTTTTGAAGTTGAGCGGCAACAGCTTGGTCAAACTGAATCCTGAAGTATTTAAAGATATAAAGGTAAGTTCAGGGGTAGTTAAAAAAACTTTTCACAATAATAATTTATTATGAGATAACATCCACTTTAGTGATGTAACGAATGCGTGATTTTACACATTCGCGAATACGAATACGAATTCGAATATGTGCACTAGACATCCGCGAATGCGAATATTCACTTTTAACTTTACTAGCGTCATCTATTAGTTTTCAGTTTACAACTATACGAACACTTGCATTAAGCACACGTAGAGAATTAAATTTCTCTATCACCGCAGCGAAACTAGCCAAGTGCAACCGAATCGTTTCGACTTTTTACGTCTTATTCTTGTCAATTCAAGTTTAGTTTTGAGGTTATTGATGGTTATTATAATGTAAACTGCAAATTTGTGCTGAAAAGGTTGTTTTAGGATTTCAATGAATTTGAATATTAGTTTTTTTTTCTAAATTATCCATTTTAACAGGTAAAAGTTACCTGTTAAAATGGATAATTCGATATTCGCAATATTCGCATATTTATTGCGAATGCGAATGCGAATATTCGAAAACGTGCGAATATTCGTTACATCACTAATCCACTTCTATTCAGAAATAAAGATGATGTTATCAAAGAAAGGGATTGGATATAAAAAAAATGCTGATCAGTTTGGAGTGTAAAAAATTATACTATAGATTATGTATGTTAACACTAAAATAATGTAGCAAACGCTAAAAGCCTGCTAATATTAAAGGAAACTGTAAATATAGAGTAAAAATGAATCTAGTGTTTCCTTAGTTGCCTTCTTTTGAGTATATACCTAATCAAGTTTATCAGTAATGTGGAAGTCAAAATTATGCAACACGCGTCTTACCACAATGTTGTGGCACGTAACATTTTGATGTTAAGGTTTAATTGTTGTCTGCGTGCTAAGATGTGTGTTGACGTGCATAGAATAGTTTCGAGACATTCAGCTCAACTCATTTGCGATGTCTCACAATCCAATATTACATTTCGCATTGCCCGAATTGGTTATTAAATTTCATGTCATCGTCTCTCCCCCTAGTGTCTGATTTACCTAATCACAAGTCTGCATTATTACTGTTCCTGCTGTTGACATTTCTACGTTGCACAAACCACACCTTGTAACCTTTCTTCACCTTGCCCCTGACAGTATTAACACTACCTAACAGAATGCGTTTTTACTAAAAAAAAAACAAATATGGCACAAGTGCTATATAGATATGCAACAAAAATAATAAAGAATATGTTAGTTTACTGCGCTAACAAAAAAACAAAATTGTTATAAATAAAAAGGGAACATTAAATTGTACAAATATACTCCAGAGACTTCTCGCAATGCGCTAATGGTTTAAAACAAATCACCATCATGAACCGATGTTAAAAGTAATTTGTTTAATAATTTGGAGACCTTAGAAAATTACTCTGCGCGTGGAATTTTGATGCAACTCATGGCTACGATGTTTTATTTGATTGATTTCTGTCGTATACAATTGGTTCGTTCTTGCACTGAGAAAATGGATTATATTAACTAGAGGAAATGGTTCTTAAATATTGACAAAGAAATATTTCTTTGATATAAAGAAATTTCTTTTTCTGTGCGTGTTTTCTTATTAACTAGAGGAAATGGTTCTTAAATATTGACAAAGAAATATTTCTTTGATATAAAGAAATTTCTTTTTCTGTGCGTGTTTTCTTATTAATTAATTAAATTATTGACTCTTAAATTTCATAGGCGTCTCTGTCAATTTTCAGTTTGTTTAAATTCCGCTGCTTATTATAAACATTACCAAAAACCAGCAAAGGTGTATACCCAATCAACAGCGGCCGGTGCATGACTCATTGAGGAGGCTATGATATGTTCGTTTGTCGAATAATATAGTGTGGAAGATACTATGTTATGAAGTTGTACGAAGAAATTCGATCTGCAGTATAGCCTCCTTGTGGTCTAGTACGTTTCAGCGCCGCCGTTTCAGCGCCGCCGATTCAGCGCCGGGACGTTCCGGCGCCGGGACATTTCAGCGCCAGGAGATTTCAGCGCCGCGGTATTGAATAGTTAAACTATGGATAACTTGATGATTCAATTTTATGGAGAATTTTTGTACCGTGTGTATTGGTTGCAAACTACATATGTAACATTTTTCGAATTTATTGTGGTTGATACCATCATTTTTTCTGCCTATAAACATAGTATAGCTTAAGTAAAATAATGAGATCTTATGCAAGTGGAGTCGTGAGATTCGATGAATAGAAAATTATTTTAAGGATAAAAAAACTTTTTCAGATTACATCTATAGGAAAAACAAATAAATTAAATATCTTACTCAATAAGAGAAAAGTCTATTTTATCTGGTGTTTTTCCTCGGTCTAGGTTCTAGGACGTTTCGACGCGATCATTTCGATGCCGAAACGTTTTGACGCCAGATGCAATACCAGTTGAATTTGATTTAAACATATGATGCAAAGATTTTTTTTGAACATCGGGGGGGAGGACACATTAAAAATGTCATCATATTTTTTTTTAGTGTTGGAAGGAGTGAGAGAGGGAGGGAAGTGACTGTTTTAAATGATAATTTTCTCTTTTACAAAACATCGGGAGGATGAATCAGCAATGTTTCAAATCATACTTTTTTTTAACATTGGAAGAAGGAAGAGCAATTTTTTTATATTTTTTTTTTTTGCTTTTTTTAACATTCGGAGAGGATATATTAAAAATGAGAGGTGGAGAGAATTAGTTTTTTAAATGATATATTTTTTCCTCAGTTTTTGAAACATCGGGAGAAAGAATGCATTATAAATGTTTCAAATCATTTTTTTTAATAATGGAAGGGGTGAGAAGGCGAGGGGATTTGTTTTTTCAAATGCAAATTGTCTTTTTTAGAAACATCGGGAGAGAGGATACATTAAAATGTTTCAAATCATATTTTTTTTAACATTGGACGGGGTGAGAGGGGGAAGGAATTAGTTTTTTAAATGATATATTTTTTTCTTTGTTTTTGAAACATTGGGAGAAAGAATGCAATATAAATGTTTCAAATATTTTTTTTTTTAATATTGGAAGAGGTGGAGGGGAAGGGGCATTAGTTTTTTTTTAATGACAATGTTTATGATTTGAGACAAAAAAGAAAAAAATATTTAAAAAACTAAAGGGTGAGTGCCTTCCCCCTCCACCTTTCTAATATTAAAAAAAATGATTTAAAACATTTTTAATGCGTCCTCTCCCGTTGTTCAAAGAGAAGAAAAAAATATCATTAAAAATCATTCTACCTCCTCCCTCTCCCCCTTCCAATGTTAAAAACATATATATATTATATTTGAAACATTTCCGATCCGTCTTCTCTTTCTGTCTCGAAAAAAAGAAAAAAAAATACCATGGAAAAAAACATTGTTGTTTTGAAACATTTTTAATGCATCCTCTCTCTCGATGTTTTGAAAAAAAATTATCTTTAAAAAAAAATCATTCCCCCTTCTCTCCTCCTTCCAATGTTAGAAGAAATATGATTTAAAACATTTCTTATGCATCCTCCATCCAGATGTTCCGAAAAAAAAGCAAAAAAAAAATATCATTAAAACGAACAATTGCCCCCTCCCCTCCCATTCCCCTCCTTCCGATGTTAGATAAAATATGATTTGAAACATTTCTAGTGCATCCTCTCCCCCGATGTTTCTAAAAAAAAAAAATATTATTTAAAAAACTATTCCCCTTCTCTTCGCACCCATTCCAAAAAAGAATTATTTGAAACATTTTTAATGCCTACTCTCCCGATGTTTAAAAAAAAAAAACAAGAAAAAGATATCATTAAAACAAATATCTTCCGCTCTACCTTCCAATGTTAAAAAAAAAATATGATTTGGAACATTTCCAATCCATCCTGTCTTTCAATGTGTCGAAAAAAAGAAAAAAATATTTAAAAAATCATTACCCTGCCCTGTCACCCCATCCAATGTTAAAAAAGTAATATTACGGAAAAATGAAAAAATTATTTAAAAAAAATCATTCCCTCTCCCCTCCTACCCCTTCCAATGTTAAAAAAAAATTAAACCTTTTAAAAATCTGTGTATCGTACGTTCAAATTCAACTGGTACTGCATGTGGCGTCAAAACGTCCCGGCTCGAAACGTTCCATGCAACCAAATGCTACGCGTTATCAAGAATGAATGATTAAGTTAAGATCATTAAGTTATGAATCATTAAGTTATCTATAGTTTAACCATTCAATAATGCGGCGCTGAAATATCCTAGCGCTGAATCGGCGGCGCTGAAACGGCGGCGATGAAACGGCGGCACTGAAACGTCCCATTCCGTCTTCGATAACGCATGCACGAGCCGCGTCTGTACCCAAATCAAAAAATAATGACATAAGGAAAATAATCCATAAGGAAGGATAAACTACCAGCGATTGCGTATCTGCAGATTCTAAGAATTATGTTTTTATTGATTTCTTTGTCGGAAACTATAAAGGTTCTGCGAATATAAATCTCTAAACCGAAAAGCTTGCAGCGCGTTTGTTGCATACTGTAAAGGGTATTAGCTTTTGGAACAATTCTCGGATATGCCTTTCTTCTGTTCTTTACTTTTTTTATCGATCATTGCGGGTGTCCAAATGGTGCCATTGACAAATACTTAATACGGTCTCCGTGTAAATAAAAAGCGGTGCTATGGTTCATTAAAAAAATATTTAAAAATAAATGTGTTCTTACATGATTATTTAAGAATAAAATTTGTTAAAGCATTTACAAAAACTTTTAAGGTTTAATTTTATAAAAAATCTTTAATGTGGATGTATAAGAAGATCTATTAGACAAAAATGCCAATTGTCAATCTATATTTAAAGGAATTTAGAATATAGGCAAAAATCTCACACACCTCGTCCAAAATTATTAACCTTACTTAAAAAAAAATATCAGTTGTTCTCTCTTAATGCTTTGTTCGATTGCTTTTTACGATGGTAATATCGATTAACATTTTTTTGGAATTAGTGGGTATTACGTGGATTAGATGTTTCGACTTTAAAACTTTAAGAATGAGGATACTTCGACTTATAATAATATTTAAAATATGAACGAGGAAAGACCTTGGTTTTTGATGTTTGTTTTTTGTTGCTATATAATTTGGAAAAATATTGTCTCTCTGTTTTATCATTAACTTTTATATTTATAAATTTGGATTATTTCAAGTATATTATGTGTTTTTAAAAATTTTGTTCTTAGTTTAAAATAGTTTTTGCAAACCTATTATTACAAAAAGTATGTAGTTATGATTATATTGCTCTTCTACGCATTTTTTTTCATACAAAACTTGCCCCTTCAATGGAATGAGAAATAAGTAAGTAGACCACTTTGTACTATTGTCAGTTTTAATACTTATATCTTCAATAAGTAAACTCGCATTGATTTTGGACATTTATTTATATTTATATAACTTTCTATAACTGAAACAAAAACCATTGAAACTAAAACCCACGTACAAAACATAAATCATTGTTTACATAAATACTAATATAACAAACGCAGGTAAACTATACAACTAGCCAGTGATAACCGAAACATTAAAAAAAATGCGAACAGTTGATAAACAAGGGAATAAAAATTTTGAATTTTAAATCAAATCCTTTGGTGGAAACTACAAAGGTCTAAGTCTACGAATATGCACAACCCAAAAAGGTTACGGCATCTTTGTCGTTCATCGTAAAGCGTATCTTTCCAAACGATAGTCCGCTCCGTCAGGGATTACAATAGCAATGCATTTAAAGAAAATGTGCTAGAATATTAGTTTTATTCATTGAATATATTGAATATTTGTAATTGAAAGGAACAAGGATCTATCTAAAATATTAGAAAAAAATCATAACTATTTAAAAAAAAAATTGCAAGCGAGATGACTGACAAACCTTAGCAAACAAATCTATAGTTACACTACATTAAGCTAAACCGTCTCATAAGCTCAGAACTATCTCAACCATATGTCAATTCCTGCTCAATTATATTATAAATTACAAGCTACATGAAGTTTGAAGTTCAATGTGTCGTGATTAGTGTATATCTAAATATGGAAGAATCCGTAACCTGCTACTTTTAAATTTAATTTGTTTTCAAAATACTTTATTGCAAACGCTATCAACTTAATATTTGGCAGCAGATTTTGGAGCAAAGGGTATCAGCAGGATAAGCTACTGAAAAGCTATTCAATTAACCGCGCTGTGACAATTTTAACTAGTTAAAAAAATTCAAATATTTTTGGGACCGCCACAAAGGGAGTCATCCTTCCTAGCACAATCACCAAACTTTCGTCAAATATCCTCCTATACCCTAGCTTTCTTATGCGAGAATTTCATGAAATTTGTTGTGGTGGAACAGTTTGAAAAATAGTAAATCTGAATATAAGGTGCTATACCGCAATAGTAAGTCCGTTTTTTATTACTCCGGCTGTATTCTAGATAGCCACTTGACATTTCGGGAACCTAATATAATGTTAATTGTGTACCTCTAGCAAATATACTAGGTGTTTCATCAAAAAAGTGTAACGGTATAGGTAGTTCATCATTTTATGTATGTATGTTTACATTATGACAGGTCTCTAATCAAACTACATTCTTCTCCAGATTATAAAAGTAATTTGGTTTGTGGTTTTCAAGTAAAAACTGTTTCTCACCTTGTTTCTCTGTCTCAAGACTAAAAAAATCACCTATCCCAAAGAAAGTATTCTTACATCCAAACGCCTTCAAATAACAATATTTTTTTCGTGTGGATTGGCTTTGCTTGGCCAAGATGTCGGCAAATTGTTTTTATCACCAAATGATAGCGTGATCACCAAGAAAGTATTGTCTTTACCGTTTCCAAAATGATCTTTTCTGTTTTCTTTTAATGTAACACTCTGTATATTATAATTAGAAATGACCCAGCATTTGCATTACTTGCACTTTGCAGTAATTCAATACCCCTCTCCTCCTGCTAAACCCTTTGCTGTATCTGTAAAACACATCGTTGCCAAATGCACTTGCTAATGCAAATGTCTAATTGCAAAGAACTTGCAATTAGACATTTTTGCGGTTTCTATTTTCTCCATATCTCACAGGAGGTGCCATGTACTTTGCTAAAATAATCGTTTTCACTATTTTTCTGGCAATTTCCTTAATTTTCAAATTTTGTATTCTGTTGTTGCAAGACGGTGCAGAATTTTTTCTATACTTTTATACGTAATCCAATTACATTCTTATTATTAATGTTGTTTCGTAATCATATTTTAAAGCTTAATCAACGTCCAAGTTGGTACAGGGAAATTATATATTCTTTAACTACTTTTCGTGCAAATACCACTTATTATTGTTCAATACTAGCTACACAAAAGTGAAATTTTGGCAATAAACTTAGTGAACTCACCATCAGAAATCAATCTATTGCTCGTGGATATTTTGAAAGCTAGAACGTAGCTTGGGAAAATGGATACTTTTTTACGGTTATCTTGCAAGGGAGGCTTAGAAAGGACTGTAGCATAGAGAAAATAATATAGAGGTGTTTCTCTCGTGGTGGGGGTAGGTTGTTCTAAACAGCACCGCAGTGGCAAGTGTCCTAAGCGAAAATTGAAATGGCGGTATTTTCAAATTTAAAATATATTATATATAGGATTTATTGAATTATATATAATCAATAAAAAGCACTATTTAATCAAGAAGAGTGTTATTAATTGACTCCCCTTGATAAAATAGTGCTTTTATATGATTATAAAAGTTAAAAAGGTAGCAGTATTTAGATTTATACATTTATTAACAGTAAACCGAAAACATTATATATATACCTAACTAGTTAATAACATATGTTGATAATGTAACAGTATAACATGGACAATATAGAATAAAAAAAAGTACATAGAAAACAATAAATTGTGAAATTAGACAAATTCTACAAAACATAAATAATAATGATGTATAAATACAAAAACTGTACTCTAACACCTTGATAAGATATATTTACAAGCATAACTATGCATAATAATAAAACACATAATTGTTTTACGTTATTTCTTTTTCTTCATTTTCAAGTATTTTTCATACGCTACGGTTTTATTTTATCAGAACCAATTTGTGATTTTCCTTTAAGGATAGTATTAATACTCTTAACCCAATGATAAATAAATAATTCTATTGTGTGTTTTAAAAACAGGGTTTGCAAATCATGTTCCTCACAACTGAAAAAAGTCAAGTCTATACGTTGACGTAAATAGGTTAAAATGTGTTTTCTGATGCCTATTTTATTTGGAAAAAAAAAAAACAATCAGTTTACTTATGTAATAACTACATTCAGAAAACTTTTTGGCGAACATCGTGCTTGGTGTTAATAATATATTGGCTACAACTTCTCTTCCATAAAAATAAATAGAATTGTCCTCTGTAGAGTCCTCACGATACCCTGAAATAAATGATACCAAGACACATGTAATTTCATATTGTCATTGCACATATATTGTCAGACTATTTCGTAATGTTATGTATATTAATATGTAGATTAGTTCAATTTGGTACAGACAACAGCAATATGCATGCACAAACCCAATAAGTATTTCTGCTCGACTTTTTAAGTTTAACAAAAAAAAATAATACCTGTACTATGCATAAGTTTTGCTGCACAATGCTAGTGCCAAAATGAAGAAACTCACTGTGTAAGCAATATTATGTCCAGAGTCTAACATACATGACAAAATCATACACTCCCTACCTGGTTAATTCAAAGTTGGCAGACTCCCAAATTTTAATTTTGTACTTCCAGGTATTCTACAAAATTCACTAAAATGCCGGTCACAAACTCTGTACCTCTTATATGCAGCTTCTGGATCTAGTTTCTAGTTGGCTAAGCCCAATTCTTTCGACCCATATACCTATTATACAACTATAATTGATTGTAATATATGTTTATTATAATAAAGTTGAAATGCCAGTCCTATACTTACAACTGTTTATTATTATATAACTTTCTTCCACAACAAAACCACTTGCCGGCAACGTCTAACCACCTGCGATATGTTTACAGAACGGGTTTGACGTTTGATTTGGCGCGAACGCGAGAGCTAAAAACGAATATGAACGAGTGTTTGCGATGTTTACCGAACTTAATTTAAAAATATTTGGCGGGACTGATGGACGCGCCAATGTGCGACGTGGCCGAACTAAACCAAAGACTTCCCCCTCTCCTGAGAGAAACATAGCCATGGACTGTAGTAGCCAGGTAAAATGAACCCGAGGGCTGGATTCGGCTAGCGAACGGTGATTTGTCGATCACTGATGTGGTAGATTGCATGAAGCTTACATATACTTTAGAAAAACATACTACTATGGCCTTGGGGTAGATCGCAGCACGTCTTCTTGCGAGTTCCTAAAACTCAAAACAAAATTTAAAAAAAATGTTTAATTAACACAAAATTAATAAAATATTGCAACAATGACAACAATATCAGAAAACAGTTTAAAGTTTAAAATTTTTCAAAAATAATTACTAATTAAAAAAAAAAGAACAGAAAAATATTGGCCTCTTTTATATTAGTGATATCACTACGGTTGAGTGTACTAGGAACTTTCTAATGTAAGTTAAATTAATATGAAATTACTAGCGCAAATCAAATATCTTAAACACAATAAACAAGTTAAACCGAAAGCCCTACGAACACTGAACTTCACCGCCGACATCGTACCGAAAACAACAGCACCGGCTGTTCAAGACAAAAAGAGTATACACAAACAAAACCAACAACAATATATTAGCTAAATGCAAACATGTTAAATTTAAATTTGTAAATATAATATGAAAACTTAATTTATTAAAACAACATAAGTCTTCGCCAACAATAATAACAACTTACTACAATTCATGTTTACATTTACCTAATTTTATATTAACAAAGTCCATTTTCTTTCTTGTTTTAAATTAAAACTGTAAATTTGACAAATTATACATTAATTTGGAAAACAAAAACCATAGCAATACGTAAAACGTATTTGCAAACCGAAGTTTGATTATCGGTGGCGTGTTAACAAAATTTGGTACATAATAGGATGCAAATTGGTTGAAAATAAAATAAATAAAAAATTTATAACTTGTAAAATAGATATTTTATAAATTATAATCAATAAAGTACAATACGAAATGTGTAATAACTTTTGATATTTATCTTCTTCTAGTAGCACCTACAAAGTAAGTTACACCTTGTGTCGCTTATTGTGTTGATTATTGATATTTATGATCTGTTAATATAGAGGCATTTTAAGATTATAATGTGGATAGTGACAAACAAATACATATGAGAAACATTATAGTAATTTATATGACTATATAATATCTATACGTTATTTCAAGTGTAATTACTGACATTTATTAAATTTTAGTCAGTGAAAATAATAAACAAAAAAATATATAAAACTTAAAATTATCCCACCTCCGTAATTGAATTTTGCTATAAACTCCGCGTTGAGCGTCCTGTGACTACGCTACATTAATCTAAAATTCATTTTTGGATATACGGTCGCCATACGTAGGTATGTAGGAAACGAAGCAAGTAAGCATGCGGCCGTATACTCGTGAATGGCTTTTGCATTATTACACATACCCTACGGTTGGCATGTTGGTGAGGACGTTTTTCATTACACTTGATGGTCGAGTTTTCCGCTACGATGCTGCGATGCTGGTGAAGAAAAAGAAAAAAATTAATTTTAACGTCAGCGCAAATAGAAAATTCATATTCTTTATATGGCAACTGAGTGTTATAATTGTATTAAACGTGTATTTTATTTTGTGAAAATATCTACCATTTTGTTGTTGTTGGAATTGATGATTCGATTTCCCGGAATCATCACAAGAAAACGACGTTCTGAAAAGATGATGTGTTTAGTTGGGTGTTTTTAATTCTATAATGTTTCTTTATACCGGGTATGTACAAATTGGCGTGAATGTTACATGCAAAAAGTGTACGTTAAAATGTATACTCAGAATTTACTCTAAAACAGTGTTCGAAATACGTGTGAAGTACACCTATTCTAGACAGGTTCGTGTTCACTGTCTTGTCTATTTGTCGTTTTGTTTATTTTACTTTTCGACAAGATTTGACCACCAATATTAATAAGTATTTTAAGTTGTTATAGTTTGTGGTATTTTAGTTGTTGAAATAATGAAAATTAAATACTCACCACAATATTTATTATGTTACGATTGAACATAGTTTCATTCTTTGAACAACCAAAATACTCATTACGTTTCATTCATTTCATTAAGTTAGGATGGGCACCTTAAGTCCGGGCACTTGAGCTAGGTGCTCATTGTACCATCCCTATTAAGTCTCTTATTTCCACTCGAGCAGCTAGGTGTTCTTTATAAAGCCCAGTATCTTGCCCAGTGGAAACTTGAGAACCTTCGAGGGCTCCAGTAGATCTCTCCCGAAATATTGCTGCCTGAGTACCTTCAATTCCTCACATGTGCAGATTACGTGTAAACTGGTTTCCTCCTATAGTTCGCATCTTCTGTACCACGGTTCGCTTACTCGGCTTGTGTTATATAGATGCTTTTTTAGAGGGCAGTGTCCAGTTACCAGCCCAGTAATGGTTTTAGTTTCTTTCTTGCTGCGCCTGAGTGCGTTATCAGAGAATCATCCCCATCCCCTATTAGCGCCTTGGTATGGAGTTCACCTTCAGTCGAGCTCCATTTCTTTGTACTTTCTTTATTTAGCCAGGTCCAGATCTCTCTTCTTGCGGAATTCTTAGTAATCCCACATACGGGCTCTGGACCTATGAAGTGTCTTTTAGACCTCTCCTTGGCTAGTTCGTCGGCTATTACATTGCAACCAATACGAATTAATAGTCGAAATAAAACATCAGTAGGTTAAATTGTTATTAAATTAACTAGTTAAATTCTGAAATTTAACTGATAACAAAATATGACACACTCCTTGAATAAGGTTTGTACATGAATTTAATTTCCTTAAACAGGGTAGTCATGTTGAGTGCATTATTTATTTTATATTACCGAACCAACGTTTCGACCGAAACATCAGTCTTCTTCAGACTATTATATGTTATGCAAGATTTTCGTTAAATTACTAGTTAGAATGTTGAACACTATAGATAAATTTTGTTGAATTAAACTAATAGAAGTAAGTGACAGTTATTGAACGTTGAAGTAAATTTATAAAGCTATTTAAAAGTGAAGATTGAGAAGAAGAAAGAGTGAGCATTACTATTACTGAAATAGAAAAAACAGTGAGAATGTTTATTAAAATATTAATAACAAAAGCAAGTCATTTAGATTATAAGGGAAAAATAAGCTTACGTATTAATTTCTTTGATTCACTGCTGAATTTTTATCGAGTTTCAGGAGAAATAAGAACGCTTAGAATCGGTTTAAACATGTACACTACGGGCCTTAAGTGTTTACCCACTACACATTTTCAGATTGTTAAAATAAACTATAGTTTACCCACTTAGAAAGAGGTGTTACTTAAACCAATGACAGAAGAAGTATCGCTATTTATATGAGAAACCAGCTGATTTAAATTAAAATATCGAAAATGACCCTTTTGAGGTTCAGACATGGTTCAAGTAGAGAAACTGAAAATGCTCCGTTTGTCGATAACTTTTCTGTCACCATGAAGTAGAGCACTAGATAACACATGCCTTTCAGTGTTATAAATATTTAATTTGCATTCATGTATCTTACTGCAAACTAGGGAAAACCAAGGAGTATTTTAAAATATCCTATAAAATATAATAAATGTCGAGGAAGGAAAAATAATTATATAATTATCCACAGAAATACGTGCTCAAATAGTGGTTTGCCACAACATCAGTAAAACTAACAGAAAAATGGTAAACTAAATGGACTTAAATCGTAGAACTGTGGATTACAATATTAAAACGTGTGCAATTAATTACACTGTGGCAAATAGAAAGCAAGCAGTATAACCAGAAATAATAGTGCCAGTGAAATTTCATGCAATGGTAGTGATAAGTAAGCGAAATAAACGAAAGATGTCGCCAAAAATAGTATTTCTCGCCAAAATTATTTTAGCGTCACAGCAGTAAAAAAGGATTTACGCGAAACAGACTTCTACGGAAGAACTCGCAATGCAAAAGCCTTGTAAGATACCCAAGCAAAACAAAGCTAAACGATTAGGATGGGTAAAGGAACAGAAGGGCTGGGCGTTAGAAGAATGAAAGAAAATGTTCTGGACCGACGAGTCTAAAGCATCATCACATTCGGCTCAAACATTTGTCCGTAGATCAGTAATAGAACGAGTATTTCACTTCTGCATGACACTCACAATATTGAGGAGGATTAGTGATAATTTGGCGTAAGCTCCATAGACGATTTAATTAAAGTAGAGGGATTCTAAGAAAAGAAGGCTATAGAGATAGGACATTTTGAGCGAAACAAGACTAATTAATGTGATAACAATGACGTCAAACATACTGTCAACATGTGTCATAAATATTGCAGCGCAAAGGAAAAATTGCGATTGTAAAGTTCAGACCTTTTCCAGAGTTCGCCGATCAAGCAGGGAGGTTTAAAGGATAGAGATTGGGGGAGATATTGTAGGTCATAAATTGCAATTTACCATGAACAATTAATAGCCGTAAACACTTGGATGGAAATGCTTCAGCTGGTCAAAATTCATAATCGACTGCAAACTGTTTGCAAAGCGAACTTCTAGAACTAATAAGTTTGTACCGCTTGGGCGGTTTACTCAAACACTGTACGGGTAAATATCCCCACCAATCTTCGACTTAACCTTGTCTTGTAAAACTAAATTAAATTTGTCAAATAAACAAACGGTAAAATAAAACTAAGTGCCTAAACTAACTTAAATCTAATTCTGTAATGAACAACGAAGAAAACAAAAATAAAAAAGAAGCTCTTGCTTGGAAAACTAAACAAAGGCAAATAAATATGTACAGACTATGCAAAAGCAATACCTGTGATCTGTCTTTCATAGATGTACTGGCGTAATGAGCTTTTAAATGCGATAGACTATCCATCATTGGTTTCGTACGTATTTTAAATGAATATTATATTTGATAGCTTGCAGTTCAAAAAGCTATAATAAATACATTAAAGTTTTAATGAATAAATGTCATATATCCGGGACTACTCTTAACTGTGTTTCCTTTGCAATAACAACAATAAAATTGGCTATTCCCCCAATGAAATTCAAAGTGTGATTGGAAAAATATTGCAAGATCCGTTCTTTTTTTTTTGCAAGGTCGGCATC
Source organism: Protaetia brevitarsis (assembly GCA_004143645.1). Lineage (NCBI taxonomy): Eukaryota > Metazoa > Arthropoda > Insecta > Coleoptera > Scarabaeidae > Protaetia > Protaetia brevitarsis. The sequence goes on along the minus strand of RXPK01000284.1, from coordinate 2,713,729 downwards.
AGCCATGAGGAAATAACTGCCGTAATGTGCGTAAATGCTCACATACTTGTTCGGCTTCCTGTTAGGCGGGTCAATAATCCGTAAAAGCCCGAGCAGGAATGAAATTTGAAGATTTTTCTAGATGGTTGCTGTGAATTAAAAGGAAAGTGTATCAAGCAATGCCTACCGCAGAGGCGCTTTCACGCCGAAAAATGCTGTTAGTTCCTAGGTATTTCCAATAGATACGAGATCGTAAATTAAGATTCATTTAGGAAAAAGATCAGGTTTATTCGCTTTCTTCGTTTTTTTAAATCCTATTTTTACGTCGACTACTGTAGGCTTGACGTGTATACTTTGCGTTTTTACTATTTAATTCATTTGTTATAGTGATATATGATTCCCGAAATGATTAATCAATGTAAGATTTGACAAAATGTTTCTAGTTAAAGTATGTCGAATTTTTACGAAGTAAGTATCAACTATACCGTAGATTTTTTTGTTAGGGTCGGCTGATATAGTCTCCAGAAATACTATGGCCGCTAAAATTTGTGTGTTCAATCCTCCATCTTTTCACACATTAGTCATATCAGCCACCTCATGTGCTTTTGTTTGTTTCTTCTCACTGAAGCACATTGGACGAAATTTAGTTGAAAACGGAATTAATTATTTTTTTTCATTAAATCGACTCTTGATCAGTTGTAGATCATGAAAAAAATATAAAATGAAATTGGGTTGTTTACAGTTACTATTTGGAGAGAAAGGATGAAATTATTTAAAATTAATCGGTTTCTGTTAACGTTCTCTAGTCAAAAATAACACAGTGAAATGCAGATAAGTACGGAGATAAACATAAAAGTGCGGGTACTTTGTAGTTGCTTTAAGAGGCAAATTCGTTAAATACTATTTTCTTGTGCAAAATCGTATTTGGACCAAATGAATGCATGTTTATTTATCTAGATATAAATTAAATTTCAGGGCGATAATGAAAGTTTTATAAAATAACAACTAGTTCCGCTTGTATCATATTTCGCACCAGTAAGTGATGGTAAAAGTTGTCTGTGATATCCCACAAGGGTGTATTCTTGGATCTACCTTTTTCATAATTTTGTACGCATCTTTAACCCCGTGATGGATTTTCTAGTATATTGATCGTGTAGGCTGTGTTGTGGTAGATTCAACGTTGAATTTGTACAGGTTGGATGTGGAGTAAGCGAATGGGTGTGGCACAGTCAGATTTGTAATGTCCAGGGGAGGTTTTGGCACGAGGCTTTTCTATCGTATCTGCGGTTAGGCTTCACCCATGCAATTTATCCCTCAATGCGGGGGACAGGAGGTACCTAAATAGTGTTGGTTTTGATGGCATTTTAAGTTAGATTAATAATTGTATTTATTAGAAATATATAAAAAATGCTTTAAATTCCGAATAAATAAAATAATTGTTTAGTTTTGCAATAATTTTTTGTTTGATTTAAGTAAAATATTACTAATATCAAACAATTATTTTGTATGAAATACAATATTTTATATTGCCAACACACCTATAGGTAGCGTTAGGGGCATAAAATCAATTTAATAATAATAATAATATCTATTTATTGGAATCATAACAAAATACATTTCATATTTTCCAAAAAGACCAAATCACCATAATAGTGCTCTTCCTCTGGCCTTGAGTCACATCCAAATTTAGTTGGTTTTAGTCGAAAATATAGCTTTTGATATGACACATGTTAATTCATCCTACGCTTCTTTTATACAATGTTCGTCTTCAACCACGTCCTCTTCCTTAATAGCTGTTTACTACCTGAGGATAATCAGAATCATGTATATTTCAATTCTATTTTCCTTAAAAACCCAGAAAATGCCCAGAAATTTAAAACCACAAACAATGTATCTGTCACTTTAATCGTTGGACCAACATATTCTATGCATTGAGTGGACAGTTGTATTCGTATCAACTCAAATCGATGTTTAAATAATATGGTTACTTTAAAAATATTTTATTTTTTACTAACAAAAATGGCCTAACGTTAATCTTTATGTTCGTGCAATTTTTTTTTGTTCGAATCAATTCAGTGTGTGCAGTGTGTCTCACTTTTCATAACTCTCACATTGTGGCACTGTTATTATTAGCACGTTTTCAATAAAATTTCGGTTGGAGATAACTATCCATCAGGTGATTAAATAGCGTCAAGAAGATGGGATTTTCACCAGTGGCATTCGTTGCTATAATTTTAAAAAGGCCATTTTTTTTTAGAAAAGTATATTACACAACTCCTTAACTGTTAGAGAATATTACAATCTTGTTTAGCATCAGCAAAAACCTCCCTATACAAAAGTTTAAATAAATACTTTGTAGGATGTTCACAGAATAAAATAGTAAATTTATGTCCATAATTGGGTTAGACTGTTCTTCCACACTTCTTACAACTAAATTCTTATATTTTAAAGATACAATATGAAAGTCATGAAACGTCAGTAAAGAATTTAATTCTACACCCAAACATATAAAAATATGCAGGATGTGATACTTGAAAGAAAAAGTTTTGCGACTTTTAAAATGCTGTGATATGTCGCTAATTTTTAAACACGCTGTATAATGTCACTGGGTTTTTTTACTGCGTTTTAATGAAACAGTGTTAGTACTTCTTAATTTTAAAGTGGGAAATTTCTGGTTCTTAAACCAAGTGGAAATTAATCAATTACATATATACAATATGTAATGTTACATGCCAAAATTTTAACAAAAGTGACCTCAGTTTTTGGATTTAGAAAATTCTTCGATTTAAATGTTGTTCCAAATTCAACTCTATATCTAAATATGAAGTTTCCCTTAATCTTACTAGAAAATGGAAAAGCATAAGTGAGCGTGCTAATATCTAATACTATTGTAACACTTAATGGATTTTTTTAATCCACCAGTTTTATAATTTCGCTCTAATTTTGAGTTTACCGTTTGCCTGTTGAATTTCCCATGCGTATTTAGTTCCATAATTAACATACTGTTTCAACTCCACTTCGTTTACGTGACTTGTTAATATTCCACAATCGATTGATATTAAGAGATCTAGGGACATATTGTTGGTTGTATAAATTGTAATAGTTCTAAAATTTCGTTATACGTAACGTTAGAGAATCTTAAGTTATGGCTTGGAACTGTGTTTCTTCCTGTGCAGCCAATATGTATTTGATACCTGCTGATGAGTCGGATTATGCAGATGGTAACTAAAAACCATTCATCTGGGATCGCTTGGAAAATGTAGTATTTTCGATAGTTACTTCGATGCTTTGCAATAGTATGTTACGGAGTTCGTTCGCTCTCAAACTCAAAGATCTCATCGGATCGAAATAATTTATTCAAAAGACAAATTTTTTGGGTGACACTGTATATTCGTTACAAAATAAATAAAATAATAAAATACAATGAAATACAAATCTTAGGATATAGGTTGGCACCTGTTACGATCACAATTGGTGTTTGCTCTTAACCTCTACGCTTAAGTAGTAATCTAAATTATATGTAATGATCGTGCAATAAATAAATTTAAAATTAATTATGATGGTATTTAAGAAATGTAAATTCGAATCTTAATATAGGTTAGCAATTTTGGCTTGGCGATCCTTACGGCGTAATAGGATTTTAAAGATAAATTCAAATTTGAATATGGTACAACAAAAGAAAGAAAAATAAAATATATGTAAAACTTAGCTGGTAATTTTGGCGGGTGTCTCTGGGAGGGTATTTAGCGCGTTACGCTGGTGTCGTAGTCGTGGTCCAATTTGCTGTACACAGGTGGCGGTGCAGATAAAATTCAATGATCAGGTTTGGTCTCCCAAATTAGGTACTTCTTTCACCTTCTAGGTTCAAATCAAAACAAAATAGGTCCTAAGGACAGGACGGGATTACCAAAACTAATAAAATTAACAACCGAAAGAAAAGTCAGCTTGCCAGTGACCTAAAGATAACGCCATTAAACTAAATGAACCTCGGCTTAACGCCACTGTTTGTAAAACCCTTTACAGGAAAATATCGATGCAACGAACACTTCTCCTGGCAGCCCCAGGTAAAACAGAAAATGCACTCGATATTGGAGGTTCCTCACGTGACAATATCCCACAATAAACGTGGGTAACTAATAAAATTTCAACGGAGAGAACTTGACAGCGCGTGTGTGAGGAGGTACGAAGCCTGTGCGTCTCCCTTGCTTAGCGAGAGGGCGGAAATAGGAAAATGCAATGTTACTCAAATCGTGTCACTGACAAACTAACCATGCGGAGTAATTCACACAAAAGAAAAGGTTTTAACGAATGAAACTTGAATTAATAATTGAATAATGAAAAACTGTTTTAACTGACAATGAATTATTAATAATTTGGAAATAAATAACGAAAAATGAGACATTACTTTTGACTAACACGGTAAAGATGCGTTGTGACCAGCAAGAAGTACGAAACTTAGTTGCTAGATGGCGTTACAGGGTCTAATTCTTAATTTAATGAAGCAATAATCTTTAAATAAAATGCATAAATGAAACGATCGCAATCCAACGGTAACAAGTAATCTTTGTTTATCACAGCGTGTCCTTCTGGACGATTTCAGAATTATTAAGATATCTCCTGTATTTAAAAAGAATGGCAGGTCCTCCTAGTTACTTTCGGTCTTTTCTAAAAATTTCAGAAATATTATTAACACGCGCCTTATGAATTCTTTAACTCCGAATCAACTGCTCGCTCTCATTTACGCAATGCTGAAAAGTGAATATGTCGTTTTATTCATAATAATCTGAGCGTGGTGTATGATGTGTCAGTCAAAAAAAATTAGTCATTCGTTTTAGATGAGGTGGACGATCAATTAATTACTCTGTTGCTGAGCTTTTCTCCTTACTTTTCGTAGGTCTAAAAGATTTAGCTTACGATCTTCTTTTTGTCCTACTTGCCAGGTAGGTGTATCGGAATATGCATTATGGGCGGAGTCGATATCATCACGATGCGTTGGTCTTGCTCGATTGAAATTTCTGGTCATATTCTGCAGAGATCAGCTTTGTCGCTGTCATTGTTTTTGCTATGTGTGATTGATCTTCACTATTACGTGTGTTGTTCTTCGTTGGCCTAGTATGCTGATGGTACTGATGATATGCGGTATCGGGAGCTTTGATTCCGAGGCCATCAGTATTAGATAGCAATGCCGTAGCCAACTTGCAATATTTATTGGGTTTGCGTTAAACGATATTTAGATCTCAAAAGGTAAGGGTTAGCAAGGTAAAAGGTGGATAGGGTTCAGTGATAATGGTATAATCTGGTTTTGAATCCACGTTGTACAGCCGTACTTCCTCCACACTGGTACCAAAATTGTTCTATAGGGTTTTGTTCCGGGGATTTATAGCGGTTCATCACGCATTTGTGTACCCTTTGACAGCAAGTACAGAAGTGCTATAGAAAGTATACCTGAAAATTAGGTCAAATTTTAGTAAACAGACAAGATGAAAAAAACATTAACTGGTTAACATAATGCAAAATTATTTAGTAGTAATTATCTATTAAATTCAAATAGTACGTACACTCAGAAAGATTACTGTGTTGAATTAACAAAATGCTTTTTGTTGTTTTTTTTTTTTATTATTATTATGATCAATTATTATTATGATTAGCTCTATGTAGATGCTTTTCTAAGTGTAGGGTAAAAACTAGAATCGTTTGCAGATTATTACATTTTCGCTGATATTCAGCTGGTATTTACTAAGTTAGGCTCTTGTTCAAACTTTTGCACTAAAGCAGTCAGATTTAGCAAAAAAAAACATGTGATATATTAGAAATAAATATGTGATCATGTTCCATTGATTGTTTACCTACCAATCCACTGCACTTTTTACTCAATTTTTCTTTGAAATTCTCTATAGCACAAGCTTATCATTTGGGGCCTCAGTGTTATTCGAATTTCTAAGTATTTTCGTTATTGGACAAGACATCACTGAATAGCTGTCTATAATCACTAAATGATGCGCTTCATTTTCTACAATTTCTTCTAAAAGGAAGTTGTTTAGCATCACTAAATAACTACACTGGCTAATAGCAGAATCAAAAAAAAATTAAATCAATTATTCCAACGTTTTGTATTGCACACCGTACAATAATCTTTTTGTAACATTATTCATTGTGATTAATGACAACATTTGGATTTATATCACTCCAATATCTCAAATTTTGAGATGTGTATGCATATCCATTCGTAGAAGATGTGCTTATAAAAGTTTTGATCTTATGCAATTGTATATATATATTTTGATTACGGATCAACATTTTGACAATTAAAAATTACGTAACAGTAGATGATACAACGCCATGTGTTAAACACTACAAGGAATACAACTTAATTTTAATACAAAATAGGAACTTGGAGGAATTACGCATAAAATATATAAAAACTATCGGTTTTAAGGCTTATTTTAAAATTTCTTTTAAAAAGTTTGACATTCTTTGCAGATTTTAGAACAAGCATACATATTTATGAAGGATATTTTTTCTCTAAAAATCAATATTAAAACTGTTTCTTGTTTTACACCCACCCCATTAGGCAATGTCTATTCCTTTCTTGATTTAAATGGGTTCAGAGGAGAAAAGGGAATGGTTTAAGGTTTATGATGCAGAAATGAAGACCAATCGTATTAAAACTGGGTTAGCATCGTAACCTCTATATACTTTTTACTGATAAATCTGAATTGAAACTAATACTCAAAATAAAATTTCTCAAAAATCTGACGTGTTATGTTTCAAGGTATTTTGAAAATTATAATCAAAATGTAAACACGTAGTGTGTACAATTCACTTCAACTCAACAATATTTCATTCATTGATTTATACACTTTTACATATACGTTTTTCTTTGTTTCAGACTTTAACTGTGTTCGAATGCCGAGGTTGTGCACTTGAAGAGATGGATCCGGAAATCTACAGCTTGGTGCCTTATTTAATTCGTTTAGACTTAGGCGATAATAACATTTCAAATATAAGTTCTAAAGAATTCGAACATCTTACCGACGTACAATATTTAAATCTGGACGGCAATCGAATTAAAGCTATCTCCGATGGAGTGTTTTCTCAACAGCGGGCTTTACAAGTGTTGAGTTTAGCGAGAAATAACATACACGAAATGTCATCTCTGAGTTTTGTTAACTTAATGTCTCTTTCGGAGTTAGATCTATCATTTAATAAACTGGAACACATGGACGCAACTTTACTGAAACCCCTAGAATCTACCTTAAATAAACTGGTGTTGAGCGGAAATCAGATTCCTTTGGGGGAGATTAGGGACTTGTTGTCGAGAAACCAGGTACTGAAGGTATTAGAGATTGCTGATTGTGGATTAACAGATATAAGTAGTTCTATACTACCTGCACAGTTAACGGTCCTTAATTTGGCTGGAAATTATCTCTCAATGATATCTCCTCATGATATACCGCATAGTATAGTTGAGATAGATTTATCTGGAAATCAATTTAGAGGTCTCAACGAGGATGTGTTGCAGAGAATGGATGCCATAACGAAAATAAACATAGATTCCAATCCATGGACTTGCGACCTATGCCATATATTACCGTTGTTAGCGAGAGCTAATAGATCCGAAATATACAATTTAAAATGCGCTTCACCTTACCACTACAAAAATAAATTATTGGGAACCATACATAAAAAACAATTGAATTGGTGCGCCGCACCTAGTTACACCTCTAGCGATGCCAATTTCTTCCTCACCGTGGACGATAGCAATCTGGGAATAATAGCGGCAGGCGCATCTGTTGCTCTGTTGGTCCTGATAATATTTGCGATATTGGCGGCTTATTTGTATTCCAAACGCCACGCGGCTAAATATTACACGCACGAGGAGAAAAGGGCAGATGAAAGGGAATCCATTTTCGACAATCAAAGTCCCCTCTTCGGAGAAGAGTTGAGCTTCAAATTCCCTATGGATACGAGCGAAAAGAAAGTAGCTATTGCTACGATAGATGAAATCAAGAACCACACGTTGGCCAACGGGACTTGAAATCACTCGATGCTGGTCCTCTAGGGGTGTCGGAAATCCTCTTCCAGCGCTTGTCGGAACGATATTTGCAATGCGGCCTCTGTCGAAGTTCTCCTTCATGTATTCGGATTAAATTCAAAGTTGGAAAAAATGGAAAAAACGAACTTTTTGTTGACACGTCTAGTTCTTTTCATTTCGTCCTATCAGAGCACTTTTAAAAGTGAAATATACAGGTGGCGCAAATATAAACGTTGTTTTCACACGGTTTTTGTAATTATAGTTTTGCGAATTAGTTATTCTCTAAAAACACTGTGTTTGGATTAGTTCTAGAGTGGAGTTAGTTTTGTGGACGTCTTAATAGAACTCGTGGGACCATATTCACATTCCTTCGTCTTTGTTTTTTGATTCGATGATAACTAATAGAGTATGTCTTACATAATAGATTCAAGAATAGATTTACAAAATAAATGTTTCATTTCTCTACCTCAATTAACATCAGATTAATTTTGATCTGAGTGGAAAGTTTTGCGTGGCCTTAGAAAGGACTGGAACAATATTTTCGGATTAAAGAATTAAATTATCCACATATATGACTTCGTCAATCATCTCATCTTATTTATAACATTTTTTCATAAATACGTATAATTCTAAAGGTACTGTAAACGTATTAATTTCATATAAATTTTAAGAGTACTATAGGTGGACATTGTACACAATAACAAATATTTTGTCACTTTGAACAAATTTGTTGTTTATACACATCTACAAGCGAATTTTGTAAATTTAATAAAAGGCCTGTGTTAACTCGCAAAATAGTTTGCGAATTTTCTAAAAATCTTTTGTTAAATTCACATTATTAACACTTAATTAAAAATTTGCTTTTTTGAAGGCCTTTTTTTACGCTTTTAATATAAAAACAATTCGACTAAGAACGAGTTTTAAACTCATTTTTGTTGATAGATAGTCCATAATAGCTGTGTTCTTTTTGTCCTTTTGTGTTAGACTACAAAACGCACAAACATGCGCTGTAAAATTATTGTGTTCTATTAGTGTTGCGATAGGCAGCAGTAGCAAGCCTGTTGCTCTATTTGATTCGAGCAACATTGCTTCATGGCGAAAGTAGCTGTTTGTGTCGATCAATCATCTTAAATTATTGGTGGAGGTGGACTTTTGTTGAAGCCAAAAGGATTAGCGCCCTTGTCACACACCGGCGAAAATCACGCCGGCCCAAATAAATCCGAAAAATGTAATTATTTTAGTGGCATGAAGAAGTAAATGGAAGCTTGCGCACACGCCGATTTCATTTGGCCGGATAAAATCGTGAAACTTGCGCCGAGTTCTGTAAGAGTTCTACAAGAAATGGGGACTTGTGCCGTGCTGAGAATACACTGCAATATGAGAATGTGGATTATCCGCCTTTGCACATAGCACGATTTAAAGGGGATGAAAAATAAATTCCTTTAATTAAATAATTGCATATAATAGAGTCATACGAACTTAATGCTCTGTAATTTTCATATAATTTATTAAAATAATTAGTATTATTAGCAAATAACATTAAATAATAAATACTAGTTTGAGTTTTTGTTTGTTTATAAACATCTGGAAATAATCAGAAAGTAAAATTCTCCCGTTTTAAATAATAAAAATTCTTAGTTTCTTACAAAGAAATAACCGAATTCACATTAACATATTGCTTCATAACAAGATCCGACTTCTTTACTGAATTAAAACGTTAAAGAAAAACAGAACAATTTTTTGGGGGATGCCCCATGATTACTATTACGTCTAATACTATTATTAAAACAAACTGAGTGGCCTCTGTTCTTTGAAAATTTCGGCGCTGGACAGTTGTGGAAGAATCTTCATCGAGAAATTTTTATTGACACAATAAAATAAGTAAATGGTATTTAACTGGCATTTTTTCAGTTTTGCTATTATTATGATTAAACAAATTACAGATAACTTACGTAAAGTAATTAATAAACACTTTTGTGGTTTGCGCTGGGGCACAGCTTTACTGGTAATAATAAACGATTGCATGCAAAGTTCTACCGAAGTTATGTATAAGCAGTTTCATTTTTTAGCACCTAGCTAAAAATTACTAAGTTCAGTATGATTTTACGCAAATTTTAGCAGGAGGTAGAACTATAATTAACTGATTTCGTGGCATATGGAACCAAGTAATTAATTTACGTCGCTGTATATAGGGCAATCGACAGTTTCTTCCAGAACAATTACCCGACGGTAAAATTTTCAGAGTCGATATCTCTTAAAATTGTTCATTGTGTTTAACGATCTAATCTAATCAAGGAATTAGATACTATAATAAATTGATGTGTGCTCCATTATTGCAGCACATTTTAAGAAGCTAAGAATCTTTATAGCTAATATGAAGATACAACGATCGCATTTGTTTTCATCGGACAATTTTACCTTTGGGAAAATATTCTAGCGAAATCCGTATTTTACAATATCCGGCGTAATGTATGATATTATTATGATATTTAAACTAGTCTTGATTCATAGTGTTAGAACTAAAAAATATGTATCTTAATTTTAATGATTTGCAGTGCATAAGAAGTCAGTACTTTATAAATTAAAGATTGCATCTAAGATTTAAAAAATCGGATAAAGCCAGTAGGAAAGATAAAAATGATGTACAGCCGTGACACATTGAAAGTTACTGAAAGAAAAAAGTAGTGATATCTTTTGTTGAAGTTAGTATAAACAAACAGCTATAAGGAAACAATGCTTTAACGCCCCAAATTCCGATTTCTTCACAACTGTTCGTTTATATTAGCTCTGATAGAAGATATCACCGCTTTTCTCTTCAAGTCGATAGCTCTCATTGTGTCAGGGGTGTAGTTTCAAATTTTGTACGTTGTATAAAATCCACTGGTCTCTTCTACACTGGCTAGTTATCTTATTTTCAATACTGCTGGATTTATCAACCGAACAACTATGAATGCTTTCAAGCTGAAATGCCTGCGTAAACAAATTGTGGTCGGCGAAAACCGAGTTTTACGCAAGCAATTGATGTATTGCTAATGATTGTGTGGATTTATTCGGGCCGGGGAACGTCGATGTTTGCGCAAGAGTGTTTGGTCATAAATATAGCTGCAGTGATAACGTGCATTTATGTATTTTTTAACGTAATCATTTTCAGTCATGAACTTTTGCGTTTGCGTTGTAACTTAAACATAAAGGGACAAAAGGACAAAGCTAATATTTGCAGTGATTATTAAGAATTGAGTTAAAGGTGTATTTAATATGCAGATAGAATATTTTATCTTTACTGGTAATTTACAAAATATTTCGTCAATTTTATCAGAAAGATGTTGAGTTTTGAGTAACTCACATTATACTATCTGTAATATATTAATATGCATAATCGAATCGCTTATGGTAAATTGAAAAAGGCGGATTTATTAATACTACATTGAACTGCACTGCCGTTTTATTTGTGATAATAATCAATCAAAATGAAAAAAAAAAATGGGTTAAATTTACGAGACATAGACTGATTGAAATCTTTCACACCACAACACACATATCCGTAATCTTATAACAATGACTTTTAGTATTAATAGTAAAGTATTATCACATTTTATTGCAAATGCGAATAATGTTTGTACCTGCGAAGGTTACGTGCATATATGTATTTAGCCTGCTTTCAATTTACCAACTATTATGTCTTTTATGTCAATTTCTACGACTGTAATCTAGAAACACTTTTAGTGATATGTAATCTACTAAAGTAAATAAGACTCACTGTCAGAGTAAAGGTTGCAATTTTAATATTTGTAACTAGTGTAATCAGCTTAAATAGTCAGGAAAATAGTTGAGTAGCGTACCAATTCAACAGATAATAGTTTAGATATGTTCCAAATTTAAGATCTACTTACTAGTATTACAATAAGGCCTAGTTTAGCTTTCAATGTGATTGCATATTTTTAGGTGTTTTACGGCTATAAGCTACAAGCTTTCAAAACCAGTGTCTTTAATGCTGAGACAAGATGTTTTAATATGAGAATTAACAATTTTGACAAAACATATATTTATTATTTATAGTAATATAGTGTGTATACATACATTAAACATTTATTTTGTAAATCTACTTATGCTTTAGTTGTACTTATGATTGCTTCTGAGTGTGACATTTGATGAAACCCTATTCATGGTTACGTTTTGTTTTAACTAAAATACGAAATCTTGGAATTTAACTATCTATAAAGTTTTTACCTAGTATTCCGGCAAATGCATTAGATATAACTCCGTATATACTTTAAGTTTCACTAAAATCTTAGAGAAATTAAAATAAAATTGTTATTTTGTTGGCTTTGAAATCTTCATAGCGACCTTGTTTGGTTAAATTGGCATGTAATATTACTTGATTTAGATTTGATTGATAATCCTGCGACTTGAAGCATTTTCAAATGATGAGAAGCTCTAGGGAAAAAAAAGAAATGTTGACGATGTGCCATGGAAATTTAGGCTCTATCATATTAGCCTAGCAATTATGGATAGGGAAAAATGCGTTTACCTATGTGTGATTCTAGTGATGTAAGGATATGTCATATTTTCGTAATTTAATCTTCCCGTCTATATTTTATCCTATATATACATATATTCATATTAATATTTATGATAAAAGAAGTTTAAATTGTTAATTAAAAAATGGCGAGAAATAAAAACATATTTGTATACACTTGTTTTATTTTTCTTTATAGTTTACCTTCTTAACACACAATTCCACTAAGGCAACAATAAGCGATATATAGTCTTCTACATGTTTTCGTTGCTTTGATAGAAAGACTTGGTGTAGTGCGCCTTCGTGCCGCATGCTACATGTCGCCTCAATGGAATTGTGCCTTAAGTCATTTAATTACAATACAATTTTAAGCATCTATGCACAATTTCATAGATGCTTTGGACGACCATAATAAATGATTATATCGATTACTTAGAAGACTGTTTATATTTGGCTGATTTAAAGTAATTTTAGTAGAAACATCTTCCAAATTGGAGCATATGCAACAAGCGCTGCAAAAGCTGGTAGATTGTTAGAGAAAATATTGTGCCTGAATATATGCAACACAAACTGCAACGAGTTGAATTCATTGGCGTTGCTTGCTGTTTCTTTAAGCAATTATTTCATTTCATAGATTAAAATTTTTCATTATAAAAAAGTGTAAAAAATGTTATTTACCGAATTAATTTATTGTCATAGAGCATATAATTTTAAATAAAAATGCAACGTGAAGCGCTAACACTTTGTTTCTGATATCTGTTTTAAACACTAGCGTGTGATCTATACGAGGTTGCAAGCAACATAAATTACTAATTCGGTTAAAATGAACGCTGAATTTGTTAATCCTCCAGTCAATTGGTGATCGAAAAGCACAACAGAACACGGATAAGGCCTGTCAGGACCATATTTAAATATCTAGGTAATTAATACTAATTTTTGTACTTATTTCATCACTTATCATGTTTAATAACAAGGAAATTATGTTGGAATATTCAGTTATTGCGAATTAATAGCAATGCATAATCAAAATAGTTTTAAATTTTTTAAATATATTTTATTAAGCTATAAAAATATCGACTATTGTTATATTTGCATTGACCATTTTTTTGCTAAATCTCTCAATCCCTTAATCTCTTTAATTAGTCTCTTGGATATTCCTTTTAAATGACTTTGTTAATTTTTTTGGGAACTAAAGACCGCGACAATAATTTCTGCTTAAAATACGCAAACTGATGAGCGGTGGATGTGTTTCTTACGTTTGTTTTTCACTTCATATCGCAACGGTGTGAAATAAAAAAAAGAACGAATTTGTTTTTAGTACTTCTCATTTAGGGTGTAAATGTTTATCATCATATTATCACGAGCAAAATAGAACTATAGGACAACTTAATGAAATTGAAATAAATAGAAGTTATATAGAAAATAAATTCGAAAAAGTTTTTAAAAATAAAAACGAACAAACCACACAAGAATCGCAAAATATGAATGGAGAATTTAAAAACAAAACAGAACGTTTAAAAATAGAAAAATCGGTATTTTGCGAAAATGCAACCTCAAGCCCTCATAAGTGTTCGAATAGGTGTCAAATAAGTGTTCGAATAAGTGTTTGAATAGGTGCCTTGCCACTTCCGCGCTCCCCATTTTCGCACCTGAAATTAGCTAGTATTAACTCTAGCCACTTCCGCGCCCGATTGTTTAAGTGTCTTATCTCAGCGCCTTACGTGCATTGCGGAGGGGTGTGCACTCTGGATACTTTTCAGATGTTTACCAATCAGAACAAGAAAAGACGTAGTTGTGGTAGGTGAGAGAAATCATCCACAATATAAGAGCTTAGGTTGTGTTGTCATAATACTTAATTTACAAATATAGCGTTACCAATAGTGTTTTTGAACCAGTTGGAGTGTACTTATATAGGTTCTTTATGCACGCTTATGGTTTAATTATATAGAGTTGGAAAAGGCCATTTGATAAATGCCTGTAATAATATGGGCGCGGAAATGGGAAAATTCCTGATATGCACGGAAGTGGCATGCACTCTCTGAATATATTCACGTTATCTGCGGAGAAAATGAGGGTTTCAAGGGAAATGTTATTTGCATGATCAGTATAAAAACAACTACCTGAGTATTGCGAGAAAATGTGTCAAGTCTGGCCAAGCAGAGCGGGCACAAAAATGATTGCATTGACCAATGGAGAAATTGCATGGAGTAAATATTGACATTAATGTTGGAATTAGTGCGTTCGATATTCATGAAGGGTGTGCCAAAAATGTTTCAGTTCTTATTATGAGCATCAATCCATCAGGACTTCATCAATTAAGAACCAAAAAAGGGCTTCTCGACCGACTATATTCCAGCAATTAACTTTATAAGGGCTGAGAATAATTTTATTAAAAGTGATGTCATCTGGAAATAAGCAAGTCTTCATAAGTTCACTACAAAACGTATTGTATCGATAAAAAATATATATGCCCCTCTATGGTCATAAATTGAAATTCCAAATGTAATTATACCTAATAATTTCTACAAAAATAAATAATTCATCATTATTGTATCTTGAAATTCATAAATGTGGTATGTAAGTGTATAAGAGGAAAAACGTCCGTATATTCACCGAAGGCTTTCAATATATTTCAAGACTACATGTTTCAGCTTAAAAAAGCCATCTTCAGGTCTTGAAAACATCGTAGTACGAAATCTAAAATTGAAAGGTCAAAAATGGACACGGTAAACAAAACAGACAAACGTAACAAAATAACAAATTCAATGTGAGACAGAGCCCATGGATACAGAATCAAAGCTAATATAATTTGTTGTATTGTTATGTTTGTCTCTTTTGTCTGCCGTGTTTTATTTGAATGTTCATTTTTGATTTTTTAATTTTAAATTTCGTACTACGACGTATTCAAGACCAGAAAATAACTTTTTTTAAGCCGAAACAGCCTCGAAATATATTAAATAGTGAATGTAAGGATGTTTCTCTTCTTATACAATTTGAATTACAAACTTGAATTACTAAATTAGTATTAAAGACGAAACAGTATGCAAAAATTGATTTTGTTATCTTGATAAAGAATCACAACAAAAAAATAAAAAAAGAATTTGTAGTTTTCCTTTTACGGATTGCGAGTGTTGTCTAACATTTCCACCGCTTTGTGATTGCATCAGCTACCGTCCAAGACACGTTGTCGCAACAAGAATTTCGCTTTGTGACTGTTTAGAGTTAACCATAACGTATTTTAGTCGTTTTTTTTGCTCTATAAACGTTTTTGGTCTCCGAGACTAACGGATATACGGAAAACCGCAATAACTAAGGTCGGTAAAAGACCTTTTTGTTTAAAGATTCAGAATTACCTTGTAAAAACCATAAAACAAACACATGTAATCCATGATAATATCAAGAAATTTTAAAAAAAGATAAATAAACGAATAAAATACTGTATTCAGTTGTAATATTCTATGGATAAGCAATTGATAAGGGCTGTCAGGAAATCCCGTTAAATATAAAATAAAATAGAAATTCAAAAGGAAAAATCGAGAACTAGCTGAAAATATACACACAAAATATTTAAAAAATATAAGAAGAATTAAATATTTAAATTAAAAGAAAACTATCTACTGGTGATAAAAAAAATTCTAATATATTTTCTAAGTGCTAATAATCATATATCCAACAAGGAATAATAGAGAAAGTAGATTTTCTTGAACATTCAATAAAATGAAAGCGTATATTATTGGTTCTGCCATTTGTATTCTCCTGCTGTCTTAGTGGCACTTCTTTCTAGTAATCAATCTTCTGCAAATCAAATCTTGTTAGGAGGAAAAGGTAAGGAGGCACAGTTTGCAGACGTTGCGAACAGCAGGAGGTTTTTTAACCCTAATTCGAAGTGACTGGCGAAAATCGGAGACTAGGGACGAATAACTTGATTGAGATCAGCCCAACACCTTAAATTGAGTCCTTGTTAATTAATCAACCGTTCCAATTAAAGTCCTGCTGTATTCGGATGACGATACGACTATTTTCACTTGCTGTTAATTGAATGTTTCCTTGGCCAATAACATTTTACTCATATGTAAGTAGATATGCATATTTAGCTTTGAAATCAATATAATATTTAAAAATTAGTCTAAATTACAGTAGCTTAATGTAGTACATTCAACTATTTACGGAAAAAATTCTCGCTCTTGAAGTAATTAATGAAGAAGGAAATTCGGTAATTTTTGAGCATGATTTATTCTATTACACAATTCTTAAGCAACGTTTCGATCGTTACATCGATCTTTTCAAACTGTTTAAACAATTTTAATATAATTAATTAAGTATACATCCAAAAGTAATCTTACTAAATTTACCTTATAAATTTTAAGTTAAAATGGAGTTAAATTTAAATTTTGACAATACATCTCTTCTTGGGTGAAACATGTTATCTAGAGAAATTAATTTTAAAATTATAAACTAGTTGTTGTATGTTAGGAAGTTCAATAGTAAAAGTTTAAGGTTACAGATTTTAAGGAAAACAACAACTTTTTGTGTTACTTAAATAAGAAAATGAAGTTAAATCGGAATAAGATACAAGGATGAATGAAAAGGTCAATAAGTCATAAGCAACATTTAAAGATCATATATTTTTCACAAACAAATTAAAAAACGAGTTTCAACACAAAAGTAGTAAACATGTATGTCCTCCTGGCAACGCGAACAACTATGTTTGATTATAAAAAAATAAAACATTGTAAGAGAATAAGTATATCTTTATTTATATTTTTCTACCAGTACGAGGTAGTCGAGGAGGCTGTTGTTTTTTCTAAATTAATAATTTGTACAGGATAAAACTTCCTATTCCACTAAATATTGAATTTATAGTCTAAATTTAATTATTTAAAGCATTGCTTGCTTTTATATTAATAAGGACAGTATAAATATCATCACTTGCCCAATTTATTGCTTAATAACAGATTACAACAAAGAGCGTAAGGCCTTTTACTCAGGATGAGCACATTTATTTTCTACATTTAAATCAACAATCAAATACTACGGAGTATTTGGATCATTCATCAACTCCAATTTTAAGTTAAAGCAATATTTAAATCCCCCGCTATCCCATATGCCAAGCTGCACTGACAATACCAAGCTATATATATTAAACATTTCAATTCAAACAGCCATGATGATTATAATAGTTAACCTCAAAGTTTACGAAATACAAGATACTTATTTACACAGAAATTTAAACATTAACCATACGAATACGTTCAACACCAGCTACACACAGCCCAAAGTATTACAAAAGTGAGTTTCCTCGCAGCGACAGACCAAATGCATGGAAGAAAAGATCATCATCATCAAGAAAATGACACCAGATCAGGGTAAAAAGCTCTTTACAAGCATCCAAGATATGTCGTGATAGTCAAAACAGCAAAACATATACAATCCACAAGAGAAAAGGTAAGTTAATTCAGCGAATTTCTTGTGATAATGAAAAATCTTGACATTTCTTCCATATACTTTCAGCCTAATCATAAATACAATGATTCACATTGAAGTTCTCCTTGAATTTTCAAAAGAATACGAATATATGATTTTAATTAATTTGAATTGACGAAAATGTAAAACAAATTTTTCAAGCTGTAAACTTCTCCTAGACCCCTCATCACAAACTGCACTAGACTGGACGTACGTTTCGATAGCAAAGCTATCATCATCAGCAGATACACTGTACCAAATAACTACACTAAAACTATCCTAATTTATACCTAAAAAAGGTCATGGTACAATGATCACGGTCATGGCTGACTGCGTCATGCTTAATTAGTCACTAATCCTAACTCCGTTTAATCTACTACTTATACTTAATAAACCGTAAAGACAAGAATTTAAGGGTCCTAAATCTGAATTCATTAAAATATGTTGGTTTTTATATATTTCCATACGCTCATAACAATTTAATTGCACATAGTTGTTTACGTTTTTAACTAACTTTATATTGTCAACTTTATGGTTTTCTTCAAGCATATGTAGGGTTACACTAGATTTGTTAAACCTTCTAAATTTAAGATGAGCCAAATGCTCCTTGTAACGCGTTTTAATTGATCTTTTAGTTTGCCCAATGTATACATAATCACAATCTTTACAAGATATTTTATAAATACCAGATTTGTCCAAATCATCTACTTGATTTTTAGGGTTACCTAAAATATTTTTAAGACTATTATTTGAAGTAGTAACTATGTCAAGATTGAATTTAAAGAAACTTTTTTGTAGACCTTTCGTGTAACTTGGATAAAATAGTAATTTAACATATTTCTTATTTCTCCTGTCACTAATTTCTAAAGTACTCACATTTTTGATTCTTAATTTGGTTTTTTGTTTTCTAATGGTATGGGAATGGAAATGGTATGAGAATCCATTAAATGCAGCGATTTTAATAATTTCTTTAAGTACTAAGAAAAAAATGCTTAGCGCAAAATGTGATTAGAGTTATGAAAATTTTGATACTGATTGGCCTACTTTGATAATCACGATTAGTGTTTTCTCTTATTATACTCCATCATTATTATCAATGTAGGCTGATCAGTATGGTGTTACAAAGTAATTCAGAATGTGAGATAAACTGGATATTCTCAGTATGGAACAAATAATTATTCAAATAAAATCTAAAGTTACACTTTGGGATGATTGGGTTATGATTAAGATCGATTTTAGTTTCCTATATTGTAGATAAAGTATTTTATTATTCTGTCTAATTGAATCCTTTTTTGTCTTTTTGTTTGATTTCGAGCCATTTTTTTTTTTGCTTTCTGGTGTTAGAACATGTATTGGACTTATCTTTTTTCCTAACAAAGTGTTCCGTTTCCTTTTTCACTTATTTTAGAATGTACTTTATTCTGAAAAAGTTAACAGTAACGCTATATTTGACTAAATATAGCAGTTTTTGATGTAATATTTTTTCTTATTCGTAGTACAAATCGTTCGGATAATTTTATTTTCCCAAAAAAAAAATGTGTGTAAAATAGGAAAAGAGCAATAATTCACTTCATTTATTTTGGACATGTATGCTTAAATGAAAAGAACAGCGTTCAGCATTTGTATATTTATACTTTCCTGGACGAAATCCATGATTTTTTTAAATTTATTTATTATTCACTGTTAGAACGATTTCAATACAAAAAAATCTTATGTTCTTTAGCACAGATCTTAAAATAAAGTAGAATAATGCATTCGCAAAAATATTCTTCTCATTTTTTGTAATATAAGATATATCCTTTGCCTAGTACATATTTCATCTTTCGTTTTTGATTATTATATTTGCATATATATAACGAAACCTTTGGAGAATTTCGATGTTACGGTAGTTTCCGAGCGGAGTTCATATTTCAGTCAACTGTGAGTGCAAGCTAAAGTGGGTAAAAGAAGAGATATATTTTTCATGATAAGAATACTTACGAAAACATGAGTTCTTGTTGTACGCTCATTGTTCAACAAAGAGTGCATAATTTACTTAAGGATGGTTATTTTAGGCTGCGTAGAAGAACTACTACCTACTGAAGCTGTTTAAATAAAAATTTCCAATATCGGGAATCAAAGCCGCACCTCCTGGATGGAAGCCAAGTATCCTAGCCACCTAAAGATCTTCTTGACCTTCGTGTGCAGTATACATCTTATGGTAATTCGATACGTGAATGCCAAATTTTCTTTGCACTATTTGGTATTTTACGCCGTCAAATCATTTATTTGCGTTTTTACAGTTAAAATAATGCGTGAATGACAGTAAACAAATATTATGTCTTTTATGACCTTCCACATACTTAATTTTATATTAATTTTAAAAGAGATATTAATAATTTAAGTATCACTCATGCTTATCTAGTGAAAATTGTGTTAAAATTCTAGGATTTATTTAATTTAATTTATTGAAAACAAGCCATGTAATTATATAAGCATATTAATATAATTCGTATTTTTGAATTATAACTTAGAAAATAGAGTTTTATAAAATTCATTAGAACTAAAAAAATGTAATTATTTAACAAATAATACAAATACAGCTCGAATCATACATTTGTGTCCGAACACTACAATAATATTTAAGAAGAAAATAGGAATTATGTACAGTCGCCGACATTATTATTTAGCACTCGAACGAATGGCTCGACGTTTTAAATATTAATGTTGTGTGTGTACAGTCAACACACAACATTTTTCATAATAACAACATGAATTAATAATGTCAGGTATGCACATCGCCCAAGATTTTTAGTCACTCCAGGAATCGGTTTTATTTTCTGCTGGTGACGGATTAGTTACCTGAATAATAAATTCTTCGATGTCATCTTCCAAATTATTTGCGATCGACGTATCTTTTCAACTGTTTTCCCATGTTTGGAGTAGTTTTGTTATCCTTTGTAACAGTGCTATAAGCTATTCAAATCGGTTTTTTCATAGTTTTTACCTTAAATACAATATACATTTTTCCGTAGCGGGTAATAATATTTCAATACGATTTAACTCGCACTAGTAAGGTTGTAATCGAAGTACTTCCTGACCTTCCTCTTTTGTGAGCTCATCGATTCTGTTTTTATCATATTTTGATTTAATTTGCGATACACAGCCCAGCAAGCCTTTTTTAATATATCGTCAGTGGCCGGGATTTGTTTCTCACGAAACCAATCAATTATTTGTTTTTCTCTCCATGCTGTCGTTGGATTTTTTTGTAATTTTCTGCAGTGATAGGATGCTTTATTACGGACATTATTGAGTTCTGCGGCATATGCATCCTCATATGTTTCCGAATCCATTTCATGATGAAGGTCAGCTTTTCTGGCAGAGAAATCTACACTCAGCACTAGGATCTAAACTATTATCACCCCCAGCATGGACTAACGCAAATCGAGGACCAAGATCAGTTGGTGATTTCAAGTTAGTGTCAATGAAAACCTGTCGACAACTTTGAATAATAATACCTGTCAAAGTTTTATTCACTGCGTGCTCTGCATTCACACATGATTCATCGGTATATGTTATAACGAACGCTCCGAAACCCAATAAGCAACAAACGGCTTTATCTTGGTCATTAACTTTGACCTACTGAGTCATTTGAATCTTGTACGGGTGTAAGCGGAAGTCCCGACTCAAAATTTGCCAAGTTGAAGTCTGCGAAAAGCCCAGTTATTGTGCATGGCGAGGAATTGATTGCCTCGGGTTCTCTTACACACTTTCACGGACTGCGACGATGTTCACGGCCTGAGGTCCTTTGATGTACGGGTGTTGGCTGATTGTTTACTGAACCCGTCGTCTCGAATTTGGCCACCAAACGTTGGAGAATCGATTTTGAAAGGCTACCGCGTCTGCCGTAAAATTGGCGCAACGCAGGCAACGTTTACACTAACGAAAACTCATTTTGGTAATAAAGTTTTATCATTTAGACATGCTGCTCAATTATGTAAATTGCCGTAGTGACTTGGCATCACTGACTACACAATAAGCAACGGATTAGACAGCCGCCACCAAAACAATATGGCCATCACAGGCCGCCAACAACGATCTGCCCCAATTGAAAAATCCTTCAGTTCGACCTGAATATTAAATTACAAATAAATTAAAAATGTATATAACCACATATAATAAACAAGAAAGCAAGAAACGCTAAAAACAAATAGTACCTTCTTTAAATTTTTTGATGTTTCGTAGGTATTTATGTTGCCATAGAAAGTAACAATCTATGGAAGGTTGATCGAGAGAACCTAAGGAGATCACATCACCTCGACAGCAGCAAGAATTGTTCTTAAATTAGGTGGCGCATTCTATATAAAGGAACCATGCACCGTACATCAAAAGGTTGGTTTATATCTGCAGATATTGGACATGGCAGAGACGTATCGTGGCATTGCCTAATCTAATTGCTCACCGGACAAGTGCTGTGTCTGCGATTGTCTGCCCGGCAACGATACGTTAGATACGAATCCTCTCATAAACAACCGAAATAGGATATCTTGTAGTGTCTGCCACGTCCAGTGTCTGCAAATATAAACGAGCCTTAATAAGTGCTTGTGTGTTCTCATTATACGTACTGCTGTGTACTGACTGAATTTGAAAATGCAAAACGAATATTAAAAATGGAAAAATTAAATTAGCTAGCTCAACGGATAAAAATTAAAAGGGCGCAAAAGAACAATTAACCTCAGAGTTATCCTCTCAAAGTAAAACTTGTATCAAACCACGACAAGTAAATTGTGAGTGAATGAAATCTGACTTTGTTAAATACCCCGAAAATTGAAAAGGTTTAATAAAATAAAAAAACAGTATTTTTTAACCCAAAGACGTTAATAGACAATCAAAATTATATATATAAAAAAAAAGAAAAACAATTACAAATTTGCAGAAAAAAAAAACCGTGAACTGAGGGTTCTGGCTTAAAT
Organism: Protaetia brevitarsis; assembly: GCA_004143645.1. NCBI lineage: Eukaryota > Metazoa > Arthropoda > Insecta > Coleoptera > Scarabaeidae > Protaetia > Protaetia brevitarsis. The sequence goes on along the minus strand of RXPK01000284.1, from coordinate 2,690,784 downwards.
CAGAACTGCACGTAATTCTAAAATTACAATAGCTAACAATGCTAAATCCTATAACAAAGCAAAAGACTAATTTGCTCAGGAAGATAACCGTAATTTTTACAATTTCAAACCACGTGGTTTCAAAGTAAAACCAACTAAATTAAACGTGGCCAAATACTAGTAATAAACAAAAGAAAAAACTAAAAGCAAGCTCAAAGCTTCTACTCAGCCAAACCGCGGTGATAGAAAATTAAAATCGAATCAGCAAAATTTAAAAACGAAAAAATTAACTCTTCAAACTTTAGTTTTGCTACAATGTGCACACATCAATATAATAACAATTATTATTAAGCGAGTTCCTTGATGGACAGAAAAAAAACACAATTAATACGAATTAAATTACGATATAAAAATGTAATACAAATGGTTGCAAAGATTTACAAAATGACGTCTACTCACGCTTGCGTCTACCAAGGAACTCCGTGAGAAGGTTGAACAGCCGTATACATACAAAAATTCTACTCTCGACTACGTACAACGCAGCCGCACAAATCGCCGACTAAAACAACTAGAATAGGCCCTAAACAACATAAGCAAATAAAAGATATCTTAAAGAGTGAAATTAATTTTAAAAAACTTAACACAAAATTAAATAAACTAAACAATTAACTCATTAACTTAATCTTATATAAAAATTAAATCTACATTTGTGAAAATTCTCTCGAAACATTGACAAAGGCTGAACGGAGTAAAAATCTATGCAACTTAAAAAAAAACTCTCGCGAAAACTGGGTGTCCGTCCACAGCAGTATAATTTGTCATTTACTTGAATGCTCTTCTTCTTTTTGTTTTTGGGATTTTGACTGACTTTTGCTGTTTTTGTTAAATATTATACAATTACTGGCAAAAAGTGCGTAGGATATGGGAAATTTTTTGTCTTTGAATTTAATAAACCTTTTTCTTTCCAAATTACTTCTACATGTCTTTAAACTAAAATAACACTCAAAAAGTCTGCCGAGAATCTAACTGTATACAAGGCAGAGACAGAAATATGAAATTACGCTGAGAGTAAAGTGCTTCAGTTTTTGGATTTAGATGATTCTTCCATTAAGTAATGTTGTTCCAAATTCAAGGCTATATCTAAATATGAAATTTTCCTTAATTTTAGGAAGAAATTAAATTTAATCGTTTTTTCGGCATTACCCTGTATACAAAATTCATCGAGATCATACAGCTGTATATCCTATTCTGTGTATACTTTGTAAGAGGAAATCATGCATACTATGTCAAGTTAGGTAGTTTCAAAAATGTTATAGCCTTGAAAAGGAAAACTTCTACTAATGAAACAAAATAATGACATCAAATTGAAATTTTAGTTTGTAGTAATTATTAGAAAGTCACAATCATTTTAACTTCGTCCGTCTTTTTATGTAGGTCTTAATGTTGATTATCAACAACAGATGTTAATTAAGGTAAAGAATAAATATTGAACTTCTACATGTTGTTTTTCATTTGGTAAATTTTATCGATCTTCTAGCAATGTTCCGTAAAGAAAAAACAGGATTGATATCCACGGTAAATGGTCAAAATTTGTAAACATTGTTTTTTATGTAGGCCCAAAAAAAGATTTTTTTTGGGGATAGGTTTAGCGATCTTGGGGGCGAGGAATTTTTTAATTAACTTCGAAGAGAAAATGAAAGAAACGTTTGGTAGTTTTGGCACAAAAAAAACATGGAAAGTGTGATCTATGTTGTAATTAATTTGTTTTGTTTCAAAACAAAAGCGAGCCGCCACTAACCATCTCGTCTTGAGCGAACCCTCACAAGATGGCCTTTCCCCTATCCCCCACCCCGAGGACGCGCCTGGTAGGTACTCCCAACCCCCAGGTACAATTCAGTATCGGGAAAGAGCAAAATTATTTATTTATTTAACTATAAATGTTATATATAAGCCCCTTACCTTATTCAAGTAGCGAAAATGGTATTGGATTGCTGAAAAGTGTATAGCGGATGTAGCCACACGCGTAACTAGAATAATCTTCACAGCTAGATAACGGATCGTAATGCCCACCACCAATGTGTAGTCCGATTTGTGCTAGCACAATAGCTGTTTATTGCACATTGTACAAACTATTTTGGCACCACCATAATGTAAATCCTGGAATTCACCGATATACTTTTCTACGTTATGAAACAGTGGTCGTCTTCTGGAATTTTCTACGCCCGACATTGTATTACATTTAATGCGTAAAACGTTAACGGAGAATTGTTCAGCATCAAGACTCGACTAACACTGATACTAGATACTGGGCCCACGAATCGGAGGGAGTGATTTGATTGCCCCGAAGATATACTATGGCTAAACGTACTGCATAGCGCGAGGTGAGTGCGGTCGTGTAAGCAGACACGTCTGATCACTCTAGTCGTGACGGATTTGATTGGGTTGTTTGGGGAAGAGGAGGAACCTCCAGATGTTGTGTAGGAAATAATCGTCTTCACGGTTCACGAGTATGGAATTCGCACACCAAGAGCTTGGAAAGCATTACGATCTTTGACGGGAAAGGATTCTGACGGTTTGGAATTGGTGGAATGGTTTATGGTATGTTGGATGGTGTCTAGGATAGTTATTCTTGATTAGGGTATCAGTGACATAGGATAGCTCTCTGGATAAGTAATTAGGTCCGGATATGGCAATGGCTCTTTGAATTAAGAAATTTATGACGTCGTTCTTCTGGGCAAGATGGTCCCAAACAACCATTGAAGAGTACCGTCTGATTCGACTTCCGTTGTGAATTGTTTTGAATTGAATGTGGGAAAATTGTTTAAGGAGTCATGCTCATGTGACCAGATTATGAAGGTGTCGTCAATGCATCTGAACCAGCATTCAGTGTCTGAAAATAGGAACTTAGGATTTGTTGTTCAAATGCCGTCATACAAATATTGGCAACAACAGGAGAAAGAGAGGAACCCATGGCTGTACTCGAAACTTGTTCGTAGGACCAGCTGCCGAACTGGAATTAGATAAAAGTGGGACAGATATCCATCAAGTCGGCTTCATGCTGCATAGGGAGATTGGAATGATCTTTAGACCATCGTAGATGCATATAAAGACCGTGATATTTTAAGGACGTTTGATAGGCTATTACAGACAATGAGATATTCTTTTTTCCCCAATGTCTTTCTGATATCGTTCATGATTCATGAAATATTTTACATGATTGGCATTTATTATTTTAAACTTACTATGTTTATGCGAAATAAATTTTACTTGCAGTATTTAATTCTAAACGATGACCGCTTAATACGCATTTTTGGGGTAACAGCTACGGCGAAAACTTTGCACGTTAAATACTATAATTAGTACTAATAGTTTGCGTTAACTAATGGTACTTAAAGTTTAATGGTCGTTGTGGTAGTCACGTAGGAGCTATCAGGAAGTTTGAAGATCAAACGGTTGTGTTCGTTAAAACTTCGTGATTAGAGATACCGACCACTCGTCTTGATTAATTTTTAATGCATTTGTTTTTTCAAGTTTTCGCTTATAATTCTGTTCAAATAACGGCAAGTTTGATAATAAAGGTAAAGCGGAAAGAAAAACCTAGAAATTTCTAATTCAAATAACTTACGATTTGCGTTAACTTTTTAATTGCAATTTGCCACAAGCACCTAACGTGAACAATTCCAAGCTTAATAATGTACGGCGTACTGAAAACGTTCTGACTGCACGTAGCTTAATATAATCACTAAGTAAAAATATGCAAAATACATTTCGCTTACTGAAGACTAAATTTATGGGAGCGTTTAATGATGAGTTTGTATATTTACAACTATTTTCTTTTTCTTTTAAAGTTTTTGGTTTCTGACGTATTAATTAAAATGCTGTGTATTTTGTTAAAAAAAATATATGTTTCTAGCACTTCGTTATCCATTTAGATAAATTTTGATATAAATATTGTAAAAATTGTAACAAAATTGTAAATTATAATATGAGAATTAATAATAAATAATTATTAATGTGAATGAAATTATATCACTGCCTTAAAATATAGATTCCATATATAAATTTATAAATTTGAAATATTGAAAGTGTAAAGTGTAAAAATGTATGACCATTCGACACTCCCGTTACTTCTAACATCTATTTTTCATCACAGCCAATTTAAACGCTGCAGCCTCTAGGCTTCTTGTATTTAGTCTCTCATTTCTTTTACCCATTAAATTATATCAGCCATTCGAGTATCTTAGTACCCTGCTCTGGTTGGTTAATCGAAACAATTCTCTCGATCCATTTTGGCTTGCCAAAAATTACCTGTCTTTTAATGTTCCGATTCTCGCATTTACGCACAATGTAGAAGGCGTTCTCTGTCATCCCATTACACAGTCTGCAGTTGATATCTCCGGTGCTGATTTCAATGTTCTTTCAGTGTACGATGTCCTATTAGAAGATCGAGGTTGCGAGGATGATTCCTACTGAGCTGCTGCAGTTCTTCAGTCTACTTTTTTAGTGGAATCTTTTATTCACAGTGTTTATCTTATTTATCAAAGTAAAACATTACTTATTTATCAACAAATTTTTCCAAATTTTTTTTTCCACACGCAGAATTCGAACCTACATCCCCTCGTTTGCCGGACAAGCGCTTTACCAATTGAGCTAGTAGAGGATGAAAATTCGAGCGTTTACCGAACATACGTCGATATTAGATCTTGAAAAGGTCGACAGGACGGCAAATATGCAAAAATTGCCAAGGACAATTTTTCTTGGGAAAAATCCCTCCTAATTATTACAGTTAAAAGCAGAAATTCATTAATTTGTTAATTTCTTACTGTAAAAAAATTGCAATCTTATTTATCTTAGTCATCTTTTGTAGAAACCAATTATTTTCATAGATGTAATAACTTTTCTTCTTTTGTTGATGTGAAGAACGAAGTGTTTTTTGTTGCAACATCTTATACCCTTACCACTTCAAATTACTTTGTTTTAAACTGTAATTTTAAGAAAGAAATTTTAAGTTTTCACTGAGAGATATTAATATTTACGTAAAATACGTGTATTATGGGAAAATGTCGCCCTTCTCTTTTACAATCTATTTATATTTGCGGTTTTATATCTTAGGATATATCACGAATGCATGCTTGTTTATATACCGTCACTTTGTTTTTTGTGGTTATTTTCCTTCGTTTACGTTTGTATTGCTTGTTTACTAGTTATCTGCTACTTTTCTTTTTGTATTTCATACATATGTTTCTTTCGAATCTGTAAATTATTGTATTTTGTTATTGTAAACAAATGCATTTAGTTGAATAAACAAATAAATATTGTTACATGAAACACGTGAACTGTAGGTAAATATAAAGAATACGATTTCTTCGAATGAATTACCTTACATGACTCCTTGCAATTTGAAACTTGTTCGCAAAAATATACGAAAAAAAAAGAGCAGAGCAACATTCGCTGTTTGGTTTCTTAGCCCGAAGAAAGATCGTTGTTGTAAGCGTAAGGGATACTAAATTGAATTCTTTTCTTTCGAGATGAAACGCTCGTTTCGTTAATTTAAAGAGAAGGGTCCTTGTAGATAACTCTATTCATATTGTTGCGATATCCTACTTCAGCACTTCACGCAAAAATCAATTGGAATCGTTAGCAAGGTACCATCTTAATACATGGGTATATTAAAATGCTATTTGATTTTAATAAAAGACATGAAATGTTATGATATAAATAAAGGATTTCCCGGCTAATATTTTTCTTAATAACAAATATAAATTTTTATTCGTTAAGTCTTAAATATCAGAGGACACATAGTTGAACCGTTCTGTCTTAGGAAAAATTTGAACGCTTATCCTTATTCATAACTTTCGCGCGCGGAAATTGTTGCAGCTTTAATTCGTTTGTTTCCAAATCCCGCAAATCTTTAGATGCCACCTAGTATACAGCAAGATGGAGCTTCACCGCAATATAAAGTTGTGTATACGTGTGTGAATACCTAAATGAACTATTTCCACAGTGTTAGTTAGGTCGAAGAGGATATCTTGAATGGCCTGCACGATCGCCCGAATTGAGTCCATTAGACTTTTTTCCTTGGAGAGCATTTGAAACCTAATGTATATCAGACTAAATAAAGCTCAACCGCTCGAAGATTTTGTTGTTGTCAGGCTGAAGGCTTTCGATTTGAGCATTTATTATGAATTGCCTTGTTTTGAATAAGGTAAAAATAGGTAACTGTGTAACCGGGGCAAGTGTGTAGATTGGCTACATTTATTTTTAAAATTAAAATAAGGATGTCCTCTGTTATATTACTAATGTACTAAACTTCATACTAGTTTTACAAATAAAAATTCACATCTGCTAACGTGTAATAACTTAGATATCTTGTAAATTTATCATACCTTATTAAAAGGGTATCAGTATAGTATTACACAATTGGCCGAACTAAAGGATAATGCTATTAATATATAAAATGCGGAACGATTACACACTTGCCCTATTTTGCTGGGTAAGCGTGTAGTATTGACACTGTTTAAAATTTCTTTTTTTTTCTAGTAAACCGTTGATAATTATAAACGCCGTATCTATTGAAGGCTTACAACTGGGCATATATTACGTACTTCTCTGTGTAAAATTTATCAAAATATCTCATTATGTCAATTTTCACTACACACTTACCTGACTTTACCTTATTCTGTTATTACTATTATCATTTTTAAAATGTGAAAAAATACAGGGTGATCCATTAAAAAAAACTACCGAGTTGTTGAAAATCAAAGTATGTCGCAGACTAGAATGAAAAAGCTCTTCTTAAGGTTATTTTTTAATAGAACCCCTATTTTATCCAGAAATCAGGTGTTTTCACATATTAGCTAACCCTATATATGAGTATAGTATATTTTTATTTAAATAAACCATGACAATATACTTGTTTATATTATGTTTCACCACACTTAATTACGCCCGCGTTGTATTTGCTTGTTACTCCTATTTACTACTATTTTACATTAGAAAGAAAGAAATTGCATAATTAACCGCAAATAACTGGTTGGTGGAAGTAACGTGTACATATGAGGTGACGAGTCAGGTTATTTACAGTACGCTGCGACTAAACCAAATTAGTCCCATTGGACGTTTATTACCTTCCAAGACTTTCTCGCTATTACTTCATCGTGCGAAATAGAAACAAAGTGCGTTCGGACAGCTCAAATAAAAAAAAAATATAGCTGTTTCGTTTTTATTAAACTAGGAATCTTTCTTAATTAAATACTTTAAATCCTGCACTTTTTTTTTTTGACAGCGGAAAGTGCTTTAATTTTTTTTGAAGATACAGCACCAATCCCAATAAGCAAATAAAATAGCAATTAGACATTTAGGAAATGGTCATTTTATGCTTAAAACACAGAATGTTTGAAGGAAACATCCATTCACTAATGCCTATATCTTTGCTTTGGTTTTGGGATAACTTCGAAGGACAAGAATAGTTGCAATAAAATTCAAATACGAGCAGAAAAGCCTTTGTTCTAGAAAATCATGTCTTTCTTAAAAAAAAAACCAGAACCACAGAAAAAAGAATCGGAAATATGCAGAAATCTTTCCGCACTATTTAGTTTATTGAGAAACATGATTAGGAAGAATCCTTCCAAGGAACCTTTTATTTAATTCTTTCTAATAAAACACAACAAAAACACTTAAAATATATTTATGTGTTACTAAACACTTATAGCCATTAATAGAACAGTTAGCATTATATAAAAGGAAATATTATTACACATACGACTTCAAGTGGATCTCTAACAAATCCCTCACCCTACCGTTTCATTTGATTAGTTCTAGCATTTATAAACGAATAGATCCCATTTCAAAATCTCGTTTACCTATTAATGGAAAAATAATTTACGATAAAGCTTTAATGATACAGCGCGCCAGCGCTTGGATCAAGTAAGTAAAACGTATCACGATCACGGAAATAAGCGATCCATCATAGTTGCTACTTACAATATATAATACACACACAATTCAAGTCGGTAAACCAAATACGTTAACTAAAGATACTATTTTATGATTCTTGAAACACCGTCAAGTAATATGTAGTGGAGGAGGTTGTGGATCCCTGTTGATATATTGCCCACCTGGTTTATTGCAAAAACAGGTGGCGTCATCTAAAATATTTCTTGCGTACTAAATAGTGTATGTATCATTTGCAATTAAATTTACATAGCTGGCGCTAAAAACTAATTCAACTGCGAGCAATATGATCTTATGGGCATGGGCAATAATTAAAATTTTTTAATGTTTTGAAACGTTTAGGTCATAACTGTGAGAAAATCGTATTCCTAGTGAAAGTGGCGTGTGTAATTAAAGGGATTGACTTCTATTTTCAGCATATCAAAGGTAAAATAACTAAAGGTAATTGTTTAGGTAGATTATTTTCATAATATAAATATTTTTACTAATTTGAATGTTGGTTTAGAGATAGCTAGTAGCAGCGTAATAGCCTTTCCCTCTCTGAAAAGGAAAAGTTGGGACCCGCAGAATATGAAAAAAAGCTATTGTGGCAGTGACGGACAAAACACTAAGAAGACTTGTAAAGGATTCTGAGACTTAATATACAATGAACCACTAGGTAGAAAGCCTATTTTCTAGTCGTATTTAGAACAGAAGTTGCCTGAATACATTTTATTAGTGGAAGCTAAATTCTACGGGCTTACTGCTACGGATGTTAGACGAACCACCATTTCAAAATAACATAGTCAACTAATTTATAAACGAAATTGCGTGGCGAGCTTAGTTAGATCATTTTTTAAGAAGGCATAAGAAAGATGTATCACTTAGAAAACCAGTGGGTGCATCATACGTTCGCGCTCAGGGTTTTAACCCAGTGTTGGGCAAGCTAGGGGAAGTGAATAAATTTCTACAGCGATTATAGATACTCGTGTTTTGTCGGCTCTCAATAAATCACTAGTTAACACTGCTCCCCACACGAGTGTATCTAGTCGCTGTAGAATTTTATTCACTTCTCCTATCTTGCCCAACGCTGGTTTTAACCATGAAGCAGTTAAAGAGTTTTTTGATATTTTAGAAATTAAAATGAAACTGACGCATTTCCTTCCCGCTCGCATATTCAATGTAAACGAGACTGGACTAACTATAGTTCAATTAAACACACCAAATGTTGTCGCAAAGAAAGGTATACGACAGATAGGAGCCTTGACAGCAACAGAACGAGGATCGTTAATGACATTAGTTTGTTGTATGAGTGCATTTGGGCATTTTGTGCCACCCTATGATAATATTCCCTAGAAATCATTTGTCCGAAGTTTTGGTGAAAGGTGCTCTTCCTGGCGCTATTAGGAAAATTCATCCTTCTGACTGGATACAAAATAATTTATTCACCAGGTGGTACAAACACTTCGCAGAAAAACCAAATCCAACAGGAGATCCTCCAATACTGCCCATACTTGATGAATACTATAGTCATACTCGGAATTTAGAACTTTTAGAACTTGCTCGTAAAAATCACTTACACCACACATAAACTGCAGCCTCTGGAACGGACATTTATGGGTGCGCTTAAGAACCACTACAATGAAGAAATTCGCAATTTTTTTACTTCATTGTGATAGAATGGTCAAACCTCATGATGTGGCTGCGCTTTTTGGCCGTGCTTGAAGAGTTTAATGAACGAGATTGCGGTCAACGGATTTCGTATAACAGGAATATATTTTTACAGACGCTGATTTCTTAGCAAAATCACAAGTTTCAGATGGTCAAACATCTTCATACGGCACGCTTCATAATCAAGAATCAACTGCAGACAATCTGCAAGTGACGCACGTTTCACAGCCCCAATTCTCAGAATTACTGAACAGACTACAGTGGAAGCAGCCAACATTCAATCCGAATCATCGATGTCAAGCAATGATTTTATTTTGCCTGAAGCATTCAGCCAATAGCTGGACTAAAAGAAAGACATCCAATTGAGGCAGGAAGTCAACACCAACGAAAGTACTCTTTTCCCTACAAAAATCAATTAGCGGAATCTTTGCAAAAGTCAGAAATATGCAATCGTCGTTATTGTGAGAACGGGGTAGAGGCCGCGGTCGGGTTACAGGTAAGAATGATCAAAACCACTGTCGCCGCAGAAAGAGAAAACACCATCTACAAGTTCTGATAGTGAAGAAGAAATTATTAGAAGTAACGCCGAATCGGGTGACGAAGTAGTTGTACAGACAGAATACCTGACAATTCAGATGCAATTTCCATGGTTAGCGATGGAAGTTATTCCAACGACCGTAGAGGTGAAGAATGGGTTCAGTGTCAAAGTTGTGATTTGTGGGTACACAGGACGTAGACTAGGAAGGAGAATACTATATTTGCGATTTCTCTCGTTAATAACAGTTCATGTTTATTATTTTTAGTATTTAAGAATTTAGTTTATTTTCAGATATATTTATTATGAGCCCTTGGGTGCCATAGTACCCTCACCTAATCTCATTATCTTACAATGGAGTATTTTTAAAAGTATTTTGTTATAGTATATCTGCAGTCTGTACGTTATATGGTCGTGGTTAATAACATAGAATGAAACACTTCGCATCAATGGTTGGTAACCATTGCAATTATAACATTGGAAAGAAAACCATGTCTTTAATTAATTGCAAAAAAAAAAAAACTAGACCAACATGGCCACTATTCTTACTACATAAGCATTCACCTGACTAGCTAATTACTTAAGAGTCCTGTGTAACATTCTGAAATTTTTTGGGGTTCTATCAATTACACTGGTGCATGTTCCATATGATATATCTACAGGCTGTTCAAAGTTGTCGGTGCAGTATTGCTAGCTTTGTTAATATTGCAGCTACGATGTTTGTTAAATTATCAAACATGTAGGGTTTTTTTACGTTGATTACAATCGTGTAATCAGAAAACACAATTGAAAATCACGTTTACGAGATATAATAGATAACTTTGTTTTTTTTTTAAAGAGGATCACCCTGTATATTTTGTCACCAATTGATAGAAAACCCAGTGTTTGCAGTATAGTATGACCCTAGAATGAAACACAATAGAGCTAAGATTCATGTAATGAAGGATTCGATATAATTTTGTTGTTTGGCAAAGTAAGAATGGACGCAAACTTTAGTTGCTTAGTTTTAAGACATAACGAAATTATTTGGGCTGTTTTGCGAAGCTTGTCGTGTATTGCTATAGAAAAAGACCTTATTAATTCTAATTGCTGCTTATTTTGTTTCATCTCTAAATTCGTTGCCGTGTTCCTCGTTATCGTTGTTTTTTGTTCATTATTTACTTATTTATTATTCAAGTTACTGATTTTACTGAAAGTTTTCAGGCACATTGAGAAATATGATATGCTTGAGGCATATTTTGTATGTAGACGAAACAGCAACCGAGCCTTGGAACGTTAGAGAGAAATGTTTCCAAACAAAATACTACCAGATAAGGTATCTTTTACTATTATTTCGCAAATTCCGAGAGAACGAAAATGTTTTAAAAAAAGCCGAACCAGAAACGAAATACTATTTGCAGAATTGAAAACTAATGTTTTGGCTTGCTTCAATGCCAATCCTTCTGACTCGATTCGAAACGTAGTTGTAGACCTTAATATTGTGTTAATACAATGTATGCTGTTTTGAAGAAACGCAAGTATGTACCGTTCAAATATTGGCCAGCAAAACTTTGTTTGATACGGACTTTCAACACAGAATGGTGTTTTGTACGCAGTTTTGGAACAATTTGTAGAAAATGGTGCATACAGGTGGTGGAGTGATGAGACAAATTTTTCAAACAATGAAATGTACAGCATAAAAAATATGCTTCCTTATGGTACTATAATTCCCCTTCCATAAATGCCTCGTCTGCCACAACATCGCTTTAACTTTCAATGTTTGATGTGGCATTTACAATAATAAACTTAGTTGGTCCATACTTTTCTCAAGGTTCACGTACTGCGTAACCATATGTTGACATTCTACAGTCCCTATTAGATAATTTCGTAGATAATGTAAACTTGGAACAAAGGCAACTTTTTCATTTTCAACAGGACACGACTTCAGTGTATAATTCGGCATTAACAGCGCAGGTCCTAACAGAAATTTGTGGAAATTATGGATAGTTAATTGGCCTGCGTGATCCCCCGACTTATCCCGTATGTATTTTTTTCTATGAGGATATCTAAAAGACGGAGCATACAGAATACAGTCGACGATATCCAAACAAACACGAGTAGCAAAATACAATAATAGAAACAATGAGTAACATAGACCATCATGCAATTTCTCAATCAGCAAAGGCAGTAATTAAACAGTTAGAAAATAGCAGAGAATGGAAATGTATTTGAACACTTATTATAATTTATGGTTTTTTTCTCATTGTTCTTAATATTTTTTCTAAACCCTTGGATTTTCTCTTTGGCTTCTAAAACAAACATCTTAACTTGTCAAACAACAAAGTTTTGTTATATCGAATCCGTCAGTATATAAGCCGTAGATCTTCTGTTTTTCATTTCGGGATCGTACTATTATGTGCAAAAACTGATTTTAGATCTTGTCGATTTGTAGCAAAATATACTGGGTGATCCATTTAAAAAACAAAGTTATCTATCATATCTCGTAAGTGCGATTTTCAATTGTTTTTCGGATTACATTGCTTTAATAGTATGCGTTTAGTAGTTCCATTTGCCTCTTTGTCCGTATTTTCATACTGCATATATTTTTACTCCCTTGGTTTATGGTTTCATTACCGGACATCTTGTAGAAAGTTGATCCCTTGCATAGGCAATCAAAGTTTATGACGTATAGAATTTCTAAATTTGAACACTTTCTCTCCGGCAATCATAGGAGACCCTTCTGTTTGTGGTCGTCTTATGTAGTCGTCGACTATAACGACTCATGTTTAAATAAAGACCAAGTTATTACAAATTACAACTGGAGCACTGTTAATAAAAAGTAAATTGATATACTTTAAAATTTTATTGACACTATATCTGTAATGGCCGTTGAGTATTTTTAATGAATCGAATGATTCTATCAAATAGTTCATTATCCCATCACTTTCTATATTTCCATATGCCTCTCCCTTATCAGGTGACTCGAAAACAACTTTAAGATATTCAATATACACCGCAGGTCGAGAATGATTGTCCTGACACTACTTTCCACTATGTGAAAAATTAATATTTACACCCAAACACTGTTATGAAATTAGTAGTACGGCCTTTTTTTTTAAATTTTACTGTCAAAATTGATGTGTGTTCTCCATAGGCGAGCGTTTCGTATATAAATTTTGCTTATTGCTGTTTTCATCCTGTTTCATCGTTAGTTTTTACGTGCTATCTTTTTCAAGTTTACGCCTTTATTCCACAGTAAGTGCATAACGTGTTTTTCTTTCTGCGAAATAGCATTTATACTATACATTTGCTTTGGAAGCATATTTTCGGAAGAGCTAACGAGCTGGTTTAGGAGAATTTATAAAAAATAATTTGCCGAGGTACAAATTGATAATGGAACTATCCTTCCATACACTAAACGAATTGTTCATCAATTTAAAAAAAAACGGAAATATTTTGAAGGAAAAATAATCTGATTTTCCTCTGTAACTAAAAATATGATCAAAGATGAATGTATGTACTTGTTTGGATCACAGCCCTGGAACACGATCACGACAAACTGCACAACAAACTGGCAAAAATACACCTACTAAATGATATAATTAAAAGTAATATATTTTTTTTGTTAGTTTATCTTATGGATCAGTTCAAAAAGCAATGAGTAACTAAACGACGAGCGATCACGAAGAAAACTTCGATCTCGACGCTGAAGATGCTTACCGCAGTTTTGAACGAAACGTACGGAAGTAATTCCACAAGGCCACGATTCATCAGCCCGGAAAAACTTTTTACAGTAGATTCCGGCCGTGAAAGCCTATGCAACGCAGTTGAAACGATCATTGTAAAAGTGTTTTGCCCACACATGCAACGACTTGGGCATCAATCAGTTGCACAATTAATAGTATAATAGACACACGTTTGCCGCCATGGCACCTAACTTTTCAAAAAAAAAAAATAACAGCTGCCTTGGTGATAGACTTGGTACAGAATGAAAAGTAGAGTAAAAAAAGGAAACGGTGCAAAAATTGGTTATTGCAACGGCCTAGGTATGCTAGACAGGTTTGCGCAAAATCCCATAAGGGTTATTTTCGTTTTTCTGGTTGTCTCTCACTGTTTCGCTGCCCTAGAAAGGTAGAGCATCTGGATCTCCCGACGAAGTAACCCTGTGCTATACGACGGGGTACTCTCGGGTCCCCAACTCCAAACACAGAAGGCCGTAAGGACCACATTCATGGGGAATTGATGATGACGTCAGAGTCTGGGATCTGTTCAAGCTGTTCCTGAAATAGCATAAACAACTCTTGAACTCCTGGAACAGATTAAAAGCTCCAGGAACAAGTTTGAACAACTCAGTGCATCTGCGGAAGCTATTGACGCAGTTTACGGTGTTCCAGGAGCTAGTTATTACAGGAGCTGTTCAAACTGTTCTAGGAGTTGTCCAAGCTGCTCCAGGAGGTATAGTTGGATGTAATAGATCTCACGTAGGCTGCCGTCATCAGGAGCTCCTAATGAGGGTGGTCCTTACGGCCCCAGTGTTTGGAGTTGGAGACCCTTCGTATACCACAGGGTTACATGGTGAGGAGCTCCAGCCGTTTTAGCTTTCTAGCGCAGCGAGGCAGTCATAAATATCCGGAAAAAACCGGAAGTAAACCTTATAGGATTGTTACTTTTCATTTTTCAACTAGAATATTTATTCGCAACATTTGCATTATTTTTTTCCGTAGCGGTACTAGTCGCGTCATCTGTTGGTCAATTTTCGAATTTCTTATGATTCTCAAATCATATCGTTCGGCGAAAATTTTTGAGAACGATCAGCATATTCGATCGGGGCTGTGAACCGCTGCTGATCTCGGATAAGTGTTGTTAAAGTTTTATGTAGAACGTTTGGGCTTTGAATATGCGATCTTTATATATTTATACGAATCTCAGTCGAATTCTACAACAACGGAGATTGATCTTTCACGTGATTGTTGGTGTATTTCTCCCGGTGTCTACATATTTTTCTTTGGAATGTAGAACACCAAATTACCACCTTCTACTTAGGGAGATATCCGCCTTTATTGAAATTGCGAATAAATTAATAACACCCATTACATCTTGGGGCTGGACGTAGTTCGCTCTGCTGCAGAAAATAGGCAAGCCCTGTCAAACATCTTTACGTTAGAGAATTGCTACGTTAGATTCGTGGTTATCGGCTTACCCCCATCGAACGCAACGATAACTCAAACAGGCGTATATTTACTTTTTTTATTTAATAATTTGTTGTGGCGGTTGTTAAAATAATTAATGCTGTCTTGCTCCTTGGTTACTTCCCGCCCATCTGGAAGCATGCGGCCGTCATTGCTATCCCGAAACCAGGGAAAGACCATCGGTTCCCCGCAAAATTATCGTCCGATTAGTCTTCTCTCCTCTCTTTCGAAAGTCGTTGAGGCAATTATCCTCTCGCGATTGCGCGATTAGTTGTTAGACATCAATCCTCTCCCTGATGAGCAATTTGGCTTTAGAGCAGGACTCTCAACCGATTATCAGCTTTTAAGGTTGACCGAAGCGATCAGAGACAGTTTTGAGAGGAGAGAGACCACTGTGGCGGTCTTTTTGGATTTCGAACGAACTTTCGATTCGGTGTAGCATGACAGTCTATTATACAAGATGGCAAGAATTGGAGTTAGCCCCGGTATGGTGGGGCTGATCAAATCTTATTTGTCGGGGCGCACCTTTGCGGTTAGGGTCGGCGGGGTTCTATCCTCCGTTCGCTCTGTCGGGTCCGGGGTCCCTCAGGGGTCGCTCTTGGGACCCGAGCTCTTTATCCTCTATACGAGCGATATACCTAGACACCCGGCCGTCAATCTTGCTATATATGCGGACGATACGGCGGTTTATTCCGCCGGGAAAAAAGAGGCCATGCTTATCCGCAGGGTACAGGCGGCGATAGATGATATTACTTTGTGGGCTGAGAGGTGGAAGCTGGTGGTGAACTCTGGGAAGACAGTTGCGGTCCGCTTCACGCGACGTGGAACCATCTCGGCGGACAGAATAGAGGTTGGGGGCGACGTCATCCCGTGGGCGGACCGGGTTAAATATCTGGGGCTCGTCTTGGACCGGGGTTTGACATTTCGTCATCATGTTAGTCAAACTAGGGGTCGGTTTCAGGCTGCGAAGATGCAATTAATGCCGCTTCTATCCAGGCGAAGCGAACTTAACGTTAGGTCTAAGCTTCTGCTTTACACTGCATGCCTGAGGCCGATCCTGACATATGGAGCGCTCGCCCTCTGCACCATGGCCGAGTCGCACCTCACCACCATGGAGGTCCTGCAGAACTGCATGTTGCGGCTCATCGTTGGGGCTCCATGGATGGTGAGGAATCAACAGCTTCGCGACGATCTTAACATCCCAACAGTCAAGGACTATTTACTGGAATTTGCTGCCTGGTCATGGCTGAGGGCGGGCGAATCTCTCAACCCCCTTATTGCTCGTGTCATTGAGCCCCAGGATAAGCCTCCACCTAAAATCCGGGTCCGCCGAATACAAGACGTCATTGATCTGCTAAGCTAAGTTAAATCGTAGATGATTTAAATTCAGGCACATCGCAGTTGGTGCCACTCCCCATCGGGTTTATTAACTTATTCAAACACTGACCGGCGAGACATTGTGCACGCCACTATTACAAGATAAAGGTGCCACAGAGACCAGTGGTCTGGCACCAGGAGGACTACGTGACCGCTGATGATGATATTTAATAAATTTATTTAGTTATTATATTGAATTTCAAGATTTATCAAAATTAATAGTTCTTGGTTTAAATTCTTTATCATTTTAATACATTTATAGAACCTTTAGTAGGGTTGTAATGTTTATCTCGAATAGTGTTGCCTGCTACCTTATCAAATTTAATTCGTGACAACTCGCTTCAATTACAGATATATATTTAAACATTACCTACAATAGATAAATCGAAGTTTTACATTTGTTTTCATATTATATAGTTCACATCTCATGACGAGAGATTGTTGACGATGGGTGAGTTGTTGTTTGGGCTATTTCCATCGCTTGTAGGATTTTGATGATCCGGCGTTCTACCATCAGGATAGCCCTGAAGAGGGCTGTTTCTTGCCAAACCCATTATTTGCAATTAATTTGACAAATATGTCCGGGAACTAACTTTTTCCTTTGCCTTCTATTTATTATTCTAACACTTAATCATTCAGCCCATCGGGTTATAGTTCATATACAATAATAGTATATTAAAGTACGAGTTTCATAAGGCATGATTTTGTCGCACGAGTTCAAGTTTAGAAAACGAGCCGCAGGCGAGTTTTCTAATGAACGAGTGCGACAAAAAGCCTTATGAAACGAGTCCTTTATACTATTTTTTCTATTTTGCATTATAAATTGATAATAAATACTTAATAAAAATCTCATTAAAAATGTTGAGTTTTATTTTTATATGAAGTTGGTCACATTGACATACGATTGACATTTGACGAATTCAAAATTCAAATTCGGCTATTTAAATTGTTTAAACAATATATTTCATAATATAGTCTCTGTAAACTGTAAAAAATGAGTGATACTGAGACAATATTATCTTGTACGCCACCACAACTGCGTGAAATTGCGGATAACGCGTCATAAATTTATTACCGAAAAATCAAAAGCAGTATATGAAAAATGCTACCATCAATTTGAACTATGGGCTGTACAGAATAATGTCAACACAATATCTGAAAACATTTTATTGGCATATTTTGAATTACAAGGTAAAAATAAGAAATCTTCTACCTTATGGTCTATGTATCCATGCTTCGTTCTTGCTTTTCCATTTATAAAAATACAGACATATCAAAATACATTAAATTACAAGCCTATTTAAAACGATTCTCTGAGGGATACGAGGCTAAGAATCTAAAATTTTATGCATTGAAGATATTAATAAATTTATAGAAGAAGGTTCTGACGCATTGTATTTAGCAATAAAGGTACGATATTATTTGCAAAATGTAATTTTTTATGTAATGGATTTAATTTTAGATCGTTTTAATAATGGGTTACACAGGTGCCTGTAGACGAGATGAATTAACAAATATGTCCATACATGATTTAGAATTTAAGAGTGATATTATTTTGGTGACAGTACCTAAAAAAAAATAATATCGTAAGAGTTTTTGCAATTACGGATGAAAGATGGATTACTTTAATCAAAAATATGTCGCCCTGCGACCAAAAATATTAATCATTCAAGATTCTTCCTTACATATCGCAATGGTTATTGTATATCGTGCCCGATTGGAATTAATACGATTGGCAAAATGCCTAAATTAATAGCTGATTTTCTAAAATTGCCCAATTCAGAGCTTTATACTGGACACTGCTTCAGACGTTCTAGTGCTACACACTTAGCAGAGGCAGGCAGTGATTTGCTGACTATAAAACTCATGGTGGATGGAAGTCATCTGCGTAGCTGAGGGTTATATCGAAACATCTATGAAAAGTAAGTGGCTGTAGCGCACACTTATCAGGGCCAAGTACATCTGGTCATTCTAGAGTTATATCATCGAATGATTCTCAATCACAAGAGTCTACCATTAAAGCCAATAACATAACTCAGCAAAACTTTGTTACGAAGAATTTGCCTGGCATAACAATACATGCTCAAGATACTTGTTCCGTCAGTGTAAATGTATACAGTAATTCCACGTTTCATAACAATAACAATGTAAACTAAATTTGTATAGAATTTTTGATTAAAGTATTTACAATTTACATGCATTAAACGTCAATTTTGCTTTCTGTCATAATGTATTCAATACAGCCAACCTATAGAAATGAAAAAAGGCGTATCACAATGAAGCACTTTTCGATACGCAAAAGTGTGTTACAATTGCGTTTTTATGAACGCAAAATAGAAAAAATAAATTTTTACGATCATTTGCACAAGTATTTGGTACCCAGATATCTTATGCTCTTCTGTATATTTTAGTTTTAACCGACAATAACCAACAATTTTACTTTACTAATACATTTGTTTGTCTGAACGTACTGCTACGATATTTTATGCTATTTTAGTAAAACATTCACAATTCAACATTAGTGACCGCACTATTTACGTTTTTATTACCGCAGCCGGACCAATTCCATTTATTTTCTTATTATTAGAGATCGGCCAATTTACCTTTTTTTTGGTAGTGTTTTGATAAGAATTTGAATTACATTATAAATTAGATACATTTTTTTTTAAATACTTAGACATTTATTTAATATTTTCACATAATTTTAAATTAAAAAAATAATGTTTAACTTTTGTGTGCTTTTGAATTATCGTACTGAACTGTAATAAGTTTATGTTTTGTCGTTTCTTATTGCCGATATTTACGATTATACAACACCTAAACAAGCCTTATTGTGTTTCAATTTCGTTCAATTTCTTTCGATTTTCCTCCTTCAACATCCTGCAGTTTCTGGGTTTATGCGAAGTACCTCGTAGGTATTTTAAAACCACAGTGGCGCTCTTTATCATCTCTTCGAACCACCCCGTCTTCACTGCAGCAGGTAAGGTCACCATAAGCGAAGTTTACGGTAACTCAGAGTTAGGAGGGAAATTAGAGTTTTTTTTGCGTTTTGGGACCGATTTGCTAAGAAAGGCGTAACAGAATTTTGCGCCAGAACCGGCCTAGTTATATACACATACGAGTTTAGTACACGAACTACGTGTTAATAAACCATTAGATTATAAAAATTATATTAACAGATCAATGCACACATATATTCAAATTTAAACGCAAATTGAATAGAGTCGTACTACTGCATGCAGTAGTGCCGTACGACCCAACCGTATTGTACTGCAGATTAGATGAGGGTCACACACACGGTGCAATTGTAGTTCAAACCGTCGAGTCGTATATATTGTAGTACAACAAATCGTACCATCTATCGACGGTTTAAAGTTTAAAGCAACAAAGCTTTTAGTCATCGGAAAACGTAAACTTTTATATAGTTATATCAACTACAAACGCAAACCTTTATTTCGGATTTTGGATAGCGATTCCGTAGAACATTTCGTGGCAATTCCACGGCAATAAAGGTATTATAATCATTTTCTGGTGATGCATTTGTATTTTCTTTGACTTCAAAGACCTGAAATCCATTTATGCGTACCGTAATACACAATTTTATATAAAAATATATTTAGTGTTTACTCGGGTAAACACATGTGAGTTAAAGCCGTCTTTCATGCGGATATTAGTAACCCCTATTACTTGCTATGATGTACAAGAGTACAAAGGTTTCCGTCTAAGCCGCCAGCAAACTGGAATATTTCCCTTGTACGGCGGAAATGGAAAGTTGGTTGACTTTGTTATGCAATGAACCAGCTTGGATGGATGGGGTAATAAGTTATCGCCGCTTCAACTATACCAGCTTTCTCCATTTCAAGTCATGTGGAAATGAAACATTACCACTAATTGACGCTATAAAATAACCGCTTGCTTTTAGTGGATTTCACACGTCCTAACTTTTACGCGCGGAAGTGTGTCGCGATCTCTATAGATTTAGGGAAATGTGGTTAGCGCAGTCAGAAATTGTTTCAGATCGCGCTATTTCACCCTTAATGCGCTAAGTGAGTAGTTGATTACTTCTAAAGTGCTGTTATTCTCTTAGCGCGTGACATTTGAATTATTATTGTTATTGCTGGGATTTACATGCGTCGCAAAAGTAAAATGAAGTCTAATAGGCTGTATCATTTTACATATGTGTGTTTCCACATTTAGCGCGCATTATCACATTTGAGATGATATTTCTGATAACGAAAATGTGGAGTATAAAACCATTACCATATTATATAAATCCCGTAATAACCGAATTCGTTAAAGGGCCCTGACTATTCGCAAATAACATTTTTAGTCGTTGAAGCATAAAATATTGAAATGTTCTTACTGCAACTAAATAATTTACCTATGACTGTTAATAATAATAACAAAAATTAATACAGTAGAATCGCAATTATCTGAATACTTCTTTATGTGAAACTATATATGAAATATGTAGAGTGAGGACGTTGGGTGCAGTTCGCTACCGAGTATTAGTCAGCCAAGCGTCAATCGGGTATGTGCAGTAGCGTAGATAAATTGAAAGTTAGATTTTGTATTTTGTTAATGGTCAAGTACGGTCTCGATACGATTGTAATAGGTATTAACTATGACATATTTTCTAAATTGTTCATTGTAAATTGGTTTCGTTGGTAAGTTAATATATTTTTAAATCTACAGAAAGATGCCACATGAAGTAACTGGTGCGAAATGGAAGTATCCAATTAAATCTTCGTATTTTAAACATGGGCTCTCATTTTGGGTAGTAAAAGGCTATTGGAAATTTCTCTTAATGACACATAATCTGTATTTCAATCGCAATAATTTTTGTTTCGTATCTTTTCGCCAATCGATGCCTCTTTTTAAATTATTAAACAATGATTCTAAGTAACAAATTAATGTGTTTCTGCTTTTAACTGTCATAATTAGAAGTAATTTTTCCCAAGAAAAATCTTCTCCTCACGCAGGATTCGAACCTACAACCTCCTGTTAGCCGGGCGGGGACTTTACCAATTAAGCTAGTAGAGGGCGAGGTTCGAGCGTTTTTGAACGAACATATGTCGATCTTAGATCTTGAAAGGCCGGCAGGACGGCAAATATACAAAGATTGCAAGTTTTTTTACAGTGAGAAAATAACAAATTAATGTATTTCTGCTTTTAACTGTAATAATTAGGAGCAATTTTTCCCAAGAAAAATTTCGAGATATTATTATCGAATCTAAAACTTCCATCCAAGATTAAGCCCAAATTCCTATATTAGATCGAATTGACATGTCCGCTGCGTTTATTGTCAACTTTATTGACTTTCTAAGACAGTCCAAATGGTTTTTGCTACCAAACAGCAAAACCACTGACGATTTTTTTGTAACGGCAGCAAGGTCACTATTAATATTTATAATACCACTCTTACTGTTAGACTTGTGAAACGCATAATAGAGTTGTATATCGTCCGCATACATATGCATTCTATAGGTTTTAATGATACGTGGAAAAGAGGGCGTATAGACTGAAAACAAAAGCGGGCCCAGAATGGATCCCTGTGGGATGCCGTGTGAGACAAAATATCGGGAGGTTATATCATTTAAAGTAAGTATTATTTTAAGTGAAATCAAGTATCTCAATATATTTAATTTCACCAAAACTTCTCAGTGCAATTGCGATGCAACGACTTGGTGACTTTTTCCGCGCAGAGTAGGGTTAGCGGTATCCCTGATTGTCTATGTCTAGCTCTGTATATATCTATTGAAGTATATAATATATTACGCATAAAGGACTAAAAAAGCATAACATCCTTGGTGTTTTGTTCAGGTAGGTTGCATTTTTGAGTCTGTTATACTTATAATAACATATAATTTTCATATATTTGCAAAAACACTATATTTAAAATATATCAGCAACAGTTATGTTTTAGGATATATTTATATTTACTGTATAAACATTATCTTTCAAATATGCTTAATCTAATTATAAGTATGGCATATAAAAATATTACCACTTTGAAAAACTTTTATACTGGTAATTGTTCAAAAAGACGCTCAATATATGGGTGCCTGCCTGTAAATATTAGTTTAGGGCACCTGTAAATGTTTACATTATTTCACAGAGGAGATATGACCTTATCCGCCGAAAAAGGTCCTAAAATAACCATGTATTTCCATCCGTTGCTTTTAATTAGGTTGGTAAACCGAATGAAAAAGATTAAAATGGTCGGTGCTACATGAACCGCACTCAATCCAGGCAATTGGAAATCGAATTTCAATTGTTTAAACATGCGCAAGTATTTGCGTATTTTGATACAGAAAATGAATTACATTCTGTGGTCAATAGTGGTCCATTTCCGACGAGTATCGTTTATCGATTGACATCAAACAATTTCGGAATGGTATCAACTAGAACGGTGTAGCGCGTCCGCCATAAATGAATCGCGATACCAGGTGTACTATTGTAGGTAATTTATCACGATTAGCATCAACACCTAATACCACACTAATGAATCTATAAAGCAGGCAATTTAGCAGTAAATTAGCAAACTCTCCTTCTCTCTCTCCCCCTCTCTCGGTCTTTCACTTCAGAACAACCTCAATATACAATTTATATGAAATTTTTATATTCTATATTAACAAAGTGTCGCAATAAGACTATAAGAACAAATGAGATTTTATACAATATGTAGCCTTGTAACAACATTGCTTCTAAACGATAAAAAAATATCAAATTCAAAATATTTTACAAATTCGAGTCAGTATTTTAATTATGTGTAAAGTTACAGAGATTGGCTTATATAAATGTAAATAAATATTCAACTTCCAATCTGGTTTATTGCTTTCTTTTCATTACATGTTTCGATTTGTAATCATCATCAGGTGAACTAAATATAAGACGAAATGCAAAGTTAGTAATATTAATTGATTAAATATACTTATAAATGTCAAGCTGGAATGTGAAAATATGAAATTATGAGTCATTATAATATACTGGGTGCCCTATTAGTGTGTCGGCGGAATTTAGCACGAAAACTATCAAAGATAGGAAAGTAAGATTTTCTATGCATGTATCACATCATATAACATTATTTACAAATATACAGGATGTTGCAAATTCCCGCAGACACCTCTAACTTAAGCCACTTAAAACACCTTTGCAATGATATATGGGTATGTGCACTCCCAACAATTAGTTTTGGATATATCGCAAATTTTGTCTAAATCTTTCCGGTTGCAGCTTCTGAGATTTTATGTTTTATCCTGAAAACGGATGAAATGCAGCATATTATTATTTTGTTATCAAGTGAAGGGTTGTTTCGAGGTGATGCAATGTAAAAATATATACAGGGTGTGAAATATATATACATGTATAAAAAAGGCGCCTGCCATTCATCCGTTAGTGGACAGTTAAACATAACATGCCCTGCCGTATCCTCAACTCCTACGCTCCTTACCTACATGATATTCTCTTCACAATAAATCCAATTTTTTATAAATCGCCAATTTCACCAGCCTTAATAATGGAAAATTATTGGAAAATACAATAAATGTAAAAAAGAAAACTAGTTACGCCATCTAGCGGGAACTTCAGAAATATTTTTAAGGTGTTCATGACCATATTCGCTCTTTTTTATCTTTACTACAGATGAACCGCTTTGAGGAGGGCAGGAAGATCAAGCATTTCCTTTTTCTTTAACTGTTTATCTGACGATGGCATACGAGTTCGCCGAATTGCGGCTTCAGGTCAATAACTTTCACCCTGTGGATGTGGCGACCGTACGTTAAATCGTGGCACACCTTGGAGCGGCTAGTTTAGTAGTTTGTACTGCAATGCAGATTCTAATTCATCGATCATCATGTAACGTAATTGTCGCCAGTTTCAGAGCGGAATAACTGTAGAATCATTACCGCAAATCAATAATCTGATAATTCCAAACCTGTAATTATAGCGGCAATAGAAAAATGAAAATAAAAATCCTGCTGCACTGTTTATGGAAAGATTTGACAGAAGTTTTAAGAAAAGCAACACCTATCACCAGTTATGTCGATGTCTAAATTGGTCCAAATATTTATTTGTGTGCAATAAGTGCTATGACATTAGTAGTAGTAATAAAATCAACATATTAGATTAGATTAGATTAGATTAGATTGGGATTGGGGTGGCCTATCGACCTGTTTCACCGCGACCTTTTCAGATCTATTGTGATCCCCTTTTTCCTAGAGGACGCTCTCTAATTTTGCCC
Source organism: Protaetia brevitarsis (assembly GCA_004143645.1). Classification (NCBI taxonomy): domain Eukaryota; kingdom Metazoa; phylum Arthropoda; class Insecta; order Coleoptera; family Scarabaeidae; genus Protaetia; species Protaetia brevitarsis. The sequence continues at coordinate 2,665,880 of RXPK01000284.1, read as the reverse complement.
TCTTGATTAGGCCTATCATCTTTGAGGAGCGGCTTCTTTATGTAGCTACTAGCTGTGGGGTTCTTCCTCCCCCATTATTAGAAACCTTGTCCTCGCCAGGCCTTCACATTGGCACAGCACATGAAACTGGTGTTTCTTCCTCCTTCTTGGCAGTATCTGGCAGGTTGCATTCATCTGCCAGGGCTATGTTATACATAGCCTATTCAGTCTACAGTGACCAGTCAGCCAGAGTCCTACGAATCATTTGACAGTTTCCTGTCTTATTCAGTAGATCTCTCGTGAGTTCAGGCCTCTGCTCCTTTAGGAACTCTTTTGCCTGCCATGTCCCGGTGATTTTTGCCACCACTCTCTGGACTGATTTATATCCATTCATTGATGGATTTTTTGATTTGCGATTTAGTAGTGCCGAAAGAAGGTCGGCTCCAACGAATGGCCTTGACGAACCTCGCCTGGCCAGCTCGTCCGCCGCCTCATTTCCTCTCACGCCGAGTGGCTAGGGACCCAGGCTAGGGTACTTTCTTTGGGTGCCCACCTCATTTAGGGCGCTTACACAATCCAAATCAGCTTAGAGTCCACGCTTGAGGAGCTAATCGCTTTAAGTGTGGACTGGCTGTCGGAGAAGATAGCGACGCTTTTAGCCGGTGCGGTACATCTTTCTATCTCTCTGACACAGTGGTGAATTGCAGCAACCTCAGCTTGGAACACAGTCGTGTCTTTGCTGAAGCTTACCGAAAGAGCCTTTTTAGATTTCTTAGTGTATATATCAACATATTAAGTTAACATTGGACACATCGTTAAAGTTAAGCCAGAGTACACCGGTAAGGACAAGAGATGAGTTATAGGGATCCAAATTTCTAAACCTAACTTCACACTAACTTCCCAAAATGGCAGTTTGTTATTGTTTACGTTCGTATCTGTACAAATTAGTTTACTCATCCGTTTAATCTACATGAATTACTTGTTTTATTTATTTATTTTACGTATTTTATTAGTTTTGAATTACCCTTGCAGTTTTAAAAATATTTAATGAACTATGATATTCTTGTGTAAAAGGTAAGATCGGTGGCCAGTGGCCATAACATTTACATACTTTCCTATATACTATATTGTTAGGTTTAAGTGAAATAATTCAAATAACCGTGAAAGAAGACCAATGGGTATCATGTTGTAGTGTCAGTCACTCTCGCAAGATAAATTGTGATGCTAATGATGGTCGCAGTTTCTTGGGATTTCCGAATGAATCTAATACATATGACACGACAAGAATTAAGAAAGTACATGAATAAGAAGAACTATTATCGTTATAAATCAATTTATTTGTTAGATACACATTTTAAGCTAGATTGCTATTTATCGCAATAACTAACCTAATTCATTTTATGTTCACTTTTTAAAATAATGTGAATTGGTTTGAACTGCATTATACTGGTATAAATTTTAATCACATTTATTCACATTATAGACAATTCGATATTATATAGTCTACATTTGAACTGTATCCACTTGTGCACCCCCGGACATTATTGTGGACAAACCAGTGCAGGGTCGGATGTTAGAAATTAAGTAAGTAGTCGAATAAAAAGGAACAATCTTTGTATCACACAGAACGATATAGTCATACTTCTGAACCCTAATTAAAAGTTATTGTGTATTCGTGTCAGAATTTTGAAAGTCCCTTCCACCGAAGCTGTTGCATTTTTATTAATTTATTTCAGAAAGAACCACAACATATTTATTCCTAGAAGAATATTTTACACTACAAAAATATGAACAAAGATTTATTTCACAAAAAGGAAAGAATATCAACAAAGTTATCGTAAAGTACTTGCAGATATATGTATAATACTTAGTCAAACATTATTTTACTGGAATCGTATTTTTTATTACTATAAACTGTTCATAAATATTTGCAATAAAATCAGAATAAAAAACGCATAAATTTGTGTATTTTTTTAGTGTATTTTTCTACTTCCTTTAAAATATAAATGAGCACTTTCCTCCCTTGGTTTGAAATATACTATTGTTTGCGACTATTTAAAAGTCAAAATATACCTATTTCCTTCAATTAAAAATAGTGTTATTTTAGTAAAAGAAGTACATATTAACTGAACAAAATACTTCTTTAAGTGGCCGCAAAGAAATGTTTCTTTGATTCGAAGAATATATAATATATACATCATGCCGATCGATCATCTGCGCCACTGCGTGCCAACAAAAATCACTATATCTATCCAGGACTCATTCTTGTATGGTTGCAGAACTGTTCGGGATCCATTTCCATCTTAGATAAGTCGTTGAAAAATATCCAGCAACATCTCTTTCTAAATTTGAAGGCCTAACTAACCATCGTCTTCCGGCGTGTTTACTCCCATCGGTCGGGTTCAGAACCATTAAGTATAATAAATACAACATAAAATGATAAAAATAGTTGGAGAACATCCATAATGAGAAGAAAATTGCGTTAAAGCGATATCCCAAGTTGCCAAATACCGAAGATGCGTGTAAACACTCTCAAACAAACAGCTGTCGCTAGTGGCACAGAGGTTAGATTTCTGACGTTGTTCGCGCCTAATGTGGGGGCTGTCCGACATTTGACATTTCTTGGCATTGTGTTCGCGTCTGGAGCGCGTTTATTCTGTGCGCCGCTTAATTGTAAGAGACAGAATATTTAATAATTAGAAAATGTTTTTGAAAAAGAATCACTAACGATTATAAATGTAAAATATAAGTTGTAAATTTTGTAAGTAAAGACGAAAAAATTACAGTATTCCCTAAAGAAGAAATGTATTTATAGAAAAACGATATAAAACCATATGGAAACGTAGAAATAACGAATACCCAAAAAAAATTTCACTATTTATTTTTATCAGATTATTTCATTATTGAAATTTAAAATTTTGTGAATTGATTATATAGAAAAGTGGTTTATGTTTGATTTTATTTTCCGCTTTTCGTTTATTACCATAAATTGCTATTCATTATTTTCTTATTAGGTTTACCTGGTATTTGTGTATTTACATCAAATGTTAAATAAATACGAATGTATTATTACTGACAAGAACAGTAAAATAGTTTGTGATAAATATGTGACCTATTTACAAAGTATCGAATCGCCACTAGATCAAATTTCCGTTTGCATGTGTGAATATTTGAAGTTAATTTACAAAATATTTACATAATCCATATTATGATATTTGTAAGAAATGTATATTCAACAATCCAACCATAGAATAATAATCAAGATAATCACTGCACCACATAACGACTCTTTTTGACGATTGCATGACCCGCATGACAACAATTCTTCAACTATCCTCAGACTGTTAAGATGCCTTCATTTACAATTGACATATAAATACATAAATATTGCCTGTTATAAATTATAGTTCGTATAAATAATAAGATGTATAAATAAAACTTAACCTAAACGTGTACATTATGTTAAAAATTAAATGCGAATGGAGGGGCCATTTTAGGTAGGCAACACTAACAAAGTCATATAGTTGTGATCCGTAATGCACATTTCCTTTATAGGTACCTAATACTTCAATTTTTAGTGCATTGTGCATTTAAGGCCTTTTTTGCAAACCATATTTATAAATATTTAAAAACGTTTATTTTATTGTTGAAACTAAGACGTTATTAAGTATAAGCATTCGAATAATTCTCTCCTTGTTTGAAATCGTCAGCTGTCAAAACAAAACAAACAAAAGTGACATTAGTATTTATGTTATAGTATTTACAGTTTATTATGCCGAAATACAACGAATAAACACTAATAAAATTCACATGAATTCATTGAAATAACAATATTATTCAAAAAAAGCAAATGTCGCTCACGTATGTCAAAGATATAACATAGGAATAAAATGTTCTGCAACAAGATCGGTTTGCAGCAATACTGGAGCCGTTTTTCTGGAAGGGATTTACTTTAATAAGCAGTAAGTATTGAATAATTACAAATGTTTTATATACCCACTGAAGCAAGTTGGTTTCGCAGGGTGTCAATGTGGTAATCCATACCATCCTATTTCCAGGACTGGAGAAGCTGCCTTTTTGTTGTAACTATAGTAGCTGATTAGTTTTGTTCTTGTTTAATTTAAGTGCATTGCTGCTGAAGCATTCCTATGCTTAGCTACTAAGAAAACAAAACTATAAGCTGTTCCTCTAAAAGAAATTTTATTTTGCTTTTGTTAAAAAATATTGTTTTTAGTATGTGTGTGATAAGATAATATATTTGTTTTCGCTAAACATGTCGGTAAGATATCTTCACCATTGACGTAATCCTAAGTATCTAAAATATAAGTATTAATTAAGTATAAATTAGTGTTTCAACAACACTAGCTGGTATATTTTTCCAGTTAATTCCCAAGACTTCAGTTAATGGTGTACCTATCGCATACCAGTCATTAACTGTGATTAATTGAAATTAAACGTTTAGCGACTCAATAAGGAAATAAGGTTTCCACATTTAAAATGTATTCAAATTAAACCAATAAATCTCAAAGAAAAGCTCCGACATTTTAAGGCTACCGGTATTGTAGAGACTAATTAACACGCCTTCCAATTACGGCTGGAAAATCTATGATACGCCAACGAGATTTTCCGGTCGGGCAATACGATACAAAATGGCAAAAGAAAAATTGGGGTGAATTTAAATAATAGTTTAATACAATGGCGATAAGCAAATCGAATCGCGATTGTAATTTGAATCGGGTGCGTGGGTAAGGTTTAGGTTATGTATGGGCTTATGGATTAGTTTATATGATTGAAATGCCTATTTGAGCGCCTTTGTTTCGTTGTGGGTTTAATAAAAATGTAAATACAGCATTGCGGGGTTCCCGAGTATTGTTGAAATAGTAATTATAATCATCTATAGGGAGAGAGACAGCGTTAGCGATTTTTTGCTTTGCTTCCCATACATACATGTGATACCTTTTTCTCATATAAAAATATCCCTATTTCCCTCTGCCTCCGATTTGCTATATTCGATAACGTAATATCATTTCCCATTTGATTCCTTCATCTCATTTTCGATCATCCTTTAGACATGTTGTGCAATTAGCTATTCACTTTATGACTACCAACATTACTTTATTATTAACTCTCTTCGCTTTTCTTCATTAACCACCATTAGTTAATTAACTGCCTGTATTCATCGTCCTCAGTCTTCCTTAATTCTATTGTGATTCTTACAATTTTTCTTTGCAAAATTTTAAGTTTTCTTTAAAAATTCTGCTGCATTTACTATTCTTTATAATTGTGTTATATATTTTTAGTTTGACCATGTAACTTTAGTTTCTATCATTTAACATTTTTCTATAGCAATAAAATTTCCTGCACCCTTTCTAAGTCTATTCTCCCACTTTCTCTCACTCTTTTCTATATTAATTGTCCCATATATTTCAAATTTTTGACTCCCTGAAATCTTCTGCACATCAATTTTGTCACAATCTTATTCTACCTGCAGCCTTTCATAAATTTTTGGTCATCACATATTTAATGCCTTTTTCTAGAGTTTATTACAGTACAATGTGGTACACGAAATATGCCACTTTTTAATTACGCGAGCTATCATACTCTTTATTATCTTCTGTAAATAGTTCTACATTTATTTTATTTGCACTTGTGGCATTTTTCCTTTTAATTCCTTTATGCTTCTTGGTTTATTTCCCTTGGTATATTTTGTTCTTTCAAATATCGTTTCAAACTTATGCCAATATCGTGAGCCATGTTCTCGACGCCGATGGCTGCTATAGAGACCATTCTTGGGCGTCCTCCACTGCAGTTGTGTTGTGGTCTGAAGCTTTTGAAGCTTCTTTTGGAATGGACTCGCCGGCGCAAGACACTGTAAATCTCTAGTCCTTCACCCGAATGAGGAAAGACTCCGTAAGGCAGTTTTCATGAGCAGGAACAGATTGAGATTACTTACAGGAATCTTAACTGGGCACTGCGCCCAAATAAACATACATCGCAGGGGGCTAATGAACTCTCCCCTATGCAGAAAGTGTGGGAGTGCAGAAGAAATGCCTGCTCACCTTCTTATCAACTACTCGGCAGTGGACGGGGAGAGGCAGACGCACTTTGGGGTCAATCGGTTGGAAGAAACCAGAGTCGGTAAGTTAACTCTCAGTCAGATTGCGAACTTTTTTGATAGGGTGCAACTTGACTGAGAGGGCTAAAATTGACATGGGGCACAATAGTTCTTTATGGCCGAATTGCCTTCTTCGAGTTACACCGGTCCATGGAGAAAAAAAAAAATGTAAATATCTAAAACGAAATTAATTTTGAGTACGTATACATTTTTGAATAAAAATAAAAAAGAGAATATTATTAAAATTCCAATAACTCACGTGGATGATATAATTATTACTTATTAGTTCAAATTTTAATTTAAATTGTATTTCTTAAAAACAATTTTGCTTTAAATATTAACAAAATTTATACCTACTACATTTTCTTGAAATTCCAAAGCTTGAGGAAGACCGGTCAAAACGCTTCTTAAAGGAATAAAAAAAAACACTGTATCAGCTCCAAATAAGAATTGTATTCCTGCACATAGATCAAATTATTAAAAAAAGCATGCATGATAAAGAAACTCATGTACCCTTATTGACTAAATCCGCCATTACCTGCCCCAGTTCAAGATGAGAAGGCAGGTGGGAGAGGAATATCAACCTTATTAATGCTAATAGGCCTCTGCCTAAAGCTACAGGCAACCACAATCCAATGCTGTTTCGCAAGCATCGGTGTGAAGTTAGCAATAGATTTTAGCAATAGATTTTTTTTCGGTGAAATTAATTCCAACTGTAATACAATATTGTTCTATGAATAAAATCACTTCACACAGTATTGCAAAGGGTGGAACACACAATATTTTTGCAAAATAGCGATGTTTCTAAGATTCGGAATTATCCCAACTAAATGCACGCGCTACCGTACACTTTGTTTATTTTGACATAGTTCGTCAACTTTAATTTCAAATTTTATCTGCCAGACGTGTTAAGGGGTATCCAACGATCATTTTAAAAAAATATAAAAATGACAATATTTTTCAAATTTTATAAACAATTAAATTTTTATTATATTTATTATATTTAAAATTATATTTTTTTACAATGATCGTTGGATACCCCTTAACACGTCTGGCAGATAAAATTTGAAATTAAAGTTGACGAACGATGTCAAAATAAATAAAGTGTACGGCAGCGCGTGCATTTGGACGAGTCGATAAAATTTAATTGTTTATAAAATTGTTAGAAAAATATTGTCATTTTTATATTTTTTTAAAATGATCGTTGGATACCCCTTAACACGTCTGGCAGATTAAATTTCAAATTAAAGTTGACCAACGATGCCAAAATAAATAAAATATACGGTGGCGCAGCATTTAGCTGGGATGATTCCGAATGTTAGAAACATCGTTACTTTGCAAAAATATTGTGTATTCCACTCTTTGCTATACTGTGTGAAGTGATTTTATTTGTAGCATGCTATTGTATTGCATTTGGAATTAATTTGACCGAAAAAAATCTATTGCTAACTTCACACCGGTTACGCAAGCTGTGCCGAGGGATGGATGCCACCTTAGGCAAAACGTGTCACGAACGAGGTCTCTGAGGAAACGGGCAACTTCCTAGAGCATCTAACCTTATACACTTGCTGAAGGCACTGCACGGGTGAATCACCCTCTCCCTCATAGCTGTGGGAACCATCTGGAAAGGGTAATGATCAACCAAGACAAAGGGATCAGGAAAGGGTTATCGGAAACGTCTTCTACGGGATCTATGGAAAGTGGCGCAACTGTTTTGAAAGTGAATACTAGACAAGACAGTGATAGTATTAAACAATATTGTTGCAGGGGTAAAATAGCCCAACTTGTACCAACGAAGAAAATGGAGAAGATGCAACGTAGGGTGGAGCTTTATTCCCTCTGCTGTGGAACCTGGTCGCGGAAGAAGTACTAGTAAAACTGGCCAATGAAGGCCACACAATTTGAGATACGCAGATGATCTTGTCGTTCTAATCCAAGGTAAGTTGAATAACGTACTGCGGGACGCAATGCAGACTGCCCTACGAGTTTTATAAGTATGGGCTGAAGAGATATGCCTAATATTAGTTCGTCTAAATTTATCAATAAATAATAATCACCGCACCAAAGTTGATCGCACTAAAGTTTTGGGAGTATGAGTGGATGAGTTACTCAACTGGAAAGTCCATTGTGAGAATCTCATTCCCAAACTATTAATTCTTTGTATTTTTTGTTTCGTAATTTAAAAACTGTGTTTTCGCTCCAGCAGTTTCTTGGTATGTATTATGCTTACGTCTTTAGTAGGTTCACTTATGGTATTATGTTTTGGGGTAACTTTATCTTGTTTAAGGACGTTTTTATTTGTCAGAAACGAATCGTACGTTGCTTATTGGGTTTAAGCGCCTTTATTTCCGGAAGGCCAGTCCTTATTACTCATAATTTCCTAACTTTGCCTTCAATTTTTATTCCTCGAATTAGCTCTCTATGCGTATGATAATAGCAATAAGTTTCAAGGTAACAAAGACAAACATGACAATAGTACCAAATATAAGGATGATTTTGCTATCCCCAAGTCTAGATTAACATTACATCAGCTGTCCTCACAGTTTCTTGCGATTAAAATTTTCAATAAAATTCCGAAACATTTAAAAAATCTTTCTCGAATACGTTTTAAACGGCATGTACCCGAACTTTTTGTTTTGAATAGTCTCTATTACCTTCAAGAATTTTTAAATTTTAGATTTACTTAATTTTTATTTGATTTACCAGTTACTTCTTTTTTGCTTTTCCTCTGTGTATTTATTCAATCGCCTTTATATACTCTATTTTCATCATTAACAGAGATGCTGTAATCATTTTTATTACTTTTCTTTATATTTTTTACTACTTATTTTATGTCTTTAACTTTAAATAGTTTATTTAATATTATTCTTATTACAAATGTGATTAGTGCAATTTTATATTTATATATATTTTTTACTCTTCCTTAATGTTGATATAACAGTATTACTCTTTAATTTAATTTAATTGTCATGATGTTAGTATTCTTCATTTTTATTTCTTTTTTTTAATCTTGCTGCTTGTCACAGTTTCTTTTTATATTTAATTAGAATCGAATTTAGTTTTTTTTTAGTTATAGTTAAGTTTTTTTTTATAAACTATGTCTTTTTTGTTCGCGATTTCCTCTGTATTTGCATGTATTGATCTTTTGGGAATAAACTTTTAACTGTAAAATAATTTTCTAAATAACCACGATAGTACTCACGAGAAGGGAGAAGTTTGATGGTATCGAGTTGTTATCAGATCCATGATCACTTATGCATCTCTGATATGGTGGACAAAGATGCAGCAGCAAGCTGCTATAACTGAACTTATCGAGATATAGAGGCTTACGTGTTTGGGAATAACATACCTCCTAGCCTCGCCTCCTTCCCGTTTAGTATGATGATGGAGGCAAGAATGGAGCAACTCGGATTGCAAGAATTATTGACGCATTCCTTTGCCTTAAGGGTTGAGGGTTTGAGCTGCACGCTTCTTTAATATATAAATATGGACTACTAAAAAGGTACTTACTGCGGGGCTGCAGTTGAGGGCTGTTAATTATTAAAACACCACTTTAAACTATCACACTAAATTTATTAATACAAACACGCTTTCCGGAGATCACAACCTGAATACCAATACCTCGTCGTCAAACCCCTCGCGAGCGCGATGCTCACAAATCGCTGACGAGGTTTCGGTAATCCGATTGCCATCTCTTATTTCTCTGTAGTGGAACTTTCCGTGGCACTATCAAGTAGCATTTATGTAGAATTAACACAACAATATTGTTCAGGATACGGAAGCTCCTTTTCTAACGAAGTTCAATGATAGGTCCTTCAATTTTACATGCGCGTGTTGTATGAAGGGTACTTGCATAAAACAAGAAATATTGTTTTTGTATTGTGGAGATGGGAGCATCAAATTGTCTATGTAAATCTTCACAACAGGAGTCTGATAAATTATCTTTTTGAGTAGTTAAACATGTTTGGTTAAGCTATTTTTCAAGTTACATGAGCAAGTATCAGTTATTTACATTAGAGAGCGGTGGTTGTTATTTATAGCGGAAGAACTCTGTTTCGATCTAAGAAGAGTTTGAGAACTGTAAATGATCTTATATATTTAGAAAACCTTACTTAAAAAAGTATACGCTAGTACAACAGTCGATAGATATGAAATTGTACCACTACGTTTTGACAAGTCAATTCAGATTTAAGTCTACATATGTCAAATGAATTCTTTTATGACGATTTTTCGTCAATAACAATTATAACAACAATAAAAATCCCGGCAAATATGTTTCTTTAAAACTAAATTAAAGGATATTATGCATATTTTACATTGAGAGGGACTGCGAGGTGTGATTAATAGTTTTCTAAGAAACTAAGTATAACTTTATTGAATACTATATCAGAAAAACTTAGGAAAGTAAATGCTATTGTTTATCTCCAATCTCAGGGATACATTATATAAATTTTAATGTGAAACAATCACGAAATTTAAATCAACTTTGTGATTAATGATCGTCCGCCTAAAATATGCTATGAGTTAAATGGATTAAATTATGAACTCTAAGGAAAAGTTAATTATTTTGTCATTGAGAAGTTAGTCAAGTTTTAGCGAATAAATCACTGACAAATATCTACAGCCAATTTATTACCGGACGGGTCATGTTTGTTCTACCGTAATATTTCCATATTAATTATTTTAAGATGTATTTAGGAAATATATCATAGCAGTATTATACACCCATCATGGTTTGGGCTAATTAGAAGACACCATATTAACATAAACACAGAACATTGTTTTAACATAAAAATGTTAAAAATTAAGTTATCTTTTTTTTAATACAAAATCGGCTTACCGTATTTCTAATGTAACTGATGCAATGAAAATAGTCGATAATTTGTCCATTTATTTCATGGTATATGCAGTATATGCTAGTAAATGATCCAAGAGAATAACTAGCTTCGTCTGCAGTAAAGTGCTTTTGTTATGGATATTCGAGTGCTAGCTGGTATGAAGTAGACCGAGATAATTGCAGTCCGTATCTGTGATAGATATTGTTATCGCAGTGGAATCGTTACAACATAATGTGATCTGAAGTCATATTTAATTTAGTCTAGTCTGCTCTAATTGGCATCTGTTCAGTTGTATTAAAATTTTACAGAGTTGCGATGAAAGGCTTTCGATGTTGGTGAAAAAAATATATTGTTGCATTTTGAGTCTCTGTATTTTTATTAATTTAAAAAAATTACAATTTAGTATCTTCATGAATCATAGAAAAAGGTTTAGTACTATCTAAATCTTATTTTAACCCGAATTCAGTTTTTTTTTTTTCGGTTTATAGTATTTATTGTAAAACTGCGACTGTTTTAATATTTACTGAAAGATGGCGTACCAATAGAACGTCATAGAGCCAGCGAACTGGTGAGCTAGTGGCTATCAGTCGCGAAGTTTTCGGTTCGAACCCTTTAAGACTGAGGTTTCGTGATTCTCTTCATTTGTATAAGAGGTACTAAAATGAGCTAAAACGTGTTTTTAACAAACAAGCACACATATAGCGAAGCATAGCGGCATTTAAATCAATGAATATTTGGTATCACTTGTAAACACATTATAAGCATCAGATGATGAATCTCTTGTATGTGCATTAGTTTGATTTTCGTTTCTACCGTTTCATTAACTTTCGTTATTTGGGAATATGGGCTTTAAAAAGAAAATAATGCTACGCGGCTATGAATCAATCTATTGGTCTATTGCTTTGAAGGGTAATAAAAAATTCTAGTGCGAACACAAACAGATCTAGTATTTTTGGGACTAAAAATTATTGAAAAGTCATGCTGTTTTCCTTATAATAGTTACTTTCATTTGTTTACTCCGTAATACTATGTACACATACACAATATAACTATGTGTAAACAAGAAATAATGCGTATAAGCAACAGTAACACAATTAGTTAATCAATTGAAATAACATAATATGAAGATTAATGCATTTCACTACTCAAATAATTTGTATTTAGCATAATTGAATACAAATAGTAATGCGCTTACCAATATAGCCATACTGTTATAGATAGATTTAGTTCCATGGGGAATGTATAGAACATGATGTTTCAGTAATACAATTTTGACTTAAATCTGGTACTACTTTGTCTTTCTATGAAGTAAATAGTTTCTTTAAGAAAATTTGTATATCGAAAGAAATATTTATTTGAATAAAAGATATTATTTTAAAGAAATATTGATCGCCTCAAAGAAAGCAGTAACATCAATCTTAATTGCCTGAATTTAATTTAAATAAATTTTCTTTAGATGAAACACAATTTTTCAATATCTATTTTCTTAAGGAAAAGTGTGTTATCAATCATCAAACAAATGTTCTTTTGCTTACCGCAGTGTTAGTCTCTATTTAATAATAATATATATGAATAGAACACTGTACTATATATTCAGAATGTGAATTATGAATAAACATTTTCAGAAAAAGAAGCTCTTTCACTCTCCTATTCCTAAATTATAGATCGTATACTTTTGATATGTTTAAAATGTTAAACACACCTATATTTTGATGTAAATAAAGTAAACTTAAGCAAATATGAAAAAAACAACAACCCCTTTACTACGCTTAATATAAGTATAACATTAGCGTTTGCAGAGAAAAGTAGAAGTGCTTGGGTTTGGATGGTGTTTTAGGCTTCATACTGGCACTAGTTCTCAACCACTTATGGGTGCTTTTTATTTATTATATATTTTTATTATATTATATTTATATTTGTGAAGTATAAATACGAGAGGGACAAACTGTTACTCTTTCAATTCTTAATTCTAATTAACATAATTGTATATGACCGAATTATCGTATTCCATAGTATTTACGTTATAGAATTATAGAATTTATTCTGTAAATTTAGCATGAAATGTAATTACTTAGTGTTGATTAGTGCGTTTCCACTTTATTATCAAATACGCTATAATTTTGTTAACACACATAATATTCATATTTCATTCTGTGTTTCATTCCAACACTCAAGTTAATAAGGCCTTTTTACATACAACTAGTACAAATGTTGCTAGTGATCGCTCTAATAAAGTTAAGTGAATAAAAATAGACGTCTATTTTTGAGGAGAAACTATATTAACTATATATTAAACTCACAAAGGTGATGTTTCGGCACTTACGCTTGAGGAAGGCTGCGGACGTCGCTTTTTGTGAGATTAATATATAGTTAACATAATTTCTGTTCATAAATAGCCATCTATTTTTATTCAATTAGTAGAAATCTCAGTAATAAAATACTAGTAAGACGAGCAGTGGCATTATTTAACATGGTTGAAAAGAAAAATAAAGTGAATCAACTGCGTCGTCTGCGCTAATGCTGGATAGCCTTTAAGTATGTGCGAAAGTGAAAATGAAATTCGGAGTTCTTAATTTAAATTATAGCGGATCCAGAAAAAAATACGTTTTAATAGCAATGTGATCTGCAGACAAAGGAATCATTGTTTGAAGTTCATTGCTAAGGAAACATTAGCTAATTAGCGTGCAATGAGTGAGTTTTTTTCACCACACATTGATAAAGTTATGTATTAAAAAAAATTTAAGGGGATACAAATGTCTTATCTTATAAAAGCGACGTTAAATGTAAGACCTTAAAATTTTAACAGCCCTTAAATTCGAATTCTCATGCTATATAATCACAGGTGCTGATTTTAACGAACGCAAACGTTAAAATTTGTTGTGAAAGCTGTTTTCTATAACTCGATTGAATGGCTAATATTAGCAGCAAGCGTCAGTTCAATCGTTAAGTTCTCAAAACTTTTTTTAAAGGTTTCTTGGCGGTATCGTAAAAGAAAGTAAAGTATAAAAGGTATAAATGTATAAAAAAAAGATTCATTTGTTTACTTCTTGTTAAAACCGAATGGCACTTGACAGCCCTTAATCTCTATATGGCATCGGATTCGAAACGTTCGAAACTGACCTATCCCGTCAAAAATCGATGTTGACTTTTGACTTAGATACATATTTTGTGTACAAATAAGTAAGTAATCTGTTTAATGCTTGATTTAGAACGACAGATCAATTGAGTATCCGATGTCACATTTTACGCATACTTGTAATCTCATTTTTTATAATAAACATATTAATGTGGCGTTTCCTTTTATAAATTGAATTTACTCATTTAAACAAAGTCCTATTATGAAATTTGAATCATCTATACATTTAAACATATCAAAATTTTCTCAATTTCTATACCATAAAAAATAAAACAATATTCCAAATAAAAATAATTAAATGGCAATAATTATATTCAGCACAAGAAACTTAACGTGAACTTACATTTGATATCTACTTCAAAAGGTAATAGAGTACCTATTTATATTTTTCCTTCGCTCGACAAGAGCTAAATTCCACTGTAATCTTGCTAAAGGATAATTTGATTCTACAAGCATTCGCAAGCATTATTTATACTGATTAGATATATATTGGATGCTAGGATCTCTCTTCTATACTTACTTCTTAATTTCCTCTTTTTTTAAAAATATTCTAAGGGCAGCTTTAGCCCCCAGCAGTGTCATTCATATAATATTAATTAAATCTTTCCCTGGCATGCATAATTAATACAAATTGATTTACCTCACTTTCAGATATCAAAGATATCAAAATTAATGCAACATAATCTATGAAAGTCATATTCTAAATAATTTACTTATATTTACAGTTTATCGCCTGTACTGATCATTTGGGGGTGACGTTCCGGCACACCATCTTTGGTAGCAGGTTCTTCTGTTATGACTATTTTAAATAAAAGTAAATTTAAAGAAGCATTTTTCCTCGTAGGATCTTTTTTAGTCTTTAGCTACCTTCAGTGGCCGTATTTTTGTATGGGAATTAATCTAGCTTCCTTCTAGCGCTTGGTTTAAATTCATTTAAAGCTTATAGCATAAAATTATTATAATGCCTACATATCAAGTATTAAGAACAAATGTATGCATATAAATGAAAAAAAGTATTTACAGATGAATTAACTTTAAATATTTGTCTCTTTCCACTGCGTTTTATTTGTTCCACCACACCAGATTTATGGAATCCTTACGTTTTAGCTATGCAAGTTATCTGATGATGCCATATCAAAGCTTTCAACATGTGTATGGTCGGATTTAACGATGTCTGAAACTAACGCTAGCGTAACCAATTTGTCGTGAGAGCTCTGATGAATGTTATGTGCTACACATCTAATAATTACATGCACCTATTAGTACCTCTTATATCATTTTACCTTAGGCTCTGCGATATTCTATTAGGTTTGCTCTATTTAACTCGCTTCTTAAAATGGAATTTAACCTGAAAGTTAGTACGTCTCACATTTTAATTTTTTTTAAGAATTTGTAGTAACGATTAACATTAACAATCCATTAGATATATAGAAATGATTACACAATAACCTATTGATAGGAAAATGTTTTAACAAAATTGCAGTGTATAGCGAATGCAAATGAGACGTTAGGAAAAGAAGGAAGACAAAAGGAGAAAACTAAAGACATTGATTGTTGAACTCAGTAGGTAATTTAAACATATTATTAGTATATAACTAGCAACGGAAGATGTTTGCTGTGATAGCGAAGAAACAATCATAATTATGCATCTATTTCGGGCGATGCGGCGTCCGTTATTTCGGGTATATTTCGAGTAGGTTTACCTTAAATAGGTTTTGGGGGTTTCATTCCGGTAACAGGAATTAGATTAGAATTGGGCGATTTAGAAAGGCGAGTAGATGTAGGCGAATTCACCCCGTGGAATTAAAAAGTATTACCTACAACAAGTTTATAGGCACTCTTGGAGCGGGTTTAGAAATTTTTACAGATGGGTCGAAGCCTGAGGGCGGTACAGGGACGGCTCTTGTAATAGAGGTGTTGAAATTTATAATCAAAAGCCCAAATTAGAGGATTATTGCAATCATTTCCAGGCAGAATTAGTTGTAATAAATCAGGCAGTACGTTATATTAGGCGTGAGTGGAAACTTATGCGGGACGTGGGAATTATAACTGATAATATATCTATATTAGAATAAATATTTTAGATTCAGGTGTTATTATATGGTAATATAATAGTTCTAACCTATTCGGGATTGTATGTTGGGAAAGGGCTAGTAGATAAATTATCTTTTATAAAAATAAAAGAAACAAAGTTAGCATACATACTGCTATGGTTAGACCACCCACATATCCGCTGAGTGTATTTTATGTTGCATGTTTTGATTTTCCTAGTTGAATCAATTTACCGAGAGTTTTCACAAATTTAGATTTTATTTTTGCATAAATTTAGGTAAAGAGTTGATTGTATGATTTATTTAATTAAGTGTTAAGTTTTTTTTAAATTAATTCCATTCAATTATTTGTCTAGCGTTTGCTAGTTTGAGTTAATGCGTTTCCTACTAGATTTTGTCGGTGAATTGTACGACTGCGTTGCAAGTTTTCGTTAGAAAAACGATTGTAGAAGTTTGTTCTAGAGTTCCTTGGTCGACTATTGACGTGAGTAGACGTATTTTTGTAAATCATTGATGCCATTTTGTAATCCATTTTGATTATAGTAAATTTCGTTTCGTTTCTTTAAAAATTTTGTCCATCAAGGAATTCATTTAGTAGTAATTGTTAATATGTTGATGTGTGCACATTATAAATATAAGATCATTTATTATTTTTGTTCGGGAAGATATATTTTAGTTGTAATTTTCTCATTATAGTTAAAGAGTTAATTTTTCCGTTTTTCTATTTTGCTGTTTTGCTATCACCTCGGTTTGGGTGAATAGAAGCATTATTCTTGCATTTAGTTTTCAATTTTGTAAATTTCTAGTAATTGTCCACGTTTAATTTATCTTATTTTGTTGATACCAGGTAGATTGAAATTGAAATATTTAGGATTATCTTCCTAAACAAACAAAACTTTTGCTTTGTATAGGAAATAGTATTGTCCTATTGTAATTTAGGATCAAGTGCAGTTTTTAATTTAGGCCAGAACCTTCAGTTCACGGTTTTTTTCTGCACGAACTGTAATTTAATTGCCTTTGTGAAAAATAAATTTGATTGTTATTTTAGTTTATTTCTTCTCATTATAGCTTGAAGAGTTAATTCTTCCATTTTTCAATTTTGCTGTTTCATTTTTAATTTTCAATCACCTAGGTTGGGTGAGTAGAAGCTTTGTTCTTGCTTTTAGTTTTACAAATTTGTAAATTTTTAGTAATTGTCCACGCTTAGTTTATTTTAATTTGAAACCACGTGGATTGAAATTGAAATATTTAGGATTATCTTCCTAAACAAACAAAACTTTTGCTTTGCATAGGAAATAGCATTGTCCTAGTTTAATTTTGAGTCAAGTGCAGTTTTTATTTTAGGCAAGAACCTTCAGTTCATGGTTTTCTTCTGCACAAGTCGTAATTTAACCAATTTTTGAAATAAATTTGATTGTTAATGTTGCATCTTTGGGTTAAAAAAATTCTGTTCTTTTATTTTAAATTGAACCTTTTCAATTTTTCGGGTAATTAAGAGAATCTGATTTCATTCACTCACAATTTACTTTTCGTGGTTAGATTCAAGTTTTAATTCGCGAGGGTAACACTGAGGTTAATAGTTCTTTTGCGCCTTTTTAAAATTTTATCCAAATTTAATTTTTCATTTTTATTTTTAAAATTCAGTTTCACATTTTCTTTTCAATTCATTCAGTACACAGCAATACGTTTTCAGATGCGCTGCATATCTTGCTGATTTCTAGAAGCAAGGCAGGATTAATTTTTCATATACAGAAATGAGCGTACAGTTTCTCTACTAAAATGCTAATATTGAAGGCAAACATGCTTCCGTAGAAAAACCAAATCAAGTAGAGAGCGTAAACAAAATTAGTGTAAGAAATACTTTTGATGTATTTACTTTGCGGTACATCAAGAAAATGTATATATAGCAGTTTAATTACGATACGTATAAAGGTACAATTATTTACATAGCATCGATGGCAAGAAAAGATAACTTCATATTTATAAAATGAAAAAATGAAAATAGGAGGTGGTATAAACGAACGGCTCCCTCTTTTCTTAATTGATGGCTGGCGGCGAGATATCGAGTAAAGTAGAAGTTAAAAGCACGAAGAGAAAATAAAAGACATTTAAATAGAAATAAAATCATTTATACAAATGGGTTAAGTAATAGAAATAAAAACCAAATACAGTAGAATTGTAATTTAAGATAAAAGCGAATCGAGTTATTACTTTCTTGCGCTTTCATGACAAGCGAGGTGTGTATTTCAAAAGCTGTTAGGTATATTAAGTTTTAATAATTGCGAATTATTTCTGTAATACCAATTATAGAAATTTCGGAGTTACTAAAGCTTAAATTAATAATAAATATTAAACCGGTGTTTTGAGAGAAATCTTTATAAAGTAAGCTGGAGTAAGTGCGTCTGGAAATAACACTAAACGATTATGAACGCGGTCAGTCGTTGGTGAATTAGTAATAGCGCTTAGAACTAGAGCTGCACATTTACCAGTGTCGTCGAGTTTGTGAGAAGATAATGTTTCTCTGTCCGATCGATTAAATTTCTGTCGCAATTGTTCTTGAAGTGTTAATAGTATAGTGTGTATGTTGATACTAGTATTTTTGCGCAGTAAGAAGATAATTGATTTTTGCGTGGGAAATGGAAACAATAACTAGCTAATCAAACTTTACAATGTTTTATAACGGACAACGTATAAGCGAGTGCTTAATTGTTAGATATAGTTTTTTTATTTCATTGAGTAGTACGACATAACGATGTGGTGTCATGTTTTGATTCCCACACATAATTGAAACTCCGTGCAACATTTTTTTTGGTAATTTCATTATGGCCAGAATGTCGTTTCGGAGTAGCGTATTGTTTTAAAGTTACCATCATATTTTAAATATTTAGCGCCTTGCAATATGTATTAGAAATACAAACAAATTAATGTATTTCTTCTAATAACTGTAATAATTAAGATGATTTTTTCATGGAAATTACTAATTATTAGAGTTATTAGCACAAATACATTAATTTCGTTAATTATTTCATACCGTGAAAAGGTTGCAATCTTTGCATTTTTGCCGTCCTGCCGGCTTGTGAAGATCCAGTCTATATATGCCTCGCTAGCTTAAATGGTGGAGCGCTCGTCCGGTAAACGAGAGTCTGTAGGTCCGAATCCTGCGTGAGGCAAAAAATTCCTTGGGAAAAATATCTGTAATTAATCAAATGGATGGACATATTTTATTCTTACAGATAGTATATTCCTCGAAAATTTGTGGACTAAAAATTATAAATTCTATGCTCGTTTTCTATTGTGAAAGTTAAAGCAAGGGTTATTATAAAAGGGCAATAATAGTTCAATTTTCCGTTTCACTAGGTATTGAATGCCAGATATTTACTGCGAAGAAATATAAAATGTAAGTATCAATATATTTCATGGTTGCTATAATGCGTATAAATATACGTATTATTGCAACCATGATATATTTTTGAGCTACTATGCAATCAAATTTACATTTCTCGTTTTAATTTGAGTATTATATATAGAGGATGTCTCATCGAATTTGCTCATTAGATTTTTTCAAACTTCTAGTTGGAGTTTGGCATCTAAAATTGCAGAGTAGTCATGGCCCACTACCATCCCTTAAGGGACAATATTTTCAACTTTATTTGATATACATTTCATTAATGCAAGGCTAAATAATTACAATTCAATCTAAACCTCGTCTTCCACCTAGAGGTAGTATAGGAGGCAACCTATTCTAAGTACTATAACGTGGGTTCCATAACAATCAAAATGTTTCTACTCTAATTAAATACTAAAATTAGTAATAATAACAAAAATATAGTAAATCGGTCAGCTATCGGTTGTTAGTATGCTTGCCTGGAAGCACCTGGAAAGCAGCCCCAGGCCCTCTTAGTGATAGCCAGCAAATTTTTAATATCATCCTTCTGGGTTTGAAAAAGCAGCCTCCACGTACTTTAGTTCCAATAGCTGTGCCGTCTCCAGGTAGCTCCTCGATTCTTCGCGCACCGTAAATCTGTCTCTTCCAGCAGTGGAAGCATGAACTTAAGTCAATTAAAGCAACTGCAATATCTATTCTAATTTTTGAAAACAACCTAATCCTAGTTATTTTAACCCAAAGTGATTAAATTGAAGATATATACTTTAAATATTTGTTATATGCCTAATGGTATTATGTAGTAGCTATATTTCAGCTAATCATTAGCGAGTTTATCCCAAAAAACTTTGACCAGGCTATCCGAAATTAACTCATACCCAATTATCGCGCTATCCTCCTAGACATCGCCACTTTTGCTAATTGATCAGCCTTGTCATTATCGATTGTACCCATGTGAGCCCTAGCCCAAAAACGTTGTACACCCTACTCGCGTAACATATCCCAAGTATCTGATGAAAAATCGGTCGAATTTTCTAAATTCCCCAACGTTTCTGATACAGATAAAGTATCACTTATAATTCGCATGTCTTTCTGCTTGAAAATTATTGCAATGACACTCTTATTTAAACTTGAATATATATTTCAATAACCCTATTAAAAACTATTGTAAGTAAAACTTAAATTTTGTGGGATAATACTCGCTTTGCTACATCGCCTGGTTTTAATCTAATTTCCGTGTTACCGTAATTAAATCCTCAAACTCTGTTAATTGTATCTCTACGAAATTTATGATCCCTCAAACGTAAATCTACTGGTAATAAACCCGTAATAGCGCACGCCGCGTCTGCCGAAATAGATTAATACACCTTCGCGGCCCTTACCGTTATCTCCCGATTTTTTTGGTTCTTTAATTTTACACGTGTCTGTCTATATCGCCCTCGTGTATAATACTGCCGGTTCTATAACGCCCTGTAAATAGTACCCACCGCTTTACCGTTTAAAATCCACTTGACTCTAGCCGATGCTCTAATTTTATTACTCATTTCCCTAGCTTTCGCGATGGCGTACTGAATATGAACTTTAAAGTTTAATTATCGTATAAATGACTCCGAGATATTTAAATATGTATAATTTCAGAATATAGGTTGTTGAAACAACTTTCTTATGTAGACGGAATGGTGCATAATTAATTTATGCAATCATTTGCATAAAAAATATTAAGGTTTCTGAAGGTACTTATAATAATTATGATGTGCTGATATCTTATATACCTACTTCAAAAGATTCTTTTTAGATTTACAAAAAAATTACTAATAATTGGAAAACTTATAATGATAAATATCTTAAGTATGAAAAACAAACACTGAAAAAATAAATAACCAGTCATTCTAAAAAATAATATACAGAGTGTCTTATAGGTAAAAAATATTTTCTTTTCTGGAACCTAGGAATTTGAGCATATTTTAGGCGATTTTGTGCAACGGGTGATAATATTTCAGAAAATTTCTTGAAGCATACACACATCGACGTATTCTCGAAGAGTAAACTTTGCGGAAATTGTATTTACCAAATGAGTATACAAAAGTAATGGATAAAATACCAAATGATATTACAGACAATTATTACTGGCTTAGGGCGGATGAGACGACCGATATACCAGAAAAGAGATAAGACAAGAAGCGACAGTTGTCATTTTTGACGAGTGCGCCTTCACTACTTTGGCGTTTTGACAGCACTGTCAATTTACAGAGAGGGCGACACTGCAGTCATTATTTTGACGTTGATCTTGACGGTCGTTGGGATTAATCGAGAATAATTAAATGTTATCATTGGAAATAATTCTATCGCGTTTTTAATTCAACTTATTGTTATTTTGTTTGTTTCTTGCTGTATTGTTATTTAAAAATAACACCCACAATGTTTTTATTACTAATCAAATTCCGTAAAAGATGTACTTACATACTGCTGTGTACTGAAGGTACCAAAGAAAATGTAAAATGAAAAATTAAATTAGCTAGCTCAACGAATAAAAATTTAAAAGGACACAAAAGAACAATTAAACTCAGGGTTAATTGAAAAGGTTTAATTAAAAATAAAAGAACAGAATTTAGAATGACATTTATAACAATAAAAAAATGTATTATAAAAAAAAGAAAAAAATGTTAATTACAATTATGCAGAAAAAAAACTTTGGACAAAAGGTCGTGGTCGAAATCAAAAAACTGCAATAGACTCTAAAGTACAAAAGGATAATGCAAAATCCTTTATCAAAACAAAAAGGCAAATTAGTTCAGGAAGATAATTCTTTTTATAACAAACCAATCCACGTGGTTTCAAAATTAAACAAACTAAATTAAACGTGGACAATTCAAGTAAATTTACATAAATGAAAACTAAAAGCAAGCACAAAGCTTCTATTCACCCAACCCGAGGTGATTAATGAATAATTACAAATCAGCAAAATTTAAAAAAAAAAACGAAAAATTAACTCCTTAAACTAAAAATATATCTTCCCGAACAAAAATAATAAGTGATCTTATATCTAAACTGTGTACACAACAATATAATAACAGTTATTATTAAACGAGTTCCTTGATGGACGAAATAAAATCAAATAAAACCGAAACAAATCTTAAAATGACGAATTACAAAATGGCAGCAATAAAATTACATGTACTTACATCGTCATCTTTCAAGGAACTGGCCTCAAAAGGTTAATAGTCATAAACATATAAAAATCCTACTCCCGCGCTACATACAGCGCAACCGCCTCACAAATCAGTCCGCCAACGGACAAAATCACAAAACATAACAACATACACAACACAAGTGAACGCAATATGTACAACTGAATGAAATTAATTTAAACAAACTGAACAATTAATTAATTAAATTAAATAATCAATTCACAATTTAACGCAGCAAATGACAGCAGATAACAAACAGCGGCCATTTTAAATTGAGATCATACATCCCTTTCAGACACACGCTCTTTGTGATTGGTGTAAAAGAACGGGAAGAGAACCGACGCACCTGGTGGTAAAATAATAAAGTAACGCTGGAAGTCATATTTTCGGCGACAGGAGTATAGTTAATATTATTATTGGTATTTTGCACCCCGATAAACAAACAAAGTCATACTTGATAAGCTGCAAAGTTATTGAATCAGCAAATGCAAATACCGCGTCTGAAATGATCGTTAAAGCTGTTCGCTAGATGCATGTTTTTTCTATGCTAATAATTTGGAGAAAATTATAAATACATAAGGTGGTTTAGAAACTGATGCAAAAAGTGTCGCTAAATGTAAAGATGCAAATTTACAAAGCGATGTGGATTTTATCAGTAGTCATTTCCAAGTATTAACAAATACTATAAAATATTTAGAAGCATAAAATTTAGAATCACAAGAAGGTGTAAAAATCCTTAACACCACCTTGGACAAACAAAAATATTCCCGCTGATTTCGGAAGCCGTTTGGATAAAAAGATCGATGCAGTTTTTAACCGTAATCCGGATCTAAATAAAATAAAAAATCTCTGTTCCGAAGACAATCGAACGTTAGCAATTTTAAAATATACTTCAAATACGCACCTCTTACAAGTTGCGATGTTGAAAGAAGTTTTTCTGTATTCAAAGACATGGTGACAAGCAAACACAATTTACAGAACAGAATTTGGAATATATTTTAATAATTAATGCCAATAAAAGTAAATGTGCTATTTAAAAGAATTATTTCTTTCTTTTACTATATATTGCCTGTACTGAAAAATAATATTATTTTAATGGAAGAAATATGCATTAATTAAAAGAAATGGTTGTTTCAGAGAATCATTTTTGTCAATGTGTACATATAAACAAGTATCTACTTCAATTTATTTAACCAAATGCAGCATATTATTATTAATATTCGTATTGAAGTGTATCTATCTGCGCCACTGTTACACAACCACGTATGTTTAGTCGGAATGCATAACGCTCCGACTCAATATGAATCATCGCTTATAGTGCCTGCCTCTATTGGCTATGGTTATAATTGTTGGCTGCTTTTGGTTCTTGATAAATTTGTACTGCTCTGTTTATATCATCAATCAATTGAATCCATTTGAAAATATTTTCAGTAGCGGAAAACAAGGAGTGAATTGCAAAGTAATTGATTGTTATACCATTCGCAAATATAAAATTTCTCCATTTATATAAAAGCGGAAAGCCGCACGTGACGTGCTTCAAGAAAAATCGATTTGATTTTTATCTAACTTTCATTACGAGAGACAATCGATGGGTATTCCTGTTTATTTCACCCTATATTCCAGCAAAAGTTAATTTAGAGCAAGCATTGACTTACGAGTAAACATATATTTTCACTTTTATCATCCACACCGTGTCCTCCAACGACGAAACTAGGTTTAGCACTGTATTTTACGATCCAAGAGGTCTAGATTTACGTTCATTGGCCGGTTTGGTTATTTATTATAGATTTTCGTTACGTTTATGTTGTTTCCACATCTACCATTACAAATCAATTTCAATTTAGTCGAACCAATCAACTAGCCACGATTCCAGATTTGGTGAAAAGTGATATTGTTTTTGAATATCAGAGCGAATTCAACCACTCTAGTATAATAGGTACATGCCTTTGTGTTAACTAAAATAGCTGCTCTTGCTTGTTTTCAAAATTATTATTTAAATGATATAAAAATATAATCTGAAAATGTTAAATTATCTAACTTGTGACACAGCACTCGTTATGTAATGGAGTGAGACATTGAAATTTTTACCGCATCTTGTTCGTTTTACAGGAAAGATAACTGAGTTGGTTCAGTGGGTTTGCAAATTCGATTTGCACAAATGACAAATGATTACGTTTGCGATAGAAGTTTAAATATCTGGCGAGGATTGAAGGATAGCGCTCCTAAATGCCTTGTAAACGAATTTTTCCACGTCGAAGATAAGAAAGAAATGGGAAATATTCTGCAAACCGTAAAGTTTCCAAGTGAGAAGTCTTTATGCGTATGCGGCGCGTTGAATATTTGAAGATGGCACGTCAGATTGCTTTTCTTTTTCCTATTGCGCCGGTGTGCCCCAGTAGATTTGCGGGCGTTTTTCTTTTTGTTTTTATGCAATTTTTCTTCTGGATTTATTGTAGTGGTAAATTTATAAGAAACTAACTAATATCCTTTTTTTTCAAAAAATGCGTAAATAATATTATTTTGGAAAGAGAACAAAACCGATATTAACGTTCTCAATCCAAAGGTGATCAAAGTTACAATAGGTAGACAGTGTTAACTAAAAGCCATGTTAGACTTTTGCATATCTATGGACTTAGGTAAATTTGTTGGATTTTGAATAAAATTGGTAGGTCAACATATTTTTGAACTGTTCACTAAGGTATGCAACTTAAAATGAAATAACTTGAAACAGGCTTCTGAAGATATACACTTAACTCTGACCGTCAATTATCTTCGATTTTGATCTAAATGAAATAGAAACCGCCAATTCCCTGATTATATATTGTGATAGAACCACATTATATGCTTACTAATTTCGTCGAACTGTATACTAGAAGTTTAAAGAAAGCATTGTTGGGTATGCAGCCAATGGATTAAATCAAATTGCTTATTATCGGTATAGGATTTCGCAATTAATTTATTGTTACCTCAGAGAGGAAGAGCTATAGATAGTAAGACGAAAAATACGAAATTAGTTTGAAAGTCAGATAACTTACAATGGAATAATTAAACTAGCCAAAATACATACAAATTGTGCACATGTTCAACAAAACTAGATATCACAATGTAAAATAATCTAAACAGAGAACCACATTCTGAGGTTCGCTTTGCTCAGTCACTTCAGCAGCTGCGAAATCAGTGTTAGTGAAAACATTTGGGTCGTACGGAAAAAGTCCAGTCTTCTTGAATCCGTTGATGGCGTTAAGTGGTGTGCAGGCCTGCATGTAAGACTCGTTGAAGATTTGTGAGATTTGGAAAACGGTCACAACTCTTCCGGGGTGTTTATTAAGTCACTTTTCCAATGCTTTATCGTGGTAGTGATTGAGCGGGTACATAAAACTGACGTCTAACGACTGAAGCTTGTGGGAAGTGTGTGGCGGTAGACATAAATAGTCACAAAATTATTTCTGGCTTTTTCGAAGACACTTAAGTGTTTTTTTTTTGTATGCGAAAGGTGGCCACCAAGAATTAAAAGTGCAGGGTCCTCTTGTGAAGGCTTAACAAAGGAAAGAAAATGGTCAAACCGCACCGCAAAAATCTCAAGTTTCATCCAACCAAAATAGGTCTGGTATTTATGAATTGTCAACAACTGTAGTTAGTTACCCCACACGGTTAGAGTGAACCCATAATGAGAAGTACATATGTCGTAATATCCGTTTTGAGCGCTGGAATCGTCGGTAAAGTCTATTATACTAGCTTTAGGGGTGTTCCTGTCACTTTGACAGAAGTATTTAATGTAATTTCTATCGTACAAAAATCACCCCACCACTAATGACTTTAGTTCCTCGTATTCTCACGTCGACTATATCACGCATGACGACATGTGCTAACTCTCATTTGAGATTCACTTATACCTTAGTTATCATGACACCAAGAACACAGTGTGGTCAACCCATTCGCAATAAAATAGGGAAGTTAGCAAAATCACTGTTGTTATTCAAATAGTAGGGCATAAAACTAAATTCATTTGAACCAAAAATCGATAAATACCGTTCTAAATTAAGTTGTTTTATTAATCCTCAGCAAATAAGCATAAATATTATTTAAGTTACTAATATCAGTTAATACAGTTAATGACCTTTTCATGTTTCACAGTGTAGTACATTTCTAAAGACAATTTATGTGCGTAAGTAACTGGCAGATTGGGAAACCGTTGCCGAAAAATCTTGTAAGCACTGATTAATGGAATAAACCCATGTTCCATTATCTAATTTTCGACCAGTCGACCAGTTCTAAAGTAACTTTCGATAATAAATGTTGTGTGTTGTAATTCTAACATATTATAATAAAACAATGTAATGAAATGCAACTGTTTCTAATTTTGGATTGTCACTGACAGCTGTCACAATCTGAAGTGCAATTTACAAGTCGCCCAATCTTACGAAAGAATACGTTTAAAAAACCCAGCCTACTCTAATCAGGAAACTATTTGAAAGCACGATACTTAATTTCACTACACACCGCTATAAATGTCAATAAACCTATAAATTGGACACACATCTACAATCACAATCCAAATACATATACGAACATGAAATAAAGTGAAACAAATCTACGTCACGTTTACTGTATTTTCTGGCTTCAACATTCGATCATATACTCAAGGAAAGAACCACCTGTCTAGTTTGAGTGAGGAAAAAAGCTACTAGTTTTAATGTTTTAAGATGTCACACCCCAAAGGAATGAAAAAATATTTTTTTTCTCTTTTGATATATGTTCTAAATATTTTAGTATCTAGGCAACAAAACAAAGAAAATCTACATGCTAAATGAATTGAATGGAAACTAAAAGATTAACAAAATTCTTTCTGTCTTAAAAGTTAAGTCTATTTGGTAAATATATCCTTAAAATATCCATTAAATCGCAGTTATTTTCAGATGAGAAGGAAACTGAAACACACCTCTCTTAAGGAGCTCGATTATCGTAGGGTCTAATTAATACGTTCACAAAGCAGTAGTCAAAGCAACTGTTTTCGTTAGCTCCACAAAAGCATTTTATGTTAAAACAAACAAGCTTTTATTTTAACACAATTATTTTTGTTGTATTAAAAAAACTAAATAGCAAAAACATGTTAAGCCAAATGTAGAATTGTTTTTTAACGTATATTTTATTGCTACAATAAATGAAAAAATGAGGCATCCGTTTGACTTTGCAAAGGGCGTGATTAACGCCCCAAGATATGAAGGTATTATATTCTTGTAAAAAATATCTCTAAAAAGCGTTTATCAGCCACCGTTTTCATCTGACAAGACCGACACCACTGCCTTGTAATATCACTAATTAGTTCGCACTTTTGCTTGATCGTAATGATGAGATCGTCTTGGTGGAGGAATCGCTATTTGATGAATGAATGAATAATTATTAACATAATGCTATCTATCCTCTCGTGCTTTTATGCTAGAATTTAGAAAATTTAGAAAAATATTCTGGAATATAGATTATTTAACGTATCTGCTGCTATGCGGACAGAAAACGTTGCTGCAATAATATTTAGATCAGAGGAATTGTTTAGAATAATAAGCGCTAACAATTAACGTGTTAAATTAATAAAATACACATAAATATATGCACATAATATGATTGTCTTCACTCGTTCCTGTTAAATTAATTATAATATTATTATAATATAAAACACCATTTTGTTAATCAAATCTGTTTTCTCAATTTAACATCCCTCGGTGTATTCACTAATTTTACCAAAAAGGTTTTCGCGATTCTGTTGGATAATAAAATTTATTTAAGTTACGTAAACGCTGCATTTTCCATAAAATATATAGTGTGAAAATCTAAGTTTATTGAGAAACAAACGATATACAGTCTGTCAGACACATTTTTTGGGTTTACATATTTGAATCGGGGCTTTACACTTGATATCGTATATTGTATATTGTACTGTCATTAAACATCCTGTTGTTTGACATTCACATGAGGTATATCTACTAATTAAACACATACTAACAATGATCATAATTATATCAATTAAACAAACAAATTAAAAATGCAAAAGCAAACACAAAGGATAGACATAAACAAATAACTTCATAAATATCGCTCACAACCAGGGAACGGCTCAAAATTTATAATTAATAAATTCGTCAAATGAGTAAAATGCTTGCTCCATCAATACAGTCTTCAATTTATAACAAAATGCTTTTAAATTAGGAGAACCTATTATGAAGGAAGGAAGCTTATTGAAGAAACAAAAACCCATTAAGTAAAGGGATTTTTTACAAAAAAAATGGTGTCTATCTTTAGCAGATTAATAGTATTGCACGTACGGGTATTATAAAAATGAATGTCCGACCCATAAGTATTACTATTTCTATATTTATACACAATACTCAATGACTCATAGATAATTAAAGAGTATAAAGTCAGAATTTTAAACGAAATAAACAAGGACCGACAGTGGGCTCCACTGACCACGCGCACTGCCCGCTTGTGCAGAAGTGAAACCCCAGCAAGGAAGACAATACCTCATACGTGACTCAAACAGAGCAAAGTATATTGTTCTTGAAATATGCTCACCAAGATCCTGCCTTATGACTCTAAGAGCATAGCAAGGAGATGATAATGATCCTAGACAGCTGCTGCATGTATCCGGCTCATCTCAAGCCGGCATCTGCAACAACCTCCAAAAATTTAACCTCGGTAGAGGGCAAAAGAAGACTGTTATTAATAAATATGTTTATATTAATTTGATGTTTTAAAGTAATAATTTGGCTTTATTAATGTTAAGGATGATCTTATTCGCACCAAACCATTCCTAGACTTTAGAAAAGCCAGTATTTATTAAATTTTCCAAATCCTCATGATTAGAGGCATGCCACGTAAGAGAAATATCGTCAGTGAAAAGAACCGTGTGTGATTGGCGGGCAACATGTGTCAGGTCATTAATAATTATTAAAAATAACGCTGGCCCAACAGAGCCCTGCGGTACACTACACACGACTCTGCTAATTTTTGAATTAACGAAGTCGTTACCGACTTTCAACCTCACATATTGACGGCGCCGGCGCGGCGATCAGATAAGTATGAGCGAAACCAATCATTACTTTACCTCTAAAGCCATACTTTTCAAGTTTGCAAAGAAGAATAGAATGGAATACACAATCGAAAGCTTTAGATAGGCCGCATAATATACTGACAGTCATTTGTTTATTATTAATATTCTGGAATATATAATAGAAGAAGTCATAAACAGTATTTGCGCTGCCAATGCCTCTAAAAACTTTCTAACTCTTGAGTCAACAACTTTCTGCAATACTTTTGATAATGTTGAGAGCACAGAGATAGGTCTGTAATCTGATTAATTATATGCGAAATTATACCCACCTTTATGAATGGCAGTTGTTCTAGCAAGCTTCAAGTGCAGCTATCAGATACATATTGCGTACGAATACGGAAATTTATCCCTTCTTTATTCTGCCTCTTCGAATAAACAACCTACGGATTTGAAGTACACTCTGCGAGAAGTTATATCGTTATAATCCAATTAATATTATCGTAAGTGAGACATGTGGTAAAATTGATTTCTGTTTAAGCAACACTGGAAACCTATGGGTGTACTTAAACATAATGAAATTTAACTAAGGGAAGGAAACTGGCTTTTGTTAGGGTAGGGCTTGTCCTGTTAAATTAACAAACTTAGTCGATTCATTACGGTGATGTTCTCGACTTTGAGTGAGCTTAAGGATGAGTCCAGATATACCTACATCCTTGTTGTTTTAATAAGAGCACGCTTTAATAGATAGTCGTAGATACCCTTAGAGCATATCGGAAGTAAAAATCCAGTTTTTTGTTTGACACTTAGCCC
The DNA here is from genome assembly GCA_004143645.1 of Protaetia brevitarsis. Taxonomy (NCBI): domain Eukaryota; kingdom Metazoa; phylum Arthropoda; class Insecta; order Coleoptera; family Scarabaeidae; genus Protaetia; species Protaetia brevitarsis. The sequence goes on along the minus strand of RXPK01000284.1, from coordinate 2,635,336 downwards.
CAAGCGCAAAATTAATGAAAAAATCCTTGTCAAGAAGGTAGATTTGGGTAATTACCCAGGGTCTCCACCAAATTATAATGATATGTTTATGTATAAATAATGTATGTTAAAAATCAGTGTAGTGTGTCAATAAGCCTAGACGCATATGTGTAATAGTTTTGGGGTTATGTAGTATAACAGGCATAAAGGGATTTAAATTGAAATTGCATTACATCGTACCTTAAGTTACGTAGGAGCTTATTGATTAGGGAAATAAGAACTAGATAGCAAATGTATTTTAAAATCTTGCCTTTCTATGGGGAAATGCATGATGGGAAAAAGTAACATCTGCTCAGGCAACCAGTGAAACGATAAACCCATTTTAATTGCATAATGCCAGGGTTCAGGTCGAACAAAGAGCGAAAGTATCTACAATTTTTGTACAAGAAAGCAAAAAGGTAAAAAAGAATATTTCGTATTTTACTATAAATACAATTTAAGTAGATATATTTGTTTCTAGTAGGCTTGCTTGTACCGTCGGGAAGTGTCCAGAAAATATGTTTAGAGGTGGAACTTAAATTACAAAATATTTATACCATTAACAATCGAAAAATTTCACATAAAAAAATTCTTTAAAATATTTCTACATTATACTGTCTCTAAACTATTGTAAAATAAGTTTATATTTCCCGACCTCGAAAACCATGTCTATGATCATGCTGTAAGGGAAACCTTACATCAGAGATAATTAATTTATAATATTGCAACTTGCTCCACCAAAATAAAATTATATAACTGGACTGCACAAGAAACGATTGACGAAATAAGGACACCAATTCGTCAAAAATTAAATAAGCTAATTCTGTTTGCTAATCAATGAATGAATAAATATTTTATATTACTGGGGTAAATATTCACTCCTGGCGGCATGCGACGATAATATTAACTGCTGCCATCTCTAAATATCACTTCAGAGTTATGCACTTCTAGTATACATATATTACTTTGAATACGAAAACGTAAATGCCAAGTGAAACAAAATGGGTGGGCCAATACAATTGCCATGGAACAATATATAAAATAAACAAGATTCTAACCCAACACAGATCAAAATTTTCAATTTCACTATTCATATTTTCTTGCTTAATAAGAACAGAGTAACGTACATTTCTTGACATTCATGCTGAATAAAAAAAAAGCGTTGTTAACACAGGGATCTGTGGGCCTGATTTCTTGCACCATGTTCAGAGCCGGAGTCGGAGCTGGTGCAACTGCTCCGCATAAGGAGTAGGTCGTACCATCTCTACTTCACAGCATATCCAACAATGTCTTTAGGACAAGGTGCACTGGAATCAGGATTATCTAGGTGCTCAATACACAGAATATTGCGCAAACCTAAATTTCGCCCCTACGTGTTTCCATGGTTCAACAACTTAAAGATATTGACTTCCCAAGAAGAGCGAGTTTTTGCGAATTTATTTTAGCATAGTCCCAAGAGAATCCATTGTTTTTGGCATTATCTGTACGGACGAAGCTAAATTTTCAAAAAATGGTATACTTAACCGGCACAATTCTCAATGCTGGAGTGATTCAATCAACTCTGTTTATCTTGTTATAACTTGCGTTCTCCATAAATAATAAACAAATTTAAATAATCTTCGTACTGCTGTGTACTGATTGAATTAAATGAAATTGCAAAATGAAATTAACAAAGAAAAAGAAATTAGCTAGCTCAACGGATAAAATTTTAAAGGGCGCAAAAGAACAATTAATCTCAGAGTTACCCTCGCGAATTACAACTTGAATCTAACCACGAAAAGTAAAATGTGAGTGAAAGCAATCAGACTCTCTTAATTACCCGAAAAATTGAAAAGGTTTAAAATAAAATAAAAGAACAGAATTTTTAACCCATTGATGCTAATTAACGATCAAATTTATTTCAAAAATGGGTTAAATTACAACTTGTGCAGAAAAAAAACCGTGAACTGAAGGTTCCGGCTTAAAATAAAAACTGCACTTTACTCAAAATTAAACTAGGACAATGCTATTTCCTATGCAAAGCAAAAGTTTTGTTTGTTCAGGAAGATTATCCAAAATCTTTCAATTTCATCCACGTGGTTTCAAATTAAAATATTAAGAAATTTAAAACTTAAATGCTAAAGCAAACAAAGCTTCTACTCACCCAACCGAGGTGATTGAAAATTAAAAATGAAACAGCAAAATTGAAAAACTGAAAAATTAACTCTAAGTAAGTTAAAGTATAATGAGAAAAAATAAACTAAAATATCTTCCTAAACAAAAAATAATAATTGATGTTATATCTACTACGTGTATACGTCAATACAATTAACAATTACTACGAAAAGAAATCCTTGATTGACTAATTTTTTACAGAATTAAATTTCAATATTAAATGAATTACAAAATGGCAACAATAATATACAAAAATACGTCTACTCACGTCAATAGTCGAACAAGAAACTACTTAACAAAACTCTACAACTGTTTTTCTTACAAAAATCCCTCTCTCAAAATCGTACAACGCAATTCAACGACAACATTCAATAGAATCCGCATTTAATCTACACTAGCGAACACTAGACAAATAAATGAATGGAATTAATTTAAAAAAACTTAACACTTAAATAGAATAAATTATACAATGAACTCTTATAACCAGGCTTGTAATTTCAGTCCCGTTCGATCATCTGCCGTACAAAATTTTATTACTCGGAGTGTCCCTCCACAGTATCTCGCGTCCCCACCAACTTAGCGATGCCACAATGCGATTAGCGACTCTCAATGCAAATGCATGTGCATACAGAAAGATTGGTATTCGTTTTCATTTAATAATTCCCTAATAAAGGAAACTCCTTATTTGTTTGAAGTTTTTACTATTTTATTTTATACTTTAAAGAATGAAATTCCTATTCCTAGTTTAAATTTTATTAAGAAAATATTTTCTTTTAAAACTTACGCATTACTGCGCGATAATCGGCGAAAATTATTATTTAAAAATTTAAGAATGTACCTAATAGACCTGTACTGAGTTTCATACGGTTTTTCCTCTAGAGAACAAAGAAATTGAAATATAACTTGTATGTGACAAACACTTAATTTTATATTTATTTTCATTGCATCGATTTTACATGAATGTTTACGCTAACTTAATGAGACTGTAATTTATGGCAGTGCATTATACGTATGGGATGCATAATACTGCTACGAAGTCTGAGAGTAAAGTGAATACGCGCTCCAACTACGCACGCTAACCCCGCCCAGCAGTGTGACGCGGCTCCTGGACACTCGCAGCAATAAATTTTCGTAGCGCTGTTATTCAAAGTGGACCGAAATTTCAACCCTGCTTATAACTAACTAAAATTTATACAAAATAAACATAAAATTTGTGAAAAATTCTCGGCAAACCGAATAACAGCTCGGAAGAAAGTAAATAAATCAAAATATGCAACTCAAAATACACTCAGTAAGCTTGGGTTGTCTATACCACAGCAGTACATATAATTTAAAATTGCCGGCTTTGTTTATAATTGGAAACTAAGTGATATTTCACCAATGCTGGATTGTTTCCTGAATGGTCATGACTAACTTAAACATACCAAAACTGGTTGACATTTTAAAAATGCTACATAAGCTACATTCTTACACCATACATACATATTTTACTAATTATCTTAAAAAGTATCCGTTTTAGATGCGTAATGACTTTTTTTTTGTATTTTAAGAGCAGTTTGATGAGAAAAAGAAAAATAGGTAGTTGTATTTAAAATATAAGTTTTGACACTCTTTTCAATTCGAAAGTTTAACCGTAATTTTCGGATATGCTGTTTAATGTTTTCGAAAACTGCATCGGTTTCGAATGCTACTCTATACGGTCAAAAGTCTACAAATTTTCAATTTTCCAAGTTAAATATCTTTACAGTTATAAAAGTATAGATGCACTCGTCCATCCGTCAAAAATAAAAAAAAAATGCAAACATTTCAAATATGGTTGAAAATAATAATATAGTTGTTTTAACAAACTTACTTTAAAATTAAATGGAAATAAGAAATGCAATAATATATAAAGTTGACAGCCACTTCCGGTACAACCGAATGCGTCAGATTATTAATTTTTTTTTAGTTCAATAGACCACGTCGATTTAGAATACTGCAAAACTTTTATCAATGTATACTCTTTCATATATCGATCGATGCAGTTCTTCGTGAGACACCCCTGTATATGTTCTGCTGAAATTTAATTCGTTAACTCTACCTCATTTCCATGATTTCTCGGTGCCTGCCACAGCAGGTAGTCGATAATCCCGGGTAACCATAATTAGTCAAATCGTTATATCTATGAACAGACTATATCTTGTTCCACTTTGACACCGTCCATTAATACCATGAAATTTACAAATTTTAACAATTACTCAGTTAACTTCGAACATCTGCAACTGCTTAATTAAACTCTAATGGAAATCATTGCGCTCGCACAAATAGACGAAATAGCGATTAGAAATCCATTCGCATGTCAGTGGGATACCCCGAAATTACTTCCTTGCCGCACAGGGTTCCGGTCGCCAGAGAGGCGTAACATTAAATAATACCAGCCGAGGATAGCGACGGCGCGGCGTACAGAAGCGTGCGGATCCTAAGGTACGAATAGAACACCTACCTTTTAATTAATCAAGTAATTAGAGTTCTGTCGAATCGCCGGGAGTGCAATTCCAGACTCGAGTGAAACTTGCATCGTCCAGGAGTGTTTCACTTTTTGTACGTCGCCGCAAATGGATGATGAACGGTAGTGCTTTCGGACTTTATCTTTTGCCAACGTATTGTAGGTTTAAACGTGTATTCTAGTAAGAAGAGGAGGGAACGATTTAGTCGCCGGATTTCGGCGAAATCGCTGTCGGTAAGCGTGAGCTTCGTGATGCAGGAAACTAATCTCTATAGTGGCGCATAGATTAACATAAAAACAAGCCAATTTCATTTCACGCTCTGGAGTAATTCTAAATCGAATCTCTTAGTCACGTTTTGGACTAATATGCAATAAATCGTCACTCAGCGCGTAGATTCAATTTTCTGAAAAGTTTAGAATAAACTTTATTGGATGCCATGTGAAATTCAATGTAATTAAAATAATCTTACCTATTACAAGTTTACTTAGAAAAATATTCTTTATTTATATTTAGACAACGTGAATAACTTTTACACACACATACACAAAACACACACACATTCACACATCCTGAAAATTTTTTAAACAATTTTCGCAGTTCAGTTTACAATAAATACATTAGACACGGTTTTCATATGTTTGAATCTTTTGTATCATTGTCATTCTGTGTGAAAAGTTTTTCTTATACTTAAATTTTATATATTTTTATTTTGAAAATCGACAATTTTACCTTTTTAAAGTGTAAGTACACTTTGAATACATAATTTTTTAAAATGTCATTTGTGATTGTTGACTTATATATTTTTACATCTGCTAGTTTTAATTTCTTCAGTTATATAAATTTAAAAAAAAATTAACACAATTATTTATGCTAATCAATAATCATTTGCATTTCCAGTGATCTGAAAGATGGCTTTTCAGAAAGCCGAAACCAGTAATCATATAATACATATTAGATGAACGGAAAGAACGAGTTTTATTACTCTTATCTAACCTTCACATACAACGTTCATTGGATACTTAGAATATAAAGTATTCTTTGTTGGAGTGGAGCATCGATTATCCGAATAATCCAAATAGATAAGCGGTAGTGTTGGAATAAACGATATTTGGAATAACCGATTATTTTTTAGAAAAAAAAAATACAACAATGTTATATGAGCATAATAAAACAAATAAACATTGATAATAAACACAAATACATATATAGTGATTAGTTAGTAAAAGATCCACCACTACGAATTTGGACGAATTTACTAAGTTTTTCGCTTCTAACGTCAATAATAATAAACAGGTGGATGTGGTTTATATTGACTTCGCTAAGATGCAGACCACTCCCTACTTTTCCGTAAGCTCGACCGGTGTTCTTGGTTTTTACTATTACTCTTTTCGTCCTATTTATTTAGAGAAAACATGTGAGATATTTGGGTCATGATATAGATATAGATTTATTGCCAATAAACAAATGCATGCTTCCTGACAATACATAAACATGTAAAAATATAATAAACAAAAATAAGACAATAAACACGTTCACTATAAGGAGACAGGTCAAAATTTATGGTTACTAAATTCGTTAAATGAATGAAAAGGTTGTTTTAGTAACACCATCTTCAATTTGCGTCGAAATGTAGTTAAATTAGGAGAACTTAAGCTCATGAAGTACAGAGAATTTTTGCAGGGCGAGGTACTAGTTTTCGGAAGATTAATACTATTACAGTTACGAGTGTTGTAAGAAGGAATTTCGGTTCAATAGGTATATCTGCTTCTATATTTATACACCATATTCACCGACTCATAGATAATTAATGAGTATAAAGTTAAAATCTTTTTGGAAACAAAGAACGGACGACAATGGTTTCTGTTGTCCTCTCCACTAATCAACCGCACAGACCGTTTTTGGTAATTTAATGGTTTCGAATAAATTCGCGGTAGTGGTGAAGCCCCAACAAGAAATACAATATCTTATGCGAAACTCAAATAGTGCAAAGTAAACCCCTCTCGCAGCACGCTCCCCAAGATTTAGCCTTATAATTCTTAAAGCCCTTCGACAACATCTGAATGTTCTCGGTCCACCCCAAGCCGGTATCTACAGTAACACCCAAAAATTTGACATCAGTAGCAATGGATAAAAGACTGTTATTAATAACAATGTTAAAGTTTGTTTGTTGTCTGTACTGTAAAAATTTGGTTTTGCTAGTGTTAAGAGTAATTTCATTAGCATTAAACCATTCACAAATCCTGGAAGTGTCGGCGTTAATTAATTTCTCCAGGTCATCACGATTTGAAGCGTGCCACGTAAGCGATGTATCATCTGCGAAAATAACAGTGTGTGATTGACGGACTACATCTGTCAGGTCATTAATAATTATTAAAAATAACGTCGGTGCAAGCACTGAGCCCTGCGATGCGCCACACATGACTCGGACAACTGTCGAATCGACATCATTGACAACTCGGAACCGTACAAATTGGCGACGTTCAGCCAAATATGAGTCGTTTACTTTTCCCCTAAAGATATACGTTCAAGTTAATTAAGTAGAAGTGAATGGGGAACATAATCAAATCCTATAGATAAGTCGCAAAATACGGTGGCTGTCATTTGTTTTTAGTTAACAGTTTCGAAAATGTAAAACAGAAAATTATAAAATTATAAATCATTGGTTGACACTCCCGGTCTAAAGCCGTACTGAGAGCAGGAAAGCAAACCCTCAGCCTACCAAAAATCTTCTAACTCTGAAATCAACAACCTTCTCGAATACCTTGGACAGAGTCGAGAGAACAGGGACAGGTCTGTAATCTGACAACGCGAGGCCATTTCCACCCTTATGTATTGGTGTAATTCTTGCAAGCTTTAAATACGATGAAAAGATTGAATTTTGGAGCGAAAGATTAATTAAGTCGACCAAGAAATTTAGCGCCTGGGGTGGTAATAATAATATTAAATTTGCGCGGAGATGTCGTCGTAGCCCTTAGAGTTTTTATTTTTAATTTTACGTATTATAGTCATGATTTCATGGATGTCTGTTGGCACAGAGAAAAAAAGATTTTTCATGATTGCATATAAGGAATGACATAGGATCCGTATTTATGAATAATAATGGAACTAGTCAAATTTGCTGCTATGTTTGGAAAGTAGTTTAATAAATGAGTGGAACTATTTTTATCCTACATCTGGCGTTCCTCAAGGAACAAATTTAGGCCCCTTACTGTTTTCCATATTCATTAATGACCTGCGTGACACTCTATCATGCCACCAATTACTGTTTGCAGACGATTTAAAAATTTACGCCACTGTTCATGAAATCAACGATTGCAGACTCTTTCAACATCAAATTGATACTTTGCATGGCTGGTGTGTTGAAAATAGGCCTTCCATAAACGTTTCTAAATGCAAGGTATTACGTTTTCACGCAAATAAGGCCTATTGTATATGATTATTATTACGATGGTACCATACTTGAGCGTACGACTTCTACTAAAGACCTGGGTGTAATATTTGACTCTAAACTTTCCTTTATAGAGCATATTAACAGCACCTGCAATAGCGCACTGAAAATGCTTGGATTTATCATAAGAACTTGCATGAAATTTCATAACATTATCTGCATTATCTCGCTGTATTTCTCGTGTGTACGATCCAAGCTTAAGTACGCAGCGGTAGTTCGGTCTCCTGCGTATCTATGCCACATCTACTTCCTCCAACAAGTTCAACGTAGATTCCTAAACTATCTCTACTTTAAGGAACACTTTACTTACCCAATACAAGGATATAGCCACAACGCATTACTTCATACAGCTTTACTCAGTTGGATGTTCGGCGATCCCAAGCTGACCTGAAATCTCTGTTTAATTTATTACGTAATAGAGTTGATTCTATACCTTTACTTAGTAAGATCAGCTTCACTGTGTACCTCGTCTATCAGCTAGATCAACAATATTTTACTGTCCTAGACTAAACACTAACATCCTGCTAAATTCACCATTTACATCGAATGTGCTCCACTTTCAATTCACTTTTTAACGTCACTACTGACATTCACTTTACTCCTTTGCCTTCATTAATTAATAAATGTATGCCGGTTGTTCATTATTGCTAACCCAAATATCACTTTAACTTTAGTGCTTAAGATACCTTTTTTTCCTATGCTGAATATGATTAATTATAGTAAAGATTAAGTAACTTTGATTCTATATATATATGTATATGTACACTTACTTTATTGTTGCTGTTATCCTGTAAATGGATCTTTTCTGCTGGGCAGCTTCATAAATTATTATTATTATTGTTATCATTATTGATATTATATATTTTGCATTGTAATGTTACATGTAGAAGAAGGTAACTAAAATAAAGGAATAAAAACATTCTGTACTGTAACTCTACGTTTTAAAGATCTAAAGTTTTATTTTGCTTCAGAGAGGACACTCTTGAATTCATGTGTATTGAGTATGGAAAATATAACGGATATTTATGAGTGCCAATACATAAACGTGACAACAGCTATTTTTCTCAAGTGAATAATAACATGAGGTTATTTTTTATGCATCTTAACGAACGGCATCACATTAATCACTCAAGATATTTTGGAACGATACATTAAGTTTTACTTCAATATATTTCACATGATATATGAAATATATCTCATTTTATACGTTCGGATAGGCATCGATATGAAGGCAAAACTATATGTTAATAAATTGCTTTGCAGAAGAAGTCGCACTGTGATATTACTGTTACGAATACCGGGAGAACTATCTATTTTGTTTCATGTTGTCAGATAGTTATTTGTATTGAATGCACAGCTGTAGACTATTAACTTATTCGGTGTTGCAAAAACAACAATTTAATATATCTTTCTCTCATGTTGTCAAACAACGAGTTAATCGGTTAAAAAGATAATAAATGACGTCGTACTGGTGCTGTTAGAAATAATCAATTTTTTTTAAAAGTTGCATACTTTTTCCTAGTTTATGATTAAAAGAAATATATACTGGAAATATAATACTGAAAAAAAGAGACGAATGTCAATCCAATGAAAGGATCTTTATACTATTTTGTGGTATTAACGCCTTTTATGTCCCTATGAGATAATCCAGAGAATGTCCCGCAGAAGACGAAACCGGTCGCCATATTTTACTTAAAGAATCTGTAAGGTATTAGACCTATCATTTCACCCATCTTCCTGTCTTCTTAGACACCACTCCGGCAATTTTTGTGATGGAGCTGCAATATGTAGCAACTATTTAGGTTTCGTTCGTTTTTGTCCGGTGGTAAATTATTTGAGGAAACTAGCTGACGACGAGATTGATTTTTAATAAAGGGCATGATTTGTATATTTTCAAGAAATTATAAAAAAAAAATATATTGAAAAAATAGCAATTGATTATTTTAAATGTTTATATTACAACCGGGAAAACCAGCGCTATTCCATGCTAGAGTTGTAGGTATCTTTAAATCATAAAAGTTATAAAGATAAAAAAACTCAGCCTGTATAACAAATATACATATATTTGTTTGAAAGTATACAACTGCAGAACCTTTCCAAAAATTTCTAAAATTGTGCTATGCAGGTAATGCAGAAGTAGCATTAATTAATTTAGTTTTTGATACAATTTCACTTCATACAAAATTGTTGTAATAATTAATAACCTTTTCTTTTCTGCTGTAAAAAAAAGAGATAATTCTATATACAATGTATTTATGATGAAAGGACAAATTCGTTTAAAATTCAGGCAATTATTTTGCAAACAAATGCTCGGACACATGGATTACTCCTTTTAGTTCCGAATTTTTCGGCACAGGAAAATTGTATACAGGGTATTTAAAGAAGTACCTATGTAGTCATCATTGTTTTTTTAATGGAATATTATACCATTTTTGCATTATACGGTAAATTCTGAATAATATATATGTATATGATATCTCTAAAATGAGCGGTTTTCGGAATAATGTGATTAAAAAACAAATGAACTTTATTAATAAAACATGAAAGTAATTATAACATTTGCTTTATAAATGTTCAATATCTTGTCCGTTTACTTCAATACATTTTTATAGTCGACGAATTCTTCCTTGTTGAACGTTTTTAATTACATGAATAAACATTTTAATACACAAGAAGAAAATTAATAGGGTTAAATCCGGTGACCTTGGTGGCCACTCAATAGGACCTTTGCGTCCAATTCCTTTATTAGGAAAATGTCATCATTTTCATTCATGTCATGTTGGAACCATGTCATTGAGAGGAATATCTGGATCTTGTGGATGTGAAAGCAAACAGCTAAAACGGCAATGAGATGAAACTAAAGAATATCTAGGTGAGTAGCGTTGCTCATTAAAAGTTTGTTCAAAAAAATAAGGTTCGAGAATTTGATTTTCGACAATGGCGGTTACATGCGGATTTCCTTTAGGCCAATTTCTAACGTGGCCGTGCTCAGCAAATTTCAATTCAATTTTGCTGACAATTGATCTAGTAATTGGAGGTCACCTCGGATGAATTCCATTACATAAATTGCACAGTTCTTGTTGAGTACTCACACTATCTCCAAAACCAATCATAATTTCAATACGTTCTTTTTCAGACAAATGCATTTTTAAAATGACGCGTTAACTTGACAAAATGACACTGGCAAACTGAAAGCCGGTGATAGTTTGATTTTTTTGTCACAAAATACCACATCAAAATGGTCTAGTGGTCAAGGAATGAAAATCGATTAATTCGAAGAAGAGTGTTTTGTTGAAGATAAAATTTGTCAAACCAGGTTGTTTTTGTTGGCTTTGAAAAAAATGTTTAAAGTGTATTTGTTCAATTGAAACATTTTATTTCACTTGGGTGTATTTTAATTCACCATCTTTTAAACGTCATTATTTCGAAAATCGCTCATTTCAGAAATATGGTATGATATACAAAAAGTGTTCAGAATTTACCGTATAATTCAAAAATGGCATAATATAATTTCATTAAAGAAACAATGTAATATAGCATATGTTTTTCTTTAAACACCATGTATACAACTTTCTTATGTCAAAAAATTCGCAACTAAAAATATTAATCGATGTGTCCGAACGTTTTTCTGCAAAATATTACCTGAATTTTAAACGAATTTGTTCCTTTCATCATGAATGCAAGTAACACTTTAAAGGAGGAAGTACAGACAGAAGTAAATGAATACATAACGTATTACTTGCACGTAGCATTTATCTCCGTGTATCCATAAATTAGTAGATTGCTAATTTCACATTTTGGATTTTCGATATCCACAATCAAAGTTTCATGTAGGTACCTCATTTTATAAATACAGTGGTTGCAGCATGTGCCACACATAAATATCGATGGCTAGTGAGCGTGACTTTATGCGCTGCTGATAATTCGTATGTACCTGTAAATCTGTGATTATACGATGCCTTTGTAATCTCTACCGCTTTATCAATGGAATATATTTGGTATTTATAGCAATCATATGAATATAAACAGCAACAGCGCGAGCTTGAACATTATGCCCATTAGCGGGAAGTTTTATCTGTTTTAGAGCACATAGAAAACTATATGTACGATTCATTCCCATTTTCCGCACGTACAGCTACAGTTTGGATGGGATCTGAAGCGCAATGGCTTATGCAAAGCGCCCTTATTCAATGCGTTTATTCACAGTCTTTTATGCACTATAAAATATGCACAGTGGCGGTGTGGAAAATGTCTGAGAAAATCCAATGTGCTGCATTTATCTTTCTATCTATTTGAATTGCTGTTCTGCGTGTTATTCAAATGTTAATCTGCGATAAATATTGATCGTGTTTGAGAAATTATCCAAATGTAAAATTCTTGTTTCTTGTATGTATTCCAATTTATAATTGGTACATATTATTTCTGTATATTATTTGATTTCGCATGCTTGTCAGGTTTTCGTTATAATGTATATTTGCATACCTACCTCCTTTTTCTCAACTGTAAGTAGAAAAGATGTAAAATTGTGAAATATGGAATTTCGTGTAGGAAGTCATGTTACTACAGCTACTGACATTTCCTGGTCGATGCTTGCTACTACCTATTGCGTAGTTCGTTAGCGAGAAAATATAAGACTTAAACCAGGAGCTACTCATACACAGCGCCTAATTAACTACTTCAAAGATAAGCAAGTTAAAAGTACCTCCATATAATTCCCAGTTTGTACGAACTAAATATGCAGTTAGAAACAACTTTACATGTAGTTGCCAACAAGGGATGTGATATCTTAGATTTTTGTTACTTACAAAAGACTATCTGGAAATACAAAAAATTTGCATTTTTCCGATGCGATTAACTAGAGGTAAGATATAGAGAAAAAGCTTTAACACAAAAATTGCTTGTTTGAATGAGTTTTTAAATATCTTTTTTTGACAGGTAAACATCTTTGGGATTAATAATAAGTAATGGAGATTGGGTGATTGTATAAGAAACCTGTAGTTTTAGTATTGGATTTCATTTCAATAACTAACAAAAAATTAATAACTACATTATAAATTATTTTGCATTAAATTTTACAATAATATATCCGCATTATGCTATCGATTTTATTATACAGTAACATATCTACCATTTTTTTTTGTATTAAAACATAGTATGGATTATTCTGCATGGTAATGAAACTCCTCAGAGAAATGTTTAAAGCACAGGAATTTGTTACAATACGCGCATCGTATGATGGCATGATTACCACAATTGCAAGATGGAGGAAGCGCAAAATCTTGTTGCGTAAAAGCAAAAGTTACTGGATTTTCAAATTCAGTCGGGATCTTTTGTTAACGTATCCATTTTTATACCAAGCGTAGGCAAGTAGCCATAATATTTTAGCGCCGAAAGTTGATTATGAATAAGAGATCGTAATTTTATAATCTTATTGCGTTTATGTAAATATCGTAACCATAGAGTGGTACAATGTCAGAAAATTTTCTGACAAGGTTTCTCCATATGTGAAAACCATATACATCAACAGGTTGTATTACTGATGTAGTTTCCTTAGGGATCATTAATATATTCACATATTTGTAATGTAGCTGGACAATGGCCGATCCAAGGGTCCAACAACGAAATGCTACGAACCCCACACTTAATAAACATTGGTTAACCATTGCTGAAATAGTTCTGTTGTTAATTTTTCGGATGTGAATGCTGTCAAATGAACATTGCAAAGGTCGAAACAAGGACTGTGATACACATGGACCGAAATTTCCGCTTTGCTATTTGAGAACCATGAATAAAGGGGAGAATAGTTTTCTGGAAGCTGATATTTTTGGGAGTATGGTACAACCATGTGTAGTTGCGGATATAGACTACGCAACTGTTGTAATTGTTTTAATTTGCTGCATAGCTAAAGGGCGACTGGAATGTAGCTCAAGATTAAAACCACTGACATCGGCATTGAATGTATTATCTATCGCGATATGCCTTATAGAACCTTTGCACTATTAACGAAAGTTAAGGTAATTTCCTTCAATTGCGCGCATCATATGATCAGGTAACGGATTTATTACCTACTAAACCGAATTCCAGCAATTTTACCTGTCTTCTTGTTAATATATCAATAAACTTAGATTACAAATACATGTAAAAGTTTTATTAAACTAAATTTGATCAAAATAAATACATTGTAAAAAATTGAAATGCTCTTTCGAATCGATCCAACTTTGACAATCTGTCAAAATTTGTTATGAATATTTCATGTTTCAAAAATTCTATATTTGATTTCGATTTGTAGGTGTGTCTCTACCGATCATCTCTACTTCTTAAAGGGAAAATTATGAAGGAATATGCCTTTGGAGAGCTTGCCAAATGGTCTTCTACATCACCTGGATCGTCTGACTATTTACTGAGACATTTTATATCTTTATATCTCTATTTATATTTTTTTTGTTATATCCTTTTTATTATTTGAAAATATATAAAAGTATAGTTAGAAACGGGACAACTCGATAATATAAATTCAACAAACCACCACAATACATATACATATTTTCAGCTTCATATTTACATTCAATTAATTGCAATTTTCGTTAACCCAACCGCTATTTCTTAATAACACCTATTTTGTCAGTTTATCAAGAGTTTTCCAAATAAACTCATTGGGTTTGTAAAAATGATAAAATAAAATGAACGAAATAATCACAACGTTTTTCTTATTATATTAGGTAACTACAATTTTGATTAACTCAACAACATTTTGTTAACAACACCTATGTTCCTTTTCCTCATTTTTAATTTTGTGTAAAACTATATCAAATAAAACGATATCAAGTATTTGATATAAATAGATCAGTTACATCCAGTCAACTAATTTTATCCTTCCACTGAGAATTAAAGCAAATAATTATTTGCATTAGCAAATGCAATTCAAGAAAGATTGGCATTTGTCCTCAATGAGGTTAGTATCTTCAAACAAAATTAGAACATGCTAGTTTGATTGGTTCAATCAATTCAATTCAAAAATTCAAAATAGCAATTTTTGTTGTGTGAAATTTTCGTTTCTCTACATATATCTCTTGTCATATTATTTTTCTGTGGTGCATACTTAATAACTATCCATTAATATATCTTCAATCGCCTATTATCTATTTTCTGTTTATGTTTTATATATCTTCGGTTCGTCTTCAAGACACATAAGCGGTGAAATGAAATGAATAGCGTGCGGTGCAATGTCGATTATCCGGTGAAATAAATTGTGTACGCATGGTATAGATACACTAACAAGGGAACACCGGCGGGTGTCCCCCTCCGATTTCGATGAAACTTAACAGTTCGGAAGAGTACCTTAAAATAAGAGACACGTATTTTTTTTTATCGGCGTATCCGCACGATTTTGGGGTACAGCCCCCTCCAAAGTTTGGACGATTTTTCAATTTTTGCAAATAGTTCCTAAATTATAACAGATATTAAATTTTATTCTTAACATAATTTGCAGCATATTGCATGGCCCTAAGGGTGGCGTCGTCCGTATTCGCAAAAAGTTAATAACGGGGGACGGGGTGCCCCATACCCCCCATTTTTTTTACATTTTTTCTTTTTCTTATTCATCATAAGAAGGCCGATTTTACATAGAATACGATGATGTATAACAAGTTTAGAAAATTAATAATTGTAAAAATAGAAAAATAATAATAAAGCTTCAAAATTAATAAACTTGTCTGTTGATATAAATCAAATGAACTATAACAGAAATAAGTTTTTATCCTTAACATAATTTCCAGCATAATACATGGTCTCAAGGTAGATATCTTCATAGAAAGCTAATAACGGGGGACGGGATACCCCATACCCCCGCATTTTTTTAATAATAAGTTTATTCATTATTCATCAAAAAAAGATCGCTTTTACATAGAAAACAATAGTAATTAATTTGGAGGATTAATAATAAAAATAATTGTAATAATAATAATATAGTACATTAACAACAATTTATTTGTTATCGTTACTCGACATAGATTTACATCAGAGAAATAATATTATTAAGTTGCAATGCCTAACCCATAATCAGTTTTCTTCCCCAAGATTTTTCGACGTATTCAAGTACTCGTGGTATAAGAGTGGATACGTTGAGGAAAGACCTGGGCCTTTAAAAACCCTGTAGAGTTTTGTTTTAACAAGATGCGCAGTCTACACCCTTGTGTAGTATTTGCAGTAAACCAGCTATTGTGCGGTGTTCATGGTGCAAACAAAATCTGTGTTTTAAACACTTTTACACAGACTATCACTACTGTAATACTTACATAGCTTAATTACTGTATGTATATTAATCTTGTTCGCTATTGCAATACATATATATACCAATAATCGCATTACAGTATGTCATATATTTAAACATTTATAAGCATTATAATGTTTTTTTCTAATTCTGTTCTATTGTTTCCGAAATATTATAATCGTTACAAACACATTAGTTATATTTATGCTCCATTGAATACTTACATTGTACACCTACATTGCACGAAAAACTTGAAATAAATTAAAAAATATATATGTATGTATTATTTAATCCTTCGTCCTGTGTAGCAAATTTGTTCATATATACGCACTAAAGGATTTATGGTATCTAACAATGAATAACATTTTATTAAGGAAATATATAAAACGCAGTCACTAACTGCAGTTGATAAAACGATTTATATTGCTACCACCGATAAAAGTTTCGTATAGTATATAGTATAAGTTAATAGGCATAGAAAGGTTTGACCATAGCTTGTCCAGTAGATACAATTCTAAATTAAGAAATATTTAAGTAAGGAGAGCAGCGGAGTAACGATAACAAATAATTGTTGTTAATATACTATATATATTATTACTACAATTATTAATCCTCCAAATTTATTACCATTGTTTTCTATGTAAAAGCGATTTTTTTTTTTTTTTGAAAAATCGTCCAAATTTTGGAGGGGGCTGTACCTCAAAATCGTGCGGATACGCCGATAAAAAAAAATACGTGTCTCTTATTTTAAGGTACTCTTTCGATCTGTTAAGTTTCAGCGAAATCGGAGGGGGACACCCGCCGGTGTTCCCTTGTAAGTGAAACGAAAAGTCACCATATGTGTATGTGACATTATGATAATTATGTGTAAAGTTGTTAGATTTCATTGTTTCCACATTAGTCTCAAGGATAATACAAGCTATTTCATGAAAATTAAATTTAAAATGTGAGTTTAGGGTAGAAGTTCTGGAAGGAAACTTTTATTTGTACCCACTGCTTAATTAACAATTAGGTTACAAAGCCTTTATTATATTTGCATCAATAATATATAGTTGCTCACAGTGAAAATCGTACAGCTGTTCTTTAAGCTATATTTTATGACAAACCATAGTTTTAGAAACAATTAAAACAAGAAATTAATAATTAATGTATTTCTCAACATCACGAGAATAAAATGATCACAGATCAACTCAACTTCCTATCTTTCATAATTGCAAATTAAATAAAAATAAAAACTAAAAGTCACATCCAAAATCGAACACTTCTGTAAAATTACCAAAATAAGACAAAGTAATAAGTTAGGGTATCAACTTGACTAAATCTGTAAGGTACTCCACATCGATATTTTGCCATTCTTTCTGAAGGACTTATCTTAATTGTTGCTTTTGGAAATTTCGTGTTTCCGGATGCCGAGCTCAAGTTTATGCCATTCATGCTCAATTACATTCAAATCTGGTGATTGTGGCGATGTTTGAATGACTTTTGGGCAATTATACAATGCCCATACTTTGCAATGCCTGAAGAATGTTTCGGATCATTATCCGCATAGAACCGAATCTATCTAAAATCCCCATTTTTTCAGCGCTGCTTTTCAAATTCTTTTTTAAAATGTTCAAATAATCCCTTTATTCATAATACCTTCCAGAAACACAAGATTTCCTACACCACTCGCAGTAACACATCCCCATACTATTTGTGATCCACCTCCATGTTTTACGGTCGCACGCAGATTTTTTACCTTCATCTCTTCATTTGGTTTACGCGAAATTCTAACTTTACCATTATATTCAAATATATTATACTTGAACTCGTCTGTAAAGATGACGTTTTTCCAGAAGTTAAATGTCTCGTTTATATATTTTTTAGCAAATTCTATTCTCTTAATCCGGTTTCTCTTATTTATGTAGGGCTTATTGCTTACAGTTATATTTGTGTCTTCTCAACACTCTTCGCACCGTTTCCGGGTTTACCTTTTCGTTTAAATGTTGTTCGATATCTGCAGCTATTTTTGGTGCACTAATTTTGGGATCTTTCTCAACTTTTCGAATAATCCAACTTTCATCGAGATCATTTAATTTTTTTCTTGGACTAACTTTTGTTTTATTTACAACACGATTATCAGTTTTACAACGTTTAATTATGTATTGCACCGTGGACGAACTACGATTAATAATTTTTGCAATTTCTCTATATGATTTTTCCATTTTTAATATGATGGATCGCAAGTTCACGTACGGCAACGGTAGTTTGTTTCATTTTAAACACGTTCTTGCTGATTTGAAGTACAAATTTGAACTAATCTTTCAAGAAGGTATTTTGAGAAACTTATACAAATCTTCTACTATAAAAAAAAAGCCTTTGAAGTTTTCATTGCATCACGATGGACTCATGGTGTGAGCTATCTTTGTTTGTACGATTTTGAATGTGAGGTGCACGACTTGCATGTTACTATTGATAAAAAAAAAAATAATACGATACACCATTTATTTTTTTCTATATTCAGTATAATATCGACATACACGTATTATACGATCGTTGTATATTTTCTTCGAATATATATTCGACAGTTTTTACAAAATTTATATATTACGGACCGTACGATTTTCACTGTGAGTAAGTGTAGATCAAATGAAAATTCTGCAGACCCAGAGCACCATCATTAATGTGAGTAATCATTTGATTGTACATTTTATAGTTTATATTTATATAATTATCTTTATTAAACATACGCAGAATTCATAAATATTCGAAAACCTTTATTTTTGCAAATACACGTTATTCATTATCTTCTGAGTAGCAGTCATTTAGCAAATAAAGAGGAGATAAAACATATATATTGTAGAAGAAAATGTGATATTCAATGTAAAATACGGCGTAGAATATCACAAAGGCAGGTGCATAAGCGAAAAGCGTAAAAGCTGTGGTTATTTACTGAGGTTGTAAAGTAGAGCCCCTATGAATGGGTAGGTAGATTGAATCACGTTGCATTCAACTTGCAACAAACGGATTTTTCATGAAGCTATTGGTTTACTTTATGGCGTTGCAAATATGAGAGAACAGTAATAAACAGTGGGAATTACTGAAATTGAAATTTCTGTTCTAGCCTGATAAAAATACGAAACTATGTAGTTAAAGGTTTGTGCTAATATAGCAGGAATTATTACATATTAGTTTAAAATCGAGGCTGCTATATAAATCTACCTCCACCTTGACCTTTCCAGTACTACTGTGATCTCCTTTATGCCAGAAAGCGCCCCTCAATTATACTTATTAACTTAAATCTTAGTTACTTTACTTTTGGGTTTTATAGCATCCTTCTTTCGTAAGTGTTGACTCAGAGCTGGCTTGAGGCTGCATAAGCCCCCAAATGAGGTGGGGTATTCATATGAAATTAGCATTGGTTTTCCGGATGGCCAAAATCATCTGTACAAAGAAACAAAACAGTTCCTAGAGGAATAAAGGCAGGGACTTATTAATGACCGAAAGGTTATCATGATTATGCTAGGGTTAATGATTAGTTACTGTAGACTATTTAGGCATATTTATAACACAAGCCTGCCAGAAGACGCTAGTTGTAGACTGTGCCAACTGGAAGAAGAAGCTTCAGCAGACGCACTGTGCAAATATTACTATGGCCTGACAAGTCAAGATTTCAACTACTATGCTGGGAGAACTCAAGAGCAGATAGTTACCTAAGAGAGCGGTTCCCAATATTAATAGATCTAATGAATAAAGTGTAACCAGAAAGTGCCTTCTAAGTTAAAGGAGAACACGATAGACCTGAAACGATCACAGTGAAATACATACTCATGGCAATCTTGTTTACATGAAAGAGTACTCTCTCTTACTTGTGGTAATTTGATGGACCTTCTTCAGCTACCTTAGTTGTTATTTTAGTGAACATTTACTGCTGACTTGAAACTATTTCTATTTGCAAATGAAGAGTCAAATGGATAAATAAAAGAGGTAAATCCCGTTTTTTTTTTCTAAAACTCATCTGTTTACGTGGATAAAGAAAGCAAGTGTCCCTCTTGTCTCATGGAGAAGATGCTTTTGCAATACCTTATTTGCACGATTGCTCTAAAAATGATACATTGTTATGAATATAATATTAAAAATGCATCCACCGTCTCCTCACGGAAATTACTTTGAATATGAAAAGATTATATTTATTAATATGGTTATGCTTATTTAATGGTATGGTATTGAATGGACCGGAATTGTAAGTAATGTAACAATAAAGTTTCAGATATTTACTTGGCCCGGCTGATGGTCTAGTTGTTTGCACGCTTGGCTATCAGTCGTGTAGTCCTGGGTTCGAACCCGACGGACTGCTCTCAGAGTGAGGTTTTCGTGATTTCCCTCACTCCTTGGCAAATGCTAAGAAACGAACATCTTAAGTCGTTCCACGAGTGCGGCCGTTATAATATCTCATGGCCAGGCCGATGCCCCATTGTTATTGGCGAAAGCTTGTGGGGAATGCAACGGCATGAATTATTATTATTATATGCCGTCGCGACTGCTGTTCAAAATATTAATGACGATCTGGCACGAATTGCTGACGAATCTTTACGGCACTCGCTGCGTCTTAATTCCAAAAAATCTAGCGTCCTGGTCTTTGGCAGGGCTAAAATTAAATCTAAAGTTATTGACCAAATACAAGTTTTTGTTAACAGCGAGGCACTAACCATCTCAGAGCATGCCAGGAATCTGGAGTTGCTCATGGATTCCAAGCTTCGGTTTAAAGAACATGTTTCTTGCCTTATAAGACGTGCATTTTGCTGTTTGAGGGTTCTGTTTGGCAGTAGGGACTGCTTGGATATAAATTTGAGGAAGCTCTTATGTGAGACACTTGTGTTATCGCATTTTAACTTTTGTATTAATGTATATTTTCCCTGTCTTGACAGTTCTGATAGATTGAGAATACAGCGAGTGCAGAACTCATGCCTGCGTTTTATTTATGGCCTTCGCCGCTATGACCATATTTCCTATACATTTAAACTAGCTAATTGGTTCAACATGTCTCGCAGGGCTGATTCTCATGCAACTGTGTTTTATTTCAAAATCATTACTCACAAGAAACCTAGTTATCTCTGTTCACACCGCCCCGGCACCACCTCGAAATGTTCAAAAGGTCTTTTTCTTACCATATCGTCCGTTTATATAACGGTGTCCCATCTGATCTGCGTTTGTCGCTTCCGAGTTCCTTCGCCTGTCGACTACGAAAATATTATTGTGAATCGTATGGCTATAATTAAATTTGAATTCTATATAGATACCCTCATATTTGTTATTACTGTATAATTTTGTTGTATTCATATATATTATTTATAGTTAGTTGTGGTTTTGGTAGCTTCGTTTGGCGTTCTCCTTTTATTTTACCCTTGCAGGCTTGAGAGGTGGACCAGCTACTTCGAGTAAGTCGCTGATCTCGAGCCGTTTGGCATCAGAGAGTGAACGATTAGGACTTTGTCTATTTCTTTTCTATATGTCTCTTGCATATACTATTAAGAGTTGTTCTTATAACATTTTGTTATGTTTTGAAAATGTATTCTCTGTTGTCAATAAACCACTTATTATTATTATTATTATTATTATTATTATTATTATTATTATAAATATCGTTTAAAAATACTGGTTGGTGATTATTATTATTTAATTATTTATTAATTATATAATAATAATGTTAAAGAAATATTAGTATAGTAGTCAGTATAACTAAATAAAAACCATAAAAGCCCACATAATATCAAACTTTAACTTTGACCTCTTTCTTACCTTTATTGAAATATAGTCCACCGCTATTATGACTAGGTACCTACTTAAAATATTGTGCGAATGAATTAAATTGATAACCGTAATGGGAGGAAACTTAATATTAGCGTGAGATCTCCGGAAAGATTACAAAGTGGTAGGAGCAAAGTTCCACTGCGATTGATGACAAAAGCTTTTATACAAATTGAATGAACTTTTTAAAGTCATAAAGTTTGGATTTCTTTTTAGAATAATACAATATAATAGCATCTTGTCCCATTTGAGTACGAACAACATTTATCGCTTGCTGCCGTTAAGCGCTGAGAATTTCTTCCGCCTCATTTGAATTTAATGTTTTTTGCGAGCGCAAAGTTTCCTATTTGGGTACGAGGACATGTTTACTTAATGCACTTTATCGTATTTTATCTCTGTGAGTTATGAAGAGTAAATTCCCATTACGCTGGCCAACTCAGAACGATGAGTGCCAAAGATTTTCGCTGGCCCATTTACGATTACCGTTTTGTAGATACTAGATTTTCAAATAGATCAATAATTGCTGAAGCAATTAAAGAATGATTAATGACGAGGATATGTCCTTAAAACTTTCGAGTTTGTTGCCTTAGAATACGAATGCAAAAGGTTCCTTTTTATACCACTTGCAAAATATAAATTTGCATGGGGCATGGTGATTTGTCATTTCCTGTCAAACATTTTCTCTCATATATATTGGGTATACGAAGTCGGCGAAAGTTTTATATAAGTTTTCAGAAACTCTTCCTTTTATGAGAATAAAATATTGTTCTCCCTTCTCTTTTTTTCATCTAATTCGATATTTTATTTATTATCTTCCATTAACAGTTCTATGGAAAACACGACGAAGTTTTTGCCACTTCCATAATTGAAGAAAAAACTATACCGAAAGACGATATCATTTGTTTTGCACTATTTTATAATAGACGTTAGACATCGTGTCATCTATTAATTCTTCGTATGTTTGTTGACACTCTTGAAAAATGTGTAAAATTAAGTGTTGTTATAACTCAAGAGCGTTGCCTAAGAACTGAGTATTGGAAGTGTTTTAATTGAAAAGATAACTTGTAAGAATACAATGAAGAGAGGGTGTAAATTATAATAACCCAATTGACTTAAAAAAGTTATTTTATTTTTTACCAACCACATTATCCCAGACAGGCCAGACTAGACAAGAATTTTGTCTTAAATGGTTGTTTTATCTTATGTACAACTCTGATGTTCTGCAACATGAGTTCCCATCGCTTCCCCTTAAGGATGCTTATCCTTAAATGGAATACAATGAAAAAATATCCGATATGCGCCCTGTTTATGAGGGAGTTCCTGCAGGATTGATATTGGGTCCGCTGCTATTTCTTTACATATGAACGATATACCTGATAATACCGTAAGAGTGCAAACGTATCTGTTCGCAGATAATACTTCCATCCTAACAAAACAGAGTGATAGAAATCGATTAACCGCCAGTAAATCTGCCCGAGAGAAGCTGGCGAATGGTTCAAAAGCAACAGCAGATGAACAGTAAAAAAAAAAACCAATAAGATTTTATTAACAACTGAGCCTTTACAAAATCTACCAACTGTCTGTTTTCTGGGTGTTCATTTGTCAAACCATCTGGATTTTGGACCTCTTGTGGGACAGTTACTGGGCAGCCAGCCTCAATAATCTATGCAATACGCAGGTTGGTGGATATTGGCACATTTGAAGCAACCAAGTCGGCTTAGTATGCTTGTTTCATTGCAGGGTAACTGCAGGGTTATGAGGTCACTTACCAGCAGCAAGGTCAGTATTTCTTAAACAACGCTATAAGCGGTCATAAGAGCTGTGTGCCGAATGAATTATGCTACGTTGCGCAAACCATTATTTCGACAGAAAATAATACTAACCATGCTAGCAGAATACATATTATACTGTACGCTATACGTGCACAGGAACTTAAACAACTTTAACAACCAAACACAACCAAATACACGACCTCTATACCAAGTCTGCGAACAAGTTCTGCTTACCATATCACAGGATGACAAAATCTCAGACAGCAGCTAAAACAGTTTCCAAATAAACTGCTATACCTAATTGAGGAGACTAACCTTCTTATACAAAGAAATACACTAATTACACAACAATAAATGGGGCCTTATGCTGCGGTGTCAGGGGAATAATAAGAAAACCTAATTTGTACCAGTGACTAAATCAGTCAATCAATCAATTCATGCAAAGACACTGCTGAGGATTATGTGAACAAAGAAGATATGGAATGAGATATATACAACATAATGTAACAAATACATTGTTGCCTCTTGTGTTCTCTATCTCTCATTTCGTTTCAAAAACCAGCACTCGACGCAAAATATGTATGAGTTTCAGCGTCCCTTCTATCTTGTATTTACCGTCCTAATATTCTGGTGATACCTCACTCCTTACTCGTCACGTACTGCACCCTAATTTTTCGCAAAAAAAATTGAGGCATACATTTTTAGGCTTTATTATTATTCATTTATGTTTTTTTGCTTTGATATTTATTGTCAAAACAAAACACTAAAGTGCCAGATCGCTTTTCATCGAGGGTTCTCAGGTTTCCACTGGGCAAGATACTGGGCTTTATAGAGAACACCAAGCTGCTGGAGTGGAAGTAAGAGAATTAATAGGCACTCTGTAATGAGCACCTAGCTCAAGTGCCTGGATTATAGGTGCCCAACCTAATTTAAAGAAGAAGGAGAGGAATGTTGTTCAGATTATTCAATTGTGCAAGTATGCAAAATTTAAGCAAGAATGCTTTGCAAACATGCTTTGGAAATTCACAAAAAAGTTATTATTCCCACCCATAAAGTGCTTTTTTCTGTAGGGAACCAGCTAGAAGTAAGATATTCTTCGTATTTTCAAAACGACGATTGTCCTGCTCGCTCGACTTCGAGAGTTTGTGAACAGCTAAATAAAAATTTTCAAGAAAAATGGATAGGCAATGGTTACATTCTATGGCCGTTCGATCTTTTGATTTAACAATCATGAATTTTTTCCTTTTGGAGCTGAGTAAAACAAATGGTATATTCAAATAATCCTAATGATGATGCTCTAAATTCAATTTCCCTTAACCAGATAAGAGCAGATTGAATGCATTTTAGAACAAAAATAAGGAATGTGCGAATAAGGGCGGCAGACATATTGAATGCATAAATATTTTAGATCATGCGAATTGTTATTTTAATTTGAAGGGAGTGAGTTACTCGAATTTAATTATTTTTTATATTAATATTTAATTTAACAGATTTTGTTTAAATTTGCATACTAGTAAAATTTATTAATCTGAACAACTTTTCTTAACAATATTTTATTGTATCTTCTACAAAAAGGACACTTTATTAGCGCGAAGCATAACTTTTACAAAAAATTTCGAAAGCATGCTTGATCTTGCTTAAATTTTGTATACTGCATAATTCATTAAAAAAAGGCTCTTTATTAGTGAAATTCCAAAGCATACTTGATTTTTCACACACAAATTACTTTCTATCCAATCATTTCTATTACAAAATTTCAAGATCTTAAAAACACAACGCAAAACGAAACTAGGGTAATAGGTTTTATTTTTCTTAGAATTTAAACTTAAGTAAATGTGCCTAAAGTATATTTTATTTTGTTTGGAGCGTTTATGTATGTATCTATATGCGATAGATAAGGATACTATTTGAGTGGGCTGAACTTTAAATATAAAGTGTTTTGTACTTCCTTGACGGAACAACAAAGGATCACTTTTTTTCTGTCAATCCCAACAAAGCAGCTATTCATATGTTCTTGTATTTATTTAACCTGAACATAAGTGGAAACATATTATGTGTAGGTATTGCTTTTATATTGTATATGTATGCGAAAACCGATAGAAGGCGAACTGTCTGGGACCGTAGTTTTGATATTGTTTCCGTTATAGGAAGAGGCGTTAGTTAAGACCTATACATACGGTAATATTTGAGTAAATAATTTTAAGAAATTATCTCTGAATAATTATAAGAAAATTTGTAGATGTCCCGTAGGAAACACCATTAAATAGTTAAATGTAATAAGAATCAGAGGTCGATCATTCAGTTACGAAGATTCAAATGCGTGCAAAGCGTTATATCAATCGTCTACTATATTTTAGCTAAATTAATATAACATACATTTTGTTAATAAAATAATCATTATAAGGGAAATCGGTAGCAACTCGTTTTTCAATTTCAAGACCATGAAAGTCAACATCACCTAATTTTATTGCAAACAGGATATCGCAAATTAATAGCGTTAAATTTTATTATTCGCTAGACTATTAATTAAATTTTAGCCCCTTTATAGGAATTCGTTACTTGACAATGTTTTATTTTCTTTTCATATATTTAATCTAACTCTTTGTAATGCATTCGTGTGGTTTACTTCTGATCTCAATGGATTATCAATTGTGCATTGGGATTACGGCGTTTGCAATTTACTGCCATTACTCTGTTATGCAGACATGGCGATATTGCGGCGAATTATTTCCAATAATCAATAATTACTCTTTGATTAAATAGAATACGTTAGTTCACGTAGCCCCAGACCTTCTCTAATGCAATTCGCTAGACAGTTGAACGGCATTGTAATAACTGCTGTCAATAGCAGTGTTGATCTGTGGCGTTAATTTGAAATTAACTCTTGACATTTGGGGATACGTAATCTTGCTTCTTGTTGGTAATTCGAATATAGAGTAGTTCTAGATAAAGTAGGGATATATAGTTAAAAGTTAATGTCATGGAAAATTCTAACCATCGTGCTGAAAAACGTATGATGGAATAGATTATATTGAAGTTACATAATTAACTCATACTTTTTACGTTATGAGGTGAATACATATTATCCGGCAATAGACTGAAAGCACATCTCAGCTAGTATATGTCCTGTTGTGTGTGAGCCGTGTTGTTGTACGCAGGCCCTACCGTTATTTCTACTGTATGTCAGCCCTCCACCAGATGTTACCGATAACTTGATCGTTTTATTCGCTGGCGATAGTTCGATTGACAGAATAAGTTAAAATTCAATGCAATATCGCTAAAATGCGTAGTTTGCATATAACAGTTGTTGTCTTGGCATAGAAAGGAGAATTCATAATATTTGTAGAAAACGACTGAACCCTTTTGGTGTAGTGTCGATGCTGG
The DNA here is from genome assembly GCA_004143645.1 of Protaetia brevitarsis. Lineage (NCBI taxonomy): Eukaryota > Metazoa > Arthropoda > Insecta > Coleoptera > Scarabaeidae > Protaetia > Protaetia brevitarsis. The sequence goes on along the minus strand of RXPK01000284.1, from coordinate 2,608,018 downwards.
TGCTTCCCCGATTGTATACTATGCGCATGTAGATGATTTATAAGTCTAGTACAGTATGAAGTTTAGAAAGTTATGACGGTTTGAAATACTTTTATACTAAAAAAGCGAAAATGAATAAGAACTATGGGCTTTAACTTTCAGTAGTGCTGGGTTAACTTCAAATTCGTAAAAATGATATGAGTATATGCATAAAAAGCGTTACATATTAACATAGAACACTGGTGTGGTTGCTTTTGAAGTATACAGGTCAACACAAAACTTTTAATTAAAATTTCGCTTTCTGACTTCATTTCTATTGTCGCTGAAAGTTAGAAAAGCTTCAGCATTTTTCCAAGATGTTTTGTAATTTCTTAATAACATTAGTCGACAATTTTTTTAATAACTGTTATGACAATGGGGGTAAAGTTCTTACAGTTTTTAACTGAAGCCATAAGCAGTAACCAAATCTTTCCATGTCTAGTTTCAGAGTTACAATCATGCTCAAATAGTAGCTAAATAATAATTGTATTTAAAAATTTCAATTTCATTCACAGAAGTTATAAAAGGAAATAGATAAGTAAACAAAAATCTAAAGCGAATACTAGAATGTTTAATTAGTATCAAGGATACAGAAACACGTAACTCTACACAAAAGAAAATTGCTAAGTATCAAAATTTTGCATAAATAGAGTTACTTCTTCCTTCTATGTTGGTTGTTGTCCTCTCTAATGAGAAATCAGCAAAAATCCGCCATGATTACCGGATATTCTACCTTCGCCCTAAAATCACCAAATTAGAATCTATTAACATATGTATGTATATATTGCAAGGGGGATATTACACTGCGACCTAAAAGTCTATTGTGTCCCCCGTTCTTGTTGTTTTACAGCTGGCCTCTTCAAACAATAAGGAAATAACTTTAAGGTCACCACAGATTTGCCAAGGATGATTTGAATGTTGAATTAGATTTAATATAGTTGACATACTGTCTATATGTTTCTTTTCTATTTGTAGAATTAGCCAATGAAATTGATAAAGTAAGACGGCTTTAAGACTTATTTCTGATTAGTGAATAAACCACCGCCATTCTGCAGGGTTATACTGAATGCTCATTTTATATAAAAGTCCATTTTCATTATGTAAACATGTCTTTGGTTAAACCCAAATCAAGTCATTAAGATCTAATTGACATGTGCTTTGTTAGAAGGAGCATACGTCGAATCACTTGATGAATGATACATTTAAAACATTGTTTATATCTTTCTCGTCCGTAGAATTTGCAAAAGAATTTGAATGCATTGGCGTTGGAAGCTCGCATATATTTCTCTTCAACGGTTTCCTTACATATGGAATGTTGAATACCGTACTTTGTATTTATTTCCTTTAGAAATGCTTTAATTTTTGCAAGACAGAAGTAACAGTCCGTGACATAATTTGTTGATTCACGCCAAATTATCGACTTCTCTGATAGGACTTCAGAAGAATCTTTGTTTTTGTTCCAGTGAGTAAATCTGACGTAGCACGAAGTACGACATGTTTTGTCTTAATTTCTAATTTTTAAGCCAAAACATTGTTCACAACATCGTTGAATTAATTCACTTAAAGGCTTCTTTAGCGATTTTGTAACATATAATCCACAAATACAATAAATACTGCTCAAAGAATTTTTACAACCTCTTGCACGGTTTTTCATCCTCGAAAACCACACCCAACACAACTTATGGAACATTACTTAAAATTTTCTTGTGACAGTTCAGTGGCATTTCGTTTGTTTTTTACCAGACCGCGTCAACAGCTAAACAATAAATGAATCACTTCACGTTCTGTAAGCTTTATATCTGCACACATCCATTCTAGAAGTTTCCATTTTAGCATATTCCGCGATGACTAATTTATTAGGATTCCCTACTTCTCTCTGAAAGGCATCGTATCTCCTGCATCTACACTCGAAGATATATCATATCATATAATTCAGTATTCAGTTTGAAAATGGCTTTACTCTTTAAACTTTAAAGGAAAACGAGAGCGAAACAATTAAAATACTTGAAATATCAGACTTTTAGTAACACCAGTTATATGAGCTGCGGTTTGGAATAACTTTCTGGCAGTCCCTACGCAATTAATTGTATCATAACCTAGCTTTACAGTATGTATTACAAGATCTTATTGACTTTTTTAAGCTCGTGCTCAGATGTTTAGAAAAATACTGTTCTTGTTCATTATACAGAAATTCTAAATATGTTAAGAACGTTATAGGTTTTAGAACTAACTGTCCATACAAAAAAAAAAAAAAACTGACGGATATATAAAGCATCACTAAATAAACACATAAATTAATTTAAGCTAATCTAAACGTGCGGATGCTTCTCTTACTAAAGTTCACACTAAACTAAACTAACCTAGCACGCAAAAATTAATACCGTAACACAAATAAATCCAATCCATGGAAATATTTTCTAATGCTAACTTTAAACTGTAAATAACCTCACCCCGTTGCTTATCCAACCGGGATTCACATGCCTTGCTATAGAAGTAGACGCAGGAGTGCAGCATGTAAAATCTCATTTAAGCGAACCAAATGAAAACAAATGGGATGTGCATTTAACTCAAAATGAATAAAAATTAGTGAAGTGAGCTGAACAAGTTCTTTTATAAATTAAGTATGCGACAATATATACACTGGGAAAAGTAGATGTTAAGAATAATAATAACAAACTTTAGATTTAATGGTGTTATAATATATTGAAGGAAGACTTTCACTCTTAAAGAGTTTTAAGATACGTTTTAAAACACAAATTGAAGTCTAAACGGAATATATTAATAAATGAGTATGTGATTCTTATGAAACGTATTTCTTATGTTATTTTTTATAATTATCGATTTAGTTGTTTAGCAGCTATAAATTAATTATATAAATTTAATTTCAAATTAACACATTCGCGATTATTCGCTTAATGTGACCAACTTAAGAGCACTTTTGTCGTAAAGTTATAAATCCACTTCTTTGAACGCTTCTACAAGTGTATTAAATCGAGAGTTGTAAAAAGATAAAATATATTCTTATTTTAATTGATTTGTTTTATGTTTTATGTTTTTAGGAGTCAAGTTGCTTAAATCGCGTAGCTTGCAACTATTTATAACCTGAAAAAAATATTTTTGTAGCGCAATCTACCAGTTTGGTAGATATCTGCCTGAAATATCAACCCAACGTTAATATTAGCGACAACTTAAAAAAAACCGATGTCATAGTATTAATTGTATTGGCTAGAAACAATTAACTATATAGATAACTGAAATGAATAGGTTTATAAATCATAATAAGTACAAAGATCTATACCCCGGCACCTCCACCAAACCGTTACGTGCTAATAAGGGAGTTGATGACAATATATAAAGTACCTGTTTAGGTATTTATAGTAGATTGCATAAAAATATGGCACTTTATACACATATAGCTTCAACCTTTAGAGTTATACACACAAAAACACAATACCCTAACAGCCACAAATAGATATTTTTAAAAATATATTTGACAAATACAGGTGTTTTGAAACATCGTTTAAAGATTTTAAGGGCATGTAGTACGGTCGAAAATAAGGTTAAAAGTCATAATAACCATATGTTCACAATTCAACCGTTTACGAGATAACGAGTGTTCCTAGTAGTACATGGATGTAACATACCTCAATAAACAGGTGCTTATCAGCTATTGTTTTATGACAGTTTAATTTGACGTTTTGTGCAATTTGTAGCAATTACAATGCTTGCGTCTTCTAATGCTGAAATGAACGCTATGGTGTTCATGTACGGTCGTGCTAATGGGAATTCTTTACAAGCACGTCGCTTCTATGCTGAAACGTTTCCTGATCGCCAACTGTCTTCGCATGTGATGTTTCAGACGGTGTTTCAAGGACTAAGAGAAAGTGGTTCGTTTGAGAAGCGGTCTTCTGATACTGGACGGCAGAGAATAGCATGTACTCCACAGATAGAAGATCGAATTTTGAATATTATTGATGAAAATCCCGAAACTGGTGTTAGAAGAATTTCGACTCAAGTGGGTGTAAGCAGCAATCTTGTTTGAAGAACTCTTTATGAGCAACTCCTATACCCCTACCATATCCAACGGGTACAAGCCCTTACTGCTCCGGATTATCAAGTGAGAAGGGCTTTCCGTGAGTGGTTTTTGCGAACAGCTGCTGATCGGCCAGATTTTCGTTGATAACATCCTCTTCACTGATGAAGCTGGTTTTACTAAAAATGGAATATTTAATTTCCACAACAAACACGTTTGGTGTGACGAGAATCCTTATGCTACCGTTGAAGCCAGGCACCAGCAACGTTTCTCTCTAAACATCTGGTTAGGCATGATAGGGAAACGGTTGTAAAGACCGATTGTTTTCAAAATTATTTCTAGACAGTGACCTATATACCTTGGTTGTTTAGATTGTATAACATCGATAACAAAAAGGTATATGAAACTTTCGTGAAAAATAAAAAGAACAACATACCTGGAGGTGTCTAAAAGGGAAGAACTTGTTCCTTCACAGTCATCGTACAAGTTAATAATCAATAATGCCTCAAAAATATTATATATTAAATAAAATAAATAATTAAAATCAAAAAATAAAAAATTAATTTTAAAATTAAGTTTTTAGTTGTTGTCCAAATAGATCAAATTATAAATCATTCCACCTTCATCTTCGCCTGCAGAGTCTTTGTCAGCGCCTTTACTTTGGGTGGTGTTAAATCCCAGCCATTTCTTCTCCTAACGGTTCATCGTCATAAAGCATATTCAATGTTTGAGACAATGAAAAATCAGGTTTAAAAAATATACATTTTGAGATATCTGTAGGATCTCTACTGCCCAGTTATACCATATGGTATCAGGATACTTTAGGGCTTGATAATGACAAATATAAGTAAACTATTTGTATAAAATTGAAAGTATCTTATTGTATAGAACATATAGCATGCAGTGATACATAAAAGAAAAGAGAAAACCCGACAGAAAACTTTACTGCTCCCAACGAATGTTCATATTTGAAAGCAACAATAAAATTTGGTTCAAAACAACGTACTGCTATATAAAGTTAACAGAAAGTGAATAACTGGCTGCTTAGACCAGTTACTTATTGTAGTTTAGTGAAGGGATTGGTAGGGCGTAAAAAAGTTTACGCATTCAAATGTTACTGGTAAAAATAAAAACGCTATGCAACATTTATCGATGTCGTATGGTATCACTGGATGCTAATAGATTAATGGAAATCTGATTTGAGATATTATAAAATGATTAGAAGGAAACAATTCGAGGCGGGAACATCTTTCGCACACCGATTGATAGTTTATATACGTTGTTATGTGTTGTAAAACATTCGTCTTGACGGCTAGCTTTTTCACATAAACACGCGGGTGAAGAATCTGGATAAGTGAATACGCGTTAACGTGAGGTAGTTGGACATTCAACACTTAACAACTCATATTTTCAGCTAGATAAATCGAAAAGTACAGACAAATTAAGCTGTACAGATTTCATGTAGGAATAACGATGAATTGGAATCATAAATTCAAGGCTTGAATTTAAATCTACGATCTCGTGTCTGAAGATAACGCTGCTTTCGTTCGTAGAAAACCGCAATGTTTGAACACACGTGCTTCCATTCAAATGCTCAAATGAATTATTGTTGTGCTAATTCAACATTTATTTCAATTTTTTTTGTTATGGCATACATCGGTAAGAGCGGGAACATAACTCAACCTCTAGATAGTTTCCTTAAGGGTGTCGATGTTTTTTATAATAAATTTTCCCACAATTTATTTAGCGTTCACGTCATCTCGCATAAAACATGTGCATGAAAAATTGGATTTAGGATGTCGTAAATATGTCAGATTATAAATTATGTGGAAAGGTATTACTAAAGATTGTCAGTTACACGAATGGTATTTGAAACATAGGTAGACCCAGAGGTTGGGGTTACTTCTATAGCGAATCATCATATTTAGGTCGACATTTTTTGCTAAATTAGCTCCTGTTAAATTCGTGTGCAAAATACGATATGTTGCTACATTTTTACAGCAAAAATTGTCGTAATTCGGTATTTTTTAAATGTTATGCAATAAACAAGTTATAATTGAGTTCCGCTTTTTTCCACTGGTATCTTTATCTCTTTCATGCAATTTATGTTTAAGTTGAGCCACTTTTAAGCCCATCAATGTACAACCCTTTTAGTTGCCATTGTCTGTGCCCCTAGGCAATTGTTATAGTTCACTATAATTCCTATGTGTTAATATATAGTGAAATCTGGCATCTAACACTAATTGTAACATTTCAGGGGCTTAAATAATTGGCATAGGCCACATATGAAATAAAAAACTAGTTATTTATGCACTTAAGTCTGATTATAATAAAATAACACCGATATAAGCACTAATAATAATTAGATGCACTATTTAATAGACTAAATTTACTTAAATACTACTTATTTATGTTCACAATTTATATCGACTCTTTATTTCTACATTGACTGACTCTATCGAACTATCCAATAGACTATTCTGTCCTTGTGCGTGGATGTGTTTATATTTGACGTGTCTAGATGCAGTATACTACAGCGCCCTCCATGGGCGGTTTGACTATCTAATGTAATCTATGCGTTATAGAGGCAACACCACAGGCGCAGTTAGAGATTGAAATTCAGAACTCAAATAGGCGCGCATAACAGTATACTTGTTCAAGTTCGCTCTTACTGAAGGTTTTTTCTTCTTCTACTAGTCCTGCTTTTCTGGTAATATAACTTGATCCCTTCCATGTACGTTATATTTCTGAACCATGGCATCATTTGACATCTCATAAGAGGTGCCTCTTTAAGTAAGTTGGGTGGTTACCACCTTCCAGCTTTAGGTTCTGCTTTGGTGGCGTCTTTCTAGCATTTTTGTACGTTTCACTGAATGTCGTAATAATGAATTTTATACGACATGTTTACCCTCAATGTAATCTTGACTCTTCTTCACTAGTGTTTCACTTCGGGTTCGTCATTAAACAACTAATGATATTGTAACACTAGGGTTGCATAAAGTCCGGTATAAAAAAAATTATTATAATACTTAATTAAATATTTAATATCGAATTTTAAACATCCTAGTGTCATCTATATTCATCACTTCTTAATTACAAGTATGCCTTTTAAATGCCAGATGGAATGCAGGGTAAGAATTTCCGATTGAAACAGGCTAGAGGACGCGCTGGTATTAAAAAAAACGAATGGCTAGTTAAGCCTCCTTATTGTTCAGTAAGACCCCAGTGCCGTAGGAGGGTGTTGCAAGTATGTCCTCTACTCCGATAAAGGGCTTAGTTTACGTTACGTAATGTCCATGAGGCACTGGTACATCAATTTTGTACGATAAAGAAAATAATTAAGTGCAAACAAATGCGGTTTATTTAATAAAAAAGTTCGAAATGTAAAACCGTGTCGAAACAACTTAAATAAGGATATAAGTATCTCAGGCAAGTTAAATGGCTTCGCTTATTCTATAACAATTACGTTTATCAAAATAGTCGTTAAATTTTACAAAATTTATAGAGACACGCCCGTCTCTCACGGAAGTTGGCTCGTGAACCCATTTAAATTGAAATCCTCTAACAGACTTCGATAGCGATTGTCTTTCATCAGGGGGGCTGTCTTTGAAAAATGCATTACTTTCACCGAAGTGAGGGGAATATAAGATATTTAATACATGAGAATGCCCATGTGACCAAATGTAACTATGGGATGGTTACATTAAATTGAAACAAATAATTATTGCAAAATTCCGGAATCACTTTACATTCGTCATAAAATGATGGTACGTGTTTTTACGACGTGCAAAAAATATATTCATATACATATTACTATGTTAAATTTAAAATCTTAAAATTAATTACTGTACAAAGAGTATACAACCTTGCACGCACGTCAATTTTCTACCGACCCGAAATCCAACAATTTTCCTTGACTTTCTGTTGACATATCAATGCGCTTGGATTGCCAATACAAATAAGAACGTTATTAGACTAAATTTAAATAAAATAAGTGCACTGTTTAAAAAAACAAAAATGTTCATTCGAACTGAAACTTGATCCAACTTTGATCTATCAATATCGGTTATAAAAATATACTATTCAAATTATAACATTTAAATTCGATATGTAGGTATTTCACTAATGACCATCTTTACACCCTGAAAAGAACCTTTTGAAGGAAAATGCCTTGGAGAATTTGGTAAATGCAGGCATTCCCTACATCACCTGGACATCCTCTGGCTGTCCACTGCTACATTTTATATTTTTTTTGTTATATTCTTTTTTATCATATACTTTTTATTTTATTAAAAAACATAAAAGTAAAACTAGTAACGGTAGAATTAAATAATATTAATTGATTCAATAACTAAGGTATGTTGGCATACACAGTTATTTGCCTTGTTATTTACTTACAACTATATGTTTAAATGTATATTAAAAATCTTGAATTTGTGACGTGTAACCATTTCAATTAGTTTTACAAATGTTATTGAATGCAAACGAAGTTTTAATCAATGTTTGGAAACTGAATATTGATAATTTTAATTGCTGTGTCATATAAGATCATCTTACGTGCTTTCATCTTCTTAGTAACAGATATTTTATCATTACATTCGGTTGATTACGTATCCATAACTACATCAAAGTGTTTACATTTAATCGTCCAAACTGATTGTGGATTTAGCGGAAGGTATCTTAGATCAAATTTATGATCATAATCTTCCAAGCTAATGATTTAATTTTGACATGAACCTGACTGCAAGTACACAATTATCCATTCTGGTGAACAAAATCGTATCAAACTAATTAGCGCATGACGGAGTTAATAAATTTAACTATCCTGTTTATTCTCCTTTCACTTAAGGAGTTAGCGTTTAGAATTTCCGACAGATAACAACAAAGCAATTAAGATTTATTCATGTCTAGGACAAAATAAAATATGTATGACAATGAAACCGATAATTGATAATGTTTAAGTTTAAATACTTAAAATATGTTAAACCCTTTAGTTAAGCCATTTTTATCTTGCAAATAGAGTATTTTACCCCCTATAGAGATATATAAACAATGTGTTGTTTATTTGGTCTATTTTTTTTATGATTTGCGATTAGTGAGATATGCAAATGTTACAAATCATGAATTTGATATCAGTCACAAACAAGTTTTTAACCTACAATATATACGGGGGATGTGTTTAAATATCGTGTTCTTGATAGTATACACATGTTTTAGAGTTCATTCACGAGATCACTCACAAGTAGTGTTTCATTCTAGTAGCTTCAATTATTGTTAGCATAACAAAGTATCTAAATCGTAATGCTCTTGCACGTACCGTGTTTAACATAAGCGTGAGCAGCTGCGGTAAACCAACTTTTGAAACTGACGAAGTCAGTAACTTTGAATTTGAATCAACTTCTGACTTTCTTGGGTCACAACTTGTAGATTTTGAAAAAAGGTGATAACGTAAATTATGACTTTGAGGAGTAAATGTCTGATATTGATCAAAAACGGGAGCTCCCTGATTCCAGGGTTATACACGATACTTACAAACGGAACACCGTTGAATATTGGAAAAGGGGACGATATACGAGGCAAATTTTATTTTTGATGTGGTTTGTCGATAAGAATAGAAATATATGAATTTCTTATTTATGTGGCCATGGGATTAAAATTTGTTCTTATTTTGACCCCCTATAAACTGAATCATACACCATACCACATAATCTCTTTATTAAACCAAAATGTTGGAACTGTCAAGAAGAATATTTTATTTTTTAGTTCAGTTCGATATCTCTTCTAGTTCCAAAGATACTGTTAAAAACGTGTTTCAGAGATGTAACTTTAGGGATTTGTGACTCCCCTTTATTATTTTTCACTATGTCACATGTCTCCAATACTTCATCAAAAAAAAAAAATTATTGTGTAACAGTTTATCCGTTTTTCCAAATAGTATTACAGTTTATGAATACGTATTGCTGTGGCCTGGCACCCCGGTTGTCGTAAATTCAGTGTTTTCTTGTTTAATTCTATAAGCCTTTGTCAATGTTGCGAGAAATTTCAAATTGTTTTATTTTGTATAAGATTTAGTTAATGTTTTGGATTGTTTAATTTATTTATTTGAATGTTCAGTTTGTTTAAATTAATTTCACTTTTTGATTTGTTAGTATTTGCTCATGTAGCTCATGTCCTTCTTAGAAGTTTTCTTCTTCTATGATCATTGTCCGAGGCGTAGCGCACGCAGCTGTAGAATTTTGTATGTATGCGATTGTTTAACCCTGTGAGGGCAGTTCCTTGAAAGATACCGGTGTAAGTACATGTAATTTTAAATTCATTGCTGCCATTTTGTGATTTCATTTGATTTAGATATTTGTTTCGTTAATTTTGATTTATTTCATCCATCAAGGAACTCGCTATATAATAATTGGTATTATATTCTTGTGTACACAAATTAGATGTAAGATCATTTATTATTTTAGTTCTGGAAGATAAATTTAGTTAAAAGAGTTTAATTTTTCGTTTTTTTATTTTGCTGTTTTGTAATTATTCATTAATCACCTCGGGTTGGGTGAATAGGAGCTTTGTGCTTGCTTTTAGTTTTCATTTATTTAAATTACTTGAATTGTCCACGTTTTGAAACCACGTGGATTGATTTGTTATAAAAAAAGGACTATCTTCCTGAACTATTTTACCTTTTGCTTTGATAAAGAATTTTGCATTGTCCTTTTGTAAATTAGAATCTCAAGCAGTTTTTTGATTTAAGCCAGGACTTTGAGTCCAGGGTTTTTGTTTTCTGCATAATTGTAATGAACATTTTTTTTTTCTTTTTTTTTATATAATAAATATTATTGTTTGTTATTAACGTCATTCTAAATTTCTGTTTTTTTATTTTAAGTTAAACCTTTTCAATTTTTGGGGTAATTAAAGAAAGTCGGTTGTCTTTCACCCACATTTTACTTTTCGTTCAAGTTTTAATTTGCGTGGGTAACCCTGAGTTTAATTGTTCTTTTGCGCTCTTTTAATTTTTATCCGTTGAGCTAGCTAACTTAATTTTCATTTTTATTAATTCATTTTGCATTTTCTTTTGTACCTTCAGTACACAGCAGTATCTATCGAGTTAAATTTTCATTTGTTTTATTGTAACAATTTTACTTCATTCTTATATAATTATCTGTCGAATGCGAATTATTATTTAGTGGATTAATACGAAGTGAATTTCGAACGTTCATTAGTATCGCAACGTTACCGAATTAGCGATTTAGTATGAAGTTTATTAACTGGATATGTGGAAACAGAACTGAATTACGTTATTGCCTGCAAAATCCCTTCGCTAGTTAATATATATTTGAAATAAATAGCAGTAAGGCCACATAACAACCGCTAATTCAATGACGTATTGTGTGTAGCGGTGCATTTATCGTTATGGAGTACAATGAAAAATTAAATTAATCAAATTAAAGTAGAAATTGAAATATAAACAGTTAACTGTTGATTAACACAGGAAGCATATGGTTCGATTTAATTTAAAGGGCGAAATAAAAAGGTTACTTCCATTTTTTTGCAATGTTACAGGTGAGGCATTGAACTAACCGGATGTAAGTATAAATAAATAAATGGCCAAATGAATTCAAAAAAAAATATTAAACTAAATATCTGAAAAATAAAAATAATATTTAATTTAATTTAATTTACACTTATGTAGGTGTAAAGGCCGTAGCCAGGTAGGTATGGTGAGAAATCCCTTGAGCATATTTCATTCTTGTTTGCCCTTGAAGTCACACTGGATGACTATTATATTTCTCCAAAATACCAACCCTAAAAATGCCATCGTTTTCGGGAAAAATGAGGTGATTTAATTTTTAAAAAAGAATTATTTTCTCGAAAACTACTTCTTATATTTCATTCATTTCTGTATGTGTTGCAGGCACTTATAAGGTGCATTTATTACTAAAACATAAAACTTCTACCTCTTCCAGCAGATATATAAGAAAGATATTATTCTTTTAAACACTTTTTTTAGGAGCCTTGCACCCCATATACACCCATCGTTTTTTATATAAATGATAATCATTTACCCTTTAACCTTCCGTTAGGCGCATGGGTGCCCAGAAGATTCCCGGCTTACTTTTTTTTAAAAATATTGCTGTAATATTGGACTACCGCTTATTCCTCGAGACATAGTTACTCGAACTTTTCCCAGAAGGACAAATTTCTAAGTTTATGTATTACTTTGTGATTGTTCTGAAAGCGAGACGGTGCCAAAAGAATGCCGTGCATATCCGATGCGCCCACTTACGTTCACGATCAAATAAGTTGCATTTGTGACATTTGTTCATTTCTTTCCGTCTTCAATATTAGCGATTTGTTTGAATAAAGTGTATTTTGTTCAGTATGAGTAAGAAAATGTTTTACGATTTATGGAAGCAAGAAGATATTGATGAAATTCATCGACTACTTTATAACGAAGATGGATTACTAACTGATGTAGGTAGAAGAAGATAATATTGATGAAACCGACGATTCGGATGCCGACGACCATGTCTAATGTAGAGATGTAAAATCAGATACTGGTCATGATGTTACTGAAAATGAAGCTATTGAAGAGCTGGAAGAAAATTACTTGCTTGGTGAGTAGGTTCAAGGTTGTTATAAATGCCATTATTGATGTTTTATTATAGGGAAAGACAAAACAGAGTGGAATGAAGAAAAACACCTCCTTTGACAAAAGCATGTCCTCATAATATTATGATCAAGCTACCGGGTGTTATCGGTAAAAGCGTTAAAAATGCAAAATCAGAAGAGGAGTGTTGGAATTTATTTTTCACTCCTTCTATTTTGGATTTATTAGTGAAATACACAAATCAACACATTGAAAATTTACGCAATCGTTTCGAAAGAGAAAGAGATTGCCGACCAACGAATGTAATAGAAACGGTAAACACGGCATATATTGAAAACTCCTGCAACAAAACAAAAGCTGTATGGAGTGTAATAAACAAGGAGGTAAAAACAAATAATACTTAACTGGATGATTCCCCTCTGTCAGCTGATGCTCTAAATGACTGCTTCTGCGGAGCCGGAGAACAACTAAAAGCTGCCATACAATCGTTAATATCCCCTATGCTTTATTAAGTAACCATCGCTTGGAAAATATAAAATCGCTCTACTTCGCTCCAATAATATCAACTGAGATAGAGAACATTATATCAAAACAGCTAAAAAGCAAGCCCAGCAACGATATATACAATATATCAACATACTTGATTAAAGAGGTATATAGAGAAATTGCGGCGCTGTTGTCAAAAGTATACTTAAAATAAGTAGAGTTATCCCAATCTTTAAGCAAAATGACAAGGATAATTGTGCCAATTATCGCCTCATCAGTATAGTTTCTGCGATATCCAAGATCTTTGAATAGGCTATTGCATCAAGACTAACCAACTATTTTAAAAGCAATAACTACCTACGCACGGAACAACATGTGTAAAGGAAAGACCGCTCTACTAGCACAGGTATTATGCAGATCAAAAGTAGTATATACACTGCATTTGATGAAGGCTTACACTGTTGAAAATATTATCGGTGTTGGCGTTAATTTTGCACTAGTCAAATATTTTAGTGTTGATTCTTACAAACTCTGCCAGACGAGTTGACTACGTGTGTTTAATAGCACAGAAATTACTAGAATTTCGTGTGAATTCTTTGTTCAGATATGAGGATTTACTATTTTTCTAGACATTCAGCGTCAACCAATCAAAATTTTTCCCTCGGATAGAAATATAGAAACCCCACCTAATCTAATACGGTATTGCACTATACGCACCACGTGCATTGCACGTGTGTCTGTTTTCGGGTTTGTTTCTGCGTATTAACATATACAAACAAACCACCAAACGTGTACTGACCTGCAAAGTGTAACCTTGTGTTATTAAACGTTAATTCCAGTGTGCATAAAAAATTTGAACATCTTAAAGATGTATTGGGAACATCTATTTACGTAATTGGTTCAGATTTGAGTCAAATAGCATAAACATTTACTTAATTTTATAATGGTTCTCAAAAAATCACTTTAAAATTGCCGCCTTTAGTTGAAACCAAAAACTTTGAATGAGTTCTGCATACTTATAATTGAGAAAACCTCTTAAAGACAGAATATTAAAGCACTAAGAAATAGGAATTGCATATTAAAAAGACGTCGTGTTTAGAAAACCGTGTTAAATCACCCAATAGATCGCATTCATTTAGTTAAACAGCTAGTAAATTTGTCTAGTCTGGATCAAATAAAATGTGACTAGAAGTATTTTATAATTCCACGTGTCAGTTGGACAAAACAACCCCTTAGCAATAGACAATACTTGACTATATTTGCCCGTCAAATAACACGAAAAGAGTGTGGACCTCTCCTGACTATTAAATTAGTCAAAAAAGTGTTAAAATTTTCAACAGTGTATGCTCCGAAATTACTTTACTGGATTGTGTCTAAAGCTTTCGACTCCGTCAATCATCAAATCTTAATAAACTAGTTGGAGTACTATGGGATAAAAGGGGACCTCTAAAGCTATTGCTTTCGTACCTCATTAACAGGTTACAAATAACAGAATGGCAGACAAAAAGATCCCAACTTGTCCAAGTAAAATTTGAGGTTCCGCAAGGGTCCATTTTAGGCCCTATACTTTTTATCATTTATATGAATGACCTCCCAGTTACCATGCAGAATGTCAAAATATGCCTGTATGCCGATGACACATCCTTCCTAGTAACTGCAGTGGATCAAACAACACTCGCACAAAAAAGCCGAAGAGCCGTCAACGATGCCAGAGCCTGGTTTGAGGCGAATAAACTTAAAATAAACATGGCAAAAACACAACATCTCAACTTTTGTCCCCGCAGCAGTCAACCAGCTACAACAAAGTTCCTCGGTATTACTACAGATCAAAGCCTCAAATGGCATGGACACATAGAAAGATTGGCAACAAGAGTGTCGTCCGCCCTATTCGCCATAAAACGGCTGACGCAAGTAGCAAACCATCAAGCAGCAAAGATAGCATATTTTGTTAACTTTCATTCCATCATGTGTTACGGCATTATGTTTTGGGGGATGTCGGTTGAATCGGCCAGAATCTTCATTCTGCAAAAGAAGGCAATAAAATATCTTTGCGGGTTAGGTATGAGGGATAGCTGTAGAATGCATTTCAAAAAATTAAAAATACTTACTTTGACGTCTGTGTTTGTGTTACATACAGTTGCATATGTGCACCAAAATAGAGATACATTTCCTGTAAATAAAAACATTTTTGGGCTCATTGTGCTTGATGGGCGCTCTTCGAGGAGCATATCAACGACTTGGCGACTTTTGGAGGAGCAACAGTTTAGGGATTAACATTTTTAGAATCACAATGTCTGAAAAGCGCTTTACGTTTTCTAATTAGATGTCTAAGATTTGACGACAGAGAGACTAGAGAAGAACGACGTAAAATTGGCAACAGTTCGAGAACTTTTCAGTATATTTATAAATAATGGCAAGATTCATTATCATCTTGTTCAAAATGTTACTATTGATGAAATGTTGCCCATTTTTTGGGAAGTGCGCACTCTAGCAATACACCCCATCGAAGCCTAACAAGAAAATGAATGGATAAAACTGTTTTTTCTTGGCCGATGTCAAATTATTTTACACTGCGAACATGGAAATTTATTGTGGGCAACAGCCAGAAGGTCCATTTATGAAATCCAATTCAGCAGACGCGATTGTTATGAGATTGTCTGAACCTATTTATCAAACCGGAAGAAATATTACTGCGGACAACTGGTTTACTAGTCTAAAACTGGTGCGAGACTTGGAAAAAAGGAAATTGTATTATGTCGGTACAATTCGCAAGAACAGAAGGGAGCTACCACAAAATTTTGCATCACCTCAAAATTGGGTTTGGTTTAGTAGCACTTTTGGTTACACTAACAATGAAACTCTTGTTTCATATTGCCCAAAAAAAGGAAAAGCTGTTGTTCCTTTATCTAAACTGCATGTGGGTTCAAACGAGGTGTACAATGAGCTTGGGAAAAAGTCAGATATAATAATATCGTTTTATAACGATACCAAATCAGGGGTAGATGTTGTGGATAAGTTTTGCATACCACGTTGGCCGATCAGCAAGAAGGTAGCCAATGGTTATTTTTTATCATTTGCTGAATATAGCTGGTATCAACGCAAGAGTTATACTTTTACTAACAAAAGTAGACTATGTCCTGTGGGAACACGTAAAAGATATTGTATACAGAATACCCCCCACCCCGAAAGATAATATGAAAAACAGAATTCGACAAACTTGTACAAAAATTTCCATGGATATACTGTTCGCACTGTGAACAATTTTTATCAAGAGGGTGTGGCGTTGTGTATAAAGCAAGGTGGCCGGCGATACTTCAAACATTTGCTGTGAATTATTGTTTATTGTTACCAGTTATTATCTTGTTACTCGTAGGCATTTTTACAGACTTCACGTAAAAAAATAAAGTTGCTGATGTTAGATTATCATCTTGTTGATAGGTAGACAAGTATAAATTTCTTCTAGCTATAGTAGTTATTTTTTCCCAAAGCCTATTAATCAACAGAACATATAATGCAGTAACAATTGGTCCTTGATTTCGAAAACATCATAAAATCTTGAAAAATACACACTTTATACACAAGTATAAGATTATGTTCACAAGTTAAATGGGAATAAAAAAAGGAATAAAAGAAAATGGCAAGTGTTCCATTAAAAAAAAACAGAAATAAATGACGCTTAAACATTAATAAAAAACACCTGTATATTATAATCATATACAGGTGTTTTTTTTCATTAATGTTGTCAAATATTGTTACTGGAAAATTAACACCATACGGCTACCATGATACGTTTTGTTACTATCTGCGATCTCGAAATTTTAAACGTTTTCCTGAATAACTTGGCAACCCAGCAATCAAAAATAAAAAACCTTCTATATTTGTAAAGCTACTTCAATGTGATATTCAAATCTTTAAAAATGTATAGGGTATTCCATTAAAAAAAGAAAACTGGGTCTTATAGCTCTGCTCTTTTACTGAGCACTCTGTATATCTTCAGATAATTTTAAACTAAAGGCCTTTCGATCCGTTACAATTATTGTATATAATACGTTGTTGTATGTTCTACAGAAAGGCTGTCATATTACTTTTCCACACCATTGGCCCAACCTGTATGTAATTGGCACAAAAGCAAACTTTCTTGTTATGAAACAAAACAACTACTGAAATTCAAAAATTTAAAAAAATTGAAATTCATTCAGAGTGAACATTTTCCCAATTTTGTAATCTTTATTTTTAAATAATAATATCCCTTTAATATTCAACAGTTTTGCATTTGTAAGACAAAATATTTAGAAAAGCAAATGGTTTTATTTAACTAGCGATGTGATAAGATATAGCTCTAGTGAATTTACATACACACACAAATAAGTTAGCGAAACAAAATGGCGAGAAAGAATATGACCTCAAATTGTAACATTCATGAATTTTTACCTAGTGTGACCATTATATAATCGCTAAATATTTCCTTCAAATTGTTAGCACTTATGAGGTAATGTAAATGTGCATTTACATTACATCACAAGTTTTGGCTATTAAAAACACTACTTACTTCTTGCCTTAAAAAATTCTTATGCCTGTCGCAGGCATCGGATGTGTTGGGCGCACGACTTATCTCATTCCTGAGTTCCTTCATTTCACGTAACGTTTTTCTCCTTTCCCGCTTTATTTCCTGCATTTTATAGTTCTAATTCTCCCGAGGTCTGCCTTTTTTCTCTTACCTATCCATTTTGCTTGGAGTACCATTTTAATTTATGCCTTTTAATCAATGTCAGTAGTGTTTTCTCGATCTTAGTAGTTAATACTTTTTTTCGTTTTACCTATATTTCGTATTTTATTCCATCTTGGTTTCTACTTATTTTAACTAACTAAAGTAACTAACTTTCCTTGATGTTTCTTTTGTAGCAGGCAAGATTAGCATGTATAAGTATTGTTGATAGAACAATTAATTAGCTCACTCTTAATTTCGTATTGCTATATACTTACCTTATTCATGTAATCGTTTTATTTTAGGACGTAATATATTTTCATCGTTTATTTAATTGCACCTTTCTATAACTTACTCTTATCTATTGTAGAAGATCAGACAAAACTTCTGTAGTTGGCAAATCGTTCCGTGGCATTTTTCTTCATAATTTTCCTTTCAAGAACTAAACTTGATCAATTCCAATATACCTATAAATCGAAATTAAATATTAGAATCAGAATATTAAATATTCATAGCAAATTTTGACAGATCAAAGTTCGGATACTGTGCTTGTGGAAAGTATATATTACTATGGAAATATGTGAATTTAAACTAATTTAGGGTTATTTAAACCAGGTTTCAAAGCCTAATAAGGGAATCATTTTAAGTTAACGTGCATGATCGGTTGCATAATCTACAGGCAAATTTTGAATTTGTAAAAATTGACCATACTGCCTCCAAATCAAAATTTATGATTTTAATTTATGTGAACTGTATTTTAGTTGTTTGTTCAAGCTTACTTAGTATTTTGTAATTTTTATATTTGCTCCGGGAGATTTATCATTCTTCGGAATGTTTATATTCGGTAACAATTGTTGTATTCCCTCCCAATTACAGTGAATAACTATATCTTAATACTCATCTACACACTAATCAGTTATTGGTTTTCCATTTGAATCTAAGTTGTTATCGCTGTTACTTTTGGTTTAAATGAGCATTCATTGGACGCATGCGGGAGGCCCCGCATACGTCCAATTTGGTGCAGAGAGTTTTCTGCCACAATGATGGTCTACCTAAAAAGAAAACAATTAACTAGTTTAAATTCAAGTTTAGTCAGTAAATTAGATCGCTTTTTCATTATGTTCGCGATACGTTTCATTTTGGGATTAAGTTTGTGTGAACCACCATTATATTTATTTATATTAGGAATTTTAATATTTAGAGATTGGCATAAGATCGTTTACTAATGTGATCTATTATAGGGAGTTTTACATTTATCAATAACGGGCAGATTTTAATATTATAATCTCCTTACAAAATTGGTTTAGCAGTTGATTGATAGATGACTCTTATTGTCAAGTAATTACCGAATAATTTTTGACGTTTCTGTATCTTAATTTATTAAAGTGCCAGTCACGTTTGAATACGTATTTTGAGTTACATAAATTTATTTTACATAGTATTTGAATCCAGCATACATAACTTTGATCTTAGAGTCTCTCATCTTAGAAAATTGATGATTATTAGGCATTTAATTAAAGAAATATGTTTGCTTTGTTTTATTGCACGATTTGTATGATTTCACAACGATATATTATAATTACATTTTTCCAACTGCAAACAATCCGAGAAGAGGCTTTGAGGGGTGCGCCCTTTAGGTAAGAAGATCTACTTATTCGTTAGCTAGCGGCTGAGAAGCTAATTTGACAGCAAATCTGGTACTCCCACAAGTGTCCCATGCAACCTAACAGCTAGAAGTTCACTGATGATAATATTCACTCGTAATCTCAGAGAGGTCGCTAGGTGAATCAAAACAGCTAAATTATCGTATTTATTTGTATTGTTTAAGAAAAAATAAGGTAATTAAAATATTGAATATTAAATTGAATTATATATGAAAATAGAATATCGTATTTAACTGAAGTTAAAAATTAAGATTGATATTAAGCGTTGGTAATTAGTAAAAAAAAAAACATAAAGAAAATGCCTAAGCAATTAACCGCAAGAATGTTATCATGGGCTCATGGTCCATTATGAAAGAATTATCTTATAAGCAGAAAAGTGAATATAAAGGTGAGTTTCTGGCTACCAAGCGTCATCAGTATCATGTCTCAAGTATTATTCTCGATTTTCCCCTAAGAGATCACGAGTTTAGATGCATGGCTTCTAGGGGCCACACCCCGCACCCCCAACTCAGTTAGCAACTACGCTGTGACTTGATAATTCAATCACTGTGGTGTACCTTTTATTACGGTATGTTACCTGTTCGTTCCTGCAGTAAATTACAAACCATTGAACTAATAAAGAAGGTATGATTTGATGCTTTATTGCATTCATGTCGCGAATAATTTTATGAAAAGTAAACATAAAAATAGTAACAAAATTATTTATTGATCGTATGAAAATGTAGTTACCATAACAAATATTATCCATAGACCAATGGTACTATCCTTAGCAAATTAAATGCGAATCGAGGCTCTACAAATCTTCGATTATTAATGCAATCGAAGCTACAACACACTGAAATAGTAATTAAAAATTATTTGGAAACAATTCTGAAATATGCATTGCTCGGTAGACATTACTTGTAGTTTCCGTAGCACAAATAATCGAAGATTTGTGGAGCTTCAATTGGCATTTAATTTGTTGAAGATGGTACAATGATTTGTTATAATGATGAAAACTAATTAATTTCACTAATGAATCTTGTTATTACTTAATCAAAGATTGTAAATAATATTTTATCACAACAATGATACATTTCGTTCTATCGATGAAAATTAAAAAATAAATGAAGATTGTTGATATTACGTCCAGTATTTTTCTCAGTGCTTCTTTTTCAGCTTATTGCTATTACGGGCTACTAAAGCCATATTATACGCATATAGTAATCTGCTCATTTTGAGAGGTTCTATTTCGTTGTATTCAATTATTTTTTGTTCCTAGTATCGGGATTAGCCTGTAACCTTGTTTTATTCCCCTGCACCTTTGGAATTTTCTTGACGTATTACCCATTACTTTCCTTATATATATATTTTTATTACTACATTAAGTTGCATCTGTTTTTTCTATAATATTTCCAAGTACAAGTAGTTTGCTCATCCTCCACGTCATTTAAAACTTTTTCGTTAATCTCTTTTCTATGACTCCTGTAAATAATTTGCAGTGGACAGAATATCGCATCGTAGTGGTTATTTTCACCAACATTCAGCCATGAAGAAATGGAAGAGGAGCAGTTGTTTTTGATAAGATAGGTACTAAGGACGTAATTGCTACATATACACATATCAATGAATATCATTAAAACAAAAAGGACGGTACAAATATGAAAAAAAATCTGTTTACACAAATGTAGAATTGCATAATAAAGCAAAATATTGTAATAAACCAGAAAGGAAAAGGATAGCGTATCTAAATGTAGTGCCTATCTTAAAGGAGAAACGGGAGATCATTAAATGAAGAGGAATAATAATAAAGTATCCACAAAAACGAGAAGAGGCGGTTGAAATTGCGATTGTATAAGTATTCTACCCGCAAAACACACGATGGTTTTAGGAATAGTAAAATTATTTCAGGTAGTCTGAGCGAAATCTTATCGTTATATCTTGGTAAATTTTGGTAAATTAATGGTTTTTATTTCTAACGTTATACGCTGAATACCGTGATTATGTACACGGGAAGAGGTACGTACGAAATTAACTTCACTGCCGTATATTCTGGTAAAATAACACCAAATTTTATCACTACGGGTTTAAAAATGTCGTTTCATTGCAAGATAAGCCGTCGTTGAAATAGGCTTTACTAATTTCATTTTGTTTTGTTCGTTCCGTACATGAAGAAACGCTGATGTTATATCCTTTAATCCCACATTACTTTCCTCTGTGGATTTGATACGTGTTATTATATTACAAATTGGATATAAATGATTACTATCTAGAAGACAAAATCATTTTCCAGCCCCTCAAGCTAGAGGCAATAATATCAATATTAAGAATATAACTCAATCAATTGATTAAATATTATTTTTAAATAAAATATAGCTTTTCTTCTATTAATATATGTGGTACAAATGACAGTTCAAAAAATCACATGTAAAATAAAATCTATAACACTCTAACTAATCGAAACAATGCTTTCTAAAACAAAATCCGCATATTAAGATATTAAAATCTGATAAAAAAAAATAGAATCATCATTATGGATGCGATTGATTATCATTCTGAAATGACAAATTTATTACAGAAAATACAGTCTACAAAGAGTTAAAATTGGAGGCCACCTCGATTTTTCAAGAAATTAATAAACAAGCGGTTAAATCTTAACTTAATATCACAATATACAGCCAAAAAGAAATAGATAATTAACGCACGACCCCCTAAAATTTATACAGAGAACATAGAACCAACATTCTCAAAGAAATGTTGGTTCTATTTCTTTTCAACATTTCTTTGAGACCCATTGCCTCTTGCATACAATGTCCAGCCGGTGAATTATCCAAATATCTAGCCAATTAAGTTTCAAAAATCATTGATAAAAATTATTCTTTTTTTTTAAAACTTAACTTTTAACAGATCTTAAAAATTGTTTAAAAAATATTAATATTGGTTAAAATGATAAACCCATAATCTCTTGATGTCGTTTCACTACATAGTAATATACCAACAGAATTTCAATAATTCTTCGTTTTTGTAGATTGTCTTTTTTGTCAAAACATAAGTTGCTATACAGCCCATGTGAGTCTCGATTACTAATTTTTTATCACCCTCGTGTAGTTTTACTTTCTTGACTGTTAATTATTTGAGTTTACTTATTTACTAGCTTCATGTGCTCGCAGGGACATGCAGCAAACTCAGGACGACTTGCTTCTACATCCCCTCTACTACCTTCTGTGCCATTCTCGACGGCAGTTCTAGTTTTTGGAGAGACCGAAGAGACGATGCGAGAATCCCGCCAAGGACGCCGATGATAAGGGGTATCATAGTTATTGTGTATTCTGAATATATTTGGCCCAGCTGGAAGAATAAATCTTTATATTTCTTGATTTTTTTCTGTTTCTTTGTCCCTGACATTTTTTCTCATGGAAAGGATATCTAAATGATACACATTTGTTTCTCTTTCTCCTGCATTACCACCGTGTCAGGTCATCGACAGGTGAAATGGTGTTAAACAAGAAGTTCCACAGGATCTTACACTCTTCGTTTGATATCACAAGGACCACACTTTCGACGTCAGACGGCGGCCCCAACGTCTCACCAGGATCGTGAAGGTATCGAAGATGGTAGTATAGGATCCTTAATGCGTTATCGTGCCCTTTTACATACAACGTGGGGGCATACTCTGGGCACGAAAACAGGATATGTACACCGCAAGCGGCACAGGTGGTGCTTTGGATTCAACACGTTGCGAATATGATTTAAACTGTGATACACCCCTGTGAAACCTTCTGTCGTGAAACCTTCTGTCACAGCTCGAAGGCCCAACGATTGCAGGAATAGATATGTCAGTCCTTCTGACAGTTGGTGTTGTTCCATATTTTTATAAATGACACTCTGAAGGGGTTTCGCACAGTAATTAAGTGATTCGATTCAGCAAAGCAGCCTTCACTTCCTTGGCGATATTGTAATGTGTCACTCCTCCTCCTTCCCCTCTCCTGAATGACTTCTGGGGCTAAACAAAATTTCACTAATGCTCTGTCAGCCGCCTTGAATAGGAACGCACTCCGATCTAGTTCATGATAATAAGATTGTAAATCTTATAAAATTTCATATGTATAAGTGTGTCCTAGGAGCGATTATACTAAAACAGTTGTCGAACTGAATAGTTGGAAATCCGATTTCGGATAATATTAGATTTCGGGTAACATCTAATTTTGAGTAAAGCTCGATATTGAGTAGAGCTAGAATTCGGGTAAGATTCAATATCGGGTACTTTGTTTTAAAACTGGATACTAGGGTAACCAGGAACCAAGTAGTGCACTGAACGAGTGGCCGATTCCTGAAAGCGACAGCAGCCCTATGATTAAATCATTGATTAAAAGGAATGCACACTTTAATACGAACTTTTTATTTTCATTCAGTTAACCATAATAATTTAACAATTTTTCACTTTTTCAATTCATGCTCTAAACGGATTGCTCGTGTTTAAAACTATTAATATTCATATTGCGGTTTTATGGTTCGAGTTTTTTTCTCTCGACGTAGATTTTTTTTATATTAAGAATATGCTGTAACCACGATTAACCAAAAAATCCCACTCTTTATTGCAATTTACTTACATTTTGTTACAAGGTATAACGGGATTTCAATGACGTTAAGCTTCTTTTGTCATCTTTTGTCGCTTTATCTATAGGAGAACACTCAGCTCTCAGATATTTCCTTACGAAGAGAAAAGAATAAATAGACGCAACGTTAGAAAATATTATTTTCCTTTCGTTTTGTTTCAGTTTAATATGATAAACTTTTATTTGCTCTTTATCTTGTCTTGCTATTTATATGAAAATACAGTAACTAGGCTTATTATGAATTTAAGTGTTCAAAGTGAATTAGTACTTTTTTTGCTTCCTCGCTAAGACAAACTAATTTTTTTGCCAAATTGTAAAACTTTCGTTAGGTAATAAAGATCATAATGATTAGTGTTATTTTAGTTGGTTCTATATACGTATATAATAGTATGTAGTGTAAAGTCTATTTATTACGCTGAATCAGAAAAAAAAGACAAATATATTTTAATTTTATAAAAAATTGCCAATATTTTTGGTTGCAGCTTTCTGATATTTTGATATTAGATAAACGTTTGTTAGCAAACTTCCCTACATTTTAATATAAACTGAATGTGTACCTTTCATAAAATTGCGTAGTTGAATTTGTAGGTACTGCCTCAACTTAATGAACAAACTATAATAGAAATAGAATCATTTAAATAATAATGTGCCATTGTTTAAGGATAAGAATGCTTATATAGAATCTATATAACTGATAACCGAAGTACGTTGCATTAACGTAACCAAACAAAATAATTTATTAAACTTCAATGTACAAAATTATTATCGTCGTACAAGCCTATATTATTTGCGAAGGGGTTCAAGTCATGGAGCGGTTCCATGGTGTAATGGTTAGCACTCTGGACTCTGAATCCAGCGATCCGAGTTCAAATCTCGGTGGAACCTCATCTATTTTTTTTTTAAATTCTTTAGTGAACATTTTTATTTCTTAATTCTTGTGCCAAACAGTATTTATATTTGGATATCTAAATTCATAACCTAATTGTTTATTTAGTTTACGTAAACTCTTTGCTTTATATAGATCATATTTTTATGTAGACATTAATTATTAAATTTCAAACATCTAGAGTCTATACTAGAAATTTAAGGTCGAATTATAGGATTAAAATTTTACGTATAGTTTTGTTTAATCATGAGTGACGTTTGACAAAGTTATTCAATTTTCTCTTTTAACCATAACTACGACATCGTAAAGTTTCCGTCGTTATAGCCTAATATTATTCATTTAAGACGGAAGAAGCGCACTACATCCTTTACGATGCAGCCGAAGTTTTAATGCAATTATTATTTATGCGAATGGAGTCCACATGGAACGAAAATTTAATACCATTAACTTGCAAGAAGTTCTACTACGACAGATGGATATATGCACAGGCGAACATAAATTTTGCCGTAATATTACATCGTCAAATGCAGCAAGCACAAAACTGCTCCGGCGTTGATATTGAACGAAATTTACAGCCTCCCGCAATAGTCTCACGTAGTAGAAGACATTTGTAAACTACTAGAGTGTATACGAATGTAGCTTACCTATTTCCGTTATTAAATATAACACTTTGTATTGAATAATATAAAAGCTGATGATACTAAGAAGTTATACTCGAAAATGGCAGCTGAAGTTCATTAAAAGAAACAATTTTTGTTAGGTATTCGAAGAAAATTAATAAAGGGTAAGCAGGCGAAATTGATCAATGAAACTCTTTTTATCCGCTAAACTTTTGTAAATATTTTATTGCTTCTTCACTTTTTAACATTGTAACTGAAAGAATCCTTTAGACAATTCAATGTGTAGAAAATTGATAGGTTGGGGAATTTGTCGAACTGTCGATCTTAGTTCGGAGTCTTAAAGATTTATCGTCTTTGTGAATATTTGATAATCCGTATATTATGGAAGACTGAGACTGTGTTTTAGTTTCTTTTTGTTTCAACTGTACTTAAAATACGCTTGTTTTGTGTTAAAACATTCATTTATTTGTACGTGCTTTTAGAACGATATTTGATAATTACATTTTCCCAAATTAAATAATCAGAGAAGGAGCTTTGGGGACGTCTCTATCTATTCGTTAGCAAGCACCTGGAAAGCTAAATTGACAGTGGATTTGGTGCTCCTACAAGTGTCTCGTGCCACCTAGCAGGTAGAAGGTCACTTTTCATAGTATTCACTCATTTATCAGAGAGGTCGCTAGGTGAATAAAAACCACTATATTATTTTATTTTATTTTTTATTGAAAAAAAAAGAAAAAGAAAAAACTGTACGAACAAAGAAATTATAAATAAATTGAAATTTTGAATTTGAAACAGAACCAGAATCGGATTATATTTCAGACGAAAACTTCAAATAACATTGATTCTTTTTTTTTGTATACACGCAATGAATTGGAGCAATTTGGGGCACTTTACTGTGGGCTACCGGATCACCCCGAAGCTGTTCCAGGCACAAAATGATGTGGCAATGGAAACGTAGCGGAAAGTGATAAGGACTTTGGGATATTTGGAAAACCAGCCAGGTGTCGTCGAATCCATGATAAGTGCGACAACGTGTTTTGACAAACGATAAAAAATACAATTTAAAAGATTCTTTGTTTTTTTAACGGAATGAAATGCAAATTTGTTTATGCGTACGAGTACAAGAAGCGCATTTGCATACGGTGAATGTATTTTACCAGAAGATAATAAATAAATAACAGCAAAAACTATGATCTATTTCTATTTCTTTCGAAACAGATGCGTTTCCTCAACATTTCAAATTGCCGATAACAAAACTGATAGCAGCTCAACTAAAAGACATGGCAGTCAGTATAACAATGATATTGTATCAAACTACAATTGTACGTAGCACGAGACATAATACATTTGTTTGAAACGATTCTCTCATATATACACATATATCCAAACGTCTACGCGACTTTCCGAAGGTTGATGTTTAATTACAGATCTAATAAATCTTGATATGCATAAGATTATGTTATGCGTTTCTATGAAATGTTTATTTAATATATTACTCTGTAAATACGTAATCTGGCGTAATTGATCGCACGTGCGAGCAGCCACAAAGTGTCAACCAGGGGCGGCTTCTATTAACGAGCCATGGGGCCATGATTCCACCATTACAAATCACAAATTAATCATTAAAAAGTTTTTGTTTTCTGTAAAAATACCGATAGATACAATTACACATAAACACACATTTAAGTACGGAGCGAATGTTGGAATTCCCATGATATGATGCGACGGAACGGGCTTTGTTTGCACTGTAGAGGAACACTCACTATCACGGTAGGCAAACGTGTGTGTCAGACGGCCGTCGAAGATCGGCTACTGAAACACGGACTTCGGTTTAGGCACTTCCCCGCAATAAAAATTGGGTTCAAGAATATGTAATACTTATTAATTATAGTAATAAAGTGTACTATTATTCTAGGATGACACCGCAAATTAATAACAATAGTATTTCATACCTTTCTTAGGGTAAAAAGTACGAAAATGAAATAATAAATGTAATAAGGGAGTTATTCCTGAAAAATAGATCATAATAGTGTTTTAAGTAAAAAAGAAGGCCATTTGCTTAGATAAACAAACAAAGAAAATAAAAATTGTATTTCCCATTCTTTGTAAGAAATACGTCCGCTTATGCATAGAATATTCATTATATTTTACTCGATGATCTCCGCTTAAATAACTCATGTGCTCTGTGTTGTGTTATGTTTTCGTCGATATAATATCACAAAAAACACCTAAATAGTCTTGCGTTACTTAGGTTGAGGAATGTAAACAAGTAGCCCATGTACCTGTATTTTAAAGACTAAATATAGCAATTCCGAAGGAAATACGTTAGCATTCATATTTAGGTAGATAAGTATTCCCGATAAGAACTTTCATTTTAAAATTGCTTCTAAATTTGTCTACATTAAATTTTTTATGTCGGTATTATTTTAGTTAGCAATAAACAACGCAATAAATTACTGCAAGCTGAGCAAAGCTGATTAAAAACCTTCTAAATTTGATAAAGGTGAGGGAGAGGGGAGGGGGGGGGGGAAGAGAGGGATAAGAGACGGAGAGGGGGAGTTGGTCGGACATTGCCTACACCACGCAATATTGTCATGCCCGCCACTGGTGTCAACTGTAAAATCATATACACTGCACGTTAAATAAATTAATAAATCAAAATATAAATCTTCATATGTACTTGTCTGAGGATATAGTAGTAGAAGAATGAATACCATTTTATTAAAAAATTGGCGGTACCTCACCCAGTATTAGCTTCTTGCGAAGACAGGTTGCGTCATCTTTTGGACCACGTAATTTGCTGTAAATTATGTTAACAAGGTTTTTCAAGTCTGTTAATATAATAATTTCGGAAGTATTCCTAAAAATTGAAAAATCGTGCAAACTTTAGAGGGAATTTTAGAGTTTCATGGAAATCGGAATCCCACAGTTGTCGTGTGTTGCTTTGGTAGTATAATATAATATCGGCTCAAGTTCACATAGAAGCAACATTGGCCAAAGAATATCGTTCCGTTTGATCTGACCTCAACTGAGAGCTCAGAAAAGAATAGTTTGTGTATTAGATGTACTATGTGAAACTTATAGTCGATGCTGTTCAAAACGATTAATTTCGTCTTAATGCTGAGGATTTATAAGTCAAAACGTGCAACTGTTTTAAAATTTTTGCTACGATTAAACTTCTTAAAATTAAAACAAAGTAAAGGCAGCTAAATGTTAGATTTTTACTGTTTAGTACTAATTGAATAGCATCGTCTGAGAATACTGCCATCTAACAATAGAGCACTTAGGTGTCACCTGCACTGCATAATACATTAGTGTAATTAACACGATCTGGCACTTTAATCAACTCTCTATTGGTTATAACTTATGCATAGCTTGAGGTACGCAAAATTAATGATATTGAAGAGTTTAATTATTCCGCGAATGAAAGTATTTCTGGCAATTAGCAATGATTGCTTTTTAATTGTTGAATTTTATTATATTCAGAAGTACTGCTAGGTGTTGATTGATTATCGTTTTTGAGGTATTTGTGAGCATGGCACTAACAATGTTTCAGATTTTACATTTACCTATAAACTCAACTAATTTATTAACAAGTTTATATCGAAAACTATAAACAGTATGAGAACTCTTACCCAAGGTGAGTATACTTACTTGGAATGTTCAAAAAAATATTATCAATCATCCAGTATATTTTTGGATTCTTCAATTCTCAAAATAACTTTTAAATATCCCGCGCTATCATAAGAGAAAGAAAACCACCAACCACGTCTACCAACTTATACAAATTAAAATTTCAATCTCAACTGTCATCATACAATAATTAACAGTAATCTCAAAATATTATAAATGTTATACACTAATTTATACAAAAATTTAAACAATGCTTTGACCAGATACCTAGTTTATCAGTTTGCACAAACGCCAGAGTACTTCAAAATGGGATTTCCTTGTAGTGACAATGCAGATTAACTCAGATGTTCGCAGAAAAGAGTTCAGATCTGGAGAACAACATCGGTATCATAAAAATCCAGGACAACGAACCTCCTTCACAGCATCCGAAGTGTATACTACATCCGAAACACCAGAGACATGTATGATTCCATATAAAAATGTACCCAGGTATAATCAACGCAACAAATTTCTTATAATGTCGAACAATCTTGACGTTTCTTCCGTATATTTTTAGATCAAAGATAATTACATTAATTTACAAAGAAGATCCCCTTTAACACCAGATATACCACAGGAATATCGTTTAATTGATTACACTTGATGAAAAATAAAACAGCTTTTTCGAATATTTTTTTTGTCAACAAACACTCGTATCCAAGAATTTCACTCCTTTACTTTCAACGAATTACATTGAGTCATTACCCCATTCAAGTAAAGTCGAAACCTAAGATACCAGGATACTGGACTTACAAACAGATGTGTACATAAAATAATAATTACATCTAATATGGTTGATAGCTTTCCTCTTAAGAAACACGGCAATATATATTTTCGTCGGTATCCATGTAATTACTGTTGTTAAGATTATGAAATCTAATGTGTAATCTCTTTTAAATTATAAGGAAAGATGTATCTCCTAAATCGGATTTACCTTGATTCGTTTAGATTTACATTAATTAAATATTAACGTACTTGCGAGGACAAACTATGGCATATTCTTGCACTACATGGTATTGCATTAATCCAAAGAGGATTATTTCTACTTTTAGGAATATCATCTTATGTAAACATAATTAAACAGAAAAGTATATATCGGTTAACTACTTAAGACCTTGACACAAAATATTGTAACATGTTATTGTTTTGATAGTGAAGGATATTTTTCTCGTTTTTATTGCTTTATTCATTTTGGTTCATAATACCCGTTTCATGTACGCAGTTATCAGATCATAACATACTAAATATTTATAGATTTCTAGCCAAATACCTACATTTGAATGAGGAAACAAGAAAAAGATGTGTTTAAATGGATGGCCATTGCAATTAAAATATGATTCAATCTTGCGGTAACATGCAGCTACATTTGCAAGGATAATCCATCCAGACCCATGTTAATACTAAATATTTTAGCCCTAATACTCACCATTTAGTACGGATGAATGGTTTGTATAGATCAAACAGTGCCATACGTGTCACTGCTGGAACGCAGAGCAATTATGCTTAAGCTAAATAATTTATCCTTCGTAATGTTCTGTTTCGGTGGCAGTTTAAACACTGAAAAGGAAAGGGAGTGCGTAAAGCATGCTTTTGAATAGCGTAATAATTTTATCGCGCTTACCTTACATTGGTTTATACCGCGTCTTCCCCTTCGGTCTGGATAATTTTCGTACATTTAGAAAGTCAGTAAATTTAACCCGGTATGGCTGAAAAGAAAGTTCAAAATGGGACACCTGTGACGCGACGAGAAGAAAAATGGTAGCGGCGGTATTAGAAACATTTATTAAAATATTATTACCTCAGAAAATAATGAAATGAGCGGTAAATTTTCCGTTTTCAGTTTGGATCGTCAAAAATTATCGATTTTGTTACAGCCGAATAAGCTTAGCTACCGAAAAACTCAATATCGTTATTATTCTCTAAAATATACTGATGGATTCGGTAACCGTTTTTAAACTAACTGGCAGATAAAACCATTTATAAATTTCAGCACTGCCTTTTGAGAGATATTCCTTATATAAATTAATAATGCAAAATGATTAGAGATTTGTTACATGCTTAAATTGCACCCCATTATTGCCCAGACAAAACTCATTTTCTCCTTACACTTCTAATTGCATTATAAATAGATATTTTCAAAATTCTGAATCTGAATTAATTCTTGAAAATTATTGTGGGGTATTTTATATAAACGATTCCTTACTGCAGTAACCCACAGAATGTAGATAATTATATCAGAACAGATATCTTGGAGCGGGTGCCGTGGCACCCCTGTCGGCATACCTATCAAACGAGAAAATCCACTGAGACTGCATTAGTGGAGCTAACGGATCGAATCCAAGATGCACTCTAGATATGGAAGGCGCTCTTAACAACACTCCACATGAGTCAAAAAAGGATTAATTAACAGGGGGGTAAATGGCGTGACTTTCAGATGGATGTCGCAGTTGCTGCCCACTAGGTCAGTGGAGGCTGGGTGGGACATATGATCATCTCGGTCAGTACGACCAGAGGATGCTCCAGGTTATATCCACACTTATCTTGAGCTTAATAGTAGACAAACTGTTATGTGGGCTGACTGACCTACGCATACCTTGTCAAGGATATGCTAATAATATGTATTGTCATATACGCAAGAGGTAAATTTGAGAATGCCCTCTATGACATAGTTCAAATAGGACTAAACTTTACGAGAAGATGGTGTCAATCGGTGGAACTTAATGAGTAAGACTACCTTAGTGACATTCACTAAGAAAAAAAATTCCAACCTTAAAACCATAAAAATGGATGGGTAAAACATAGATTGGAGAACGGAGGTTAAATACCTAGTCTTACCCCTAGACAATAAACTTTATGGAACAAACATGAATTTGAAGTAACCAACAAGGCAGATATGCAGAAACATTGCAGGGAAAAATTGGGGATACAACCCAAAAATACTGCTCTGGATGTATACAGCGACAGTGAGACCCATCATCACTTATGCATCAGTAGCTCGGGGCAAAAGAACTAATCTGGTCACCATGAGAATTAACCTCGAAAGTGCAAAGATTAGCATGCATATGCATAACTGCGGCTATGTGAACTTGCCAAACAGCAGCTATTGAGGTAGTATTAGATCTTATCCCTCTCCATATTGTGGCAGAGAGCGTGGCCAGAACCATACTTAGAATAGTCAAGCAAGGAATGATTAGGCATAGGCCTCAATCTTCTGACGGCGGTCAAACCTGGCACATGCCCCGGGATGACATGTCAAAAATATTCAGCTTTGTGAAGGTATTCACCACAAAGCTTAGTAACAAGAGTGAGTGGGATCATAACACTATCCTGAAATTGAATAGAAATACCCACATAGGAATATATGGGCCTAGAACCAAGTATCTCGAAAGCTTGGGAAAATACCCAAGTATCTTCCAGGCGGAAATACATCCTATTGAAAGATACATCTAGTTCAATATTGATAAAAATTATGGAAAGCAGAAGATTATCATCATGTCTGATAGTCAAGCAGCCATCAAGGCGCTGAACTCACACGAAATCAGTTTCAAGATGGTCTGGGAATGTCTAGGAAAATTAAGCGAGCTAGGCAAAAGGAATAAAGCAACCTTCCTGTGGGTTCCAAGTCACACAAGAATAGAAGGAAACGAGATGACGAATAATTTCTCAAAAAAGGGGCTGCAATACCTTTTGTAGGGCCTAAACCATTTTGCGGGAGAAGTAGCAGTACAATACTGAAGAAACTGAAAATAGAAATAGAGCAGAGAAAATCTAATTATTGGGAGAATCTCGAGGGAATTAGGTAAAGTAAAATTCTTCTGGAAACTTATAACCAGAAGTGGTTTACAGAATGCATCAACCTGAGTAAGAACAATGTTCGCATATTATCAGGAAAACTTTCAGACCATTATAAACTAAAAGGATACCTGATTAAGCTTCGATTCGCGAA
The DNA here is from genome assembly GCA_004143645.1 of Protaetia brevitarsis. NCBI lineage: Eukaryota > Metazoa > Arthropoda > Insecta > Coleoptera > Scarabaeidae > Protaetia > Protaetia brevitarsis. The sequence continues at coordinate 2,574,791 of RXPK01000284.1, read as the reverse complement.
AGAATTTGAATGTAGATCTTGTGAGGAACAGGCTGAAATACCCACCCACCTCCTCTCAAATGGCGTAGCACTGTTCAACTCAAGGGCGTTGCAGCTGGGAGCATGTGAAATCGGAAGAGAGACTTACTAACCTGGAGGTCTTCTGATATCCTACCACTTCTGAAAGGAATTAGATAACACCACCCTTCTCACATACATACATACTCCCACAGTAAGAAATGAAGGAGTGTCAAGACGACGGGTAATGGTTATCGTCTCTCACGCTTGTTTGATCCCAATCAGTTCTTTCCAAAATAAGTTCCTCTTTGTTGTAATGGTATATCGTATATGTATGTGTGGAAAGTATTTTTACAGTTTTCGATTTGCCAGAAAACATAAACAGGCCTAAATTTTGTAAAGGTGGGCTTTAAAAAAGTGGGAAAAATTACCTCAGTAGAAAAGTTGCCTCCCACCTTTGGGATAATTTTCCCACTCATTTTGTGAATGAAGTGTCTTACATGTAATTCGCCATAAATGCTATCAACGTTATTTCTGAAAAGATAGTAAACGATTTCAATTGTTCAGCAATTTTTCATCGTTTGCACTTGGTGTGCAATCGAGATACATTTTTAACTGCAATTGCCAATATTTTTTGAAGCTTCGTAGACATATTTTCTGTAAGTACGAATAACCATTAACTTTTGCACACACAATCTTGCAACTTTAATATATGGATTTTATCATGAAAAGAAAGCTCCTATTAAGTAAAACACGTCTAGGTATTTACCAATGTTGAAGTTAACTTACCAAATACTAATTCAATTATAATAAATCATTTCGCTGGCGTATCCTACTTGCACCAGCTTACTTAATGAGGTAAGCTTAACCTCCTTACACTCGTTCAATACACAATAGATTCCAGACGGACACACAAAATACATGCGAAATATGTTCTAACCTGTAAGATTGTTACTTATTTAAACTATACATACCTTTATCTGCGCTTTTCTTTGGAAACCATAAGTTCCCTGCAATCCAGTTAAAGTAACGCGGTTTTCGGTGTAAACCATTTCCAATGAACAGTTGGTTAGAAGTTTGTTAGGACTTGTATAAATGGTGTGTTATATAGGTTAGATAAGATTTTACATGTATGCGTTAAATATATGATTTATTATATGATATATTTTTTCAGTTATGTGATATACAATATCCAATTTTAATGCACTGATATTATATTTCACCACATTACTTCCCAAAATTCTCAAACAGTAACCCGTAAATGTGAAAACGCCACCGTCAATTCCTATGTGGCCAACAATGCGCATGCGTGTAAATATGATTTATTGCAATCTATTTACCGTGGTTCGCGTTATTATTATACAACCGCAAAACGGATTTGCAATTTTTGCTAATCTTTATACCAAGTAGGTAATAAATGTTTGTAAAATGTATGCATTATGGCGTATATTAAGTTGTTCAATTCGATTTCATCATTTTCTACATTTTGTAAATCTCATATCTATAATGTATCATTGTAATGTGTACTATGTATAATACATTAAGTACATCGACTATAAAGGCTATTCAAAGTTATCGGTGCAGTATTGCTAATTTTGTTAATATTGCAGCTACGATGTTGGTTGAATCATCAAAGATGTACGATTTTTTACATTGATTACAATCGTGTAATCGGAGAAACAATTGAAAATTGCGTTTACGAGATATAATAGATAACTTTAGTTTTTTCTTTTAATGGACCGCTCTGGTGTTTTGTCACTAATTGATAGAAAACTGGGTTTTGCACACGATATTGTTATAATGGTATAACCCTAAAATAAAAAACAAAAAAGCTACGACTAATAGAATGATGGATTCGGTATAAGAGCCAAAACTTTGTTGTTTGGCACAGTAGAAATAGAAGCAAACTTTGGTTGCTTAGTTTTAAGACTAAATTATTTTAACAGTTCTGCGAAGGTTGTTGTGTACTGTTATTGAAAAAAAGGCTTTATTGATTCTAATTACTGCTTATTTTGTTCTATCTCTAAATTCGTTTATTGCTGTGTTCCTTTTTATCATTGCTTTTTGTTCATTATTTATTTACTTATAATTCAAGTTGGAGAAATATAACATACTTGAGGCATATTTTGTACGTAGAAAGCACAGAAACAGAGCTTTGGAATGTTACAAAGAAATGTTTCCAAACAGGATACTACCATTTAGAAAGTATCTTTTATTATTATTTCGCAAATTCCAGGAGAATGGAAATGGTTTTTAAAAAAGCCGAACGAGAAAACGGAATAGCAGCAGTGCGGAATTATTAAAGAAATATAACATACTTGAGGCATATTTTGTACGTAGAAAGCACAGCAACAGAGCTTTGAAATGTTACAAAGAAATGTTTCCAAACAGGATACTACCATTTAGAAAGTATCTTTATTATTATTTCGCAAATTCCAGGAGAATGAAAATGGTTTTTAAAAAAGCCGAACGAGAAAACGGAATAGCAGCAGTGCGGAATTATTAAAGAAACATAAGTAATCGGCCAATGCGAATTTTGCTTGATACGAACGTTGGACAAAGAATTTGCGTTTTGTACGCAGTTTTGGGCAGAATTTGTAGAAAATAATGCATACAAATACATTTTATGGAACGACGAGATAAACTTTTCACACAATAGAATGTACAACATAAAAAATATGCGTTATTGGCCAGAGTTAATTGGCCTGCACGATCTCCTGGCCTGTCTAACAGATTTTTTTATCCTGTGGGGATATCTAAAAGACAAAGTATGCAGAGGAAGATACCTAATAAATAATAAAAATAATAAAAAAAAAGATACAGGAGTTGCAAAATGCAGTAAGAGAAACAATGAGTAACATGGATCGCCGTGAATTTCTCAATCAGCAATGCAATAAGGGAAACAGGAAATGCATATCAAAAAATAGATAGGTAGTCGAACACTTACTATAATTTATTGTTCTTTGTCATTGTTGTCAATAAATTTTTGTAAACTATCGGATTTTCTTTTTGGTTTTTAAAACAAATATCTTATCTTGCCAAACTCTAAATAACAATACCTGGAAACGCAACTTTACAATGTTCATTACTTGTCTTAAATAACGTTACAAATATTAAACCAGTTATTAATAATAACGCTAAAATTAGTTCTCTGGTATTTACCTTGCACAGAACGGCTTTTACCTGCAAACCGTAGACAAGCAATTACGTCGGTAATCCTATTTTGCTGGTGAACTTATAATGTACTCCATTAGCATATTTTACCAACTCACTTCTCTCTTAAGCGTAAGCATCACCTGCGAAACAACGTTAACATTGTTCCATATCGAACTAACATTGACAGTACCTAATTTATTTAGCAATTTGCGTCGAGTGATTAACGAATATATTTAAGAGCATACTTGTCGTAAGAATTTTAGGTCTCCGCGTAGTCTGGCCCCCTTTCGGGAAATATTTACATAAGCTTCGATTTAATCGAGAGTGCAGCAAAAGGAAATTAACGGGAAACTAAAATCAAGCCGCACCATTAAAGATAAGGATCAAGAGGAACTGACTGCGAAGGAACGATGATGTTAAACACTTGTTTCCGCTCCATGTAACAAGCTCGTTTCCAGAGATTTAACATTGCCTTAGCACATGTGGAATCTTGGCATATATCAATATGGATAGGAAACCTAAATAGATGTTTATAAAGTGATTCGAGGTTTTATTAAACAGAAGCCTTCTTGGCATTTTCATAGATATCACGTTTAATTTAGACATCCTTTTGAGGTTGTTTTCAAGTAACAAGCTAAGACAAACACAAAATTCTTGTTTCCATCAAGCAGAGAAAATGACTTTCTTATTTCTTATTTGGACTGGTTTATATTAGGTTTGTCAAAAGAAAAACTTGTATATAAATATTATTTTGCTTAAATTTTCTTTTCCGTAAATTATTTCAATATATAGTTTTCTTTCTTGCGGTGATAAAATTATTTGTGATATTAAAAATAGCGTAGCTTTCTTCCAAAAATATATTTATTAACATGATAGACGTTTCGCCGTTGGATTGTATGTATGTATGAAGGATAATATTTCACTGCGACTTGAGAGATATATCGTGTCCTCTATTTTTTCTGTTTTACAGCTTGCCTTCCAACGTATTCCTTTCAGAAAGTGTATGATATAAGAAGGTCCCAGGTTAGGTAAGGCATCCCCTTCGATTTTACACAATGCTATGCAATTTGAAAGGAGATGGATGGGCGTTTCATCATGTTCCCCACAAAATATACATTCTGGTTCCTTTGCTAATCCAAGCTTACTCAGATGTCCTTTCAGTTTGCAACGGCCTGAAATTATTCCTGTTAATATACGAATATTGTTCTTACGCAGCGCAGGTTGGATTCTGTAAACCTACTCTAGTTATAGGTTTACTAGAGTTTTAGCTTGTCTCATTCCCTAGAGATTCTCTCAATTATTTTATTATATTGGTAATAATAATAAATGGTATTCCAGCCCCTTTTTTGCAGATTATCTGGTATTTCGCTCCCTTCCACTCTTTTATTCCTTTTGCCCAGTTCATTTAATTTCCTTTGGCATTCCCAGACCATCTTGCAACTGATTTCATGTGAGTTCAACGCTTTAATGGCTTATTGAGTATTATACATAATGATAATCTCCTACTTTCGGTAATTCCTGTCAACATTGAACTGGACGCAGGCTTCAGCAGGCTGTATTTCGACCTGGAAGATGCTCGGGTATATCACCAAGCGTTCGAAGTTCTTGATTCTAGGCCCATATATTCCTAATCCAGTTCCCTGTGCCATTTGAAGCCATCGGCGCACGATTTGACGGCATATCTATTCAATTTCAAGATGGTGTCTTTATGCCGCTCGCTCTTGTTGCTAAGATTTGTGGTAAATTTCTTCACAAAACTGAATTTTTTTGAGGCATGTACCAGGTTTGATCACTGTCAAGAGATTGACATCTATGGCTAATCGTTCCTTCAATGATCATTCTGGGTGTTCTTTTTACCACACCCTCGACCACAGTGTGGAGGGGAGGAAGATCTAATACTACCTCTATGACCGCTGTTAGCCTCAGTTATGTATGCGCATGTTAATCTTTGCCTTTCGAGCGGTTAATTCTGTGTGGCCAGATTAGTTCTTTGCGCCAAGCTATTGAGGAATAATGATCGATCTCATTATCGCTGTATACATCCAAAGCAGTATTTTTGGGTGGCATCCCTAATTTTTCCCTGCATACTTTTTCTGCAAAAAGTTGTTTTTTTTGTCTTGTTGGTTACTTGTTTTTTTTCCAGAGAAGTTATTGTCTAGCGGTAATGCCTAGAGGTATAATATACGGGACAACAACTGTAAAAAACCTATTGGTTTCAAATTTCCCACTACACGAGTTCCATCAAAACAACAGCCAAAAATTATTACTAATTTGGGGTTGTTTACTGCTGCGACGCTCCGTATAGTTGAAAACGTGTACACGATTTTAAGTACATTCAAACACTAAACAATTTCTCTTTCAACTTGTTCTCATATTTCTACGAGTACGTCAATAGTAGACGGGTTGCGTTTAAGTGCAGTGTCCTATATTCCGTGTTACGAAACACAACTGCTGGGCAGTAACTTCTACGTTCAAACATTACCTCTACCCCTTAACGTTGGAAAAAGTAAGCTGCAGGCCCAAAACTCCATCGTATAGCATGTTCCACAGGGTGCGCTCCAAAACTGAACCCTGCAGCACCCCAGCCGCCCTTACTTCCACAGTCACGCCGTCGCCCAACCTTATTTTTCTGTCCCTTAGGTAACTAGATACCAGGTTAACCAGCTACAAGGGAAAGGAAACCTTCTTCTCGCGCAACTATATTGAAGGTGTTTTTGATGTCGATGGTCACAAGAACGCACCGTTCCTTATTGTATTCCTCTGCCATCTTCATTCCATTATCGATGGCTGCACTTCGATTTTCCTTCAAGAATCCATGCTGGTTGTATGAAAAGAAGCTATGCGATTCGTCTCCCTGAGCAAGCGGTATCAGATTACGGTCTCAAAAAGTTTGCTTAATGCATTCAACGTGTAGAGAAGTATGTACGAACTTGCCTGCTCAATGGGTTTTCCCGCCTTAGGTATCAAGACCTAGCCGGCCGTCTTCCATTCGTCAGGAAACCGCAGGTGTTTTAATAGCTTATTGAAGACATCCAACATCCAAACTGGTGATGTGCACGCTGCGACCTTTGTTGCTTCGGGGGGGTATTCCGTCTAAGCCCGATGCTCTACCTCCCTTGATACTCGAAGCCGCATTACTCAGTTCATCTTCATTGAAGGGTATAACGTTTGGTTGCGGAGGGTCGTCCTGTCAGTCTTCACCGGCTGCTCCAAATAGGTTACTGCCAACCCCACTGCCTTATTTTCTCAGCACTCGGCTCATACGGCGTCAAATAATTAAAGTCTCTTTGCGACAATGTTGTATGCGTCGCGCCATACGTTACTGTCCAACTCCTGACATGGATCTTGCCAACACCGCTTTCTGGCAGTTCTAATAGGCCTACAAAACACCCTATTGCATGCTTTATACGCAGCTGCGGCACAGGCGCTAGAGATTAATACAATTACTGCCAAGAAAACATTTAAATACAATAAACATGTAGGAATAACATTTAAACCATATTCAAATGCCCTAAATATCATCATATTTGATCATATTTGATCATATTTACTACGTAGTATTGTATATGGAAAAAATGCATGAGTAATTATTGGCTGGAGTAAAAAAGAAAATTGTGATAAGTTAGTGAGAAGAAATTCTGAAAGAAGTAGAAAATATTTCAATGAAACGTTGTTAAATAAACGAGAAATTGAAACAACAATAAATTAAAGTGTCAATTACAACCTTACTCCCAATATAATCCCAAAAGGAGCAAATAAAGAATTAAAAGAAATATAATGTCGCAACTTTCCCTAAATGTCGCGACCCCTTTGCTCAAGGGTTGGGGGTTTGAGCTACTCGCTTCTCTGATCTTATGTGTAAATAGGGAATATTAAAATATACTTGATCTGGGGCTGCGGTTGATGTTTATTGAAACAGATTATAACAATTTATTCCTAACTTTATTCGCCTGAATTACCAATACCTCGTCGCCAATCCCCTCACAAGCGCGGTACTCGAAAATCGGTGACGAGGTTCCGGTAATCCGACTAGCACCTTTTAACATATCTTTTTCTTAAATCTAACTTACTTCTATGTAGTGGCATAACCCCCTCTTCCAAAAAAATATGCTCCAGCATATTTGTCTTAGTTTTTCGGGTGCAGTCACCAAAGTTCCACTATTTGCTTATACCTAACTTAACTACTTATTTCTCTAATTAAACTTCCTTCGATTGCCCAATCAACAGTAGCATTCAGTTACAACATTACTTACAAATTTCGAAATATAGAACAAATATTATAAAGAACTAAAGGTTTTTAAAATTACAGAAATATTTGAACGATTTAAAAATACATGAATAAAAAACTAACAATTTACATCAAACAAGGTAACGTTTTTCATGATGTTCCCCAAGCGTAGCGCCTCCCCTCCTTCTGATGGTGCTGTGTTGTTACTGGCGAATGCCATGGAAAGTTCCACTACATAGAAATAAGTTAGATTTAAGAAAAAGTTGTGTTTAGAGATGACAATCGGATTACCGGAACCTCGTCAGCGATTTGTGAGCATCGTACTCGCGAAGGGATTGGCGACTAGGTATTGGTAATTCAGGTTGTGATTTTCGAAGCGTGTGGTGTGAATAAAGTTAGGAATAAATTATTATAAAGTGTTTCAATAAACATCAACGGCAGCCCCAGGGTAAGTACGTTTTATTTAATATCCCCTATTTATACATAAGATCAGAGAAGCGAGTAGCTCAAACCACCAACTCCAACAATATTTTTTTGAGCACGTGCATATTTCCTTTTAAAATCTTGTTTTTCTTCTTTTATCAGTATCTCAAAAATCTGTACACCATTTACAACCTCATAAAGTTCATGCGCTTCATACATGATTATTATTAAAACTTTCATTGTTACGGGTTCGTTCACTCTCAAGCTTAAAGTTCCTCGGATCGAAATAATTTATTCAAAACACAAATTTTTGGATGACACGGTATATTTGTTACAAATAACAGCAAATAATAACCTACAATGCAATATAACGAAATACAAATCTTAACATCTGTTGCCATAACAATACATGGGTGTTCGGTCTTAACCTCTATACTTAAGTAATAATTTAAATTTATAGGTAATGATCGTGCAATGAATAAAGTTAAAGAAAAATAATTATGAAGGTATTTAAGAAATGTAAATTTGAATCTTAATCTAAGTTAGTAATATTGGCTGGAAGGTCTTTATCACGTGATAGGATTTAAAAAAAATAACTTCAAATTTAATTCGGTGCAAGAAAAAGAAAGAAAAAATAAACTATAGTAAAGACTTAGCTGATAACTTTGATGGGTGTCGGTATATGCGTCCGGGAGGGTGTTTAGCGCGTGGGTGTCATAGGCGTGGTCCCACTTGCTCCCCTGTACGCGGAGCAGGTGAATTCAATGATCTGGATTTGGTCTCCCAAATTAGGTACTTATTTCACCCTCTAGGTTTAAATCAAAGCAAATTAGGTCCTAAGACAGGACCGGATTACAAAACTGATAAAATTAACACCAGAAGAAGTCCGCTTACCAGTGACCTAAAGATGACGCCATTAAACAAAATGAATGCCGGCTTGACGCTACTGTGGTAAAACCCTTTCCAGGAAAGATATCGAGGCAATAAAACTCCTCCTGACTGTCTCAGGTAACACGGGAAAATGCACTCGATATTGGAGCTTCCTCACGTGACCATATCCCACAACAACGTGGTAACTAAATAGAATGTGCACGGAGAGAACTTGAACAGGACGTGTGAGATGTTGTACGAAGCCTCTGCCTCTCCCTTGCTTAGCAAGAACGCGGAAGTAGGAAATGCAACGTTAATCAAATAAGTCACTGACAAACTAACCAATGCGGAATAATTTACGCAAAAGAAAAGGTTTTAATGAATGAAACTTGAACTAATAATTGAATAATGAAAAGCAAATTTAACTGACAATGAATTACTAATTAATTTGGAAATAAATAACGAAAATTGAGACATTAATTTTTGCTATTCACGGTAAGATGCGTTGTAACGAGTAAGGAGTACGAAAGTTCACTGCTAGATGGCGTTGCAGGGTCTAATTCTTAATTTAATTTACAAAAATATTTAAATAAAATCCATAAATGAAGCGATCGCAATCCAACGGCAACATCATATTTAAAACTTCCTGCGCCTGTTGGTTTTTCAATTTGATTTATCTCTTCTGATGTAGCAGCATTTTTTTATTGTTTCATTTTTTTTTAACCTACCACATCATCAACTACCTACACAGTTCTCAACTTGTTTATTCCGTAATTTTCGACAATAAAATATAAATATCCATGAATATCTAAACATATTTTAAAGCGATACAGAATTTGCAGTAAAATTTGCAGCTCTTAAATCTCTTCTTTACAAACATTAGCATAACCATTGCTGCAGAAGAGTAAGTATTAGTTCAGGAACAATATTTAATAGAAAAACAGCTTTTGACTCTGTTTTAAATTAGCTAATTTCAAAGTTTAACTCCGTTTACATACATGTACGAAGGAAAGCGTCAAAACCGCTTGTAAATTTCGTTTTATATTTCTCTTTGGAGCTATAGTGTAGTTCTACACGTAAAACTATTATGCTAAGTAGTCTCAATGTATATCCCCAGGTGAAATTCTGGCCGTTTTTTAGCGCTAAGACGCCAAAGAGAATATTCTTCAAAAAGGAATAAAGAAAGCTTCCTTGAGCGTCTACCGCTTGTTCGCATTATAATAAAAGAATCTTTAAGAATCTGGTCTCAAAACAATGAAAATGAACGCGCACCCGCTGCCCTCTCCCCGTTTCGCACACAACGAAATGGAAGACGGCGAATCGCGTTTGTTTAGAAATTTCTGATGTTAAGATTCCCCACCGGCTCATCCAGAGCTTTTGGTGCGTATGCATATCATTATTTTGGAAGATGTTAGGCCGTCGTTACGGAAGTTGAACCACTTCCCTATCTCTTCTTAGTACGTGCCTTTTTCTGGTCCGCAGAAGAGCGGAGGCTGAGTATTGCACCCAGATGTGAGCTAATAAAAAGGGAAATCATTGTCTCATAAAAAAAATCGTCTCTTTGTAATGGGATACGCAATCGTCGCCGTTTCGCTTGTCATACTTTTTGCTGCTCTAGGGGAGTAGTTGAAAGTGGCGTCGGCGTCGGTCGAAATATATTAAGCGTTTCCAAGGCTCTATATGATCCTATATCGTTATTTTATGACCATTATTTACATATAAAGCTAATAAAAATAATAATGGAGTGAAATCTAGAGTTAGAGGACTAATTCAATGAGTTTGTTGAAAGCCGAAAATAATCATAGAAAGCTCCACGATGTAGTTTAGTGTGTGACGTAATAATTGTATTAACAAAGCTATACTCAGTGACATTAGAAGTGTTACACCCAGAAGGAATAATTTGTTCAACTTGATTTTTTGGCATAAGAATGACTATATTTAAAGCAAGCTGTCATATGAATGTAAACTTTTATCTTCGATAATTTTCGTAATTAAAAAGTATTAGTTATAATAAATTTATAGGCATTTTCAAGAGGGTTTAGAAATTTTTACGGATGGGTCGAAGGGTGGGGGTGGTACAGAGGCGGCTTTTGTTGTTTACAATAGGGGTATTGAAATACATAATCAAAAGTTTAAATTAGGGGATCATTGCAACATTTTTCAGGCAGAATTAATTGCAAAAATCAGGCAGTAGTTTATAGTAGGCGCGAATGCAGATGGCTTATCTGTATTAGATTTCGGCGAATTTCGGCTAGTGTAGTTAAAAAAAGGTTGAGAAAAACTTGATAATGACTGGCAGAGTAGGTGGGATAATACCTTAAATGAGAGGTGGACTAGGAAATTTATCGATAGCACTACACGTTTTAGGGAAATGAGGGTTAATTCAGGTGGTAGAATTAATAACAAGTCACGGTAATTTTAAATTATATTTATGTAGAATTGGAAGGGTTAATGATTCGCTTTGTGAATGTGGTGGGGTAGACACAGCGGGGAATGCCTTATTTGAAAAAAATGTAATATCTTAGAAACAATTGAAGATAGGTACTTATAGGCAAACATTTTTAAGATCGCAGCGCCAAAACGGTATCTTATGGAAGCTTTCAAATAGACATAAAATCTTTGTTTATAGTCATTTTATAGGGCGTTTTAGTAAGTGTTTCGGTGGTTTGGAAAATTTTTAATTGATTGAATATTTTGCATATGTGGATGATAATCTTAAATGTAGGAGAAGATATGAAGATGAAGAGGTTTTGAATGCTAGATATGTAATATTATGTGGGCAGTTAAATAGTAATGAAGAAAGTGTAACTGTATATGGATTGTGCTTACAATTAAGTGCTCTACAGAGCGATCCTCATATGTGTGTTTGCTATAAATGGTACAAAAGCTGGCGTAAATAGTATTAATTGTACACGTAAAAGTGGCAACAGCTCTCGATGCAAACAAATTTCAGCTGTCCTTTGGAAAATAAGGTGATTATTTATTAAAATTAATAGTGAATGATCCTTGTTTCCAGTATTATATGATAGATATTGTAGATTGTCTCTAAATGAATTGGAAACATTGTCCCAACTGACGTTGCATGCAAATGAAAATCCAATACAGCTAAGAGAGATATGCAGCTGTTCCAATCTCTGATATGCCTTGCTCCCGAAAACAGTTTCACTCTGTTGAATTGAAAGATAAAATTAGGAGAAGCTTTTTAAGTGATTTACCACAATCTTCATTGTATTTACATGGGCATTTACATAGGTAAATACAGGGTTCTTTTTTGTATTGGGTATGTTTCTTTCCTTAATCGCTTTATTTTTCTTTTACAATTTACATTTATAATGTTATATGTTATGTTAATTATGTTGTGCGATTTCTATTGCTATTATTATTATTATTATTGGTATTAGTGTTGGATAGTGGTAAAGGGGTTTATTGTTATTACATTTATTGCGTACTAGTATATAAGAGGGCTCTATATATTGTTAACAAAGAATATGAATCATCTTATATTTTAAAGAAATTGTTAAGAGTTCAGTTTAAATATATTTCTTGAGTAGAACACAGCCGTTTTATTTATTTACACTTGAGTTTAATACAAGCAATGAGTACTTACTGAAAAAAAATTCCTCAATGAAATGTAATGAACATACTTTTCATGTAAGGACTTCTATCTCTATCGATTTTTTCTTTAATATCGATACGTGCCGCGAGTTTAATAAATTTACAGACCCCTTGTGAAAATGAATGGAATGAAATTTTAGGATCTTTTTTAATCCACGAATTACACTGAGGTACACAACAATAAGAATTTGATTTACTTCTTTTGCAAATTAGAAAAACTACTTCCGAAAACATTACTAAAAATATCTAAGAAAGGAAAATAATAAAATTCACAATTACACAATACAAGTCTAATGTATAAAACCATTCGAAACTATTCGAAATTAATGCAAACAAATACAAATCACACAATTAATGTCTATTTGAAAGGTTCCTTTAATGACCTGAAGGGGGCGTATAGCTTAGCAAGTTTCGCCTATAGGAAACCCTAGTGGTATTCTTCATAGAATTTTATGGTGAATTTAAAAATATAATAATATATAGGGTCTCCCATTTAAAATAACAAAGTTTATGGCGACTTTCAGTTAACTGAAAGTGCAAAAAAGGTGAAAATAATTTAGAAAGAAAGTCAGTGCTAAATTGTTGCAAACCCCAAATTTTTAAAGCCGAGGAATTTTATTAAACCGAAAAACTTTTAACTAGTTACTTCCGTGGAAAACCCTATATTACGTAACTCTTGGGAATACCAGCTACAACCATTCGGATCATTTAGCCGAGTTTATAACTCGAAATATGAGTTGAAATCGGGCAAATCCATTGAAAGCGGTTTTAAGTGAAATTATTCAGTGCTCTGATTAGTATCTCTCATTTTGGATTGCTCGGTTTTTGAAATAGATTGACAATTATTTGTAGCTCGTTTGGTTCCACGAGAGCGAAAAAGAACGATTGTTGTTGTTTAGGTTGAGTTTTAGTAAATTCGTTTAATGAATGTGAACTACTGCTACCATCAGTTATTTGTTTACCAAACACGTTAAAATAACCGTCAAAGACGAACTTCCGTTAAATTAGATTTGATTTCGATTTCATTTCTTAATTATGACCGACCACAGAGCTCTAATTTTGCTCCTTGATTTTTCTATTAATATTGAATTGGCTTTATTTGTCGTTTCTGTAATATTTTTCATGATATGTTTGCTAAATCTGTTAATTTTCCGTGATATTAGTTATTACAGTTCATGTATCCAACGTGTTTGTTACAGATGTAACGTCCTTATTCAATTTATAATTTTGTCTTCTTCTTGTAGTAGTAATTCTTAGAGACTATTTGTTATAGAAAGGTTATAGTATGAACAAGCTTTCTAAAGAGACATTAAAAGACACTAATATCAACTTTTGTTAATTGTTTAGTATTGCATTGGAAGTGTTAAAGGTTTCTACAATTAAGTATATCATGAGAATTAAATAGTAATAATAATAGCAATCCTCAGAGGATCTATACAATTTATATTTAGAGTAGCAGCGTAAAAGGAAATTAGGCAAAAAGCATTTTTGCACTGGTAGAAGCGTTCGTTTCCATTTTCAATATTTGTATTGCTAAAAATTGGAACCGACTTAATCTAATAGGACGGGCGTTCTGCAGGAAATAACGAAATTTCTGGGTTGCTAATCGATTCCGCTCGTGTGGGAAAATATTTAAAATTCCGTCGGACGGAATTTACAAAACGGTCGCAGTACTTCGTGCAGTTGAATTGAACCCAAGGAACGCGGGAAATTATTTACCCCCGTACTTCATACTTGACGTCATATTAAAGCTGTATCTCGCACATCCATTTGATGGTAAGCACAGACAAATGCTTCATCGCTGCCGCTGTCGGTCATTTTAATAAAGCAACGAATTCCGCTTAGATTCATTGCATTTCCTTGCGAAATTGGAAAGTGCTAATAACTGATAGAGGAATAATTAATTCATGGGTTAATGTTCCTGAAATTCTATTTAAAATTAATCTAGGGTAAATTATAAACAAATTGGTAGTTCGAAAATACTGTTTACTTTAAAATAAAGTTATTCAACTATTTTTATATTTATTAAGTTATAATTTAGATTTATTAAATACTTATTCTTACAAATAATTTCATTTTTGATTTATAAAATGAAAACTTAACCCTGTTTTTACATCTACGGATGCTAACCAATGCTACCAATGCTAATTTTGTGGGTTTTTCTAATGTGTTTTCCTACTTTCTTTAAAATATAAATAATTACCCCACACGTTTGAAAATTCGCGGCTTGAAGGTCATTGAAAACGGACCACAAAAGAACAAAGGATTTTGAAAGCCTGTCCGTATAATGTGGATTTACCTTAATAAGCAGTATTGAATAATTACAAATGTTTTATCTACCTGCTGACAATAAATAGTGGACACGAATGGACCAAATATTAAATGTTCTTTTCCACAAATTTCGCTGGGCTGGACGCATGTTTCAATAAGAAAAAGCTATAGTTATCAACAGTAACACTGAACTAAATAACTGCATCAAAGCTATTTTTATTTATACCTAAAAATAACATGGTGCAGTTATTACGGTTATGAAACGTGCCGTCACGCTTAACTACTCACCAATTCGTATTTCCGTTTAATCCTCCATTCCTCTGGATATATGTAAATTGCCTCCGAGATAAAGAGCAACTACTAACAATTGTTAAATTGCTTCCCACAATTTTTACCTACCTAATATATATGTGTAAATTGGGTCTCCGTTGATAAATAATAAAACAACAATGGCTGGAGGTTACAATTAAAAAGGTTTGGAAGGCAGTTTACCTATTTATGAGACCAATTAAATATGATCTTTTTTCCTACTACCGGTGGGGAGACAATTTCCATATATCCATTCCTTTTCCTCTTGCTTAAATCCTGAGGGCTAGAATTTAAAGATCTTAGATCTGAATTCATTAGCTAGTGTTTGTTTTTATAAGTTTCCATACCTTCATAACAATTTAATTCTACATGATTGCTTTCATTCTTAACTAATTTTGAATTGTCTGCTTTATAATTTTTTTTCAAAAATATGCAGCCCTACACTAATTTATCGAAGCTTTTAAATTTGAAAAATATGACTCACATGCTCCTTGTAACGATATTTAATTAAACTTTTAATTTGCTTACTGTGTACTTAATCTCAATCTTACATGATATTTTATGAATTCCTGATTTTCCCAAGCCATCTGGTTGATTCTTGGGATTTGCTAAAATTCTTTAAAAACTGATGCTTAAAGTAGGAGCAATTTCCATGTTGAATTTAGAGAAAGCCTTTTGTGGACCTTTTGTGTAATTTAGAAAAATGGTAATTTAACATATTGCTTATTGCTTTTGTCATTAATTTTTAATGTAGGTACTTTTATTTTCAGTTCTTATCCTATTTTTATGTTTCTTAGTAGTACCTATTAGAAACAACAGCTACATTAAAGGTTGACCATTTCTTTAAGTTTATTATTAGACGATTCTATAGATGAAGGGAAATTGAGTAAAGAGCGAACCAAAAAGTTAATAGCTGTCTTAGTATATGTCTTCATGCACGATTTGAATCTTCTAAAAATAATCAATTATTACTGGTAGATATTTTATATATGTCTACTTTTAATGTACTTTTATTTCACTAATTGACTAGAGTACTAAAGGAAACTTTAATAAATTTAGCAGTTCAAGAAAATTAACGACTGAGCATTTGCACGCATTGGCAACATAAAAGATATCGTAGCCGTATATAATCCAAACTGGTGAGAAATACGCCAAAGTATTTCCCTTCAAAGATTCCCTCAAGGTTCCAATTTGGCCCACTTTTATTCTTAGTATTCATTGACGTTCTTGTTAACTCGCTGGATTGCGAGTGCTCTTTGGCGATGATGCATTTTCTTTCATCTATAGAACCCTTGAGCGATGCTATTGTGTTGCAAAATATTTTGAACGGCGTGTATGAGTGCAGTCATGAAAATAGATTCTATCTAAATATTTCTAAATGTAAAACTATGACTTTTACACGTAATAGAATGCCCATTGTGTACGATTACTGTCTTGAAAATATTTTTTTGGCAGGCTTGATGAAATTACATATTCGGGGGTTACTTTTAACCCAAAATTGTCTTTTTCATTACACATAGCTGCAATGGCTTCAAAAGCAAATAAGATGTTGGGTTTTGTCTTGCGAACATCTAAATATTTCCATCACGTTATTCCGAGACAATCGTCTCGATATCCTCTAACATTCACTCTTCCTAGACCACACACTAATTTACTATTTAAGTCTCCTGTAAGGTTTATATGCGAAACTTAGAATAGCATTAGTTTTGCATGTGATATTTTTTGTTGTGCCGTGGGAGCTTTAGTTCGCAGGTACCTTTTTGTCAATAAAATGAAATTGTACTTATATTTATTTATATGTAATTTAGGATGAAATTAAAGCTTTCCTGTCGGCATGCTTTTTTTTTTATTAACAATATCTTTAGTGTATGCATGTAGGTACTTTTTTGTCTAAATTGTACTTGTACTTAGTTTTCTTTTGTTGTACTTTGTGATGATTAATATTAAGGCTTCACTATCGTCAAACTCTGTCTTTAATTTTCTCAAGAAACGCGTATGAATTTTTAATTATCAAATCCGAAAGTTACACGGATAAGTGATTACATTTGCCGGACAACCATTTAGATACGAGTAAGTTGGATATTGGAGACAGTGATTGGAAGATATGATTTTACTATAAATGTAACTTATTGATATTATCCCAAAATATTTCGGTGTCTATATGGTATTTGAGTGATCAGTTTTATTCTCTCTAACGTCAAGATTTGCACCTAGAATCAACCTGGGACTTCTTCTGTTCTTGTTATGTATGTTTGATTATCTGCTTTGCTGGAAAATCCACTCTTACGAAAAAAAATCACTAGTCATACTTTTATATCATGTATCCGACATTTAATGCATTTCTGATGTCTAATTCTATTTTCATGGAATACATATATCGGTACCTATATTTCAACAATATAAACGAAATGTTTCAACTTCAGGTTTCTCCATAATAATTTAGAACAGAGATACAAAAAATAATATATAGAAATTTTTTTATAGGGTTGCCTACACCTATCTATTATTATGTTCTCTATAAGAAACTATGATCGTATAACACAACAACTAGCGCTTATCAATTTCTTATTACTACCACAGCTAGGGGTATTAATTTACAGTAGGTTGAGTGTTTAATCTAGTTCGTACTTCCAGCACATTATCGATCACATGCTTATATTGGGTTACGTGTGACAAAAACACCTTATAAAACAGTATATACATCGTTTTTTGTATCGTTAGAGTGTAAGGTGAAAATGTATTTTACAGCAAATCCAGGGATTACAGTGGGAATTATCTACTTGGCCTACTATATTTTGTGTAGTCTCTATACGAATTTTACATGGATTAGAAGATAGAAACTCTACTAGTAGGATTAACGAACAAGTGAACTATTTAGAAATAAAGTGGGGAACTTCATTGATTATGTTAATACTTGATCTTAGTGTTCCGTAATTTTGTATGTAAAATGGTGCTCTCATAAAGGCTGTTGAATTCGTGGATTAGACAAATGCTCTGATAAAAGTTGTACTTTAAAGCTGCTGACTTTTCTTCCATGGTTTTAAGCAAAACTTGTTCATAAAATCGCTTAAGGTTTTTTGTTTTATACGTTCAATAGCTAACCAATGTGTAGTTTATGTTCGTGGACCGCATTATGCATCTTTACGTGGATTTGTATTTTAAATTGTTCATGATTATTACTGAAAAATATGTCTAATATTTATAATTTTATTCTTAAACCTCTCAAAATGCATCACCTTAAATAATTACATATCAGATATATGAGTATGGCTATCCATAGTAATAATTCAAAAACCGTTTAGTTTTTAGTACAATGAAATTATGTAGAAGGTAAATACGATGCAGATTTGAAAAAAAAAATATTTTTTCAAAATAGATACCAACATTTGTTTTGAAAACATAGTAAACATAAGTAAGTAAAAGAATTTTACTTTTCATTCACGATTAACGAATGGGTCACAAAGTATTAAGGATTAAAAATATTTATCACCCGCGAAAGAATGACCTTTTGAATTATTCCTGAATAGAACTCAAACACATGCGTAGTTCGTCTCTACAACTAATAAAAAACTTAATGGAAGCATTACCGTAGGCTTACAAGATACGTGTCTAATTACTTTTATAAAAACAAATTGTGTGTGGTTTACTATGACCAGTAATAAATACCTAAGGGGAATTAAATAAATATACTGGCCTAACACAACCCCAATACAGAACTGTGGAATATCAGCTAACAACAATCGAAGCGACAATTAGTCGCAGAAAATGGAGACTGATAGAACACACAAAAATAATTCGAACATCACCAAATAAAGTCTGGATTATAATATAAAACTTAAAAAGATACAGAGGCCAGTCCTATGTAATCTAGAGAACAAAGACGCAATTGCAATGTGACTGAATAAGTAAAAGCTGGAACGAACTGAAGTTAATAGCTCAAAACAGAAAAGATTGGAACAAAATGGTGGAAACAATATGCGAAAAGAATACATAGAAGTGAATAGCGTTATGCTGGACCTTCTTTTCAATACTCAATAACATCCCCGGATGACGCATACTCCTTGAAGAAGAGAAGGAGCTTACTGTCTATTAAACTAGTGGTGATTGGTCTTCTATCGAGTCAGGTCTCCCATCAGCCTAGTTCGCCACTTTGGGACTTAGGTTCTTTCTGAGTTTGTCTTCTCTCGATTTGTTCAGTTAAGCCCAGATCGCCCGCACCATTCGGAGCATGGTATAGCTGTCGCATGTGAAAAGTTTCGCTCAACGACCGGCACCGTTATTCCTGATGCAGACAATTAGCCACTTTAACTGGTCCACCTGCAGTGTTTTGCTTGCACAGTGGTACCTCAAGTAGGATGGGGCAGAAATACTCCGCACTGCGAGCTCCAGCAGGAAGATGCTATGCCTAGAAAGACTGAGTTGCGCATAACCTGTTGCTGGGCTCGTCCATAAGAAATTCTTTCCTCACCACTATTCATTCCAATAATTCATAATTTATCTTAAGCACTCGTTTGATTATAAATAATATAGGATTAGAATTGACCTGATGACGATCATCTTACACAAATCTAAATATTAAAGTGTCGGCTTCTGCGCTTCTAACCCCAAGACATTGATTGAAGATTAAATTAATAGTTAAAAAAGACAGAAAAAGAAAGAAAATAAAAGACATGCCTACCTATCTGGTATCTAAGTCAATAACCAGTAGTTTGGGTGCCTAAGCTGAGAGTCAATGTCCAAACATGTTTGATGATGCTACTTGCCTTTACTCACATATTATCGTTCGGTTAAACGTTTGAATGCACACAACCTTAATAATGATTTTCGTTCTTATCAGCTGCTAGATATGGTTTGTCTAATCCTTTAGGAATAATATCCACTATTGAACTATTTATTTTATTACTTTAGTTCCTCTTCTAAAAGATATTTAGTTCATCCCCAAACATCTGAAATTGACGGGGAGCATATATAATTACTTGAAATTAGTGAAGAGGATTTCTCGATATTAGCATAATTAGATAGGCATTAAGATTGTTTCAAGTTTTAGTTTATTTATTGTTTCTTTATCTTTTTTTTCGACTTTCTTTTGCTCGGCAGTGCTTTTATGAGAATTTTTGAAGAAATATTCAGTTAAATATTTCTTCAAAAAGATGTAGGAGTAAAGTTTTTATTTTAATATGTTACTTCTTTTTCTTTAGACCTTTTTCGATGAAATCAATTTTTCTTGACTAAATCAGACTTTAACAAACTTTTAATATGGTTCACTTTACCCAGAACCATCCAAAAGTGAAAAGGATATAATATTTACACATCCGATTTACTTAGCCCAGTGCATGGGGTAAAATGAATCAAGCTTTGGCAAAAAAAAAAAAAGATGGTAACATATTTATTCTGTAGCAGTAACAAGTGCGAATTATGTTGAGTAAATGATGAACAAACTTTTAATGATTTTTTAAAAATTAATTTCTCAAAGGTTATAAAAATACTAATGAAAAACTTATATTTTTGATTTACTTAACCCCGCTGGACGGTAGTTTTTATGGTAAAATACGAAATTTCTTTTTTACTTCTTTGATTTTTACAATCAACGTCAAACTGCAAGCAGCCATGTGTAATATTTCAGCATCTGCTACAAGTAACAACTCAGATTTTTTTTATTCTTCTTTATTACAAACGTAAAAGTTACAATATTTTAGACATATAAATGTTAAATGGTATAGATGAAGTATCATCTCATATATTTTGACTCCTCTCTAAATCACATTTCTTTCTCATACTGATATCGCTAATGGCGAAATGAGATGCAAGGTCAGTTGAAAGGTTTCGATTGTAATTAGATAGTTTCACTCTTTATTAGTGTCTTTTCTAAATCCAAAAATGTCAATAATAATTATCGTTAAAGCTATTCACGTGCGGAATGATGAATAAGGGCTATTTATTTAATCAGACAGTATGATAGAAGAATAATCGAATGTAACATCATTTTTTTCTAAAAGACTGCAAATAACTTTCTAATTTCAAAGGCTGGGACCGCTGAAGGAAGAAAAACCAAACTCGGCTTAATTTCGCGTAAGGTTCTAATTAGTATTCTGCTAAAGTCACACGGAAGTCGTCACGTAGCCAATGAAATTGTCAGTAAGTTTTAGTGATTGTGATTCCTAAATGGAAGGGACGGGACACACTATATATTCGACACACACAAAAATATTCATGTACGGCGTTTCGGAGACGGAACTTTCGTATCTTCTTTCGACTTAAGTGGCTCCAAGATAGCAGATTTCGCTTTTCCAAACCAATTAGATTTAATCGTGCTTTTGAGCAGCAAGGCATAATACTTTAATGATGGATGCCCCTAGAATGCTTTGCCTTCGCAGATGATTGAAAATTGTATCATAATAATACGCTTTATCTCTAAGCTTGCCTGTAAGAAATTTTATTTTAGATTTGCCAGCGCGTTCGAAGGAGTGTTGAGCAAGAAGAATTTGTTACAAGATGTTTAAAAAGATAATGTCATTTTCCTCTTAAATGCTGTAGTCCTAAAATTATTTTTTATTTGTAGAAATATTCCGCAGGCAAATTTACATTAAAGCATATTTATAACAAGTTGCCTACAGTTAAGACCATATACAAGGAAATATTTAGTAATATAAAAACGACCTTTTATAAATAAAAAGTAACACCTGGCACCTATTTCTAACATATAAATAGTTCCTGGCTGAGATAGTTGTCTAACAGACTATTAATAGTGAATTTGTGACTTGTAAATATAAATATAACACTTAAAGTATTTGTTATATGTATGTTTACATAAATATAAAAGTTATTTGCACTCTACAGGACATAGGGTGAGCTATTTTGTCACAGTTTTAATTTCTTTTAAGTGGTATGTATAGATTTTTACATTGACATACCTATGTTTGTTATCATGAAGGAGAGGTCATGACTTGCCAGTAAATTGTAGTACCTACACTAGTACAATATTACATAGATATAGTTACTTGGTTTCGACGATAATTAATGATACTTAAAATAGTTAGCTGCCATGTCATACAACGCAAAGTGAACGATTTTACTGCTGTTCTCGTAGTAATGTGCGATTTAAGAGCTTGTTCTTTTGTGTTAATAGATTTCCACACTTCCATATTTTCTACATTCCTATATAAAGGTGAAGAAATAAGCAAGTCAACACATTTCATCTTATTCTACATCGGTAATTTTATTTTCTTTTGTTTTATTTTCAATAAAATTAAAGGTGTAGATATATAATTTTCAATAAAATTTAATTGTATTTGATTTTAATTATGGGGATTGCTAGATTAAATTAATATTCCAATATCTTGCAATTTAACATAATTAAATAGAAACACTTGGGGTGTATTTCAACAATTACGAAACAATTTTGTTTTTCATTATTTTAAATAGATCACATAATATATGATACTCATATTATGCCATCTATTTAAATAATTATTAATATAATTCGTAGCAGATTCGGGCTCACGGACCTGACATATTTCTGAATAAAATACTTTAGTGAAACAGTACTGTAGGGTCAAGTATTGAAAAATGTCCCCGAAGGTATCAAGCTCAAAAGGTCAGACAAAAGTATATGAAGTTTAAGTCTCCTGCAACATCTAGGGCGATCGATACAACCTTCAAATTGATTAAATTTTGGAGAAATAATTTCTCTGGTTAGTATTTTTATTATAGTAAACAAAATTAAAATATTTTTGGAACCGCTGATATAATTATCGTAGAAAGTGCAAGAATAATACGTCTCGTCATTTATTTCTTTGATTGTATTCTACACTGAGAAAAATATTTAATAATCATAAATAAAAATATAATTATCGTAAGTAAAAAGTTCAGCTGAATAGGGGACAAAAGCATAAATCACTTAGCACTAATTAAGTAATTAAGCCAAAGAATATATGCAGTTGCGGTAAGTAAAAGATTTGCTCATGTCAAGTAGATGTATTCCTATAAGTGAACTATTCTATAATGGCTATCACACCTTCATTATTAACCTCAATTAATACAAGCTATTTGGATTACTTGCGATAAGGAAACAGTATCATTAATGCACGTTCACTAAATACCTGATATATAAAAGGTAATGGTTTGCTACACATATGCAATGCTTACTTTAAATTTGTTGTTCAATGATGGTTAGCCTACGAAACTAGGAGGTTTAGTAAATATTTATGAAATAGCTTACTGTGTACTCTGTGTGAATAACTGATAAAGTACAAAAAAAAGCTCCACAAATCTGCGATGATTTATGCACCGCAACTATAAGTACTACGTACCGAACAATGCGTAATTCAAAATTGTTTCCAAATAATTTTTAATTACTATTTCAGTGTACTGTAGCTTCGATTGCATTAATAATCGAAGATTTCTGGTGCCTAAATTCGCATTTAATTTGCTAAAGATGGTACATAATACTTATTATTAATACAAATAAAAGTTTATTCACTAGGAATGCTGATCTGTACTCAAATATGTCTACGAGGAATGGCGATTTGTTGACTATTGCGTCTCATAAATCGCATTTATATGAACGCGGTCCTGAATACAGAGCTATTAAGGCATTCAACAAATTGCCTTCACAAATAAGAAGAATAACGAATGCTAAACAATTTAAGACCTCAGTTAAGGCGTACCTTTTACATGGATGTTTTTATAGTTTTACTGATTATTTAAACGCTTAAGCAATAGACGTACATATATGTTTATAGTATTATATATTGTAAATGTTGTGTAAAGTGTTGACAATGAGGTTGCTAATCTCAACTGAAATTCTGTTATTGTTTTTTTTTTTTTTTTTTTTTTTAACGAAACTGATGTCAATTGTGATCTATGGTAAATAAATAAATAAACATTACATTATTACTAAGAAAAAAAAGCAGTATTATTAGTAATAGTTTTATTTTTTATAGGACACACACAATGACTACCTGATATGAATGTAATGTAATGTTTAAGCTACATAATAACATCAAAGAACAAGGAAATAATCGAATAATTTAAACATACGTTTCAAAACAAGCTTTAGAAGGATAACATTTACCCCAACTGATTGACTTATACAACTTGCCGATATTCTTAAATATTTAATACATTCTAATATATTGTTTATGATTATTAAGGGTGCATATCAAAAGATGATCTACGTATATTGCCTCTGTAAAATTCATTTAAGTGATGGAGATGAAGCCCCAAGATGAAAGCAATTTTTCTATTTCTAACTTCTAACACAGGTATTATCGAGTATTAATAAGCAAACATCTTTCAACACTAGTTGTGACGGTTATGGGCAAAACACGGTAGAACAAGGTCCCTCGAAAACACACGAGGTGCAGCAAAACTCAAATAATCATACTTTTGGCAGGTTGTTACTTAATTATGAAAATACATGAATTTAATAGCAATTAGTATTATTGTTCTTGTACTAAGTATATACTGTAGTTAGATACAGTACCAATGGTCACAAGTAATACGTTACCACATATCAACAGTTTGATTACGATTATTATACAAGAATTTGTCAGGTATGCTGTATAATAGCCGATGATAAGAGCACTATTTACAGTAAGAACTTGCATTCAGAAAACTGCGTTTAGTTGCAAGTATTAATTGAGCAGAATAGTTGCAAATAAAGTATAGAAATGAAACCAATAGTAAGTTAATAAAGAATCGAAAGTTGCCGAAAAGCGTTCGTTTTACATCAAAATGTAATGTTCTGAAGGTGATATGATAATCATGGCATTAGTTTCATACTTGACGAAGCGGAAATTAATCTTTTTATTTTATTTTCATTTACGTCTTGTTCACAGGTATTGTAAAAGAACAAGAAAAGCAACAAATGAAGAAAACGAGCTAGACTTTCTGTGGGCAAATGCTAAAAATCCAAATACAAACTCAAATATAAGTGAGAAATGGTAAGTGGAAGCTAAAGTGCTGGATCTGCTAGCACATTTTCGACGGAAATTTGGCATTTTCTGAATTGGAACACTAACCAAAGAAATTATTTCTTTGGAGTTTAAGAGCAAATGGAACGATCAAAATAAAAACAAGTGTTTAGTTGGTCCTTCTTCACTTAATTTTTTTATATAAGTATTTTTAGAAGTTTCAGTTGGACCGGAAAATACAAAACAAGTCGTACTTTTTATGATGTATGTATAGTTTAGAATTAAGGAATGTGAATATTGAATGAAAGTATGTATGGAAGTGAGCTTTCTACGAAAATTTCCATACATACTTTTTGGTTTCACGTTCCTTAATTCTAAATTATACACACATAATAATTAGTTATCAAGGTATAAGTAAAAATGTAAAAACGTCTTGTTCTTATTTTGTATTTTCCTGTGGACATACCGACATACGTTATCATACCCTTGTGTATAACCTGAGAGTCGTCTTGGGCCTAAGTCGCTAATTCCTTCAACATCAGCCTTCTGCACCTACCACTATCGCCCTGGCTTTGCTGGTTAATTTCTGGATATGTGGGTTCCATGTATGTCTTTGATCAAACCATACACTGAGAAAAAAATATTGTTAGATTTAACACAAATGTGTTTATTTAACATAATCCTGTGTTAATTATTGTGACAACAAACGGATGCGGTAAAACATGCAATATTTTTGTGGTAAACTTATTGTTGTAAAAATAACCATAAAACCCAAGTAGGTATTAGTACAACAACATTGCAATAATAACTTAAGTGCACTGTTCATGATACACTACAATCCATTGTAAATGTAATCAATCACCCATGCGAATGGCACATTTATACATGGTGTTTACTACTATCGAATAAATCAGATTTTACAACAATCCTAGTAGCATAAACAACTCAATAAAGTTTGTATTACATTAACAACTTAAAATTACTATAATAATGGTCAAAAATGCAATCAGTCTTCCTTCGTTGATGGTTAGGAAGGGTTATGGAAGGGATATTTTGAGGGAAGCTTCCTTATTGGTTTAAATAGGTCCAATGACGTGTCACGGATAATATAGTTAAAATCACATGTACCGATAGAAAATATTACAAGTAGGTCATATTAGAAATGCGTGCCTACATTGGAACTATAACCAATGACACTTGAACACTTTGATATACCAGAACGTTATGTATTTCTTACTATCGGTGTGGTAAAAAATACCCCAAAACTTAACAATAAAGTTATTGTAATTTTTACTGTCTCGTAAGGAACAGTTACTGTCTTTGAATGATAATAATTACATCAATTGCGATAACATTTACCCTAATCATATTACAATACCTGAATTCTAATTTTAGCAACAGCTTTTTTCTCAGTGTACACCCAGGTATTTCGCCTCTTTGACATCCTACCACTAGTGGCCTACAGCAGTGTTCTTTTTCTTGTGAACGTGACAGCTTGTGTTTTTTAAGCATTGACTGATAGTCGCTCTTGTTTACACAGTTTGTCAATCGTGTTTAAAGAGGCTTGCATGCCCTCCACCAGAACCTTTAGAAACCGCCCTCTAACGACTATTGTCAGGTCGTAAGCATATCCCAGGGAATGAAATCCCTTTCCAGTCAACTTCCGGATTAGGTCGTCCACTAGGGTAGTCCACAGCAAGGGAGATAGAACTCCACCCTGCGGAAATCCCCCTCCTGCCTCATCAATTGTGGATGTGATTATCCTTCTTTCCAGGCTGGCTTTTACCCACTGTAGAAGCTTCGGCGCGACGCCTTTTCTCCGTAAAGCTCGATGAGTGAATTAGTGGTAGCATTGTTAAATGCTCCCTTGATGTCCAGAAACAGTCGTCATGGCTATCTCTTTATCTTCTATTGACTTTGTAATTAACCTGTTGAGGTCATCTAATACGACTACTACTTAGAGTAGGAAAGATCAAAATTTATATCTCGAATAAATTGTGCAGGTTTGTGTAGGAAATAGTGATCGATTTTATCTACATGGTATGAGCACTCGTTTTTATAGCAGCTACCATCCTGTGGCTCAACATAATACTGTCCTCACTAAGGTGTGCTATTCCGTGCTGCAGAGGAAAGGTGCGATAAAATCTTCCTTCAAATGATTCAATATACCGCTAAATCGGTTTAAAACGACCACTTCGATTATCCCCACTTTTACATTGTTTGTACATAGCGTTCGGCCTTACTATGACGCGCTCCCTTACTACCACACAGTATATACTACAGAGGTAGAAAACCATTGCTCAGAATAATACATTTTCAGAAAATGTTATTACTTTGAGCATTAGGATCAGAATATCTACTGGAGAGCACACAAAAACAAATTTATTGCAAGACAATTACACACACATACATAACTTTATTCAAAGAAAACATAAGTACCATTTCCAAAAAATTAAAATCAAGCACCAACATAAAATCCGTACTCTATTGCAAAAACAAAAAGGTAATTCATTTATAGAAAACAATAACATTGGAACACTGAATTTAAAACCTAATTTTGCACACATTTTAAGAATCCTAAAGATATATGTACCTATAGATTCAATCATTGCTAATATAGAAACTAGTTTACAAAATATCAATAAAGATACAAAAACACTATTAGATCAAAAGTTTGCAATGCTATAACAAATTACCAAAATTCATTACAAAATAAAGTTCAATTAGCTAATACTTCCCAACATAATTTCCATGTGAAAGAAACAAAAAAATGAAAGAAAATCCACATTCTTAGTTTATTGTTACCTTTAACAGAATTTTCATATGTTATAAAACTTACGTTAACCTCCACTTATTTTCAATATATAGATTCCTTCTATAAATAAATAGAAAGTGTGGCTATGGGTGTACCCATTTCCCAATGTTGTTGCACAATTGGTCCTAGAAGATTTGGAAACACAAGTCATTAACAAATTGAACTCTAAACCAAAACTATTTAGAACATACGTGGCTGACTGTTTTGCTATATTACCAAAAGACAATATCCAATACATTCTCCAAGCATTTAATAGCTTTCATGAAACTACAATTTATCTTGGAGGTTAAAAATAAAAACTGTATCAATTTTCTAGATTTAGCGGTATATAAATCCAATACTTAAATTTCTACAAACCAAATTCTACTGGTAGATATGTAAATTTTCATTCATCACAACCTATATCTCACAAAAGCAATGTAGTTATAGCTCTAACAGATAGAGCTATAAAACTCACAAGCCCAGGACATAGATCCTAAATTTTTGAAAAAAAATTATCCAGAACACTTCATCAATAAGATCATTCAAAAAAAGGACACATAAGATACACAACAGCACTAAATACATATAATAATCCTAACATAGATTTGTTACAAACGAATGCCAAATATATCATAATTACTTACGTTCCTGTACTATCAGAATTTTTTTTAACCATTTAATATACAAATTGCTCATAAAAATTACATCTTTCAACACCCACTGTAATGGCACATATATAGGCCAGACAATGTAGTACTTAAAAAACAGAATACAGGGACACAACTCGTCTAACAACCTTACACCATCAAAAAAAAAAAAAAACATGAAATAAACCACCAACATAAATTTGACTGCGATAAAACTATTTTTTGACTAAGGAAGGAAATATCACGCACAGTGTGTTTTGGAAATGATTCACATAAGGAGGGATAGTTGTGCTATCAATGATAGAACAGACATATCTGGATTATCTAAAATTTTCTATTCTATATTTTAATCCACATTTTTCACATAATTACATTATACTCACTAAATATACGGTAAGTTTATTGTAAAACAAAAATAATGATCATCATAAAACTAAATTATTTATGTTTTAATTTAATACTAGAGAAGATAAAAAATTATGGCTAAAATGTTTAGTGAGTAAAAGGAAAAATGTAGAGTTGTATGTAGAATGAAAATAAATTAGCCGAAAATTTCCATTAGAAAAGCTTTTGTAGAATATCCACTTTTCCGTTTTATTGCTGGGCCTATAGTAATACAATTCTAGAAATTTAGTCGCAGTCAATAAATGAAACTAATTTGATTCTTCTTTCCGAACGTTGATCAGCTGTATTGTCTATTGTATTGTAGAAAACTCTAGCGCCCAACGTCATTTGTGTAAAGAAGATACTCCGATTTTCGTACTCCCCATTTCCGCGGTTGCGATACCTTACAATGAATCGTCTTCTTTTACGGCCGATCTGAACTCTACCACCTGTAATACGGTAAACCGTTTGAACCCCTAGCAGGAAGTCGCCTTAGAAAACTGTACAAGGCCCAAACAAGGCCATCAAAGTTCGGACGTGTCTGGAATTCTGTCTACCTAATGGCAAATAAAATACACCGCTAAATTCAGCGTACATTCTTCTGTCGGTTTTCGTGTGGTGCAGAGAACAGTTGAGAGTTTAGCCGACGTCGTTGCAATCTCGAGGGAATATAAAATTAGGTTCGGTAACGGTTTAAAAGTTACGGCTTTGCTGAAATTGCTAAATAATGTCAGGAAGGAATTGATGTGAAATCAATGTTCGTTGAACATAAAAAAAAAAAGAAAAGAGATTCGGAAGAGATCAAGCGATGTAAAAGTCGGCGTATTGTTTACCTTAGTATGAGACGATCTTTTGAATATAAATTGTAAAGATACTCAGAATCAATTTATGGGATTTTCGTATTTTCTACAGCTTTATACAATGAAATTTTTATATACACTTTTTATCACCACAATTTCAGAAGCAAAACTGTTTCTTATGATAATCTAAAATAATTTTATTGGTAAATATTGTTGCCCTATCATATTGATAAGACTGTAGAATGACACCACCACATGATGAAGGATTTCCCATTTTACCCAAAAATATTCAGAAAAATGAAGGTTTCACTAAATAATTTTTCATTATTTCAGTGGTATTTATACACTGAGAAAAATATTTTTTTAAATCAGGGAAATATTCATTGAACCAAGCAGATGGCTTGTTTATATGTGGGCAAACAAATATTAATTTGTTTCTCTAAATGAACTTTCTTTGTCAGCACCGTTTGATTAAAATGTGTACAGTATTCGTCTTAAAAAAAGTAAACTTGGTTAGATTCAAATATTGAAGAAAATTAAATTAAATGTGGCAAAATACTTGAACCAGTTTCTTTCAAATTAAACGTTTGCTTACACTAACTAATACAGCAATAATTACCTACTTGGTTACATAAGTGATATTAACTTAAGGGTATAGTCTGACCATAGATATAACGATTTGACTAATGGTGTTTACCAGGGATTATCCATTACCTGCTGCGGGAAGTACTAGGAAAGATTATTGGACTTACCTTGAATAGAGAATACCTAATCATGTTTTATTTAATATAACCGTCGTCTACAATTTAAATCTTATTGTTCTATAGTAAACAAAGATCATATATACTTGTAATTGTATTAGAAAATGTTGTATAATTGCATTCGAAGTATTAACACCCCTTTCGCTTGATTAACTAATTTGTACAGATCAACATACATAAGAGGGTAATAAATAAGAATATATAATTGAAAGACAGTTGCCGCAAAGTGTATATGTTTAAATGTGTGTATTTAAAAGAAAAACAACGAATGACAGGAAACAATCGAAGACAATTTAGCTAGTTGTTTTCTTTGCTTATACAATTCTCATTTTCTTTATTTGATTTATGTTTAGTTAATTTTAATTTTTTAGTAGTATTTTTGTTTATTTTTACTTGATATGTATGTATGTTTTCCTGTAGGTACTTGAGTCCATCACCTGTTGGAAAGTAAAATACTACTATTATTATATATACAAGGCGAATACTTTTAGCCGATAAGGTGTAATTACAATTAGGAATGCATTTATCCTAGCATTTAAGTTAAGTTTACATTTACTTTAAAAATGTAAATACATACGGGGTGGGCCAATAGTGTGGAAAAGTAATATAATAGTCTGTACATTATACAGCATTAATACAATCTTAAAGACCGTCAAAATTAGAATCTAAATAATGTAATAAATACAAGCTGTTCCATTTAAAATAAGAAAGTTACTTGCCTTTAAAGATAGCGAAAATTAAAAGTATGTTTTTGTTCACCCTGTATATTTTTTTGCATTAGTTATATTTCACTATCAAGTCTGATACTTTAGTTAAAAATAAATACCGTTTAAAATATCTAGCTTAAATATGCATGACAGGCATGCCTCTTAAATTTTTGGTCTACATTTGGAAGAATAGTTAATCTTGTAAACGAGTTGAGTTAGGCATAAAAAACCTAACACCAACTTGTCTTTATTTAGTCTGTAGTATCAAAATATGTCATAATATACAGGGTGTTCCATTAAATTTTTCACAACCCTGGTGTGTAACTTTTCTTTGAGTCACCCTGTATACTTCAAAATGATTTTGAAATGTGGTCCTCCTGAACCTGTATAATCGTTAATAAAAAAAATTGAAAATATGTTACAACTTTTCGTATATAAACCGACGCGAATGTGGTGGTCCAGCCTGTATATAAATATAATTGGCTTTCATAGTTGTTAAAATATTACAAGTAAATGGTCACAGATTCCTCCATCTGTGAGGAACTAGACCTAGTTGTTTTCTTTACCATCTACAATTACGTACTCACGCAAAGTCACAATGGATTATATTATTTAAATATCTTTTATATATCATCATGCATCTTTCATGTACAGTGTAATATTTACAGTAATGTTGGGCATAATTAAATGAAGAAAATGAAATCATTAGATTACCAATATTGAGTGATAGGCAAAATCTAATAAATTATTCATAACCCATATAGTCATAATCACGAAATTATTGTTAAAGGCTGGAAGATGGACGTAACGACCTAAAAAAGGTCCTTTAAATATAATTTGTAGTCGAAACGCATAACCGAGTAGAACAAGTACAAATTAATTTCTTCGATGAATATCTATTAATCAATGAATAAATGATTATGAAATTATCAGGACAATAGGTGTATTAGTATTGGACATGATGTTGTTCCAATAAATGTGATTGCACTATAACAGTAATATAAAATTTCTGTTTATAAGTGCAGCATATCTGTCGATAATATTAAAAAATATTGTTTCCTCATCATTACGTGAGAATACCCCTTGTAAGTTGAGAGTAGAAGATAAATTTCCGACCTTACAACCTTAAATGAATGTATTATTTTAGTTTATTCATCAATGGAACCCGACCTTGCCATTCAACTCCTTGGGAACGAAGACTAAATTGATAAGAAATCTATTGTACATAAGCATCAATGTAAATGCAGCTTTAAAATTTAAGCGAAATGATACACGTTTCGCTCTATATTTATAGTCCATATTCCATTCTATTGGATCATTTTTCGAAAGTTACAAAATATTACTACCCCTTTAGTGTACAACTATTTAATAACAAATATGTATTTAAAATGAAGAGTGCTTATGTAAAAAAAAAACTTTGTTTGAAATACAATATTTGTTGCAGCAGCACTTCAGACAAATGCAAATTAAATGTAAAAAAGTCATTTTACTGTTGAAATCATTTTTTATTGGATATTTTATTTTGCTGTAAAATAATGTGACACAGATTGGAAGTAGTACTTTGCGGATTTAATTTATTATATTTTTGTTTTATTTTATTGCTACAAAAGTGCATTATTTGACAATAAATAACTTTATAGGCTTTACATAGTACATATTATGTTGTGACCAGTTAAGTGAACCAATAAAAAATATGATTTCTTAGCTATGAAAAGTTTAAAAGTGAAAATTCTAAATATTAATTTAGGACAGTATTGTAGATAATGTCTCATTGTTTTAATGTTTTATACATACATTTTACTTAGGTGCTGTAATTTTGATTTATTATTTAAGCCTTTTATTGCTTCCGTTTAAGTTAGTGTTGTTCCTTCTTTAATTTGTAATTAGGTTATTATTTTGCAACAAATAAGTATACTAGGTTTGTACATTTCCATATGTTGTAGATAAATTCTCAGGAATTAGTATTTTGTACATCTAATATATTGTATTTTTGTTTAACAAATGTAAGTATTTCAGAAAATCATGTGTTTTTTGTATATTAAATCGTAAATATAGTATGAAATAAAGTACCAATTAGTATCAGAATGGCATTTAAATTGCGCGCCAAAAAGAAAATAGTACAGGAACGAAAAACAGGAGGCGCTAAACGCAGTTTCACTTCGGGTATGGCAGTTAAGTTCCTAGTAGGTTATGTTGTGTGGGTAAAGTGATTAATAATAATTTTGATCCCACATTATAACTGTAACCTTCTAGTAAGTTTGAATAAATTACTAATTATCTTTGTAATTACATATATAGGTACTATCTAGCAACGCACATTTCAAACTTACAATAGAAGTAAATACATGCTGTATAAATAGGTTGATATCTATGATTTGAAGTTATGCGAAAGCATGGCGAAGCGACTATATATTCGCACAAGAACGACGTCCGGCACTATTTTTAGTTTTGCAACTTACTACAATACCCATCTTGTTCAGTCCGCTCTTCAATAAATGGCGCCGGGAAAGTATGAAATATTACCAATCGGTGGCCATTTTATCTTATATGGCCACTTTATTCACCTTTCCTCTAACATTTATCAAGACAGTTGGCAAGTGTATGGATGTTAAATTGGCTTTGTAACATGAGGAAGTCTGTGTGTTATTTGTGTCACAAATTTCAATCGCTTTTAACTTTAAAAGTATAGTTTAAGAATAACAAACCTTGATGACAACACCGTTCGATAGAGCAGCTTTCATGATACTCACCAGTACCTACGCAAGTGTAACGGTCAATTTCAATGCAATTAAATATATTCTTGAAATAAACCGATGAGATAAACAATGTCTAACTAAATACACCAAATATAAAACATTTGTGCGCGGTGTTACCTTAGACCTTTTTAAAAAATACTTCGCGTGTGTTTCACATCGACAGAATAGATTTTATAACTAAAAAAACTTAATTGGTTTCACTTAAAACTAAATAATTATAACTCCGTCCTCCACATAAGGGTACTATACGAGCCTACCTATTCTAGGTACTACATGGGTTCCATAACAATTGAAATGTTCCTACTCTAACTAAGTAATATCGCTATGATTATTAATAATGATAACAGAAATATAATAAATTGGTGCGCCCATGAAGCGTTTTTAATCTGGGAGCAGGACCTGGTAAGTAATCCAGACCTCGTTAGTGATAGTCAAATTCGTGGAATAAAAAACGCCTATGTACCACCTCCACCCTTCGACCCATCCGTAAAATTTTCTAAATCTCCAAAACTGCATATACCTAAGTTTGCTTTAGGTAATACTTTCTAATTCCACGGAATGAATTCGGTACTCTATATCTACTCGCCTTCCTAAATTGTCCGATTCTAATCTAATTTCCGTTGCCGTAATTAAACCATCAAACCCTATTTTATTTGTTTTCCTAAGAAATTTAAGTTCCCTTAAGTGCAAATCTACTGGTAATATACTCGAAATAACGCACGCCGTATCTGCCGAAATAAATTAATACGCTTTCACGGCTCTAACAATTACCAATCTTTACGCCCCGATTAATTTTTTTGTTTCTTTGATTTTATACGCAATATCGCCCCGCGTACAACATTGCCGGTAAAACAGTATAAAGTATTGCATTTAAAATTGCAAAGTGAGTGATAATATTAGAAAAACGGTTAGTCTGCACATACCATATCTGGAATCTCCAAAACCTAAAATAGGTATAGCGTAAGCCTTGCAAACTTCTGACTACCCGTTTAAGAGAAAATTAAACGTTTCTAGACTTCCGTTCCACACTATAAATATTATCTATTAATATAGTATTCAAATTATATATGCGAATTTATAAAAAAATAACTTTGTAATATTCTAAAGTGATTGTATCCTGAATATATTTTAGCAAATTGAATATATAACGCATATTAGAGAAAAAAATAAGCATACATATTCCATATTTCAAATTGTGAGAATATTTTTTGAGTATGTTGCAATATGTGGACCATTCTACTTACAATAGTAGAATGAAATTTGTGAATGAGCACAATTTAGCTGATCTAAGTCTACTGAAGATCCTTTTATTGCGATATTTGATGCTGACGATCTATTTTAATAGACCGAGCAACTTGAATTTTCTAAAGCTTGAAAGTTCAAAGTAAGGCGAATGTAATGCGAATGTAACTGGTATTAATCGGTATTGGTTGTTACAATGAACGTTATAACCGTGCTCTCTGGCATCATCGAAAGAAAAGATGTCATGTAGTATGAATGAGAATTGTACTGCAACTCTGGTGTGGACGTAGGCTTGGGAACATATTATGAAAATCGATGAATTAAAAGACGATATGCATTGATACTAACGCGATTGTATGAAAGTAAAAAAAAAATCTGAAATTCACAAGATCTTAACTAAAAAAATTAACATGAAGTTAATAAAATAAGAAGTGTATAAATAAAACAAAATAAATATAGCATGGACATTTTGCATTTGCACTCCTGAATGATGAGCTTGAAGAGTATATAAATAAAAACTATTAACTGTTCATTATTTAAGCATTTCCTCCCCTTATTGAAATTCTAAATTATATTTTCTTATCCGTAATTTATCAATATCAAATTTGGATTAAAAATAATCTTTCTAATTACATAGTACTATTCCTGGGAACATTTAAATTTTGTTTTTTCTTGAATTTGTGATTTGTGCGTTTTCTTTACAACTATGATATTTAGTATTGAATAAAAATTCAGGAAAGAACAGAACTTCAATTTTGGAACACATTTGTATAGTAGTTACAATGTAATTAGAAACATTAATTTCAGTTTTAAATATAATTTACAACTTCAATAAGAGAAGAATATGTTTTATGTTAAATTAGATTTGAAAAAGCTACTAGATTTTACATTTCATTAACATGGAATACAAATTCCACGAAAAACCATGAAATCAGAAGATTATATACTAACATGTTTTTATGACAGTTCCTCTAATGGTGCAACTACAAATAAATACATATTTTATTACGATATAATACAATATAAGCGCGTATTGTTTCTGCCGGCTGATGATCAAATGGCTATATAGTAGAAGTTCGTTAGTGGTCGGCCAGCATAACAGAAATGAGGTGCTCACTGTTTGTTGCACGGTCAAACTTTAACCCATCCCCATTACATTTGCCTTACATTATGTTTACATTCGCGCTTGCCGTTTGTGGGCACTAGTATTAAGAAGGGGATGTTATTGTGCCAAAAAATGCTATTGCGGTATTAAAAACAATAAACCATACACAAACAAGAAAAAATCAAACAAGGTGTCTGCTTTTGTCAATTAGTGCGTTTTATTTAAAATACAATTAGGTGTAGCCCTTCTTTTTTGTTTCAGAAAATGATTAAATAACAAAGTTATGAAAATTGTCTTTATCGAGAGCTTCTAAGGCTTAATAACCATATAACATTAATTAATTGATCATTAAGAAACTTGTTGAAACTTCTTATAATAACGGCATAACAGACAATATTAACCCATTTTATCTACCCTTCAAGAGACAATTGCGAGAATACTCAGCCATTATTTAATAAGGTCCTTACAGCAAACAGTTGGCGCGAAGGTTTTTGTCACGGGCTTAATCCTATCCGAAGCTCAATAAATTATTACCTGGAAATTCGAAATGCCAATATGTTTTCACCGAACCCCGGAACATTGTAGGATTTGTATTTAAGGCTGTATTAACCGTTTTGTTTTCTAAGGAACAATATGAATAATTCATTTGCACTATGCAAATTAATCAATTTCCTAATCGTGCGTAAATACACGCCGCATAGCCCAAAATTGTGAAGGTGCGCGTAATATTTCGTAAATATTAATAATATGGGATGGGTTACAACCTTGTTTTTTGAATTAGTTGCAAGCTGAATGCAGTGAAGTTTTTCATAAAACAGTGAGTTTCAATATCTAATATTACCGATAAAATCTCATCGTTATAGTTGATATTTTAAGGTTGTCTATCTATAGCTCATTTGTTTTAGTAGACTAGGATGTACTAACACTGAAATAGAAAATTCATGTCTCCCTAATTTTTTTTTTTTCGTGAGCGAATTATACATCTAATTTAAATGTAAACATATCTCACGCAGCACTCTACGAGAACTTGAGCGCTTGAAACAAGGGCCACATTTTAAGCAAACACAGAGAAATTATATTTATAGAATACAAAGAAATATTACTTTAGGGAGACATGAGTTTAATGTGATAATAAATAGTTATTCTTAACAAATATCGATAACCCAGATCATAGTTTTCTAATAAATTTAGTTTCTACTATTTACGGGTAGGTGGCTATGAATTTAAAATTTATTTCCTTTTAATTTGACGTTTCTCTAACCTCATCACACAAAGTTTGAATACGTATTTTTGTATTAAATAAATTGTTTTATATAGTATTTACGATTCCAACATACGTACATGTGATATAAGAGTCTCAAATGTGGTAAAAAATAGCATTTTGGGAAAGAAATAAAGAGTTGAACTTGTTTCGTGTTAAAACATTCTTTTATTTGTACGTTTGGTATTTTACAACGACATTTAATAATTACTATTTTTAAATTTTAATAATCCGAGAAAGGGCTTTGGAGGCGCGCCTGTTAAGTAAGAAAAACTACCTATTCGTTAGCAAGCGCCTGGATAACTGTTTTGACAGGCGGTTTAGTGCTCCTAGGAGCGTCCCGAGCCACCTAGCAGGTAGGAGGCCACTTTTCACAGTATTCTTTCGCTTATCAGAGAGGTCGCTGAGTGGATAAAAAACTGTATTACTTTACTTATTTTATTTGAAAGAAAAAGAAAAAAAATGGTATCCGGACAAGTTAAATAATAAATAAACTGAAAACACAAATTTAATACTCATAATAATTAATTATACTGAACTAAATAAAATATAATAAAATTTTGAAATCCCGGGCATTTTGTTATGAAAAAACAGAGCAATATATATAATTCTACGTTAACTGAAGGAATTATTTGACTTTTTGTTAAAGCTCTAATCTGGTTAGCTTTAATATCGACGCTTTAACAAAAAGCAACTACTTATTTTAACTGTGCGTGTTACCACTATAATAAATGGATGATACCTGGATATAAACAGATAAGCCATTTTGGTGATTTTTCAGGAAAAATGAAAGTGTTTGACAGCAGGTATGATAAACATGCGTATAATCATTAATCATTGTTTAATTTAAGTATTTTAAAGGATGGTTATAATATACCTATACTTTTGGAGCTTTCTAAATGCTAATCCGATTAGGGGTGCTTATGATGAATTAACATAAATCCTGTATTCATAATCTGAGTATATCTACTTGTATCTTTAATTGCAGATTTAATCCTGACTCTCAAATCCTAAAGTTGAAATTAGAGAATACAGTAGACAGTTCTTTAAGGGAGATATTCGATTGGAGGACCATCTGTATGCAACTCTCTCCCACTCCTGAGTGCAAGCATATAAATGTCCAAATCTCTGGTAAGTTATACTTGTTGATTCGTTGTAAACGATAGTGATATCTAATATTTGATTAATATTTGTGCGTGTAAATTACACATTTCCGTCAGTAAAATTGTCGAAATGGCAGAAGGTGTTAACAGGAGGGTAAGTTTCAATGTTATTATTTCAAGTTTCTTTTATATATATAATAATTTTCAATAAAAGTAATGTTTGCTTTTTCAAATAACTTTTTTGGGTATCATGTCATCTAACCTCACTTTTAGCAGATTCATGGCAAATTTTTTTAAATTTACCGCCATACTAGTGGTCACGTGACGCGTGTCAAAATTAATTTTGGGGTTTCTTGACATGCATAACCTATCCCCCAAGAAAAGTTTTAGTATATTTTAATAATAAAAAAAATTGCTATATGTTGCAATATTTATGCCAGTCACTGTTATATATTTTTATTTAAATGGGAACCAAAATGAATACAATGCTAAAATTTATAGATATAATAATAAATATGTAATAATACTTTAACAAAAAATGTATTTAAATCTTCGTCACAGTTTTTTCACTTAAACTTAACAATATAATGTATAACAAAGTATGTAAATGTTATGGCCACTAACCTTACCCTTTACACAATTCACCAAGGTTCATTAATTGTTTTTAAAACTGCAGGGGTAATTTAAAACTAATAAAACACGTAAAGTAAATAAATAAAATAAGTAAATCATGTAGATTAAATAGATGAGTAAAACTAATTTATGTAGGTACTAATGCAAACAATAACAAACTGCCATATTGGAATGCTGTTGTTTGAAGTAAAGTTAGGCTTAGAAATTGAGACCCCCATGACTCATCCATTCTCCTTACTGTGTTTATACTATGTTCAAGCGTGCAATCCACTAGATTATCATTCGGAAACAGATTTGAAAAACGGCAGATTAATTATTATTGTAATATATGGAACTATCTTAAATTAAGAAACTTGTACGGCGATAGTTTTATTCGAAAATTTATACAATAAAAATCCATATTTTACCGTTCATGATTTCAGTTATTTATATTGGTGAATAAATTAACTCTGAATATAACTTTTTATCTCAAACATATATTTTGCTGTAAAGTTGTTTGTTATACTAAATTATAATTTATGTACCAAAAAAGCTTTTTATTCATAAAGAAAAAAGTAGTATGCTTTGTGTTTCTCATTATTTGACATCAATAAAGATTGCCCGCATACATACCTACAGCAAAACTGTCATAAAAGTAAGATAATATCATTTAGGGAACACTTTTACATTATGTATTGCCTCGGGAAACATCATAAATATGTAGGTGAATAAAAGGATAGAATTACAAATTTCTAGAAACAGTTATTTTGTTCAGCATTCTTATTGGGGACATTATTTAAATAAAATCTCTATTTGCTGATTGAGCGGATATAGAAGT
The DNA here is from genome assembly GCA_004143645.1 of Protaetia brevitarsis. Lineage (NCBI taxonomy): Eukaryota > Metazoa > Arthropoda > Insecta > Coleoptera > Scarabaeidae > Protaetia > Protaetia brevitarsis. Next base: position 2,534,995 of record RXPK01000284.1, on the reverse strand, counting down.
GCTTACATAAAAACAAAGTTTTAATTTGGATTTTAAAGTAAGCGAAAATTTAATATCGAAAGCAATAATTAATTTCATTGTCGAAATCAACAAACTGATTCATAAATTACTGGACATGGTTGAACAAGCGAATTTTATTGCTTAATGGTATCTAATTTGGAAATGAGAAATACATCAATTTTCTTAATGATCTTCTCCAAAACACTTACAAGGGAACACCGGCGGGTGTCCCCCTCCGATTTCGATGAAACTTAACAGATCGAAAGAGTACCTTAAAATAAGAGACACGTATTTTTTTTTATCGGCGTATCCGCACGATTTTGGATACAGCCCCCTCCAAAGTTTGGACAATTTTCAATTTTTGAAATATTTCCTAAATATAACAGATATTAAATTTTTCTTTTAACATAATTTGCAGCATATTGCATGGCCCTAAGGGTGGCGTCGTCCGATTCGCAAAAAGTTAATAACGGGGACGGGTACCCCGTACCCCCATTTTTTTTTACATTTTTTCTTTTTCTTATTCATCAAAAGAAGGCCGATTTTACATAGAATACGATGATGTATAACAAGTTTAGAAAAATTATAATTGCAAAAATAGAAAAATAATAATAAAGCTTCAAAATTAATAAACTTGTCTATTGATATAAATCAAATGAACTATAACAGAAATAAGTTCTTATCCTTAACATAATTTCCAGCATAATACATGGTCTCAAGGTAGATATCTTCATAAAAAGCTAATAACGGAGGACGGGGTACCCCATACCCCCGCATTTTTTTAATAATAAGTTTATTCATTATTCATCAAAAAAAAGATCGCTTTTACATAGAAACGGTGATGTATAATAAATTTAGAAAATTAATAATAGTAATAATAACTAATATATATGGAGTTCTTGGAGGGGCATTGGTGTTGCCGAATTTCAGCAATTAGTGCCAAAAGACAAAACTTTGAACATTTTAAAATATACCAAAAAAACAACAGCGATGGTACAACCTCTAGATGTATATGGTTTTAGACTGTGGAAAAATTTTGTTAGAACTTTTTCGGATATAGTGATTCTTATGAATTATGACATAGACATGACTCACATCAGAGAAATAATATTATTAAGTTGCAATCCCTAACCCATAATCAGTTTTCTTCCCAAGATTTTCGACGTATTCAAGTACTCGTTGTATAGAGTGGATACGTTGAGGAAAGACCTGGGCCCTTTAAAAATCCTGTAGAGTTTTGTTTTAACAAAGATGCGCAGTCTACACCCTTGTGTAGTATTTGCAATAAACAGCTATTGTGCGGTGTCCATGGTACAAACAAAATCTGTTTTTAAACACTTTTCGCAGACTATCACTACTGTAATACTTACATAGCTTAATTACTGTATGTATATTAATCTTGTTCGCTATTGCAATACATCTATACAATAATCGCATTACAGTATGTCATGTATTTTAAACATTATAAGCATTATAATGTTTTTCTAATTCTGTTCTATTGTTTCCGAAATGTTATAATCGTTACAACACATTAGTTATATTTATGCTCCATTGAATACTTACATTGTACACCTACATTGCAGGAAAAACTTGAAATAAATTAAAAAATATATATGTATGTATTATTTAATCCTTCGTTCTGTGTAGCAAATTTGTTATATATACGCACCAAAAGGATTATGGTATTCTAAGAATGAATACATTTTATTAAGGAAATATATAAAACGCAGTCACTAACTGCAATTGATAAAACGATTTATATTGCTACCACCGATAAAAGTTTCGTATAGTATACCTGTATAGTATAAGGTAGTAGGCATAGAAAGGTTTGACCATAGCTTGTCAAGTAGATACAATTCTATAATTAAGAAAATATTTTTAAATAATTGTTGTTAATGTACTTTATCTTATATTACAATTATTTTTATTATTAATCCTCCAAATTTATTACCATTGTTTTCTATGTAAAGGTGATCTTTTTTGAGATGAATAAGGAATAAACTTATTATTTAAAAAAATGCGGTGGTATGAGGTACCCCGTCCCCCGTTATTAGCTTTTTATGAAGATATCTACCTTGAGACCATGTATTATGCTGGAAATTATGTTAAGGATAAAAACTTATTTCTGTTATAGTTCATTTGATTTATATCAATAGACAAGTAATTTTGAAGCTTTATTATTATTTTTCTATTTTTACAATTATTAATTTTCTAAATTTGTTATACATCATCGTATTCTATGTAAAATCGGCTTCTTTTGATGAATTAGAAAAAGAAAAATGTAAAAAAATGGGGGTACGGGGACCCCAGTCCCCGTTATTAACTTTTTGCGAATACGGACGACACCCACTTAGGGCCATGGAATATGCTGCAAATTATGTTAAGAAGAATTTAATATCTGTTTATAATTAGGAAATATTTGCAAAAATTGAAAAATCGTCCAAACTTTGTGAGGGGGCTGTACCCCAAATCGTGCGGATACGCCGATAAAAAAAATACGTGTCTCTTATTTTAAGATACTCTTTCGATCTGTTAAGTTTCATCGAAATCGGAGGGGGACACCCGCCGGTGTTCCCTTGTTAGTCAAGAAGTTATTCAATATTAGTTCATCTGATGGTCTGCATTTTCTTGAATTTGGTTTACGCACAAAAATAGTAGTATACATTTGTTAATCAAGTAATTCTGTAATGTCCATTTAACTTCAATATCTCGGTTCATTTTAATAGATTTTCCTTTTCTTTGTCTTCCTTTTTTCATGTGAACATTATTTTTCCGTGCGGTAATTAACTTTTAATGGGTTTATATAACACTGCTGCTAACGACGTCAAAACGTTACCATCTTTAAGTACCGCTTTACATGAATCTAGTTGACTGATTTAGTGTTTTACTTTTATTCTATTCCTCTGCACTAGATTTGTGTTTGCTGACTTTCACTATTTCGTTAGAAGTAAACCCAAAACAGAAAATTATGGCCCTACTTCTATAAGGCAGAAACTCTACCGGTATTATAGGCTATGACCTTCAATTCATTGAACAATTCCAAAGATTAAACCAAATATGTAATTCTACTACATGGAGCATGATAAGCAGCAAGTGGAGCCAAAAAAAGTGACAAACTATTCTCTCTCTTGAGCCAGCTGTGCGAAATGCGCATGATTCATTTCAGCCCATTTAGTCTATCAGAGCTAGTGTTCATTGATATCTTGCACGAGCTTGGCAATTCTCGTTTTCAGGGTTCTTGCCAAACATTTACCGTTTAGTAAATACTATTCTTTTGAATGTAAGTTGTGTATGTAAGTTTTTTCATTTGTCATTGTTTGAAACCAAGAATATTGAAGTATATATAGTTTTTTTACTGTTTACTTAAGTTGTAGCAGGATTATCACTTTTCTATATCGACAAATTATCCGCATTTGTACAAGGAATTTCTGAATCTCAAGACAGCCTTTGTTTTCTTAAATACAATGACCTTGCCATTATTGCATTTATATAAGTACTAATAACTTTTAGACAAAAGTAAGAAATAACAGCTTGGTTTATATATAACTCCTTAATTTCCAAGATATCTTTGATTTTCTCAAAATTATGTCACTTACATTGCTCCAGAAAGGTGGATTTAATTTAATTACCACTTATTGAAACAAATTTTGAAATATTTTTATTTATCTTTAAAAATGTAGTAATAATGGCGATATTGCATTTAATAAAAAAAAAATTGAAAGCTGTACCAAGGTTGCAAGACATGCTATACCATTGCCAGTACATTTGCATCATAATTCTATAACAATTTATATCTTTTTCCTATCCGTTACTGCTTACGGGTTATAGATGAATTCCATGCAGCGAAATACGGTGTATAAATAGAAAAGCATATTATTCAGCACATTTGTGTTGATTTGTGTAAATTTGTACCTCTTACTCTGTATTAATTATTCTCTCTTTTCAGGAATCTAACATTTACTGCGAGTGGCTTCTTGAAGAATTCGAGTGTCCAGTATGCGGAGAATGCATGCATGCACCAATTTTTCATGCCAAATGGCACACAGTCTTTGTATCCGTTGTTTCACGCGAGTTCAAAATTGCCCTCTTTGTCGGGCGCCAAAATCGACCACCAGAAATATTGCGCTGGAAATCCTGGAATCCAAAACTATGTTTCCGTGCAAAAACAAAAGCGAAGGATGTTTGTTTATTGATCTAGGCTCCTATATTTTAGAACACGAAAGTGACTGTCTTTATGGTCCAATTCCCTGTTTACTTAACGCAGCTACGGGGTGTAGTTGGGCCGGGCAGCTATCTACTTTCTTATCCCACATCCAATCACGTCATCCTAATTACCTACACCTAAATGGTTCATCTGCCGTCTATCATGATTTTGTAAAAGAAGAAGGCGCAAGTGTCGATGGTTGGTTTCATGGTGTTTTTACAAGCGAAGATGAAATTTTCAAGTGCCTCTTAAATGTGGATTACTCCAGTGGGCAAATGCGATGGGACGTTTTTTATTATGGACTGCAACGGTCCCCTAGAGATTATACCTACCAAATTCGCATAGAGAACTACAATAAATCCAGTGAGAGGGTTTCACTGAGCTCTTTCTGCAAGCATTTTCAAACAGAAAGTACTTTTAGAAAGAACAAGTGTTTATTCACTAATTATCACGTTTTGAAGAAAATGTGTAAAGCAAAAGACTTGATATTTACTGTCAAAGTGTACAAAAATAATTATATAAGAAGTATCAAACCTAAACATTGATATAAATATATTTATATAAAATGAAGTAACTGTTATTGTATTGTCTTAAGAGTTAGCTTTAAGGACGAGTGTTCAAATTACGATTTTATTATGTGAAATAAAAGTTTTGAAAACATCCTACAAATTTATTTAGTGTTTATTAGTTATTCTATAACAAATGATCCTTTTTTCAGTCGTTTTTACATGAAGAGTATTATTAGCTGTAACCTACGCAGATTTTAGTTATCGTGTGTGATATTTATTTAATACCACTTCTCCAAATGTTTCACTCGCTTAATATTTTGGTTGCTCTCATTTTTTTTTACGTTAAATAAATGTAAATGAACCTTTAGTGGTGTCTAGTTATTTTGAAACTAATCAGGGCGACTGCAAATACAAAGTACAACCTCTTCCAGATGAAGGTGGCTGGTATGAAAAGAAAGTTTCACGTATGGTGTCATACATTTTTATAAATTCTGTTCTGCTTTATTTGAACGATCCATAACTCTATAAAACAGAACAAAAAGTGTAATTTTACATTTTTCAAAACACTTTTGATCTTAAATAATTTATTTATATAGAATGGCAACTGAAGCAGTAGAGGTGAACCTGTATTTGACGCCCTCTGGCAAAACGCGCCACCACTAAATAAGTGGCACGTATTTAAATAGATTCAGGTATTTTTCTTTTAATTTCGAAACTCGTATCACTAAAGCCATACCACCATTATAAATATATTATACATCATTCTTAATGGTGTATACTTTAGTGAACAAGCTCTCGTTTTTTTTTATAAAACACAAAAAAAATAAGAAGCTCAATTCTTTTTGGATAAATATGTATATATCGGCAAATGTACAATGAATATAATAAGTCATTAATATACTACTACCCTCACAAAAAAGTGAAATTGTAGAATATTTAATGTGTTAAAGAACAGCATTTATTTTAATCATGAAACCGTTATACAAACTACAACAACAACATAAAACCAAGGCTTGAAAGCATAAATTGATTTGCATCGAGAGATATTGGCACAATTGTAATTTTGAGAAAACAAAACTGCAATTTACTTAATTGAACACTTGTTTCTCGGTGATTATAATAATTACATATTTTTGCATCAGCCCATGGTATTATCTGCAGCGCAGCTAGTTTATAATTAAATATAACTTACTGGTGGAATAGGTGTTTTTGAATTACATCGGTCATACTAATGTTTATATTTCTTAGAAAAAAGTACAATAAATACATTTAGAGGGCGGGAAAACTAAATAATAAAAATAACCAGCAAAAATACCGCCACCTTCAATCCATAAACAAATGAATTTCCCATCCTATTTAAAAAAAAAAAAACAATACAAAATGAAACGAATAAGAAGCCAGCAATATGTACTCACCAAAATATTTCTCGTATTATTCTATAATTCAATGGCAAAGAAAGCCGTAAAACAACGGAATTACAACCATAACGCCGTAAACAACAATGGCGTTCGATGACATACCGTTATATCCGAACGTTCTCTGGCATGTCGTAATATCGTGTTGAAGATATCAATTGGCAACCCACTTAGTTATGGCGCATTCGGAAAGAGGGCTGCTGAAAGTTATTCTAGGCGGGAAACGGCATATATGTATTTATATGTATAATACATATATGGGAAACGGAGAGTCCCTACCCCCTGCTTCATTTACGATACGTGCACTTACATCAGTGCTGCCACACTGTGACAATAGAAATCAGCAAACGGCAAAACGGTATATGCAAAAATAAACACTGCTTCATTTATGTAATCCGCCATTTTGGATTTGTCTTCCTGTTAATTTTCGACATTTCATGTTTTCATTAATAAGTCATACCCTTACCACTCCTAATCCTCTTTATCGCAAACATTTGCATTTCGCAAAATGGCAACCCTTTTTATTACCTTGTCTCAACATTGGGAAGAGCAGCGGAAATAGACCAGTTTACAGTGAAATTTTATTAATGCGAGATACTTATAAACAAGAAGGATAGAAAATAGCGACAAATTTAAATTTATAATCAAAGCACAATTTTTTAACACACGACTTTGATAGATGCAAATAATTATCTAACCTCATAAAATAACAAAGATTGAAATACTTGAATGTTAAGCTGGTTAAGCAATGATAGTGTAAAACAATAAAATCGCTTACGTACTGATGTTTTTACTTTAAGAAGTAATCTATATTTATGTGTACCATGTTAATAATTAATTGATCACTATTTGGTAAAAATCACTGCCTACGCCACTACTTCCTTCCATATTTCAATGTATCTGCTAAACGTTTTGCAAATATTCAATATGTTTGCTGTAATATCTTTATCAGGTTAATTCCAAACATTTTAAACGTATACAAATTATTTTTCGTCGACAGATAAATCGCCCACTCAACAACATTTCCTTAGTGGTACTTAGAGCTACATTTGAAAAACTGTGAGAAAATTAATTCGAATATGTAGATCGGTAGAAAAGGTCTGAAGTTGGTGCAGCACTGAGTTACATTGAGAGGTTATTATACACGCATGAATAAATCCGTGCATAGTAAGTGCATTTGTACAATTTAAAAAAAAGAATTAACCATTGACGACAATTTTTTACTGCTTTATGTTCTTGCCTGAGGAAGTGCGCTAGATGCACGAAACCGGTCGCTAATAGATTTCCAATAAAAATTTTGCGAGAGAACAGACCATTTTCCCACCTAATAATGATATCATATGCACCCTGTAATTGGCGAAAGCTGTTGAGGGATGCTAAGGCATGAATTATTATTATTATTATTATTATTATTATTGTCATATAAGCATGTATAAAGAGGTAACGAAAAAATATTGAGTATGTTTCAAAATTCTCCATTTATTAATGACGTATTTAAAAACTTTCAACACTCACACTGTATACTACTATTTCTGTAAAACAAACTTCATCTATATCACGCGTATGTATGTTTATGAGTATTAAGTGTTTTAAAGCCAGTGTAATGTGCAGCTGCTTACTTAAGCAATAGCTTAAAAAGCTCTTCTAACAAAGAGAAATCATTTCATAAGTTCAAGTCAATTTTTCACTTCCCCTTAGTTCTCAGTTTTCATGGAAAACTTATTTTTGCTTTCACCTCTTATTTTCATATATAAATTTCAAACATACTTATCTTTAAGTGCGTAGCAATGAGATGCACATTTCCCTCTGGCATTTTTTGAGATGATTTACTTCCGTATATCCACTTTTGCCAACGGTATTTGCTTTGTTGTCTTGTGTCGTTTTATATTCAAGTTGTAAATTTCACCCGACTGTGATCTTCTAAATTCTATTCGAGATGTTTTCTTCCAGAATCATTCTAAATACTTTACTTTCTCAAATATCCGTTTTCTTATATTTTTTTAAAATCCACTTTGACTGACTTTTTGTTTGTACAGTCAGAACACTATGAAGTTGCACAACTGCTAGGTATTAATATATACGTATTTTTGTAGTATGACGACTTTATAACCATCATTTACTGATTGTTTTTTATATCAACAAAATGAAATTACTTTCGACGAAAGTGTACACACCAGGAATATGAGTTATTGCACACTAGTGGAGCTTGTACTTTATTTAATACAGTTAAAGTCAGAGTCTAATAATAAAAACCGTGAAAAAGTTTCATTTGTTTCATTTCATCTTTTTTTTTTATATTTAGTTCCAATAATTTTCAAAGTCGCGGTAATCTTATACTTATTTATACAGACCCAATATCAATTTCAAATAACAACAGAGGTTAGGGACATTGTGAGGAATACAAACAGTATTCACAAATTAGCTAACTCAATTCATTCAAGGTACATTTTCTGTAAATGAGCTGAAAATAAAATGCAGGGAAGTAGTGATATCAATCTAAAAATACTTCAACCGATTTCAAGGTTCACGATATTTTTAGCATGACGACAATAAGAAATTACTAAAACTATCGGGTATCGCTTAGGAAATCTCGAAATAATTCAATAGGAGATATTTGCTACAACATCATTATGTACTGCTCAAAAAATTTCTCTCAAGTTGCTGACATGTTGAAATGTTTGCGGACCACAATCACAGGTTTTGCTTGTTCTAGGTTTGAAGGAATATGCAATAGGAATCTGTTCTGTGTGATACCCATATAGCTTTTTGTGGCTACCAAAATGATTTACTGCAACAATCAGTGCCATAGAACATTCCAGTTCATCTTAATATTAATTATGATAATTACTCGAGTAACAAAAAAAGAAGGTTTCAAGCAACAGCTTTGATAAGACTAATATGGTTGAATACACGTTTAATTTTGGTTATATATTTACACGTACTGCGGTATACATATAACGTTGAAGTGCAGTTTATCATATGACAACTTATTAATGATACATAAACTGTAATTCCTTTATTATTGAACCAAAAGATAAAAAATAGGCTAAGTAATGGCTCGATTATATGCATATGCGTCTGTATGATTATCTGTAAGGCTTATACGACGCATAGTTCATTATACTCATGTAGGTAATACAATCGCTAGAACTGGATATAAGAAAATTTCATGTGGGTTGATTCAAACTGTAGCTTTGTATCACTTTTAGTCCGAATTCAACAAATCTTGCAGTTAATGTGTTGAAAACCCTCTTCTCTAGACGTTTCCATTCTGGATATCCTTCACTGTAAATCCTGCTGGCTAAAAAAGATACCTTTCTGCTTCTCCCAGTATGAAATTTTACTGTTCATTTTTACAGTAAATCATGTTGATGTAAAATGGACGCTTAAATTTTTTTGTCAATAATTAGGAAGTCCTACATTTTGTCTATCTTAATTTAGCTTATTTTCATGTGAAGCAAATTTATTTTTCTAATAAATTTACTCAGAATGAGTGCTTCTAAGTGATTATACAAATGAATTTCGATACTAAAAAGATTTTAATCTGATTGTACCGCTTTGGGTAAGTAATTTCGATTAATTCTTCACTTATCTGACTAAAATTAATGAAAAGGTTCTGCTCCGATTAGTCATTGAAAAGTGCCTCTAAAGCTATCGGATTGAAATTAAAACAAAAGTGTACTACTGTCGCACGTGCTGTAAATATCAAAAATTAGCTCAATCGATGCCACCCATATTAGCATAAGGATGGAAAAATTGAATAGTTTTTCTCAGCAATTACTTAAGCTATCACGTTCAAAAAATGTATGTGGGTAAACACTGATTATGGGCATTCTATAATAAATCAAGGACTAATTCCGTTCACTTAGTCCAAAATTATCATTATTTTCCTCTTTTTAGGGGGTTTTTTTTTTGAGCTAGGTTTAAGGTGCCAACTTGGCTTCTTATTATATTAGACTGTATACATTTAGGTTTACTATATATTTTTTTCAGTTTCTTTTCTATAAGGTAGAACGTGAAAATAAACAAGAAAACCTCTTTGAATGATTTTGGTAGGAGCAATTTGTTATTGGTTGTTTTACAGTTAAAATAATTATTCATTGATCAACTTCAGGATTACTTGCATAAATGTTTCAGCCCTAGTAGTTATAAAAGCACCGACATATACAAAAGAATATTGTATCAATAAAATAATATTTAGTTCAAAGTTATTATTATTTTTCCTTTTTGAGGGCGACTTTTTTGAGTAGAGTTTGAGGTGCCAATTTGACTTTTGTTATACAGGAGTGTATAAATTTAGGTTTCGCACAGCGACATTATCTCTCCGCTTTCACGAATCCAATACCTGCTTCTGATTCTGAATTCCAAGCAATTGTTAAATGCATTTTAAAGTGAATTTAAGCTTGCCTGGTGTTTTTATAAATATTGTTCCGGGAAATTTGTATTTTTTTCAGGGTCATATTTTTAGTAATATATTGTGTATTTCCCTCCGTCTGAGAAGATCTTTTAATGTCGGTTATGGCTTCTGTTCGAATTTGACTTGATTGACTGATCATCGGTAAACAATCAAAACCAATTAACTATTAGAAAGTTCAAACTAGAGCATTCTAAATGTGGCTACTGCATAAGACGGTTCTTTATTAGATGCTTCTACAATTTACGTCTCACATTCAGAAATACTCACTTTTACCCGTACGACTTTTACAATTTTCCTAAGAAAATTTCCTGTGAGTCCTGATGCTACTGGCGCATTTGCAAAAGAGACATTTTGGCATAACTAAACTAAGAATTCGGCAACTGCAGTTTGTAGGCAAAGGTAAAGCCCCAACTTACCTTCTGCCTGCAGACTTTTCAGTTAGAACCTTATTAAAAGATAACACATAAAACAAAAAAAAAATATTTATTGATTGCCAATAACAATATTTTAAGTGATATTATATATATTTAACATTTTACTAACTTTTTTCATGTTTGCTAAAAGTATATCACATTATCCCATTATCAAAATGACTGGAAGATTTATTAAAGTGCCAGTTATGGTAAGATAATCATATTGCATATTGTGCATGTTATGCATATTATGTCTGTAAAATAAGAAAAAGAATTTGGAAAGATTTTTCAATATTATGAACAATCACAATCCCAGTGCACAGCTAAACTCACTTCAAAACCAGGAACAATTAAACGCTGTGTATTTTTTTAATTTATTCTTCACTAACTAATGATTAAGTGAGTTCAGTTATAGCATATTGCTGTTGCATATTTCTTCACCACTCTAAATGTGTTTAGTACTTCATAATCTTAAGGCTTTGTTTAAGGTCATGATTATTACGAATACTGCGAGTTCGAATCCAGTCAATTGTAATTACCGACTTTTTTCCGGAAATACGATGGCGATTAGAGGGGAGATTTGATACAGTGGGGGTGGCTAACAAGTACATATAAATGCTTACGCTACAACAATCTCTAAAAAAAACGAAGAAGCAGTATAACGAACCCTCTTAAACATGCTTATTATTATTAATCATCTTTTCATTACTCCTCTGTTATAGAATTTGAAGTTTTTCAATTACCATTGAAGTACTTGCCTAAAAACTTAAATTACATTTCACTTAAATTGTTCGCTCATTAATGGTGTTGAAAGCCAATATAGAGTCCGGTAAATTCTATTTTATTTTCGTCCTATTCCGTATACCCCAGAGGCCGTGCGTATTCGATTAGTTTTCTCTTCTTTATATATCGCACGAAACGAATGACAAATCCCCATAATCCTAACTGGATGTATTTAAGTTGAAAAGAGCGAGATAAATTTTCAAAACCAGCTAGCTAAATGATTTACAGTGATCATTCGCGCTAGCAAAATGCACGACTTAGGAATTTATGGCGCCATGATCTGTCTTACTTTACACTTTATTAAATCTTTTGAATTACGACTATTTAAATTAGGGCAACTAATTGCTGCAAAATTGATTGCCTCTTGAGATCGCAATTTGGTTGAAACATTATGGAAATTAAAACTCAAATATTCTTAATAAATAATTTCCATGGTATTTTTTAAGAATAATTTTGGCTATTGGCGAGACAAAGAAAGCACTTTGTCTAACGTCATGTTTTTTTCAGAGCTATTTAAATAATTTATTGGTTTGTTTTGCGTAGCAATATTTATTTCGCTAATACTGGTAACGTTCATATTTTAAATTTAAATCCACTTAATTTATTTTCATTGTGCTAGTTTAGCAACATATTCTGCGCAAGAAGTATTTTATTATGTTAACAGTTACAATTAGTATAATATGATATCATTTTATGTGAATAGTACTTCCAACAGTCTGAAGAATAGCTATACACAACCTTAACCACTTCACAATAAAATTACAATGTATTATTTAAATAAAAGTTTTCCAACTTCAGAGTATGTCAAGTTAATGCGTCTCAAGCAAGAACCCCCAAACTAGGTACTTTCAAGGGCACTGACAGTATCGCCAAATCGAACTGATGGAATATGTACGGGATTGGAAAGGACACCTTACAGCTTCTCGTATTTCCCAGGATATGTAAATTAACTTTCACAAGATACTACCGCAGAATCCAACGTCCCTCAACTGACTGGCAAATAGCGATGAAAGTAATAGCTTTCAATGTGGTTAGCTAGGCAATTAAATCGTTAAAAGCTAAGGCCGCTATATTGCCGACGCTCTAGCAAAAGAATGGCACCATGCAGAGGTAGTTTTGTTTAAAAGTATGTGCCAGTAAGGCGAACTGAATGAGAGTGTCGTATATTTTCAAAAATAGGAACATCAAAATCTCCTCTTAATTCCTTTCGTTCAACTAATCTGACGTTATTTATTTTGAAAACATAAGAAATGCAAATAAGAAGGTCACGCCAATGAAGTCATTCTTCTAGAGGGGACTTTTACGTGCAGTAATATGCATATCAAGCAGGCAAATTCATGGACCTACCAGTAAATCGAGGACCGTTTAGTGACCCTAGTAGGGATATGTACAAACCCTTGAAGTTATCTTGTGTATACGTCGAACCATTTCCTATGAAGCAATAGTATGGTGAAAAAGGAACTGCAAGCTCAAGCCTCATCATAACTTATGTACGATCCACACAAAGATTAAGTATGGTAATCACGGAAGCAATATCTATATTCTTGTCATTACATTCTGAGCATTACAAACTCTTTTGAACCTTTGCACATGGTGTGAAAAGGGTTGCCAAATTAACTACAGTCCGCCTTTGATACCTTGTGGATCAATCGCCAAATACTCATATCTACGGAGGAAAACTGGTGAAAGCATTAGCCCTCTTTTCAAACGAGGCGATTAGTTGATTCCACTAGTTGAGCGGACGATTGTCAAGAAACATATTGATATGAACCCTTTCACACGAAGTCAACTTGTCCGCTTCGGCGGTTTCAATAGTCTCACGACAATCAACCACTTGAGAGTAAACCAAGCAACTTAGTTCTCAAACAGGCCTTAGATTCGACAGCATCCTGGGAATGCTATCGTACATTGGTAATCTGGAGCTGACAACACTCTAGACATATTGGAGACGGTTAATAGTCTACCTGGGCACCTGGACACTCTCTTATTCCTTTAGAAAGAACAGACATTCTTACGAGAAAGAGTGCTGCGGAACAATTTCAGACACTGGAACCTTAAATTGACAAGGCGCCCATGGTAATCAATTTCTGGACAAATTGGTCCAATATTATCATAATTGTTCTGGTTTGGTACTTCCCGACGAGTTTAACCTAATCATATCAGAACTAAGCAATTACTTGAACTTGACCGAAAAATATCTAAGGAATTGTTTGTGTTCTTACAGGTCATCAATCGAACTCACTGATAAGACTGAATGCCAGCTATGTTCGGAAAACGATGAGACAGTTGAACACTTTCTCTGCCACTCTCCTGCCTCCCACGATAATTAAAAACATTATCTTTGGAAAAGAGGACCTTTAGAAAACCTCAAACAATTTTATTTAACAAGATTCTGAGCTACCCTAATTGCTTGAACTTGTTGGATGAACTCAAGTAGGATAACATTCGCTTTACACCCAAAAAAGTACTTGTATTGAGCTAACCAAAATTTAGTTAATTTAACAATTCGGTTTGGTTGTATATGGCGAACCAAATTTTTCTGTCGCAGGAATGAAAAATGTTAGGTATTTGTTGATAGTACAACATATTTATACCATTATGGTAACTTTAGCTAAAAGTTAATCGAACCCGTTTGAAACGATGATCACAATGAACAAATATTTTTGTTAACAAAACTTTCTCTGTATCTATTGATTTTAGTGTTGATTAATTTTCAAAATTTTTACGTTGTTCAAAGAAATATTTTTTAATATTGGCAAGAAACTTATTTCAGAAACAAAACAATTTTGTGAAAATAATTTAGTTATATATACCAAACGTTTGTCAATTAACTAATTCCTATCATATCAAATATATTCTCAAACCTTCCATATACTATTTAAATAAATATTCAATTGAACTATTATAACCTTTATTGGCGTTTTAATAGCGCACCTATTTGAGTAATAATGTGGGAGGAGCATGAGATTGATATTGTGGTAAACACGCCAAGTGTTTGTCCGGCGTATTGGGGTTATCTCGAGGACAAGAACATGAACAGGAGCAGACATTGCAAATTTTGTTAGCGAGGGACCGCCATTTGTTTTGAGTACTTCTTAGCCAATAGAGTCCAAGCTGTCTCAACTCGGGTCTTTCCAAAACACTTCTGACAGGTTATTTGCACGATTTGTTTGGGTTATCTTGTGAGTATCAACGCAATAATACAGCTGATGAGAACATGTCGAACTCGACAGTAGCAATTTTGATGTGCGCGCGAAATCCGCCATCTTTTGAGTATCTCTTAAATTAACGGACTGAAGGTACGAATTCTCCCTCGGGAGATCAAAAACGCTGATGCTGAGTGTCTCTTCTTTCATATGCATTCATTCATTAAGTAGGGTGGGCACCTATAATCCAAGCGCTTTGTAGCTAGGCGCCAACATGTACCGTACCTATTAAATCTTCTTACTTCCACTCGAGCAGCTGGTGTCTCTATAAAGGTCCATAGCTGCCGCAGTGGAAACTTGAGAGACCTCGAACGCTCCAATAGAACCCCTTCCCTAAATATTTCTGCCTGAGTACCTTCAATTCCTCACATGAGCATATTACATGTAAACCCGTTTCGTGTCTGTTTTTGTTGGTCTTGTATGCGGTTAAGGGTGTTGCCTTTCAACGTCAAGGCCCATTTAGATATTATCGTTGTAAATACCAGACCAGATTAAAACCTATAGCCGTTTTGTCTTCACATTGTGCTAAAACTGTTTGATTGCTGGCAGAAAAGGAAGAAGCGCCATTTGGAACAATTTTCCTGTAATACATGGTAAGTATTTAACGTATTTGCTGTACTAGATAAGGAGAAAGCTGCTACAAAATAATGTGTTACTCTCGTACTGATATTCTTCAGTTTCCACAACCCAAAACGTAATTAGATTAAATGCTTCAGATTTGTCTATCTGCTGTACATAGTTGAATAGAAAAAAAAACGTGTTTACTTTCTAGTTATATTAAAGGAACCATCTTTATTGTTTAATGTAGAGATGAGAAAATTTTTAATTTAAATATAGTAACTTTGTCTGGAGTTTGCAAAAACCTTAGTGGCCACATGAGGAAAGATACTGAACGAGGTGGTTCCTATGTATCCTAAATTCTAAGCCATAATCGTTGCATCCGTCTTAGCAAAACATTTGAATGTCTAATGTCTTATGAAATCTTATATTTTATCAGAAAGATGAAATGTGAAAAATTTAACAAAGGTGCAAACATCTCGAATAATCGATTTTAGGTACTACGTGGAATCTTAATTTGTGGCAGTTTCAAAATCAAATTCCCATTAGAAGTATGAGCTGGTTCGTTGGCACACTGCATAAATATTTATTTCTTTATGAAAATTTATTCTAGGTTTCATACACCTATAGATAGGTACGTTATATTTCTGTCTATGGTATAATAATGGTAGTGTAAGCCCTGCTGGTACACTGGCATACTACCGTGGCTCCTTAGCTTTAGGTCTTATACATTCTTAACCCAGAAAAATTCTTTTATTTTCTGCGTATCGCTCCGTTGAATATTTCATGAGAAAGATGTGACTTGTGCGAGTCTGGTGGAACAATTTTTTCACGAGCCAAGAGTAATAAATTTTCGGGTACAATGCCTATGCGTCGGTTGCGTACTCCTAGCGGAGAGGCAATATAAGTCTAGTTCGCGAAACGTTAATTTCTGTTCTCGCTTTGACAGGAAAAGCGTTTTCTTTTTCGGAATAAATAAATGGCAGATTTACTAGGATTGTAATTTGCTGAAATGCACTCGTTTAATTACAAGGATAGATACAACGAAAAAAATATGTAATATTTTCTTACTCTCTATCGATAGTTCAGTAGTTACGCTTATGTAACTAGCAGATCCCCAGTCTGCGCGATTCGAAGCTATTCTAGCTCATTTATCTATCTATTTTCTGGGATTTTACTGTACCGCTATTAAATACGGCAGGTATATTCAAGTTGGATATAAATACATACACCAAATTGAAATTACGTTCGACGGTGCAGAGAGTACGAACACGAAGTTGCCCACCAAATGTAATTTCCGTTCTGATTTAAATGTAAAACGTTGCCGTTAACATTAACAGAAAAGGAATAATTTATACTAAGATGAAAGCCTATGTTTTCGCAAACCCAACAAATGAACGGAACATATCATATTCGTCGTTTTAAAAGCAATTTTCAACAAAATGATGACTAATCCAAGTAAAGTATAAAGGGAATGCCAATTTGCGTACAACAAAATCCATCGCAAAGTATTTTTGTTTAACAGCTTTGTATATAATACTGGATCCTAGAAAGTTTTAAGTTTGTAATGTTTATAGCTTTCGAGTAAATAACTGTTAAGGCGGTACTTCAATCAAACCGAAATTTAATCGTTAACTGCGAAACGAAAGTTCTAACAAGAATGGTAAATATGTTCCCTCTCAGCCGACGTAGTAAACAAAATTTTACCCGATGACGATTAGAATTTTCGCTTATAGTTTTTTTTTTGCATTTTATACATTTAACAGGGCTATGCATCGGAAGTCTATTTAAGTATTGACTACGAAATATGAGTTATTGATTTAAATATTAGTATTATTAGTAAAAAGTGTCTAGTTTTTTTCTTTTTCTTCATTGAACGTCTGTTGTCAAATTGTTGAGGTAAAGTATTATGAATTGTTATTTTGTTATAACGTTATTTACTACGTACCGGTTGATCATCTTCTTGTTATTAGTTACATAGTTTCATTTGATTTCAAATAATTATGCAATTTTCTTTATAATCCAGACACAGCAACCAATTTATTACAGGATCCATTTCCGTGTAGGGATTTTCTGACTCTGCAGTGACAGCAAAAACAGCTGCTTGCTTTGATAGTTTTAAGATTAAATTCAAATAATTCCTTGCTTCTGACCTGGTTGGATGCAATGCATTCTTTCGTGTGTGTGACAATTATTCCAGTGGAGCACTTGAATGGTAGATTTTGGTCTGGTAGTACTAGCTTTCGCGAGATATATATGCTTCCTCATCTCACTACATAATTAGTTAGGTAGTTAGACAGATTATTACCCACCCCAAAATATTTACAGTGTTTTTATAGTTCGAGATCAGCTTCGAGTTGCATTTATGCGCTTCTTATGCTATTGACATCGCCCGATTGTTGACAAATTTTGGTTTATTGATTTGTATCTTAAGTTTTTATTTATAATCTTTCTAGAACACATTTCAATTGAATGAATTTCAACCAGAAAACTATTGTGTATTGCTCGAGTTGTAGTAGTTCCTAACTCTTTGACTGCGACAAATATTCCTTCTACTACACTTCGCTCTGGAACAGTCCGCGAAACAGCAGATATCTGTCTGTTTCAGTACTTTTTCTTGTGCCCAAAAACGGGGCACTGCTGTAAGTATTGTGACAGTATAAGGCTGTTTCTTCATTGTCATTAGCAAATGGATACCGAGGTGTTTATTCAAATTTCTCTAGCACACATCTCAGTGATGTAGAGTTCAATCTAAAAGTTCGTTGTGTGTTATAGTATAGCATTCTCTATCTCTGGTTTGTGAAAAGTCCGTGCTTACACTCTGCTCTACTTTCGAACCGTCTATAAGCGCCCTGTATTACGATAACTCAGTGTTTAGAAAAAAAGAAGTAATGAAGGATGTATGGTTGCATACACATTCATGTGATGTCCACGAGGTTATTACCTACATAGTGTAACTTGATAAATATGAAATTGCTTAAATAAGTGAGGTTACCTACTACTAGCGTGCTATAGATTTGTTATCGCCTAGAATTTATTCATCTGTATATGGTACCAAATAACAAGCAAATTAGGTAATGGATATTTATTGAACAAAGCTTAACAATTGATTTAATATAGGTAACACGACGCAACAATGTGATCAATCAATGCCTCCGTTATTAAATATTTTATGTCGTAACCTTTTCTTTGTTAGAATAAATTTAATACAATATTTCATTCAAGATCCCCAACTTTTTCTTGTTCCTTGGGTTATATTACTTTTTCTTTTCCCTTCTCAGATTAAGGGAGGGAAGGATAATGGGAGAGGTTCCGGTGTCTCTGTAAAATATCTGAACTTTCTTCAACCGAAAATTTCAAGGTTGTTGAAAGGGCGAGTTACGACAAAAGTAAGGGAATACTTTAAGTGTGAGATATGGATTTTATTTGAAATATTTGTGGAATTTTTTTATTAGATGCAAGATCACAAAGAATTTTGTAAATAAAAACGAAAGCGTTTTGTTCGTTTACAGTTAAGTGGTTCCGTTACATTCTTTTCTGTTTTTTAAACAAATAATATGGCGAGGGACACCAATTAAGGCGAATGGAATCATATGTTGAAGTTGTACCTGACTCCATGTCTTATCAGAGACGAATTATATTTAGGTATTTGCAATATAAAATCAGAAAAAAGAATCTCTCAATTGTGTACTCGTGTAAAAATATTTAAACATCAAAGAGAATATCCTTTTCTATTTTTGATTATTAGTCATATTTAAAGCCTTCTTACATTTGCATACGTGCGTACAATGACAAAAAAAAACATAACGAACAGCTACATTATATAAAGGTCTACATAAAAGTAAAAAACTTAACATAACCGTAAATGATTACTATACGTAGACGAACTAAGTTTTGTTAGGTTAAATATTTTCTGCAAAATATGGGTAACATTTCGCACAGTATTACCAGGAATTTGGGAGACTAGAAGCAAGTGCTAAAATACACGATAGAAAATTAATTGATTCGATTTATTCGTAGCCTCACTTACGCGACAGAGTGAAAGCTGCAAGGTCACATATTATAATTTCGCTTGCCAAATCAAATTGCCGGATGCGGTTGACATATTTAGAAGACGTGAATATTCTCAGTTAAAAGTGGACAATATGCCGTAAGATGACAGGTAGAACATAACTACACAACGTAACTGCTGTGAACAACTGAATTGAAAAATGCAAATGAATAACGAATGAAAATTAAATCACTAGCTCAACGGAAAAAATTAAAAGGCGCAAAAAAACAAAATTAACTCAGACTTACCCTCGCAAATAAACTAATCACGAAAAGTAAAAAGTGGGTGAATGAATCTGACTTTCTTGAAAGACCACGCAAAATTGAAAAGGTTTAACCAAAAAAAAAGACAAAATTTTGAATACATTAAATAACAATCAAAAATTTTATTAAAAAAAAATATAATTACAACTATGCAGAAAAAAACCGTGGAAAATGCTAAATTCCTTTATCAAGCAAAAAGAAAAATTAGTTCAGAAGATATCCTTTTATACAATCAATCCAGCGGTGTTTTCAAAATTAAACAAACTAAAATAAACGATGGACAATCAAGTAAATAACAAAAGAAAAACTTACAACAAGCACAACTTCTATTCACCAACCAAGGTGAAAATAAGTACAAATCAGCAAAAAAAAAAACGAAAAATTAACTCTTTAAATAAAAATATCTCCCCGAAAAAATAATAAAAGACTATATCGAAATGTGTCACAACAAAAATAACAATATAAGCGAGTGCCTTGATGAAGAAATAAATCAATAAAACGCGAATTCAAATCTTTAAATCATAAGTTTCCCAAAATGGCAGCAAAGAATATAAAATTGCGTCTACGCCGCCTCTGGTCTATTCAGAACTAAGTCTTACGATCGCGACCCGCTGCGTACAGCGAGTCCCACAGAGACCAGTCCGCCAACGACGAAATCTCAAAACATATAACGTAAAAATACTAGTGAACCAAAACATTAAATAAATGAATTAATTTAAACAACTGACCTTAACTAAAAAGATCATACAATCAATAAAAAAGTAAATCCTATACAAATAAAATATTTGAACTGCGAAAACCGCCCGAACATAACAAAGCAGATCGAATAAACATGAAAACATCTGTGCAACTTAAAAAAAAACTCTCGCGAAAACAATGTGTCCAAGCAGTACGTAGTAACATATTGTAAATAATCACTTTAAATATGTATTCATCTTCCTTGAATTTGTTTCCTTTTTAGTTGTATGATTGTAAATTAATAGAGCATCATGATTTTCTCGAACACTTTGATATAAAAATTTAAATTAATTAAAAGCTATCTTAACGTTTCGTTATCGATAAATCCTGGAAATTAAAAAAAAATAATTATATGTAGAACACCGAAATGATCATCTTTTATTTTTTTCTTTCTTTAAGAGTTAATTAATATACAATTTTTTGTAAAAGCGCGATATGCCCATAGGAAAAAAGGTTGCGCTGGTATTAGACGAATGTCAAAGAGGTTTACTATGTGAGGAACGCGACGTCAATCTCAGTCTGGAATCACGGTAATCGGCTTTTTCCAGGACCGTAATGATGGTTAGAGTGGAGATTTAGTTCTGCGTGGGTGCATCTACCATGAAAAAACATACTGTAGGAACAGTACATCCAAATTATTTAATATTTAGGGCTTCGAAATAATTAAGTAATTTCTTGTTTAAACTTGAAGAATTCTGTTCTAGAATTTAATTTAAATTGGAATGAAACAATATGCTAAATATTTTTTTTTGCCCTTGTCAACTGCAAATACACCATTACTTAGCTGATGCACTGGTAGGTTTTCTTGACTGCTGTAGTGCGGTAAAGCGCAAGGCATTTTTTCTCATGTCACAGTTACTCCAGTGTAAAATATTACAATATGCTTTAATTTAGTTAAACACAAAAACAGGTTTATCAATATTTTTATTGTTGTTTTTTATCGACGAAAAATCATCAAAAAAAATTACTTTACAAGACTTAGGTGAGTTGAAGTGTGAAAACGCAGTGGTACCAATCCACATCTACTGACTGTCAAATTGGCGTACTAATCATTATATCAAATAATTCTGAATATTTTTCTCAGCCTAATAAATTAATATATAATAATAGTACCAGTACCTATAAGAAGAGACCTAACAAAAATGGAACTGCGACATCACCTACTAAACTCACATACAAATACTATCATCATATGTATCGACGCTTAAAGAAGTACCGAAAAGGAGACAGATCAAAACGCTTCAGAAAGGTAAATTTACAATAGACGCAATACACACCAACTAATAGAGAACTGCTATGAAGAGAACATTAAACTACAAATACTGAACAAAATTCTTGATTTTAAACAAGCATTTGATAGATTAAGGAGGTGTATGATTTTCGAAGTGCGCAAGTTGGTGTACTGGAAAAACTAATTCGGTTAATCAAAATGACAATGGATAAGTCAAAATCGGCGGTGCGAACAACGGAAGGCGAGACATCAGAAATACAGGTGTACAAGAATGAGACAGGGGATGATTATCTCTACACTATCCAAAATAGCGCAAGGGCGTGTTAAGAACCTCAATGTTGGTGCTAATAAAAAAATGTGCATATAAGAGCTAAGCCATATATACTTAGTAGCGAAGAATGAATCATTAAGACGCTGTACTAGAAATAAGCAAACAAACACGTTAAAGAGGAATAAAGATCAACGAAGCCAAAATCAAATAAATGAGAATTACTAGAAAAGAATTGAAGAACAAGCCGTACATAGAAATTAGGAAATATAGATTGAGGAAACCAATAGCTTGCAACCATGATAAATAATAAAAATGATCGTACGGAAGAGATTGGACACAGAATACAATCCGGATAGAGCGCATATGCCAAAGTTAAACAGCTACTAAAAATACAAATATTTAGTAGAATTACGAAATTGAAAATCTATAAAACAATAAGAAGAGTAATATATGCGGCAGACAGTATGTACCTCGCACATAGACAAGACGAACGATTAACAGCTTTTGAAAGGAAAATTATCAGAATTATATATGGCCAGAAAAATATTAGTGGAGATCTTGTCAGTACACTAATGAATCATGAAATACAAGAAATACTGGCTGGTGAAGATATAGTTAAAGTAATAAAAGCGCAAAGAATGAAGTGGTATGGACACATAAACAAGAGAGGAGAACATTCAGTTATAAGAAGGATCATGAAATGGAGGTCGAATGTAAACAGACCTAGAGGTAGACCGAAAGCGAGATTGGAAGATAAGTTGTGCGGGATTTGAAGATGGGAGTACCTGGATGGAGGCAAAATTAAGGTAAAAGAGGAATGGAGAAAAATAACCGAAAAGCAAAGAGACACAACAACGCTAGAGGGAACGAGAATTCAATGGTATGGATTGACCAACCATACGAATACAGAGGTAAATGAGCTCCATGGAGCGGCTTCAATTGCTTTAGGAACGTATAGCTTTATATATAGGTCATTTATAGCGCAAATTACACCTACTGTACTCTATTGTAAATAATTTTTAATAAATCACTAAATATCAAAAGAATTCATACGTAAAAACCATAATAAAATCACTACCGACTTGTGTTTAGTCACATGCAAGTGACCAATAATTGCTAGAGATCAAAGGAAAAATGCCTAAACATAATTAACAGATAAAGTGCTACCAGGTGTGACTCCTAGTTTATTGTAAGAATTACCATACTAGCAAACGAAATGAAAGGGTAATAAGACTAGAAATGATAATCATCAGCGTTCGTGTGATTCCTACAATAGACCATGAGCATTAATTAGTTGTTGGAAATGATTGGCAAACAGATGAAATGAAATATATTTTTTCCGTATTATATTTCAGAATGTTGTCTAAATTCCATGTATTCTTTACATTTTTTCTCCTGGATCTTACAGGGAAAATTTCATTTATGATACGATTGGTCTCAAGTCTAAGGTTGCAACGGCTGTCGTGATAACTGCTTTGTATAGACTGAAAAAGCATTTTATTTCAAAAACTCCAGATATCAACCGTAAGCAATGTGGGTGTAATCTAAAATTGAAATGAAATTACGAAAGGTTGTAAATGGATTTGGTTAGTGCTTACAATAACACACTAGAAATTATTGAGCCGCTAACTTTCCGGAGCAAAGTTTGAAAATTTAAAAGTTACCGTCAGTGAACTTCGGTCATAACAATCAAGTTCCACTGTTTATCCAATAGAATGAAATTTACTGGCCCCGAATATAGCATATGACTATAGAAACTACCTATATTTACAAGATTTTGAATTTATAAACATATTCTATTTACATAGTTAATCAAGTTTCAATTGATTGTGGCTAGTTTAAAATGTGAATTTAAAACTTTTGATTAAGTAACCAGTCGCCCGCTCCGTTTCAGTTGTATGTTATTAGAACGTAAAGGGAACGCGGAGTTGTGGCAGAAACAATAAACATTATATTTTACATTTATAAGTTTGAGAACATGTTTATTTGTTTCAGAAACATAAATACGTGTGTAACACTCGGTTGATATGTATACTAATATACAGAGCGTGACAAGTTTTTAAATGTCCCAGCGTTAGTTAATTAACGCATGTATAGTGGCATAAAGTCGTCCTACGATTATTGTTGTCCTTTATAGATACATGTTGTAGTTTCACATCGACAATTTAGCAAATATCTTCACGTTAATAATGAGATTTCCATCTTAAATTATTCTTCCATTTATCAAATACGTAAGCCTTGAGCATGTCAAAGGTCTTGGCAAATATAATAATTACTATAGTCAGACCAACGAACTTATTCCCATTAATGTTTTTAAGGAAATGTTTGATATATTTCGTAAAGAAATTACGGCGTGAATTGAATATATGAGAAAGAAACGTCTAAAGACTAGAGCTCGATTTTTCAATTCTCAACAATTTGTTACTTTAATATTGTTAAAAAAATCCTAATTTGCATCTATCCGAATAAGAAACAACTTTTCTTTTATGCTAATCGACTGTTTATATTACTGGATCATTCATTGTCAGTAGAATATAGATATTAAGTAACTACTATAATGTATGTAAACATATAAAAAGTATAACTCGTATGCTTCCGCGGTTGTTGTTGATACCATATTGGAACCGCGCCCTGGATTTTCTTCTGCTAACGTGCGCTACACACATAAGGGACATCTTCAGGGTTGGTATTGGTGTGAGCTGAAACTGAAAGACTAACACACGTAACGGCTGTGATTAGATTGTTTGGGAAAGAGGAAACACTTCCAGATGTTGAGGAGGAGGAGATAACGTCTTCCGATCAGGATATTGGAGTTTGGGATTGTAGTGATCTGGATTTTATGTTGGAGTGGGATTCGGGATCAATTTGTCAAATTGAATTGGAGTGCCCACCGGACACTTTGTTTCAGCATGTAAACACTGCTGCATGAGCAGGAATTACGGTAAATACAAGAAGGTTCGAAAGGAATACGATCTTCGATAAGTAAGTTTGAAAGTTTGGAGTAAGGTTAAAAACGGCTTTTATTGTGTTAGACAGGTTTTCTAACGTGTTAGAAGATAGCGCAAAGCTCCTTCTTCCTATGATATAAGAGGTGGAAAGGTGGGGTATCTCAATTGCAACAAGCAATTAACAGATATGTAGAATTGGGACGCAATAACATTGTGCATTATGCGGTAGACAACCTTTTGGGAACGACATCAGATCACATGACTTCGACATATCTTTTTACCAGAAATTTCGAGGAGAAAATCACGGATCGGATAAGCTGAAATTAATCCAAGTATAGGTACAGATTTAAAAATCATCAGTTGAAGAAAACAAAGACAAGCTGAACTATAGGAAATAAGGAACGCAACGGTCGCACTTCAACTAGAAAAATATGCCACGATCTCCCAAGCAGAGTCGTACGCAAGAATGCATTAAGCAACAAAAATCAATCCGGGGGCATATAAGAAAAACGAGTAATTTTGCCAGAATAACCAAGCGGTAATGAATGCACCAGTGAATCTTAATATACAATCACTGGTTTGGGATTTTTTTGGGATAGATAAATCCTAAACAATTTGGTGCTTTTCTGACACTCCCACAGAACGAAATCTCTTTCTTAATCATCATTATATTCGCGAACAAAACAGTTACCGTAATTGACCAGAGCGAGATTCGAACTTGCGACCCCTCAAACTGGTCGAAATCCTTTATGACATGTGGCTAATACAGGAGTTGTAGCTAGATAATCCGAGAGCTGAACATCCTATCGCACTAAAGTCACTGTGTAAAGGAAGATTCGGAAGAGAAGACGTTTCTGAGTCATCAACCATTAAAACGTAGAAACATAGAAGGAGAATATGTCACATTTTTTAAAAAATTTTCAGAAATGCCAGCCAAAGAATTTAATGGTATTCTTTGAGCAATTAAAGATGATATTAAAAAGGAAAATACATTCGGAGAAATCCCTCTACGCCTTTGCTTTGCCATAATTAACATCAAGTGACTGCGATTGACCATAACATTAAATTCACATTTACAAGCATTCGTCGGAAATCGACAGCTTTTTACCGGTTAAGTATTCTGTCACATGACCGTCACATGATCGCACAGAGACCACACACCGCAAATATGCTGCCGTAAAATACATAGTTGATAGAAATAATTGTGTTTGCAGTGACTGACCATGACTTGACCGTTGTTTAAATATGTGAATAAGCTTTTACTGTAAGCTAGATATCGCAACTGAAGGAAACGAGAAGGCGGGTAAATTTGCCAAAAAAAGAACTCAAAGAACACTCGCGAACAGCCTACAGGTTAGCTGTTGATCGAAGTAATCCCCTCAGTTTAGTACAGATTAATTCAAGCTACAAGGGTACTGGAATGGCTGGTATAACTTGGTGGGATAATGGGTGAAAGAAGAAGATACGAAAATCCAAGAAGCTGCAGTGTTTTCGCAAAAACTCCGTCAGACCGCTCCTATAAAAAGTAAAAACCATATGTATAGTTCAAACATACAACTAACTAAATTATAGTATTGCGTGAATCTATGTTGCGAAACAGACATAGCCCAAGATTGCAGAAACAAAATAAAGCACAGCCGTACTGGTTTAGTCTCTAGGAAATAATTGTTCTAACAAAATCCAGTATGTGATTCTAAGGTTGACTTCTTGTTAAATACCGCTAGTCGATGTAATTCTGACAGTTCCCTGTTTAACCTTTAACAAATTCTTCAAAAGCGCATTATTACCGGTATGACAATTAGAGTAGAATTCCATTGTTTTTGTTATAATAACTGTATCTGATAAACAAGACCACAGTCAATGATGTTTTTCGATAGTGATGTAATAATGTTTTTTTCTTGCATATTGAAAATATCGGTGACATGGTTTTCCAAGTTTATATAATAGAATCACTTACCTGAATGTATCAAATGCCAATATTTGGCGCCTTTCAAATAGTGACTTTTTCACAGTGTGACCACTATGTAAACGGTACAAATTCCTGTTTATCTGCTTGGACGAGGTAAGTATTTGTCGCCAAATGAAATGACATTCGGCATAAAAGTGGGTGTAAAAAAAAGTATAAGGGAACGCAATTCCGGTAAATTAAACCGTATACGTAATCAAATAAAAGGAGGTGCCAAATCAAATTTAATGGAAACGGTTATTAACAGGTAATTTAACCCTTTATAAATTCTAGCACAACTTAATCTGTAAACTCAGTCTAACTGTTTAAAATTCGTAAATGTGATTGATCTGATTTTTTTAAACAAAATAACATTATGTCAGATTTAAAATGTTCATGTTACGGTAGTTTCGTTTTTAATAATGAAGATTTAAAAAAAAAAAAGAATAAGTAATTTGTATTTTTTATATAGATGGAAATGACCTGATATTGCTCTTAACTGTTTAAAAGTGGTTTAGGTATGAATTCATAAACCCTTTATTAAGCACGTGTGTCATAAAATTAAAGGTACACGCCTGCTTATTCCGTGATCTGCCTCCTTGTTGACGGTTGAAACTTGAAAATATCCCGTTTCCTGCCCACTTGAAATGCTGGTATACCATCTAGCTTTCTCTACGCCTCCCTGAAAAATATCGGATGATTTTTCTTCTTCTAGAATCATGAACTTGACTTCGTCTCAAATCCTCGTAAATTATAGTCTTGTTTAAATATTCATTTAATTGTAAACAGTATCATCTTGGAATAATTTCTCTTTTAATTTGGTCACTTGTTGTGTAAATCTTTTAATTCGATGCAAATGTGCAAATTTGAGTAATTTCAAACATTCGCCCTTTTTATTTCTTACTCTCGCGTCTCTCTTCCATTTTTTTCTAAACAAAACCTCTATTTTCAAGTCATGGCTTTCCAAATCATGTATTACCCAATATTCGGCATTTTAGGCGGTGAACAAAGAAGAGTAAAATTCTGTTTTTTACAGATGTCAATAGTTGTAGGTTAATTTTATTAAATGAAATTTATTTATGCAAAATTTGATAACTCGGAATAAATAACTACATTATACAATAAAATACTTATTTATATAAATTAAAATGATTTCATTTTGCTTGAGAGTGTTATCTTTTGAAACATGATTTTCTGAAATTAAATGTGTAAATCTGGAGTTCCTTGACTGAATCTTTTGTATTCACAATTGTGAAACAAATTGATGCTTTGAGTTAAAATGTTTATGTGATTTTTAAATTATATCATATTATTTAAACCGCAAACGTATCTATAAAAACGAATTCAGTATTCGAACTTCGAACAATCAGTCGAAAATTTGTTGAAAGTGGTAGCTATATAATTCTGTTTGTTAGAAACTTCCAATCGGTTCAACAAAAGTCGTGGCTTCTGCGAAAAGAATAAAATTTCCCGAAAAGAAAAAAGTATTTCGTTCATCAAAAGCTACTTTATACCATAATATAAGTCTATTTTTTTCATGCTGTGGACATTTACGAATCATTTCTGCCTAAATGTAACTATTTCGTCGTTTATAGACATATCCTTAGGATGTAAAAATGTGAAAATGTCGCACGCACATTGATAACTATTATAATTAATAACATTGATTGTAAGACTTAAAATTGGATTACAATTTGCTTGATATCAGCCTTTGTAGTAATTATTGCCAAAAGAAGAATGTTATGTGAGAGAAATTGTGGACCAGGTTTTCGCCTAGTTGCTAGAACCGGTAGCAATAGATTCCAGGTAATAGCAGAGGATAAGGATTACGCTAATTATTGACCGATATTCGATCAATTATGCATTTTTGAAAGGGCGACATAATGCATGTTAGCCCTGTGCTTTCGGATTAGCCGCAGCGAACCCTGAAGAAGAAACGTTGAACCTACACGTTCGCAATCATTTATCATCGGTCAGTTTTCGACGTCGCAATTTTAAAAGGCTTTTGTCAGTTAGTTAACGACTGGAGTTGAACTTATCGATGCCGGGCAATAAATAATATGTTAATAAATATAGTGCTGTGGCAACGGATAGGTACAACGTCAGCTTCGATGTGAAACTTATCGAGTGCCGAGTACGCTTTTTTCCCACAACGGGATGCCGGAATGATAGATGAGGTGTTTTTTTTACCGGCTTATTCTACAAACTAATCTTTTGTATGTCGTAACGCGGCAGAGATTAAAAAAAACACAAACACACTGTCGACGGGTCACAAGGGCTCCGATCAAATTTGGTTTACAAATTCGTTGTCCTGGGACACGCTAAGCCGGAAAGCTTTCTAATGGAAACCAATGAAAACAATGTGGCATACCAAATATTCTCCAAGGAAATCCGAATGCGGATACACTCGTCCATATATGTTTAAGTATATAGCTACCATGTATGCATTACATTAAATATGATATAAATAAACCACTAAAGTTACTTCTTTTTTATCTGGGGTTTAGTGATTGCCGCACTTTATTTGCCATTGGGGCATGTTGAATTTTGATTTTCTTTGCTGGCCTTTAGAGGAGCAAGAATTGTTATATAAAGAAAATGACAATTAAAAGTTCACGCTCTATGTCGAATCTAAAGGAAACTAAATAAACGGCAAACCTTGAACTATACAGTCTATCTATTTTAGTTTTCTCTTCATTTGCAACGTTTCGATATATTCCAGTATCTTTCTCGAACCATCAAGAAATTAGTTACAACTAAGACCATGTAAAGAATTTGCTATATTCAGTACAATGAAAATATAAATGGAAGACATTCCCAAATAGAAGACAATTCTATAAATAAATACGAGTACTCTAGAGGGTGAGTCAGTAGTCCGATATCGGTCGATATTGCTTTACATCTCTCATAAAAGATTTCCAATTGGCATCCTACATGAAAGAAAAAAGTGCACGTTCTAAAAATATTCACGTTCACGGGGTTACAACTTTCAAGATGTACTCACTTATTTCTTCAAATGAAACCATACCCATTTTTTTAGGCATCGATTTTGTTGAGTGATGTTTCAAAAACACAGTCATTTCAAAGTTAGATGCAAGCTGCCAAGTTAATTGACTTTTACATAAAATTTCCAAAAGGTTTATCTAACATTTTTCCGGCATACACTAACAAATGAACTCCAAAATTAGCAGTGTAGTTAGGAAAGCTAAGATCTTTTTTTAGAATTGATGTATTTGATAAAATTATACAGACCGCTCCGAAGCAATCAATATCCTATAATATTAAAACGGCTTTTACTTTGTTATTTTAAATTAAACACCCAAATATTTTTTTTATTTCATCACGTGCACTATTTAAATGATCATTTCTTGTTAGGAGAAGGGGTAATATTTAAAACTTAATACTTGCTGAGAAATTCACATTTTTTAGAAATCATCACACAAATGAAATATATGTTCATAAAAAGTAGACTGTGGAACGATTATAATAACTAAAATAATATTAATGTAGACAAAAATATTTTCCAAAATAGCAAACAACTTTTCGAGACTTTTTTTTTACCTGTCAAAAACAACATAGTAATTTAATAAAATTAAATAACATATAACAGAAACAAAATTACATTAAATGTTCGATATACCCCCTTCTTCTTCAACACAAACTTGCAATCGCGCTTAAAAATGATTCAGTAACTTTCATTAACAATTGCCATTTATTGTGCGAAATGCGTCACAAATCTGATCCATCATGTTTGCTTTTGTTGTTGGTGTTTCTTGGTAAACTCATTTTTTCCCATAGAAAGAAATCTAATTTTGTTAATTTTGGAGACAGTGGTGGCCACCTTACTGGAGCTTCTCTGCCTATCCACCTATCTATAAAATTCTTTCTAAATATCTCCTAACTTCTCTGTTATAATGGGCTGGGGCACCTTCGTTTTGAAATCACATTCTCTGCCTTACATTGAATGGTACATCTTCGAATAAAATCGGTAATTGATTTTCCAAAAGATTCAAATAGGCTTCCCCGTCAAAATTCCCTTAAAAAAATATGGCCCAATGAAGTGAGATCCCACTATTCCTGCTCAAGCATTTATAGGCCATCGATGTTGGTGATCTAATGGTCCTATGAAATGGGGATTTACTGTGTCATAATAATCAAAATTATGGCAGTTTACATAGTTATTTTTGTGAAAGGTTGCCTCATCAGTAAATAACAGATAATTAAGAAAAAGTATTTTCTTGGCGAAATTTTTCTAAGGCCCATTCCGCAAATTGTAAACGTTTTTGAAAATCACCGACATCAAGTTCTTGATTCAATATGAAATGGATGAAATTTATGTTTTCGCAAAGTTCTCGATACTGAAGCTTGGCTGATGCCCAAATGATTACTTATTGTACGTATGTTTGCATGAGGAATTTGCACCACCCTTAATAGTATAGCAAAGTCATTTTCTTCATGGGTAACACCCTTCTCGCGTTCTTTTTTTCGCATTTAATTTCTTCTGTACTTCAAACCTTTCTCGAAGTATTTCAAACGCAGAGCGTGCGATGTCTGAATATAGGAAATAGTTGACCGTAAAATTCGGGAGCAAGCATAGAATTTCGTTCTCCTCTCACCAAACAACATACCATATCAACAAAGCTCTCCACGACTACATTCATTTTAATCAGCGATTGAAAATAAACAGTACGTTTACATACCTTACCTAGAAAGAACGCAAACTATTCCGCTCTTTATAAAGTTTGTGTACGCGAGCGCAAACGTTATCCAGTACATTAAAATGTACTGAGAACCGAAACAAACGATATCGTACTGTACTAAGTACATCATTTTTTAGGTGGCCTTGATCGTTTATGGTATGCGAAACGTTTACCGAATACAGAATACAAAAAGAAAGTACGGCAAACCGTACGTTAAGTTTAACGACTTGCGATTTAGCTATTAATTTTAGTGTGAAGTTGTACTACTGCACTAATATAGGATGGAAAGTAAACAAGTCTGTTTTATATTGGTTCTTACATTTCTGTTATATACAATCAAATAAGTACAAGGTAGAAATAAACATTCTTAAGAAAAATAAACATTTTAAATTGAATAAATAATAAATATAGTCACAAAAATATGAATCGTAGTATCTAAATTGTCATCGTGTCTCTTTCAAAACTTAACACCACGAATTAATCCATTTCCCAATCGTGTTCATTTACACTATTTCGTCCGAAAAAAACACGCAAACGATATTCTTTACCCGCGGTATCTCTTTTTTGACTGGCACTTGTTATAATATAAGAATGTCACTAATATATGTCTGGCAATAGAATAGAGCACTTGCTAAACCTACCTATGTTTTGTTTCTTATATTTAAATGTATATTATATTATTAAATCTAATTCTAAATATGCAATTATGCCTTAATGCGAGAAAGAGATCTTTTGCTTTATTCTTAATAAATTTGTTTGAAATATACTGATCCGTTATTAAAATTGTCAATATAACTTGGGTACAAATTTGGATTCAGGGATAATTAAGATTACAATAAAGGATTATAGGCATCCATAACACATTCCTTATTATTTACCAGTATTTTTTCTGGCAATATCTACCTCTCTATTATATTTAAGATTGACTGAACCATTTGCATCCAACAAAACCAATAAACATTAAGTAAATTATAGGAATTAGATATTTAATTAATCACTTTGTGAAACACAAAAAAATGGTGTCCTGCATTTACAAACATCCGTGCTAAGTACATAAGGAGTGCATTAATTTAGCACGAAAGTATAAAGGTACGAAAATTCCAACATTTCCTAGTACATTAAACGAATGTACTTATTACAGTTATTTACACAAACGATTTAAACGGAAACGTATTTTTATAAAGTACGGTACAAACCGTGGTGTTTCGTTCTCATCCCTGCGTTTTAAACGTACGAATATCGTTCGGCGTGACAGGACACAAACTTTATACAGAAAAAGAATTGAATATGATTTTTCTTGTTCGTTGCGTTGCGTACGGTCTCGCAATCCTACGTGACGAAACCACTAAGGAACCTGTTTCATAACGTTTATTTCCGATCGCTGATTTTAATTAACATTAAATAAAGAAAATTCTGCTAACACAGCGTGTTTGATAGTTTGGTAATGTCATAAAAAATAGTTTCACCGCCTACCTTTTATGAATAAATGTTATTTGTGGGACGATTTCTAAAAATGTCACAATTATCTCGGAAAGCATAAGTTTTAGATATCCTACTGCTAACAAAAATGGAAGATCATAAAAAAGTGCATATGATGAAATAAAAAAATATAGGTTGTTCCATTTAAAATAACAAAGTAAAAGCCGTTTAAATATCAAACAAATTGATTGCTTCGGGTGACCTTCCTGTATAATTTTACCAAATAACATTCAGTTCATAAGAAAGATCTAAGCTCTAAGCAAGTCAGCAAATTTTAGAGTTTAATTGTCGATGGTAATGGGAAAAAGAAATGTTAAATGGACATATGTATTTGCAGCATTCATTTCAACAAATAAACATGCCTAAAAAAATAAGTATGGTTTCATTAGAAAACAAATAATTTGAGTACGGTCCTGGAAAACTGAACGTAAAAATATTTTTAGAACGTGTGGTTCTTTCCGTCAGGTATGAAGCCATATTGAAAAATCTTTTATGAGAGATGTTAAAATCAATATGGACCAATATCGGACTCACCCGATATACGGGGTGGGCCACCACATTCGCGTCGGTTTATATACGGGAAGTGGTAACATATGTTCAATTTTTTTTGTTAAGGGTTATACGGGTTCAGAGGACCGCATTTCAAAACTATTTTGAAGTATACAGGCTGACTAAAAGAAAAAATATACACCAAAGTTGTGAAAAATTAAATGGAACACCCTGTATATTATGACCTATTTTGATAGTACAGAAGTTGGTGTAAGGTTTCTTAAGCCTAACTAAACTCGTTTACAAGATAATTAACTATTCTTCAAAATGTAGACCAAAACTTAAGAGGTATGCCTGTTATGCATATGTTTAAGCCAGAGTGTTTTAAACTGTATTTATTTTTTAACTAAAGCATTAGACTTGATAATAAAAAGTAATGCAAAAAATATACAGGGTGAACAAAAATATGCTTTTAATTTTCGTTATCTTTAAAGGCAAGTAACTTTCTTACTTTAAAAGGAATATGTAATTTACAATATCCTTTTTCAAATATTAATTCCGAGCAATTATTTTTTGTTAAGTAGGCTTGGACAAAACTGCTGTTATTATTCAACATAGATAGACGATGTTTATCAGCCTAACTCTTCAACTGGCTTTTCCTACATACTAATTAAAAGTCGTAATTAAGTAAACTTCAGAAATATACTTTATTAAAACGGATAAACTGCATGTTTTAAATGTTTTCAAAAGTGTTCAAAATGATGGCCATTGTTTTCAATGCAGAGGCGTATTCTTCTTTGAAATTAGTCCTTAACATTACTCAAAACATTTGGTGTTATAGATCAAAACGCCATTCTTATTCGTTCTTTCATATTGTCGGGTGTGGTTGGTGGTATCTCATAAACAATATTTTTAATATACTCCAAAAAAAAAAAATCTGGGCTCGTTAGATCTGGAGATCTTGCTGGCCAATTCTGTGGACCTCCGCGGCCTATCCACCTGTTGGGATACTGCCTATCTAATTTCTTCCGAACGTGTAGTACAACAACTTAACTTTCGGTGTGAAGTAATTTATGGATTTATACATCACCTTCATACCTTATCGTTCAGGAACAATATAGAAAAATTTAATTAATCTTTGGAACAAATGTTGGGTCAATAATAATAAAAATTACTTTCTTCGCATATTTAAACATACTCTACAGCTCCCCCAAATTTCATGAAATTTTGAATTTAATATCTGGAAAGCATCTTTGTAAGTGTTTATTATTATTTCCCAATACTTCGCTTACTAATAAACCGGTTTCCCAGAATGAGGAACATGGGATTAATATTTTAGGACATCTGGAAATGCATCCCCATAGTATATCTTAGTATACCTAGTATTTTAATGAAAGTAATAAGCCTGAATAACAATAAAGAAAATATATATGAATAATCCTTTCCCATAGTTTAGTAAACTAATAATCATAGACAAACCATTCATTCGATTGTATTTACATAATCGACTTTTCTATAATAACCCTTAGGGGAATTAAATGAAATTTCTAGTTAACATGTAATGTAAAAGTAATTGCTTCGGATTATTATAATTATTATTTAGATAAATATAATTAGGACAGATTAGAGTATATATATATATATATATAAGTTATTATTATCATATTATAAGTAGAGTTTGACTGCAACTAAAGTGTTTTACTTCTCGATAGAGATATTCAAGCAAAGTAAGCCAAGTTGGATATTTGTTGAAGGCACTAACGTACTATTGACTTATGTATACATCTAACACCTTGTGAAGTTCGCCAAAATAGTTGGGTACTTAGTGTACGAAAACAAGTTTTTGACAGAAATCGGGTGTCAAGATAAGAAAACAGTTGCAATTTTCGACATATTGGATTTTTCTGCTACAGTTTTTTGGTAAGTTTGAATAAATTATGTACACTTTATAATATTGTAAAAATTATTTTTTGCTACATTGATCTACTACATGTTATTGTACACCTACACTCTCAAGTTACTACGGAAAAAGTTTGCACAGAATAAGTGAACTTGTAAGTTACAGTTTTTCATAAATCCATTCCATATTTCCGCAACTTTCATGGTGATAGAAATTGAGGCTGTAAGCATATGTAAGATATATCAATAGCAAAACCCTATGCATTTTCCAAGAAAAAACTCAAGCTCGAGTATAAACATTAACAACATTGAAGTTAGTACGTAGGTATACTAATAATTTTCTATGGTAAACGCATTTGTATATCTTCAGGTTTATGGCAAGGAGTTATTTGAAATAAAGAGGGCAGGGTTATATACATACAAATACACACACAAAAATTATATATATTATTTTATTTTTTGTTACATAAACTAGTAAATTACTTGAATTCACAATCTTTAGCTTTAACTTTGCAATGCAAAATATCTGCCAATGCTTGCAATTTTTTTTTGTTGTTCTATCGGCTGAGATGGTCCATTTTTTGTGTTTCCTAAGTTTTCACAAACAAATAAAATCCTTAGTGGAATAAGACTAAATTATATGTTATTAATTGTTAATACATCATTAAGGTGTCACATTAGTCCAAACGTTTCAACTAACAAATTAGTCTTCATCAGTGGGTGCACAAAGTTGGGATAAGCAAATTAAAACTAAAAGTAGGGTATAATTATGATATATTAATTTTGTCTTTAAATTTTAAGGTAAAACTTTTTAACTGCTATGTTGATGATTGCCTTGAAATTTTACCACATAAACACATAAACAATATTTTAAACTCTTTTAAATTCATTCAAAACTTAACTTTACCTAGGAAACAGAAAAAGGAAACAAAATTATTTTTTTTTAGAAATCACCATAATTAAAAATAAAAATCATATTAATGCTATATGGTACCAAAAACCTGTTGCATCTTGGTAGATGTATTAATTATTTTTTAAATCAATTATTAACACATAAAAGAAATGTTGTCATTGTGTTAATTGATAGAGCTTTGGTTTAACCAGTCCACAATATAGATAAGATGTCATTACTAAAATTGAAACTATTTTACGAAAAAATCAATATTATCCATTATCTTTCATAGATACAATTATAAAAACTCGAGTTCATAAATTTTATAATAATTGTAAAAATACTAATTTTTCTAAAAATATCACTATAAACTTATCAAATAATGTTGAATATATAAATACGTCTCAAATCCATATGCACCTAATTTGTCAGAAAAACTAAACCATGTTTGTATACCCTTTAACATCAAATCAGCCCACAAAAATTTTAATAATTTAACAAATTTATCTCATTTCATCTACAGTATTCCTTGTAATAATTGTAATAGTAATTATATTGGGCAAACCAAACAATATTTTAAAAAACGGATTGCAACTACATAAATCATCAATAAATTTAACAGCGCTAACAAAACATGAAAATAAGTTTAATCATACCTTTAATTTTAAGAACACAAAAATCTTACATAAGGAAAAAAAATATCATACTCGTTGTTTTCTAGAGATGATATACGTTAACAAAGATAACAATAGTATCAACGACCGAACTGATATTTCTAACTTATCTAACATCTATTCGTCATTAATATAACTTTATCATTGTTGTATATTTTTTTCCGTTTAAAGTTAGTATATCGCCTGTGAACAATTTTCTTGTTGCTAGCAGTTTTTTCGAAGAGGATGTTTCCTCGGTAAAATAAATAGTTTTACATTCATACTTCAACCTTCGCTTGAACATGGTGATTTCACTGTTCTATTTTAAAATGTTTGTTCCTGCTTCTGTTTTTGTTCTAAATGTTTTTATAATAATTCATTACTGCTCATTTACATTCAACTAAGTAAGCATTATCATAGCTTTTTGTCTTCTTATTGCAATTATCCCCTACTTTTAGTTTTAATTTGCTGGTTCTAACTTTGTGCACCCACTGATGAAGACTAATTTGTTAGTTGAAACGTTTGGACTAATGTAACACGTTAATTATTTATTAACAATTAACTGATATACTATTTTAGCCATATTCCACTAAGGATTTTATTTGTTTCAACAAGTATTGGCTACAAAAAAACACAACTACCATATAAGTCATATTTTCATTTCATATTTTGCTTTTATCACGTAGTCAGAAAATCTCTGCAAACTGAAGTTTTACAAAAGCATATTTTTCATATAGTTTTTTCGATATCAACACTTTGTTAAAGTTTGGTAGACGTCACACGGTGTACACTGCAAGATACCTAGATTTGATACCATTTCTAATATGGTCAACATGCAGTAACTCAAAATAGCTCATCGATGGAGTTACCTAATTTTTAGATACAGACAGCGATATTTAACAAAATTATCACAGATGCAAAATTCTAAGTAGAAATCGTGTGATCATAATAATCTGCTGACATACTTTGCATTTACTACTTATTTGCCCTACATATTATCCTGGGACTTGGATGAAGTACATGGCACCGTAAGCTCGTATCGTACAAGTTTAACCCAGGTATAATATTAATAAGTATATATGTGGAATATGTTACCTTCTTTTAATTTGTGCCACATAGATGAATTTCCTGCTCCATTTAATAGTGTTAATATTGTATTCCACTTTTTGCTGATGTAATTGTCTTCTAATGTAACAACTAATTTTACATTTTGATGTATTGTAATTTTCCATTTATATTACTCACTATTATATTGTGCGCTCTATGTCCTTTTTAAATATCATATTATACAAATAGCAAATACAAAAAATCAACTACCTTGCAGCTAATAATCAACATATATGTATCTTACCTAATATTTTGTCTTTTCATTCGGATTAGAAGTTACATTGTTTCTTGAACATATTAGTTTAAAATCACCTTTAAATAAAATAAGCAAATGACATAATAGTTGCACGTTGCACTTTTGAATCTACATGAATATGAAACCATATAAGTAGGTTTCGTATAAAAAGTAAACTTATAAATTTTTAGATAATCGTAGAGCGAATCTCTATTCAGGATTCGCGTAAGTTTATTCGACTTGTAGTAATGTGTATAGTATGTAATAATACGTTTCTATTTCATTTTCTTCGATTATCGGAAAAATTGAACAGCATAAAACATTACTGTCTTGTATACGTACTTGCATACGACTACCCCATCTGCAGTTATGTGCAAATCGAATAGTCTTATTGTTGCCGTATGAGGTGCTTATAATCCGTTTTGTTTAATAAATTTTATATTTATTTGTAAATTTATATACTTTACGATCATTATTACCAACTTTTAATATTTTTACTACCACAAAACGGCGAAGGACTGCAACCTCTAACGTTTGCAACTAACTGATGCAGTCTCAACTTTTCTACATTTATAAGCATTTATGAAGTTCTATAAGCTAGAAAAGTGTATAGAATAGCCTAATCAGTTACAGATGTTTACAGCTCTACAGAAAGTGTTATAGACGTTATAGATCTGCACAGAATCGCACCATTATTCTAATAGTTTTTTTTTTTTATGATAAATTCTCTATGGGTCATTCCTTCAGTATTTTACCTTTCCGCAATTTTAGTAAAACTAATTTCATCTTATATAAAATGTTCTTATTTTTCAGATTATGGCGTTAGTTTCAAACAAGGATTTGATAAATGCGCTGAAATGTCATCTATGTTGGATTACCTGCGTGTTCCGATAAGACAATGCAAAACCGGACACAGTATCTGCAAAGCATGTTTCAATATGGAAGGAAATTGCAGAATTTGCCATGCGGTAAAAATACAACCACGTGCTCTTTTATTAGAGAAAATTTTTGCAAAATCTATGGTACCATGTAGAAGTAATAGTTGCTCTTTCTTCGATCTGGGCAGGAGAATTGATATACATGAAGCCGACTGTTTGCTCGAAATTTTTGCATGTCCCATGCGTCCTACGGAAGGTTGTAAGTGGTTTGGCAGTCTCGACGAATTGGAGGAACATTACAGAGCTAATCATTCAAGAAACTTCTTTACAACGAATTTGAAAGGGCAAGCTTGCTCCAATTTCACGGATGTATTAGCTAAAGAAATTAAAATCTCACATCGTTTCTTGCTTAAATTTGATGGTAGACTATTTAGTTTTACATTTGAATTAGATCATAAAATCAAGAAAGCGAAATGGACCGTATTTCAACTAGAATCAGTAACGGGATTTCATCATTACGGTTACGAAATAACAATAGTTGGTCATGAAAAAATATTTGATCCATGCTACAAAGCGCTATGCAAGCAAGTGAATTGTCAAGAAGATATATTTATGAAATATAGTGATAGATATATTATAACAATGGATTTTGATACTTTAAAAACGAATACAGTGAATAACTTTTTGCTTTACACTGTCTTTATTAAATATATATGTTAAGATACCTACCTGTGTTATTATTATTTTTTCTTTTTATTTATACCCTAACATTTAAGCTTCATCTATTTTCAGTTTCTTTTCAAAGAATTTAAGCTGCATGTT
Organism: Protaetia brevitarsis; assembly: GCA_004143645.1. Lineage (NCBI taxonomy): Eukaryota > Metazoa > Arthropoda > Insecta > Coleoptera > Scarabaeidae > Protaetia > Protaetia brevitarsis. Next base: position 2,494,889 of record RXPK01000284.1, on the reverse strand, counting down.
TTATATTTTTTACAACTAGTTTAGTACTCTTAAAAGTTTTTATCATTAAAAACAAGTACCTAATGCAATTATTGGAATTTTTGTTCACCAAGGAATCAGAAAAGCAGTAATATAATATCTGTTGTGATCTGATCTCTATTCATTCGTACCAGTAAGAAACCTCGGCTGTCTAAATATATACGTGTACAATCAATCCAAGATATTTTATATTTATTTCAAAACTGTCTCTCAAATTATATTCGGTATGAGTGCAATAAACACAGTTAATTGAGCTAAGTAGTTCTAATTTCCTTTCCTTTTACAATAATTTAATACTTATTTATGGTAATGCATACTGTATTGTGACCAATACTTGCTAGGCAAATCTGGCAAAAAAACTGACAGATTACCCGCCGCTCATAAATCGGGAGCAAAGATATGAGTTCTGATATTTTTTTGAAATGGACGCCAGCTGTGGAAGCCAGGATTTGTTAATAAACAACACTAATATAAGTTTAAGTAACAATTTAATATAACTAAAAGATTAACCCGTCAAATTATAACAATATTACAAATAACGTATACTTATTAAGGTTTTAAGAAAAGCGAACTGTTGAAGCAAATTCTTTAAATAGTTCTTCCTTTTTTTTATTATTATTATTTTAGGCGAGATGTATTCTAGGTAGCAACAGCTGTTATTTCCTGAAGTGGTTCGCTAACGATATAAACAAGGTGAAAAATATTGGTAATATAAATTGTTAATGGAAAAATATATAAATAACGTTGTTGCAAATGGAAGTGGCATTGTTAAATAGACTTAAATGTACTTAAAATTACTAAATTGAAAATTAATTAAGAGGAATTAAATTAATTAAATTACTGAAGTTGAAATGGCATGGTAATATGGTAATAGAGAATTTATCGGGTAACTGAAGGCAATAATATATAATATGTGTACGTAGGTGACAAACAGGTAAAACAAAAAAAAATATATCTATATGACACGGGACTTGCTGCGAGGGTGGTGGATGAACCAACGTAAATGATATCTTGCGGCAGTTGGTAGTAATTAATATTCTATTAGATCCTACCTCAGTTTTTTAAATAATGATCAGTCTAGAAATCCATTGGTTAATCGATCCTTGGGGATGATATTACGGATGATTTACCAATACCCGTTGGATCTGCACGAAGTTTGTAAGTACTATTCGGAAGCCATCTATCTCGATGCTCCATACAAACGGCCAAATTACATGGTTACATTTACTTTTTGTTATCCACAAGATAGACCAAGAAAATATATAATATAAAACATTAATGTATGTGAAAGAAATAAATGAAATTATTCAAAGATAATATAATGCCTTCTTAATTAAATTTCAAGAAATATTGCTTACGTAAAATTATGTAAAATGCTCTATTAAATTTTGTACATTACCTAGATGTTATAAGTTTCTCTTTCTTCTTAAAGTTTTACGTTAAGTCAACTGGAGTGTTTGCTCTACCACGTTTGGATCTAGACGAGAGCGAATAGCCGCGCATATTCTTTTACTCTTACTTTTTTAAAAGTAAAAATGAAAATGTGCTTTAAATGAAACGACAATTATTCAAAGTTGTTAAATATCTACTAAAATTAATATATAAGTTTAGTAATAAACGATAAATGCAAACACATGCAAATATCATACATGCAGCGCTGGCCAAATAAAAATAGACCTTACAGTATATATTATTGTGATTTCTATAATAGATTTGCATGGCTGATGTTTTTTAAAAAAATAAATAAATAAAAACTTTAAAATTAAATCTGTTTTTCTTTACAAATACATATTTTATTCATTTAATGATACTCAAAAATACAATCCCACTTGACTAGGTGGCTGGAAACTTCTTTATATGCCCAATATATCTAAAGTTCACCACTGTAGATCATGCGCACTAGTGATCTCCCCTCTTACTAACCAATGAGTAGTAATTTACTAACTTGTATATTATTTAAATAACTAAGAGGAAATACCAATAAACTTCAGTCTCACAATTTTTTTAATCTTCTTAAAACACACTGTACATTTCGTTAGCTAAGCTAACATCTTCAGGTGTACATACAAGTGTATTGTCAAATACTAAATGCGTAAATATAGTAAGTATATCCTAGGCTACAAAAATTAATCATCGGGACTACTATATTCAATAAATTCTAAATATTTGTAATTAAGGGGTGTTAAATCAGCATTGAGCAAGCTATTAATATGTTTTTTCATATAAATAGCTTCCCACATATTCAGATTCTTACAATTTGAAGACTTAATTAATTCTAAATCATCAATTGAAAAAGTATGTCCTATATTAACAAAATGATACGCCAAAGCGGATTTATCGGCATTGTGATTCTTAATATGATATAAATGCTCTTTAAATCTAATCTCCGCATTCCTCTTTGTTTGGCCTATATATACTTTATTACAAACACTGCATTTGATCTTATAAATCCCAGAACATTTTTTAAAATCAATAATTTCAATATTAAATTTTAATTTATTTCTTAAAGTATTAGAATTTTGAAAAACCGGTTTAATATCTTAAGTTTTACATATATCTGGTTAACCCATAATTTATTAAAGTTAAATCTGCAAAACTTTTTCTCCACTATTTTCACTGGAATATGTGTAGTTATATTTCTTAATAACCGCTTATTTTCTAACTTATTTTTAATTTTATCTATCACACTTTTCTTGTAACCATTAATTTCTGCTATATGATATATATATTCTAATTCTTTTTTTAAATTATCTTCCGAAAGCGGTATGTTCAATAATCTAGTTATTAAGAAAAAGGATGTTGTGTATTTTTGTTTATAGCTTGTATAAGATAAATTGTGTACATAATTGTTTGTGTGTGTGGCTTTTCTATGTATATCAAAGTGGAATGTATTATCTTTAATCATAAGTAATAAATCAAGAAATGGTAAACTGTGTTGATCCTCAATTTTAAACATAAATTTTATTGACGGATACTGATTATTAATGAAATTAAGGAAAATATCTATATCAAAATCAAATGGTATTACAGCAAGAATATCATCTACATATCTAATCCACAATTTAGGGAAAGAAGGAAATTTACTTATAATAGCTTTTTCAAAATAATTTAGGAAGAGGTTTGCTAATAAAGGAGAGAGCGGGTTACCCATTGTATATTATTTGTTTTTACTTTGTTAAATATTGAATTCATAGTTTAATTTTTAATCATTCAATGCATTAAATGAGTTTTTATTAATAAAACAGCGTAATTTTCAATAACGTGTATAATTTATTAACAAATTTATTTCAAAAACATAATAATATAGAGTATCATAACTCTTAATCAGGGTAAGTATTTTTTTTTCATGGGCGGGTGTAATACCCGAAGAAAGCAGCTCGGCCAGAGAGACCTATTGTGCCCCCATGTCCACTCTCTCTGAGGTTGCACCCTATCAAAGAGGTTCGCAATCTGGCTGAGAGTTAATTTGCGCACTCTGGATTCGTCCAACCGGTGGCCCCCAAAGTGCGTCTGCCTCTCCCCATCCACTGCCGAGCAGTTGAGAAGAAGGTGAGCTGGAGTTTCCTCCGCCCCATTCTTGAGTGGGCAGTTTGAGATGCCCTCAGCACAAGTCTGAATGGCAATGATTTCGCCCTGGAATATGGTGGGGGAGGTCCCTAGGCTGAAAGCTTCGCCGTCCTTCCAGATGCCAAGGCCCGTGCCATTGCGCGTTTTCGAGGCATCGACGAACCAACGGGATATACCTCGATTTGGTTTGCGGATGTATGCAATTGCAGTTTCTCTGCTGGAGATATCTACACTGTATCCCCCAGAGAAGCTGAAAACTGCGAGATCTTATCTGCCTTTGCGGACAGTGGTACTGTTTGTTCGATATAGTTGAAGATGCTGGTGTGATCTCTGACTTTGTCGGAGAAGCCTTTGCATCCACTACATTTTGCTCTGTAGGCCCCTAGGATTGTTTCAGATCACAGCACCACCTGCAGCGGGGGAAGCCCAAGAATGGTCTCCATTGCAGCAGTCGGCGCCGAGGACATGGCTCCCGTGATCCCCAAACAGGCAATCTTTTGGGCTTTACCAAGGGCACTTATAGCATAGCATAGATTTGCTTTATGCCACCAGACCAGCGAGGCGTAAGTTATAGAGGATACTATGACCTTCGTGTACAGCCAGTGTACCATTGAAGGCTTTAGCCCCCACGCTTTACCGAACATGCCTCTGCAAGCCCAGAAGTTTCTAATGGCTTTGTCAGTGTCAGTCTTTGGTGTCACATGTTCCAGATGTGATCAGGGTGAGTATACTTTAGAATTTTCAAATCAAATATTAACTACTGTCTAGTATATTTTGGTTTCATAAATTCTCAAAATAACTTTTAAATATCCCGCTATCATAAAACAAAAAAACCACCAACCATCTCTACCAACTTATACACATTAAAATTTCAGTATCGTCATTTTTCAAACATGGAAAAAACCTCAAAATATTCGAAATGCTAAATATTCACTTACATGAAAAATTAAACAGTGCTTTGATCAGATACCTCGAATATCAGCTTGCACACACCCCAGAGTACTTCAGAATCGAGTTTCTTCGCAGTGACAAACCAAAAATGTTGCAGAAAGGATCCAGATCAGGAGAACACCGCCGATATCCGAAAAATCCAATGGTTCACAGCATACCAATGTGTATAAATGTACACAATACGGCAGAGACATGTACAACTGCACAAAAGGAAAATACCAAAGGTATGTTTCCTCCTAATGTTATAAAATCTTGACATTTCTTCCATATATTTTAGGCCGATGATAAATATCATCATCAATTCACAAAGGAAATTCGCTTGGATGTTGGATATATTACAGAAACATGATTTAACTCATTTAACTTCACGAAAAATAAAACAGAAGATTTTCTATCAACAGCCTCAATCACAATCATTCCTATATATTTTAAATAACGACACACTTTCAGTACCATATGTTTTGACTCTACTATGTATTTTATTTTAAATTGTTTACCATTTGAAATTAAGAATAAAAACAGGGAAAAAAATTGAAGATGAAAAGAAAAGCTAACTAATGGGGCGAAGTTCAATCACCGAAACCTGGTGACTGCCCTCCCACTTAACCCTTACATACGTGCTGCAGCCAAAAGGAAAAACAAGGAATATCAAGACTAGCGAACAAGATATCACACAGAAATGTGTGTATGCATACAAAAAAAAATACAATTGTGGTTAATTCGACAGCTAAAGTACAAATAGCGCATAGTATTAAATACATAGATCAAACAAGTAAATACCTATTGATTTTCAAATAAGAAACGATATAACCTTCTTCCGAAACTGGACTCATCAAGCATCTTGAACTATTCAGGCAGCTCGTTGTAATAATGTGCAACATTATAAGAAAATGATCGTTTAAAAAGCTCCATGCGATGAAAAGGTGGTATAAGTAGGCCTTTATGTCTTAGGTTTAGGGTGTGCACGTCCGTTCTGAATGTTAACTTTTCAAATAAATAATGCAACGATTGAGTTCTAATGATATTGTGGTAAAACGTAAGCAATGCAATGTGTGTCTAGTAATCATATTAAGCCACTGCAACCTCTTTCAACTTATGACCATATGGTTATACCTCCTAATACCAAATATCAGCCATAAGCAGGTATTTTGAATTTTTTGCAAACGATACTTGTCATCTGAGTCTAACGCTAAATGATAAACTACGTCACAGTAATTAACATGGCTGAGAATCAATAAATTCTGGAGGCAGTGTGCAACCTGTTTTTTAAAACGCAAGTATTGTACAAATACAATGACGTATGTGAAGCATATTTTATCCAATTTTTGTTGCTTTTTAATATTATCATACACACCTCCATTAAAGTTTTACGCTGTGGAAGCTGCAGCTTGTGTTTTGTGTTTTATATATCTTCATAATCCTCAAAATACTTTCCCATTACTAGTACATAAAGTTTGTGTCGTAAAACTGACATGTATTAAAACGCGGCGTGGCACAAAAGCAAACATTTTAGGTATGTTTGTTACGACATTCTTGGGATTTTTATTAGTTCTCCTTCAAACTTAGCGCACAACTGTAGCTAAGAACTTAAACTAAACAATCTCCGGGAGGCAAATGGATGGCGGCGGGATTGTTCCTTAAATAGTTAAGACATTTTGCTTGACAAATTTTCCCTCGCGTAAACCGCGCAACCTAGAAACATGCTTGCCGTTGTAGATAAAGAATAACTGCACTTGTGTTACAACAAATTTACGTAATTATTAAACTTTTATTTTAAGAATGCATGTATTTTTGTACGTACAGCATCTAATTTAAAAAATAAAATAAATCTTACGGTAAATTTTCTGTACCCCATTTTTGTTTTTAGTATATCCTGTATACTTGCGCTCAAGTCACAATAATTTCTAATAATTTTGCAAACTTTCTAGTATACAATGTCTTTCATTATTTAAAAACATTTTTTGTCATTATTATTATTATTAATTTAGTTCATATTTATACTGCAAACCTACGACTATTTTTGATTCGCACCAAAAGTGTCTAAAAATTCTCTTTAGAGTTATGTTACATTTGGTATATGAGAAATGGGCAGAAACAGTAGTAGTTGATAATGGAGGATGCTGGTGAATGCTTATTTCGATAAGAAATAATGTTTATCGTAAATCTAACTTGATGGGGTGCCTGTAAAGTGCCTTACAAGGAAACACCGTCCACCAAAAAATTCTGACTTCGATGAAATTGTAAAGATTGAACGAGTATCATAGCATAAGGGCAATGAATTTTTTTTTAGCGGTCCAATCCCTGAAATTCGAAATACAGACAAAACTTATACAATCTAAAAGTGGAGGAAGCTACCATCTTGCCAAAAACGTTCTCTGAGCGTACCCTCACTGCAGATGAACAAGCGGTGATGAAAGAAGCAATTGTAAAATGTACCCAAGTTAAATACTTGGAAGGAAGTGGAGTTGACGATTTGCATGGGAGAGGAAGTTCCAAAAATCGCCTGTCGCGACTCTGTTCCTCCCTAGATGGCATGAATTGTCCTAAACCTGAAGGATGAAGGTGGGGGGAGCCAACTCCTGAGGGTGGAAATCGATCAAGCTTCCTACTAAACCATCCGCAGCAACGAGTACACCATTCATTACAGGTTTTGGAAATTCCCCCCCTAGCATTTCTTAGAAATACGAACCAGAATGTGATGTAGAAAGCACTGATAGCCTTCACATTGTCTTTCTATCACGGAGAATCATCATCCGATTTTACGATAAAGATCAACGTCACCGCAGAGGAAGAGAAAGAAAAGGGGACAAGATCATTACCGCTGGTGACAGTGGCCTCACCGACACCTAAGCAGCGAGATGGAGGGCATTAATATCGCCCAAGTGCAAAACGTCCAACACGCCAGAGGAGCTTGCGCTTTTATTTCCAGAACACTAATGAAAAAAACTTAGTATGGCACTAAACCAAGAGTACTGTGTATGCAGCGTTCTCCTGTAAAGACAGTAGTGTAATATTTTAACTAGAGACAATATTAGTTACATTTGCTCTTCAGAATTCATGACGGAGCATCATGTTACTTCGGTGAAGATGGGTGCATACCACCCGTCGAACTGCAGAATCTAGTGGCGCACCGTCATCGCCAGAAGAGATTACCACTACTCACAGGATACGACGCTAAAGTACACAACACTGTTTGGGGAAGCAAGAACACCAATCACAGAGGAGAGCAACTATATTCTTAATAATAACCTACTTGTACACAATGTTGGGAATATCCTCACGTTGTAACAATGTTGCACAACACGTTGTATCATAGAAATACATTGAACCTAAAAGATCCGCTTAAAGACTGAAGAATTTCAAGTAAACCGTCCCTATCTGATCACAGGAATTTGAATTTGTTCAGGTTAGAGATGGATACTCTAAAGCAACAACTCCACAGGGATCCCGAGAAAACAGATTCGAGCAATTACAGATCCAATCTAAGTAGCAATTTATCGATCATCCAAACTAGAAGGAGCAGGCATCATCTGGATCTGGAAAACGACCTCAAAGAAGTGAACAAGGCCATATTTGATGCATACGAAACAATTTGTTTTATTCGGTAGAATAAAAAGTGTAACGACGCATCTTGGTGCACTAGTAATTTATAAAAGTTAAGATATAATACGTGGAAGTTCTTTAACAAGGCCAAATGTAACGGAGATTGACAGAGTTACAATGACAAGCTTACCTCCTCTAATAAAGCTATCAGCAAAACGAAAAGAAACCGCTTCAGAAAATTATGAGAGGATATCAATTCCACACCTATCGCTTCTAGAGGCGACGGGGAGAATCTATACAGGAATGGCACTAAGAAAGGCCAGTCGAAAGTAAAGAAGAAAACGTTCTCCTCCTTCTGGAGACTCACTTCGCTGAAGAGATAGTGGGTACCTCGAGAAATCTTCTCGAGCAATATAGAAGACCAATCAAAAAAGCTCCTATAATGGCTAGACACATATGCAACAGCGAACGGTTGAAATGGGCCGTAAGTACCTTTCAGGCTTTCAAAACGCCGGAAGTATACCAGATTTTTTCAGTATTACTTCAGAAAATGCAAGATCAAATCCTAGCGCATATGCTTTGGATAAGTCAAAGTATTTTGGAGCTAGGGGTTATATTCCAGAATTTTGTAGAAGCACCAAAGTCATTTTCATACTAAAAGCAGGAAAAAAGGACACTACGTACCCCAAATCTCACAGACTTATCAGCCTCACATCATTGGCTTTAAAACCCGTAAAAAAAGTCTGTAGATAATTACATATAGATATTCTGAAGCGGACTTCGCTGCATTATTGCCAGCAGGGTCATTAAACGGGCAAGTTCACTGAGACCGTTTTAGTGGAGCTGATGGAGCGAATCCAAGATGCACTGACGAATACATAAACCTTAGTGTACGCCTTTCTAAACGTAGACGGCGCTTTTGGCAACACTTCATACGAGTCTGCCAAAAAAGCATTAATAGCAGAGTGGTAGATGGTGTCACCTCGAGATGGATGTCGCATACTAACAGGAATACCATTGTAAACTAAAAGGACATGTGAGTAAGCTAGGATTAACGAAGGAATCTAAATGCAGATTTTGTGGAAAACAGGATGAAATACCGATCATTTTTTTCTCAAATTGCGTAGTACTGTGAAACTCAAGGGCGGTGCATCTGAGATCATGTGAAATCTAAGAGGGAGATTTACCTATCCTGAGGGCTTCTCGCAGTGTAATCATCCTACATTTATACATATATACATCCCCGTATCCCGTTATCCACGCATTTCGTGTTCCTTTCCTTTATCTTCCACTTTTCTAATCCCTTTCTGCTCAGATCTCTAAGAACTAAAGTTAACCATTTCGCTCTCGAAAATCATTGTCTTCTCGTTGTAGTTATCTACGTGCTCCTGTTCAGTAGCCTCTGATCTTCTGTAAACATGTGCTACCAGCGAATTCTCAGGGCGTATTAAATAGTAGCAATTTCCCAGAGCATGAGACCAGATTCAATAATAGTAAAAAAGTAAATATAGTTTATAAAAGATTATTAATATTAAATAAAATAAATGAGTGCAAAGTACCAAAGGATGGGGAAGAAGGATAAATAAAACAACGTTTATAATTTATTTCCCACGCTGCGACTGTAGGAGTCGTTTCGGCCAGTGAGGCGCCGGAGAGGTGTCGGATTGAGCGCCACTGGGTTGAGTCAGCTGTTGCCTTCCCTGGCCCGACGCTGTCGCCCGGTACTTTAGCCACAGCCCAGAATGGCTATTTACCAGTCGGGGAAACAAGGGATTGGTACTTGCAGAATTTTGATTTATTTTTAAATAATTAAATTGAATGAAAAAGTTAATTAAATGAAAAGAAAAAAAAAAAACTAATGCGCCAAGGATGATAAAATTGAATTAAATAAAACTCAGAGAAACTATATAAACAGTTATATTGACAATTGATCAGGTGAAGCCAAGTATTACATAATTACAAAGTATAAATATACGACATGAACTGGTGGGAGTGCCGGGTTAGTATTAAAAATTTGTATTATTATAAAGAAACAAGAAAATAAAATCTACTTACTCGATCGAGCATGCAAATGACTACGACCTACCATTGTTTTAAGGTGAAAAGATAAAGGAAACAACAATTAAAATAATTTCAAAAGTTACGTTAAATTGGACAATGACAGCAAAGACTAGAATATAAAAAAAAGAATTACGTTAAATTGAACAATGACAGCAAAGACCAAAATATAAAAAAAAATTACGTTAAATTATTATTACTCCAATGGTAGTTCGTTACTACAAATACAAAAAAAAATAAATCTTAAAATTAACTTACATTTAAAAACAACAATGCACGAACGGTTGATTGTCACCACACTAGGGGAGGAAGAAGTGGAAGAGAGCCGGTGGATGAAGAAAGAAAGCCCGTGTCCAGGGACGACTTAGGGCGGCGGTGCTTGCGAAATCCGCGTCAGCGGAGCTCCAGGAGAAGTCTTCGTAGTCAAAACACAAGGACTCAAACGGCTTCCGTGGAGTGGTTTCCTTACGACCTGAGATCCCCCCACAGGGGTTACCGAACGGGTAATTTAGGTCACAAAGGGGTGCAGCAGGGCGTCGCCTCTTAGACGGGTAGGTCTACACACTTAGCGGACTGGAGAGTAAGTGTCAAGAAGAAGGGGAGAGGAATCTAGTTCCCGCGCTATGCCATTAAGTAGCCAATAGGATCCGAGTATCGAATGCAGGTGTTCGTGTTTTATGCGAAAATTCTAACGTTTCAAGTACAGTGCGCACAAAAAATGTGCAACAATTAACAAAATGAATAAATTTAGAGCTAATTATGAACGGAGTTTAATGGAATTTACTAAGCAAATGCATCTAAATAGATACTAAAATTTGACAATTTAAGAATTTAGAAAAAGGTCACAAATAAAGCGGTACATTTACAAAAACAACTTCAAGGTTAAACGTGACGTTATAAGAAATAAGTAAATAGCGAAATTCTCGGTAACTAGTAAAGGTCAATGAACTTAGATGATTTCAGAAAAGATAGTGTACAGGTGGAGAAATAAGAAAAGGTATTTTCAACACGTAACACATGCCCTAACCATCTTAATCTCAGTGCTTTATGAAACGTATTATTTAGCTTCTCTGAGCTTTTCTATTTCTAGATTTTTTTTCCTTCTCCATGTGTTTGCTTTATTTTTCCATCTGGAAATTCTTCTTAATATTCACCTCCAATACACCAAGTTTCTCTGCATCTTTTTATTTGTAGTCCCCACTTCAGATCAATATGTCACAGACGGTCTTATAACTGTTTCATACATTTTCACTTTTGCATTCCGTGATATATATTTCATGATATAACGCTCTGCTATTTCATCTGCAATATATAATAACGTTCCTCTCCCTTGAATCATTCCTGGCGCATTACCACCTTTTTACACATTTGCTGATTTCTCTCTACTCTACTTGTCTATTTTATCTGCTTGTTTTCTATCAAACGCTCTTTTCCACGTTTATGAAGGCATGATCATCTTAAAGAGGATTTTCCCTTTCTTTGCCTTGAAAAAATTAAACCAAATGAAAATTTTATGATTTTCATTTCGTTGCATATTTCCCTTCAGTTAACTCTCTCTGTGCAGCGACTATTTTTCCTCACATATTTTCCCGATTTGCCTTCTAAGCTTGAAGCTTTCTTTTTGTTTCCTTCATTGCGTAATCTTCCATTTTCCTTCTTGGTTGCTTTTAGTTGATATCAAATCAATCCTTTTGTCTTATTTCGACACCCATTGCTAAACGTTTTTATTTCCTATTATATACCTTTGCATTCCATGTTAATATTACCTCGTAATATTTTTATTAATGACCACAAGTGCAGGAAACCAAAATGGCAACAGTAAATTATTAACCAATTATATAAATGATACTACACAAATGCAATAACACTTTGTTGATTCCCATTGAGTTTTTGTGGCCCGGAAAAATGTGCACGTGGTATTCAGGATTCAATGGGTTCACACAATCATTTAAATAACCTGCAATCACTTCGCATTACATATTGCTCAAAAAATGGCGCAATATTTTTCACAATTTATTTTGACAGTTGTCAGACATACCGTTGTCACATTTCATTTAAAAGTATTCATTACTTTTAAATTTGCGTACTGCGTAATTATGTCATCAATCTCTGATCAACATCAGAACGTCGGAAAGAAAACACATCACAAACGACATGAGAGAAAGCCAAGCATGGATTTCAGCATTCCATCGCAAGCAAAAGAAGTTGGATTGGTTAGTGTACCGCCGACTATATTGCCTGTAATACAGGAGCACACTAGTGAGGACCGTCAATCATCCAGTGAAAATATGACCTACACAACTTCAAATGATTGAAAAATTACTATCTTGTAAAGATAAACGAAGAAAATATAGGTGAATTTACACGAAGAAGAGATACTTGGGCGTGACAGATATGGGAAGTATCTAGCAGAATAACTTGTGAATATATGTCTCTTGAGGTTAGGGTGTATATATATTTTAGTTTTATATTATTAATAATAAAATTTGCATATATTACTGTACATATTATATATTACACCATAAGTGTGTAGGAAATTATAAATAATAGCAGGTATCTTAGGTGTAAATTATTTCTTACAATATTCCAACACGAAGTAAATATAATCAATACTTTACATTCAAACAGCTTTAATTTTGTAAGAGGAGACCAGTAATTTAGAAACTTCAGCCGCAATAATTTCATTTCAACAAGAAAGCGTTTACTCAAAGACGAAACAGCGAAACAGCATCCAAAGTTTTATTGAAAAAAAAAAGAAATTAGCCAAGAAATTTAATTTCTCTCTGTCGGTATGATTGATGCGAGGGTGTGCTTGTAGTCAAATACAGAAACGGCTTTTACATTACTTTCGATTCGCAAACAACACGGAAGACCTTATTGTGTTCAAATGGCTTTATTTCGCGACGTTCCTGCAGATGATAGATGATGAAACTGAAGGAGTTTTGTTCGGCTGTTAAAGTTTTATAACACCTGCAATCCACTTATATTAGAAATTTTGATGGATGCTTTATCTTTTCCTTGTGTGCTCTAGAAGAATGTGTCGTGTATGTGGATGGCACGTAAACCATTTCGATTTTACTTTGCTTCGAGTCTTATTGTTCCAACTAATGCCGAAAATATTTGGCAAAGTAAAGCACATATTTTATTTAAAAATAATGAGGGATTAGTAATAAACCTTTCCTTTTAATTCTAACACACATAATGTTCTATTTGGGATGTTTTAGGCAAAATAAGGCCTGTCGTGTATTTGATTCATGAACATCGTGTGGGAAGAGAAGTTCATAGCACTTGATAAGGAATATGTGCAGCAGTCGATGCTTGCATATTAATACATAAACTCTTTCCTTTTAAGTTTGGTGATGTGTAGATCTAAAGTAATAATCGTAGAAATGTGAATAATCCCGATAAATATCGTTTCAAATTTACCCTAACTTTTTTTAAATACTTTGAAAAAAGTTCGTCGATTTCATTTTTTCTCAACAGTTCGATAATCCTTAATTTAACCGCTTCTAAAGCTTTACTCTATTCAGACACTTTTTCAAGTTTTTTTTTTTTTGTGTAAAGAGAAATCCGCGATTGTCATTAGTTATCAAGTTATTAATATTATAATGCTCAACGCACATAATATGACCCCCATATTGAATTTTTGGTTAATTAAATAGTCTTTGAAACGAGCTTTTCAACGGTATATAACATAGCTGATTTTTAGCGAAGATATTGACAAAAAAATGTAAATTAATCTTTTAATAGGAAATTAGTGGGCTATGAATGTGAGAAATATGCTATTTGTAAATAACGTTGTAAAATAACGAAAAGGTACTCAGGTTAATTTCATATTAACAGAAAACGTATTTTTCAATAAAATTAGAAAGCCAATTAAACGTCATCACTGACGAGTCAGCATGAGACGGTAAAGCTAGTAGGCTAGCTGATCATAAATGGGAAATGAAATAGACAAGATATTTTAAATGATACTATAAAATAATAAAAAGACAATAGAAGTCGCAAGAGTAAAAAGGAAAGAACAGAACTAAAAGTTCACTAAAAGGAACTATTCAAAGCGGCGATCATTCTGTTCCACACACTTTTGACACCTTACTCTAAAATTCTGCAAACTCTACGAAGTGTGTTCTAATCTTAGCACCTTCAGTTGCTCAAAAATTTCTTGGTCTTGGATGTTGTCAGCTTTAATAATTTGCCTCAAAGCAGGCACTATCTCGTTCGTGAGTAGCTCTAAATATCAGTTACCACTTAAATTATAATCATAGATGAAAGGACCTACTAAGCGATTATCTAAAACGAGAACGAAGTCAAAAAAAGAAAACAATATTTAAACAAAATTTCACACCAATTAAACAGTATCAGAGATCCCCAAATCGACTTTGAAATCTTCTGTGATTTGCCAAGTGTGGATTCTCAATAGACTAATAATGATAGTTATGCCCACAATTAGCAAATAATGTTTCATCTGCCCACAGTATTTCCCTAGGCAAATTAGCTTCGTTTTCGCATTTTTTGTATGTACCACCTGCTATGCTCTAATCTTCGGTGATGGTCGAGTAGATTTGTATGCGTGGTCTTTTTTTCTTCGAGATTTTGGAAAGAGTGGATTTTGAAATTCTAGTTTCCCGAACTACTCCGCGAATTGAGTACTTGGATTGTTAGTAACATTTTACAAAACAGTATTACAACGTGCATCAGAATCGTTAACTTCGTAGTTAACTCTTTTTCGTTCGAAGCTTCCAAAGTTCAATAATTTGCTAATTAACCTTCTAAAAACTGTCATGCGTGGTCGATGTCTTTCCGGAAGACACTCAACGTAACGCGTGCAGGCATTTAAGTTTCTATTTGCTTTGAAATACAATCCTAACATATCAACCTTTTCTTCAGTTGATGCTTATGAACTTTAATACTTAACAACAACTATTTTACTACAATTATTTAGCAATTATTCAGCAACAATTACTTAACAATAACTACGAGTACACAAGATTATAACTACAACTAATATCTGTAGCGGTAATTGTACTTGGACAGTTCATCACTTTGCTTCGCACTGACGTTTAGTTCCGTGGCTTCCTAATTTTATTGGAGAATCTGTTTTGTTAATATGAACGTAACTGTCGTCATTTTATAGTATTACATACAGTTGGTATATCTCTCAGCCTTCATTTCCCATCGGTGTTTAACTTCGTATTAGATAAATAATTTAGTTTTTTATCAATATCTCCGAAAAAAATTCAAAAAAATCAAGTATGTTATACGCCGTCTTTTTAAGCACTATCTGGTTAACCAAAAATGCAATATGGGCGCCATATGAAAAATAAAAGATAACCTTAATAACTTGAAAACAAATGACAATTGAGAATTTCTTTTTACACCAAAAAAATTGTCTGAAAAAAGTGATTGAAATGTAAAGCTCTGGACTGGTGCTATTCTAATACTATTTTTTTCCTTTGAAGTTAGGGTGGACACCTTAGTCTAGCCAATTGAGCTAGGTGCTCATTGTACCATCTCTATCAATCTCTTAGTTCTACTGGAGCAGCTAGGTTTTCTCTATAGAGTCCAATATCTTGCCCGGGGGAAACCTGAGCACCCTCGAGGGCTCCAATAGATCCTTCCCGAAATGTTTCTGCCTGAGTACTTTCAATTACTCACATGTGCAGATTGCATGTAAACTTATTTCCTCCTGTAGTTCTGCACCACGGTTTCCTTACTCGATCTGTGCTGTATAGATGCTTTATACAACTGCTTTGCAGTTACCAGCCCAGTATGGTTTTAGCTTCTTTCTTGCTGCGTCTGACTAGATTATCAGAGAATTATCCCCATTAAGAAGGACCGAGCAATCAGCGGTGGCAGAACACATGCACGACACCGGACACAAAATGGATTTCAAGAATGTAAAAGTAATAACTACCACCAAGAACTACGGGAAAAGACTCATCACGGAAGCCATAGAAATAGAGAAGAATAAAACCGTTAACAGAGAAGAAGGGTGGAAGAGCCTACCACGAACCGTCACGGTCAATGGAGCGGAAACTACACGGTTGGATGCACCAGGGGCGTATATAAGAAGAATGTCGGACCATGGAGAATCAGTTCAGTTATCCTGAAGAAGCTGTCAGTATGAACTGTGAAACGTCGAGCGAAAGTTTTAACACACGGCGAAACCCGCAAGAAGCTGTTAGTTATAATCATCCCCATCCTCTATTAGCGCTTTAGTGTGGAGTTAACCTTCAGTCGACCTCTATTTCTTTGTACTTTCTTTATCTAACTAGGTCGATATCTCCCTTTTGGCAGAGTCCTTGGTAATCCCACATACGAGCCGGCTATTATATTACGCTTTATATCCTCATGTCCCGGCACCCAAATCAGAGACACCGTGTAGTCTCGTGCCAGTGCATTGCTTCAATGTTGACCAAAGAGGATGAAAACAGAATACGTATCTTTATAACCAGGAAGTAGATACAATACTAGAAGATGAAAAGGTAGTTAAACTAATAAATTCCCAAAAAATAGAATGGTGTGAATATGTAAATAGGAAAGGGGTAAAAATGACGTTCAGGAAGATAAACAAGTAGGGATATCCTATTTAATAAATTTACATACACACAATGCACGAAAAACGGGCACCTTTTCTTTAAGCACGAATTTGCCTAATAGTTTTTGAAATTAGGGCGTTTGCAACAAATATTACGCAGTAATCACTTATTTCTAATTAAATCAAACGACAATATTTATAGTAACCTTCTGGTGATTGGTTTCCTATGAACTGAGATTTATTCCACTTCAGATATGTTGTATTTTATATCATATTGTAATGAAGTGTCTGGCGTGATTTTGAACTGCCTAGTTTATTTGGTCTTTTGCTACAAACGTCAAATTGTTTATTTTCCATGAAGTTGTCAGCTTGTAAACATGTTAGTTCCTACAGAAACAGTGGCTGCAATTGTTACACTGCTTGAGGATGAAAGGAGTCTTACATAGCTAACAGGTACGGGCTATCTCGAAGCACTGTACAGCGACTTCACACACGATTCTTGGAGACTGAGTTTTACACCCGGCGACCTGGAACAGGTCCCCAAAGAAAGACTACTGCTCGAGATGACCGTTTCGTTGTCCCAAGAAGTTTAAGAAATCGTCATGGAACTGCCATCAACTTCAGAAATCAGCTGCGAGAGGCACGCAATAATAATGTGAGTGAAAGGACCGTTAAACGGAGGTCAGGAGAAGCAAATCTGACAGCACGGAGGCCGGCTACAGGACCAGAGTTCACCAGACAACATCGAGTTGCCCGCTTACAATTCGGAAGGCAACATCATTGGATGGCCGTTGGAGTTGCGTGTTGTTCCTGACGAATCACGACTAGTCTTACGGAGCCAGATGTACGTGGTAGTGTGTGGCGACTAACGGGAGGGCGTTATGCACCCTGCACTTTTAGTGAAAGGCTCATGAAGGCTCGGTAATGGTGTGGTCCGGAATATCTGCGAAGCACGAACCAATTTGTACGTTATTCCCAGGGTGTCACTGACAGCTGTAAGGTACATTGAGGATTATCTCGTCCCTTATGCATAATTTATAGGAGTCAACTTTCTTCTCACGCATGACAACACGAGGCCATATGTCGCTGAAGCAGTGAGGGACTACCTAAATGAAGTTGATATTCCTCAAATGGACTGGCCGGCATGTAGTTCCTGATCTAAATCCCATCCTCTTCTACCTGCTTCTACCAACCTTGAAGGACTTTGGCGGGGCCTTCAGCAAGAGTGGGAAAATATCCCACAAAACAACCTACGGCAACTTATTAAAGAAATGCCTAGAATAATAATGACTTTTATACAGGTTCGTGGCGGTAACACACAATATTAAACCAATCTCTTACGGCTTAGGCAAAATTATTGATTATTGTTTATATTGTTCTTGTTTATTTTCAGAAAGTTTCCATAACTTTCATGTTGTTGCAATAAATATCGGTTACTCTATTTCTAAGTGACTGCACAATTTAATTACACAGTAGTCTAGTAATTTAATCATCTTTAACCTAATAACCAACGGTCCCGGCTGTACAGAAACTAATTTATTCTATAAAATAATGCGGTATTAATGTTATTTTAATAGTATTTTAATAATTAATAAGAAATAAATCCCTCAATCGAAGTAAATTTTACAATGTTAATATTTACATAGTGAAAGAAGGAAAGGAATCTAGAACTGTTTGAATAATTAATTCAATTTAAATCTTGATTTCGCAAGTTAATTATACATGGTCATTTTTCTTAGTCACGGAAGTAGCAGATCAATTAATATTTTCACCTACACTTAGAGTATCAAGCACTCTTCAACGATATATTAAGAAGTTAAAATAATGTATTTTTATGTTTGAAACAGAGAAGTATGTTTTCATTTTATTAAGGAAAACAGATCGTTTACCTTATTACATCAATGTTAAATTTGCTTTTTCTTCTGTATTTTCTTTTAGTTGCTATTATAAATTGTCCTTCTTTCGCTCCTTTATTATATTGTGATAACGTTATATGAAATTCAAGAGCTTTGTGCCTAAATTGCGTGTTCATGTCAACATTTTTCTTCTGACTAGGCGCTGTTTGTTTGATCGGCCCTGAAGGACAATTTCCAACTTAAACGCACTTCCAACTGCTACCCTCTTCGAGCGCGTATAGGTATTCATTCGCAGACGTAACCGTCAATAAGTTGGATGGAGCCACCATCAATCATGCTTTCAAACCAGCGATGGAGTAAAAAAATGTTTTTTACCCGAGCAAGTAAAATGTTCGTTCCGGAATTGGTCGTTTGCTTATATCGTGCGGGATTATGGCGATGAGAAATGATGAGGTTTGTTAGTTTTCCATGAAATAGTTCTTATGAATGTGCTATTTCCACGCAAAGATACTCAATTAATTATATATGTAGTGTCATAGTAACAAAAGATGAAAGCTGTATAACAGACGCGCATGCAAATAAATATAGACAAATAGAGTGCACACAAGCAGCAAAGCATACAAACCTGCACCACAAACATTGCATAACTGTTTATGCTGAACGAAATAATCCACGAACGTGTAATATTGGTTTATACTTAGTGTAATAAAGGATAGACTACCTCGTTGAAATACAGTTTTATTATATAGCCGTTAATACTCGATAGTGATAGCTCTCAACGCAGTCACGAGCTGACGGATTTAAATACTATATGTGAACTAGATATACACCCATATTCGTAAAAACGCGTACCCTTAATGTTTTCTATTGTAAATTGAATAAAATTTACGTCCCTTACCATTCATGGCATATGTCATAACTATCATTAACTGGACAAATGTTGAACCAGCGAAGTGATAAACAAGAAGGATCACTTGCTGTCGACACCTTTGGTGTTTTGTCTCCAAGAAATGACTTTAAACGGTGGTGCATTATTTTAGCACCAGACGCCTGAACGGTCTTCTTTGATTTACACTAACCATAAAGAACACGTGTCAGAGAAGCAAATACCATTCCGGTTCAAAATGGCCTCTATTTGTCGTCTGCTGTCAATTGCTGCGGTAAAAGTATGAAAGTAGTACAACTGTGGAATTTTTATTAGTAATGAAGACATTATTACATGTGGTAGTGCGAGGTGATGGATAGTACTTTTGTGTCATCAAATTGGATGTTATGGTCGGCGTTTTGTAGGGCGTGTTCTGCGATGGCCGACTTCTCAGTCGCTCTACACCCGACTTTGAGATATTGAAAATTCGCTTTCGCAGTTTCCTTTAGTATCCTTTCGTTTGCAGTTCAAAGATAAACAAATAGCGATAATTTAAACAAATTGTCTAAAGGTGAATTTGTTAATAAATGAGATATCGAAAATCCGCTTTCGTTTATTATGTACACTTGCGGAAACAAATCTTAGGACACGCATCGAGCGCCGAACCTTTTCGTTGCTATAGCTGTCTCTCTCACTCCCCCTCGCCTGAGTTCTAATACATATTGGTTACGGCAAAATTCGCGGGGTGAGACGGGAGGAAGAGATAGCAATAGTTACGGAAAGGTTCCGCTCGATGCGTGTCCTACGATTTGTTTTCACGATTGTACCTTGGCAGTTACGTAATTGTTATTTGCAATAAACATACTGCTGTGGACTGGCACCCCGGGTTTCGGAAATTTAAATGTGTATTTTTATTTATTCCAAATCAGCCTTGTCAAAACAATGTTAGAGTTTCCACAATTCTTATAATTGTTTGTATCATTTTATTTGGTCAGTTGTGTATAGTTAATTTCATTTATTTGTACATTTTGCGTGTACCAGTATTGTATAGTTTATTTGCTAGTTTTTTCTTTGCGATGCGTTGCGGTCATCGCACGCAGATTGTAAATTTCATATATATACGGATGTTACCTTTAAGGCCAGTGGAGTTATCAGATAGACGTGCCCGTGTATAGTCGTGTTTTGTTGTCTTGATTACCGTGTATGGTAATCCTTTTTCAGTTTAAGATGTAGTTCGTTGTTTGAAGTTTTTAAAAATCGTCTATCTTGTAATTCTTTTGTTAAATTGTATTAGATAGGTGTGCACATAGATGTAAGGCTTTTTAATAATATTTGTTTTAGAAGTAATCGCGTTTAGAGTTTAAATTTTCCGTTTTTTTTTTTGTGGTTATCAATTTAATTTTATTTAATCACCTCGGGGTAGGTGAAGTGAAGCTGTGAGCTTGTTTTAAATTTCATTTTTAATTTTGCTTGTTTCTCCACGTTGATTGAATTAAATTTTTAGTTTGCTTTGAATTTTTGAAACCACGTGGATTTTTTTTGTGGTATTGAAATTCCTTCTAGAACGAATTCACCATTTTGTTTGCTAAAGGATTTGCATTGTCCTTTTAAAATTGTAGAGTCATATGCAGGTTTGTTTTTTGCCAGAATCTTATATTCCAGGTTTTCATTTATCCTGTAAATTGTTTCAAATGTTTTTTTTTTCTTTTTACAATAATAAATTAAATGATTGTAAATATCATCTTAAATAGTTCTTTTATTTTTGAATCAGCCATTTCAATTTTTGGGGATTTTAAAGAAAGTAAAGTTTGCAAACGCCCACTATTAATTTTTAAAAAATTTACTCTGAGATTTAAGAATCTCTGGCGCCCTTTTAAATTCATTTTTGTTGAGCTAGCTAAATTAATTTTGTCATTTTTAATTTCTCTTTACTTATATGCTTGGACCATCAGTTCACAGCAATACGTTTTGATGTTATTATCTCAGTTTTATGATTTTTAGTGAAGAAATTGGCAATATGCTTTGGTGTATTCTTAATCTATAGTTAACACCATATGAAAATTTGTTATTCGTACACATACGTAAGTTAAGCGATTATTTGAATGTTTTATATTTTGTTTACATCTGATTAGTATTTATAAATGCAAAGTATAAAAAAAAGAATGTACTGCTTATTAAAATTAGGAGTAAATTTATTTCTCAATATTTCCAGGATACTACGTGGACGGTAGTTAAACTACAACAGCAATAACCAGAGATTACAAGATTACAAGATTACAAGAAAATTAAACTAAACCCACGGGTACCTGTGCATGTTTGATTAATCATACAGCTGAATACCTATGTATGTATGTAAACAAATTTACAGATATACATGTGTGCACAGTAATTATATTAGGGCATAGTATTTTAGCTTCAAACTTTGAACATGGTAAAATCTATTAAAGCTAATTGGGCAAATGGGGCAGCCTCATTCCTCTCTACTCCAATATTTACCTCATAATAATTTAATACCTTCGAGGGAGCGCATATCGAGAATTGAATCCCTAACGTGGCACCCTGATGATATTTCTCCGCCTATAATATGACCTCACTGGAGAAATCCGACACACCGAATCAGACAAGCAACAAATTGGTGAAATTTCCAAGGAATAGCTCCTCTTTAACGTAACCGTCCCTTATTTACCTTAAAATATTAAGCCCACTTATGTTGCTTGAAATGTTGCTTTGGTGTCAGGTTTTCCAATTTTTATTTTGCATAATTGCTTGTTAAGCTAATCATAGACTCTGTAATGTCTGCTACTAAATCTTATAATATATTGTTCCTGTGTTCCGAACATACATTAGACTTAATAAAAATTGTCTTGGAAATCCTACTTCTTTAATTAGGTTTCGGAGCGTTTAGTTAATAAATGCTAAGCTATTTGAATAAATCTGAATCTAAGTAAATTCGCTAAGTTTTCACCAAAATCTCTTATATTCTTGAGTGATTTACTTTACAATAAACTGATAACCAGTAATATCCCCGTTATCGACACACACAATTTAAATTATACTAAATAACAGTCTGTTAATGAATATTCATGTCGACAAATAGTGATTGAATATTCTACAAGATTTAAACCCACGATTACCTCCAGACCATCCAGTTTAATATTCTTTTAGCGCCTCCGTCCAAAACACTCATTTTGCAGTACTTCAATGCGACAGGAAAACTACCGCTTTCCCGCCTAGGCATGCAAAAATGTTACTAAAGGTTGGCCACACTAGATTTCACATGACAGACGTGTAATAAATTGTTATTAAGCTACTGTTCAACCATGCTAAGACGAACGGGTGTCTTCATTGCACTTATTATAGATAAATAGATATTAAACTAGAAATAAAATTACAGAAAAAGAATAATTCTTGGAAACGTCAAAATACTAAGATATGTAATATGTGTGCCAACTTGTACTGTCAACTCCCTAGTGTCAAATTTTATTTTCTATTTTCAATTAAAAATTAAGATTTGTCGGCCCAAAAAACATTGTGTGTCACAAGTACGAATACTGGAAAAATTGTAGTTTCTGGCCTAGTGATACAAATAATTATCGTTAATACTATTATTTGCTTTACGATGTCCATTTTAGAAATACAATTTAATACCGAAATTTATTTTATATGTAATATTCATATGTGATGATAAAATTCGTGA
This sequence comes from Protaetia brevitarsis, assembly GCA_004143645.1. Taxonomy (NCBI): domain Eukaryota; kingdom Metazoa; phylum Arthropoda; class Insecta; order Coleoptera; family Scarabaeidae; genus Protaetia; species Protaetia brevitarsis. Next base: position 2,471,793 of record RXPK01000284.1, on the reverse strand, counting down.
TATTCCTGAGAAGTTATATGAGGTAGTGAGTATGTAATTCTACTTTTTTATCCTAATACGTAGACATCCGCGGTTCTTGTCGATAATAGACGCTGCTGGGTTTTCAGGCTGGAACCGCTTCCTGGATTTTTTTCTGACCGACTACTGCTACTGCGGTTGACCTGAAACTGATTTATATCCTTTTATTTATTAATGAAAGGTAAAATATACTTAAGATTAACTTGTACAGAAACAAGTCTTCATTACTAAAATACAACTACTTTATACATGTCTCATAAACCAAACTACCATGTAACTAAGGATTGTATACAGGTTTACAGCAAACCGGTTTCGGACCAAAAAACGTTCGGCAAATTTACCGGTAACTTACAAAAATTACCGGTAATTCGGTAAATGAAAAATCCATACCAGAAATTTTTATGTATGTACGAAATATTGTGTTTATAGATATTTAAAGCTCTAAAGGGACATTGAAAATTAAAAAAAAAAAACAGGTAAGTGTAAGTAATAATAATATACGTATATTTGTAATAACACCATTACAGAAAAGTCGAAATAAATTGTTTGTAGAAGTTTCTACAGATGTCAAAAAATATATATAAATATAAATAACACAAAGATATAAATAAAAAAAACTAGACTGTATACAGACAGAAACAAATAAACATTGAAGAAAAAGAAAAAAAAAACAGTATATGTATATATATAAAATTTAGATGCATGGATGTGCCAAAAAATCCTCGATTTCGTATTATTCTCCCTCGACTAGCATGCGCTTAATCCTGTGTTTGAAGGCTCCAAGAGGTAGACTCTTCAGATGTTGCGGAAGGTGGTTATAGAGTTTACACCCCCAGAAATCTGCCGCCTGTTGTGTACGTGTCAGTCTATGATATGGTGTTCTTAGTGCGTTACGATCACGGGTGTTATATGTGTGAGTATCTCCGTTCGTCTTAAATACCTCTTTATTTTGATGGACATAGGTAACGCAACAGAATATGTAAAGTGAGGGGAGAGTGAGTATTTTCTGATTAATAAAATATGTTTTGCAGCTTTGCTTGCTTTCAAGGTTATAGAGATATCTTATTGCTCGTTTTTGTAGGATGAAGATTCTCTGCGATCCAATTGTCATTCCCCAGAAGATCAGTCCATACCAAAGGTGAGATTGGAAGTTGGCAAAATATGCCATCCTTGCAGCATTTTTACCAGCGATGTGCTTCAGTCTTCTGATGGCAAAAAGAGCAGATGTTAATTTATTAGCCAACTCATTTAGGTGATCCTGCCATGTTAAAAGAGAGTCTACCGTGATGCCCAGAAATTTTACTGGCGTTGATTCACCAGTGGTCTTAGTAGAGAAATGTAAGTAACAATATAGCCAATTATTAATTTTATGGGAGATGTTTTTTCTTTAATTTTAAATTAAACTTTATTGAGATTGAGAGCGGTTGTAATGCCCTAGAATAGAGACTATAGAAAAGAAGCTGAAAAAATGTTTTGATTAGAAACGTATAACCTCCATTCCACCGAGTTCGTCAGAAAGAGAAGGAATCAAAAAATTTAACAAGAAGAGCAAAAAAAAGAAAAAAGTCGCATAGAAATTAAAAGAAAATAAGTCTCAAACGAGGCGGATAACGAAATGCAAGGCAAAGAAAAGCGAGATTAATTTCATATTTTGCTAGGACGGTAGGAAGCAAAACACCCCACACTCACTTTTTAACATTTAAAAATAATAATATATAAGAACAGCATTTCACGTATTTAAATTAATAGCAATTTTGAATACATCACATTATGAGAAGACATTAAAGCAATATTATTGTAAAATAACATTAAAATTTGAACCTTAAATGTGCTTTTTATAATTCTAACAACTGTTAATATAATTAAATACAAATATTTATTACAAAATACTAATATTATGCCTAAGATTGTGCAAAATATGTATTGTTCTAGCCTAACTTCTAACCCTATTTTCATGGGAAATCCCCATTAATGTCACACACGAAAAAATATAATAGTAAACCGGTATTTTAATTTTCATATATTGAATTACCGGTAAATGAAAAAATCGGTAAATTTACACTCACTACATGTAACATAGCGCTGTGGATGGACACCTTGTTTTCGCGAGAGTTTTTTTTTAAGTTGCTTAGATTTTGTCATGATTTTTGCTGTGTCAATGTTTCGAGAGAATTTTTACAGATATAGATTTTATTTTTATAAGATTTAGTTAATGAGTTAATTGTTTAATTTATTTATTTAAGTGTTCAGTTGTTTTAAATTAATTTCATTCATTTAAATGTCTAGCGTTCGCTTGTATAGTAGTTTTCTTCGATAAATTGTGCGGCTGCGTTGCATGTAGTCATGAGTAGGATTTTAGATATATATACGACTGTTCAACCTTGTAACTCAGTTCCTAGGTAGACGAGCGCGTGAGTACGTTTTTTTAAAGTCATTGATGCCATTTTATTAATACTTTTGATTTAGAAATTTGTTTCGCTTATATTGATTTTTTTTTTCTGTCCATCAAGGAACTCGCTTAATAATAATTGTTATTATATTGATGTGTGCACATCATAGTTGTAAGATCAATTATTATTTTACGTGCAGGAAAATATATTTCAGTTTAGCTTTTTTTATTATAGTTTAAAGATTTGATTTTTCCGTTTTCATTTTGCTGTTTCATTTTAATTATTAATCACCTTGAGTTGGGTGAATAGAAGCTTTGTGCTTGCATTTAGTTTTTCATTCTTGTTATTTACTAGAAATTGTCCACGTTTAATTTTAGTTTGTTTTAATTTGAAACCACGTGGTTTGAAATTATAAGAATTATCTTCCTGAACAAGTTAATCTTTTGCTTTGATATAGGAAATAGCATTGTCCTATTGTAATTTAGAATCACGTGCAGTTTTTAAATTTAAGCCAGAACCCTCTGTTCACGGTTTTTTTTCTACAAATTTGTAATTAATTTTTTTTTTTTTTTTTATAATAAATTTTTGTTTGTTATTTAACGTCTTTGGATTAAAAATTCTGTTCTTTTATTTTTTAATTAAACCTGTTTAATTTTTGGGGTAATAAAGAAAGTCAGATTTCTTTCACCACATTTTACTTTTCGTGATCAGATTCAAGTTTTAATTTGCAAGAGTAACTCTGAGTTTAATTGTTCTTTTGCGCCCTTTAATATTTTTATCCGTTGAGCTAGCTAATTTAATTTTTTCATTTTTAATATTTCATTTTTGCAAGTTCGTTTAGTACAGTCAGTACACAGGTATGAACTAGCATTTATCAAAAGATATGATAAGAACTGTAGTGTAGTAATAGACACGTAAATATGCGATCGCTCCGCACTACAAAAGATTTTATTAATCCGGGACAATTGTTTCATGAACACGACGGTCTCCGTGGGTAATCGAAGACGGAATGAATTCCGTAAAAATATGCACCACTATCTACCTCCAAAAAGGAAACATATTTACAAGTGCTTTTTCTACGCCTACTTGACCCTTCGAAATACCAAGAATTAGCGACGAATATGGATCTTTTCTTTTCTACCCTCGTAAATCACTTAAACTGGGTATTGCAGGGATGCTGCTTCTCTATTCTCTATTATTTGAATGTTTTCTGGATGATTCAAGTCTACCAAATCGATAACGTGCAATGTGTTCTTTGAATCTGGTTGTGATCGCACTCTTTATTTGTTCAAATATTTTTTTTCACACGCGCTATAATCGATTTTGTAAATGCCTGATCTTTCATTAGGGTGAAGTTTATCTTTGGCGTTACTTAAAAGATTTCTGAGTGTGTTCCGCGAGGAAAAATAACTGTTCAAATTTTGTTGCTTTAAAATGTTGCCTAAACTTTTTAAAATATGATAAAAAGATAATTTAACAAACTTTTTGTCGCGATTGCCTTCTGAAGTTAAAATCATGGCAACTCCAACGTAATGTTTATGTTGGACTTTCTTTACGCTCCGGACTACGTTTATAGAAGAGTAACCGTTATAGATCGCTACCTTTTTAATGAATTACAATTCTTTGTTAAATCTCGGCTTATTAAATGGAAATTTCATAAGTATATTGATTAAGAAATTAATGCAAGCCATGTTGTCCACAGTTATTAGAGTCATTAGAATCGGTCATTATGAATCTATAGACGTCTATTTCTAATTTATTATTGTTTCTTATCACTAAACTATTTAAAAAGGGAGTTGATTGTTCATCTTTTCTTTTATTGTAAATTTAATACTATTGAAGAGATGCAATCAAAATTACCAAAAATCATAACGATGTAGAAACGAAAAGTAATAATAGAAACGCAAATGATCTCAGACTTATTAAAGGTTGAAATAGAAAGCCGATAAAGGGTGTAAAATAGTTATTTTGGAGCCACGTGTTCCCGAAACGATTCTCCCGAATTAATCAAATCTTTTGTAGTGCGGAGTAATCGGATATTTTCATGTCTGAAGTAGGATTGTTAAAAATATTATTTCGACTAACCACCCCATTTTCGTCAACCGAATACAAGTTTTTGGGTTAGTATTTTCATCTTTTCCCTTCACATTTTAAAGCGAGAAAGTAAGGAATACATTTGTAACTTTCGTATACCCTATTCCCTTAATATTTACGATACCCACACACATCAAATCACTTTGTAATAGTAAAAGAATTATAAATATATAAAAAATTATAAATACATAAACAACACTTTAATCTGTTGATTGAATATACGTACTTGCAAGCCGATTATAACATTTATAGTCTGTATATGACGTTGTAATACCAAATGCTAGTAATAATATTATTAACCCAGTGCTTAAGAGCGCTATGCAAATCGTAGATTCATAGATCATTTTAGTTTCGATTGGCAGTGGCGTTTATTAGTAACAATAGTGAAAGTACAGAAGATCATTTCATTTTGACAGATTTGCATTTTGTTTAATTAGGTATATAATACGCCATTAGTAATCGGCATTAATTAAATGCATGGGCAGCTAGTTGGATGATGCTTAATTTATGCTGTAAATGTAATTAATTACAGATTAGTTTATGTAAATATGTCATTTCAATTGAATATTTGTTATTTAAAAAATTGGAATTCATTCCAATAAAATTTATTGGTGATGTCCGAGAAGGGCATCATCGCAACTACACAATCGATACAATTTTGTTCGTAATTTCACCTACTATTACAATACTCAGCCGAAGAAGATTTTTGAAAATCTGAAACTAGTAGCGTAATTTAATACAGATCTACTGCAGTATATAACAATAAATTACCATTAATTTTCTTTTATCATTTAGCAAACCTGATTATGGACTATTACAATTATAGAAATTCATTTCTAGTTTTGCAACAAATCATTAATTTATTGTAATTGTCCATCTTCAATCCCTTAAAGAACATATATTTTATTTTTTATACACGTGTATATTTAAATTTTGCTTATCAATCGAAGCTTTTCAAATCGATCAGGGTTATACTTTCTCTATTATTGAAATTAGGGAAGTCCAAAGAAAAGATCTATTCGAATAAATACATATCAGAAACTTTATAGGAGCTAAAAGTATTATACCATTACACAGTTTTTTAGCCATAAGACACGATAAATTAAAAATTTCCGCTGAATTACAGCGTAGATCACATTCGTCATACCGAGTTATTGGATTTACAACATAGAAAAATACCTTGCGGTTTTTATCCTGCATAGATATTGTCCTGTTTTTTTTTTAATTCTATAGCACCAGCTAAAAGTTTTTATCAAAATTCAAATACCTACATATCTGCTCAAATTTCAAAATTCTACTTGGTATGATACTTTTACGGCTTATTTGACTGCTTATATTTGAGTGAAAGCATAGATATTAAACATTTCGGTTATTGCATTGCCAACATTTCACATAAATTAAATATTGTAGGGTATTTATAATACAGTCAATACAAATTATGCATACGTTTTAAAGACATAAGGAGCTTTTACTCAAATTACAGTCTTATAATTAAAGCCCGATTTTTTTTCTTTTCATTATAGCAGATAAGAACTAAAAAAATGTGGTACACCAAATTACCCACTGTTATACAAAATATTTTAACAGATTTTTTGGCGATTACTGAAATTTTATTTTGTAAAGCGCATAGGGTGCCACTCATATCAAAATTCTGTTAGTTTATTATTGGTAAGATGGACCACCGAACACCAATTCCATTTCTTTACGGTTTTCCTTAGATCTATTCCTTTATATTTTTTTTATTAGTTTTACTGTAAACCTACTTACATTAGAATAGATGTCTATAACGATTTTGAAATTCATAATATTGTATTGAACAGGTGTAATATTTTTAGTATTAATTGTTTGATTTACTCAATTTCCTCCAGAAATGTTTCTTTTATAAATTGGCACATCTTAAATGAATGTTATTTTATTTATTCTAAAGAATGCTAGAGGAGAAAATGACTGATCTCTGAAAATAATGCGAGGCCATTCGTTGTAATTTCAAAACCCTTCAACCGGTGTCATTAGATCTTTAGGATATTTTGTATCTCAAGCGCTTTTTTTATTTCAGCAAATTTGCAAAATATTTTAAAGTATTTGAAACTTTCTTTATTTTTTAGAAAAGAAGTATGGTAAAGAGGTGTGGAGTTTGAGTTAACCTTAGGTGTGGGGAATTAACTTTTACTCCTCTTCGCGCCTTTCAAACTGAATCAGATAAAACGTGTATGGTATCAGCTAGTTCAGAAAAAAAAATCAATCATCAGTTCCAAAAATATTGTAGAATAAGGACAATAATTATGAAAAAGTGTTTCTTTATGAAATTAAGGATGAGTTTCATAATGTCACTTTAAAGCTTTAAAGTTACTTTAAATTAAAGTTCTCATAAATAATACATAGGCTTTTGAATTTTGAGTGTTTTGGCTGTATCTTATGCTTTTTTTTTTTATTAAAATGAGCTTATTAAAAAAAATGCATATTTTGCATATTTTTGCTACTTGATGCATATTTTATGAAATATTGCATTTTTGTGCATATTTTCCTCAAATTACAAATTTCCTGCTTTTATTAACCTTTCGACAAGCGCACTTCTTATCTTACCACAAGTAGGTGCGTGTCCCTAGTATTATTTATGTTTACCAATATATCAACATTTTATTAATTTATTATTAGTTTACATGTAAAAGGTTCCATAAAAAAGTTTTTACAGAGTAAATAAGTACATAGCGATTATCCGTGGATGTTCTAACCGTGGGGCAGATTATCCGTCCACCGTTCTCACAGAAAAATATATTTTAAGCAAGACGATTTTTTTCTTGGAATAGATAACTATTGAAAAACTGTACACCTAGTCCGCTTCATTGTTCTTCCCACGGTTTACGATATACATATTGGCCTGTGTATTATTTTTTCATTTCCGTTTAAATTAAAATCCGTCATGTTTTAATTATTGGCTTGCCTGAAAGAAAACTAATTCATTTGTTCCCCTTTGTTTGTTGTGTGCACTTCGTAATCTGCGATATGTCGAAAGTACAAAGTTTAATGTAATTACGGATAAAAAATTATCTAGATGTGTTCCACCAGATTCTACAAAATAAAATATTTTGTATAGCTTGTGAAAAAATGTAAGTACCTACAATTATATAATTTCTTTTTCATGTTTTATTTAGACGCAAATAAACTACCTTCAAAAGTTTTTTTTTTTTTTGTTTGCAACGATAACTGTAATACTTACAAATATAATGGGAGTAACATGAGCCGTACTGTGGCCGTACTGAGAGATGACCATGGGAACAATGCGAATCATCACGTACAGCTGATAAGAGGAATACCAACTTGTTTTATTTTACATACAGTTTAATTCAGTCGTATTGTAGACACAGAATAGTTTGTTTCTTTTTGTAATTTGCGTTCAATAAAAGCTTTTGTTTTTAAAAATTCTTAACTCGAATCGAATCATTTATTTGGCGCAGTCAGTAGGATGTTCTACAAGTTTTATTGAAAAATTTGGTGTGTTTCAACGCTTTAAGAACAACCTGAAGAGTTAGGAAAAAGACGCAAGAGGACCGAGTATTAGAGAAAACACAGACAGGTCACGGCACTTTATCGAGCAAAGTGGATCGTTGTGTTCGCTGAATCTAATATTCCAACGTCCGAAGCACGAAGACAACTTGCCTTCCCAGACGAAAGGTAGGTGCTATTTCTGTTACGGTACGGCTCCCTGTAACTATTCAAGTTATTTCGTTAATTGAAAAACATATCCATTGTCGATATCCCAATTTTTCCTTGAAAGTGACAATCCTGTCATTACCTTTTAATTGGTAAAACCCAAGAACACGAAACTGGACGATTTAGTCGAAAGCTTCCAAACCTTAGGATTAGAAATGAATTACCAATTGTTCAAGATAGAGTTAGACGCAATACCAACATTTGGCGGAGAACCGAGCGGTATAAATTTGTTCATAAATTCATGCGATCAGATATGTACGAAATATGCGGCAAATGCGGACGTAAAGAATGTAATTTTTCAAACAATATTAGGCAGATTAAGAGATAGGGCAAAAACTTTAATTTTATCAAGAAATGAATTAAATACGTGGGAAAGTGTAAAAGATGCTATTTATAATTATTTTTCGGACAAAAGAGATTTTGGACAACTAGTACAAGAATTTACGAATACTAAAATTCACCCAAAAGAAAATACAATAACATTTGGTTATAGATTACAAGATTTATTATCAAAACTTAACACTAAATTAGCGCAAACACCAGATATAGAACATAAACCGCAAAGAGCAGTTATTTATGCGCAAACTGCCTTAGAAGTATATTTATTAAATTTGCCAGAAGACATTCAAGTCCACGTCAAACCCTTAAAACCTACATCACTAGAAGAAGCTATAGGATACGTGCAAGACGCCGAGAATTTTAAATCCCGATCGAACGCTTTAAAATCAGTCAAAACAACAAATCCTTCACACGATAATAAGAAACCCTTCGCAGTATATAAACCAATTCCCTATCAACCACGACCAAATTATTATCCAGGACAACATTATCAGAATCCTGTACAACAACATCAATTTACACCCTATCAAACTTCTTTTCCAAGAAGTCCTATACAAATTACCTAAACCAGTATATAATCCACCTTCTAAACAATTCACAAAACAAACAAGTATTTGGCTCACAACGTAACGTATGGGCACCAGGACAAAATAACAATTCCCATCATCAGAAACCAACCCCGATGTCCGGAATTTCAACAGCAGTAGCTAAACCTGTAAATTATAACGAATTAAACAACACAGAAGACGAAGAGGATTACCAATCACCACATCTGATATTTAATGAAGAAAATGGACTATGGTATATGCCAATAGAACCACCACCACACGAATTTTCCAATAACGTCCCTGAAGAACAAATGAACGAACAAGAGGAGGATTTTCGTTTGCCTGCCTCACAGGAGAACTCAATAGATTAGCAATCAATGAATTACCGTATATTCAAATTCAAAATCCACCACTAAAACTTCTTATAGATACAGGAAGTACTATTTCGATGATTAATCCCGAAATTGTTCACAAATGTTATCCTAATAATATTGTAAATGAAACATTAGAAGTAAGAACTGCTAACGGTACTGTTTTAATAAATAAATGTGCTATGATTCCTTGTTTTAATGAATTAAGAGCTAACGGCTTTATAAAAATGTTAATGTTTAAATTTCATAATTTTTATGACGGTATATTAGGCTTAGAGGATCTAAGATCTATGCAATTTAATATAAATTTAAATAAAGGCACACTTTATCGAGACAACTATGAAATTCCACTGAAATTTAAGAAATATGATACTATTAAAATTCCTGCTAAATCAAAAATATTAAGAAAAGTATCGGTAAATTACATTGAAGGAGAAGTATTAATAGAAAATTTTACACAAAACAGTATTTATATTCCTAATTGTATAACATACGTAAAAAATGGCGAAGCATTAATTGAAATACAAAATTGGTCAGAAACAGAAACAGAATTCCAATTGAAACCCTTATCAACAATTCCTCTCGATAACTTTCATATTTTTCATTATCAAGTTAATGAATCTGAAACAATGGAACGTTTAAATAATATGTTAAGAATCGATCATTTAAATAATGAAGAAAAATCTCGTATTTTGCATCTTTGTAAAAATTACGTTGATATTTTTAAGAAACCCGAAGACAAATTGAAGTTGCAATAGTAATGTACGACACGAAATTAAATGAAAGATAATAATCCAATTTTCAACGCGCAAGACGATTTCCTCATGCAATCAAACAAGAAATTAAAAATCATATTGATAAAACTTTTAGAGAATAATATAATTAGCCCGAGTCAAAGCCTTGGGGATCACCTGTAAATTGGTAAGTAAAAATTAGATGCATCCGGAATAAAGAAAACTAGATTAGTTATTGACTACCGCGCTATTAACGAAAAGACAGTAGACGATCGATATCCAATCCCTAATATCGAAGATATTTTAGATAAACTTGGCAGATGTCAATATTTTACTACCCTTGACTTAGCATCCGGTTATCATCAGATACAAATGCATCCGGAATCAATCGCTAAAACTGCTTTTAATACCGAACACGGACACTATGAATTTTTGAGAATGCCATTTGGTTTAAAGAATAGTCCGGCGACATTTCAACGAGTAATGGACGATATTTTAAAAGGTTTATTAAATTCATTTTGCTTAGTATATTTAGACGATATAATTATATCTCACCTTCTTTAGAGGAACATATGAAACACTTGAAATTAGTTTTTGAAAGGTTTACGAAATGCGAACTTAAATTGCAAATAGATAAATGTGAGTTCTTAAGAAAGAAACAGAATATTTAGGTCACATTATAACACCGAAAGGTATAAAACCAAATCCGAAAAAGATAGAAGTTATTAAACAATTCCCTATACCGAATACGCAAAGAGACATTAAATCATTCTTAGGCTTATTAGGCTATTACAGAAAATTTATAAATAATTTTGCCAAAATTACTAAACCCTTAACAAAATGTTTACGTAAAGGAGAATCAGTAAAACATACCCCCGAATTTATAGATGCATTTGAAAAATGTAAAACTTTATTATGCAATGACCCTGTTTTAAAATATCCTGATTTTTCAAAACAATTTGAATTAACAACTGACGCCTCGAATTTTGCAATAGGCGCAATTTATCTCAAGATAATCACCAAATAGCGGTACGCATCGCGAACGTTAAATCCAGCAGAAACAAATTACTCGACTATCGAAAAGAAATGCTTGCAATTGTGTGGGCATGTAAACATTTCCGACCGTACTTATATGGTACAAAATTTATAATCAAAACAGACCATAAACCATTACAATGGTTATTTTCTATAAAAGATCCCAATTCACGTTTAACACGATGGCGATTAAAACTATGCGAATACGATTATGAAATACAGTATAAAAAAGGAAAATTAAATCAAGCCCATTATCACGAATTAAAAATTAAAGAACAGGAAAATAATGTAAATACAATTGATAATGATTCAGAATCTTTATTGTTCAACAACGATGACGAAATTGATCAAAATATTATAGACGAATTAAATGAAGTTTTAAAGGATTTACCACTTGAAACAAACCCTGATCCAAATTCACAGTCAGTTATTCAGATAAGTGACGAAAATGAAACTAATACAGCCAACACTATCCATTCAGTAAACGGTGACGTAGAAATTTCAATTCCATATTCGGAAAAATATTAAATATCGCAGATCATCAAATATATTAGACGCAACGCATAATACGAAAAATCCTATACTAAGAACAATTAAAGTGTTTGATAAAACATAGAATTTCTCTAACATTACCTTTAACAACTTACAGAGAAAATATTGTAAAGCTTTAAAAGAATGTTTAGTAAACGATAAAAAGAATGTTATTTACTTTAAAACACAAAATATAGAAAGAGAAATTATTCAAATTATTCAAGAATCATTTACTAAATTAAAAGTAGAAATTTCAAATAAAATTGTAGAAGATATTGAAGATAAAGATGAACAACAAGTTAAAATTAAATATTATCATGAAGGAAAAACATCACATCGAGGTATTAATGAAGTATATCAATCATTAAAGAGAAAATACTATTGGCCAAACTTAGAAAAATCAATTAGTACTTATATTAATAATTGCAAATATGTCAATTAGCAAAGTATGATCGAGCTCCTCAAACTCAACCAATTTCTCATACTTATACCCCTAAGAAACCTTTTGAACAACTGCATATAGATTTATTATTTATGAATAACAGAATAATATTAACGATTATTGATCATTTTTCAAAATACGCCCAGGCATATTTAATATCGGATAAAAATTCGATATACCATAGTAAACGGTATAATAAAAATTTACAAGTCACCACGGGATTCCAAGAATTATAATTGCAGACTCTGTAAAGAGTTCGACAATATTTTACTAAAAGAATTTTGTAAATTACATAAAATCAAATTACATATTACATCAGTAGGTAACTCAAAATCAAATGGAATTGTAGAAACGATTTCATAATACTTTAGCAGAATCAATTAGATGCAGATTATTAGAAGACGATATGTCATCTTTCCGAAAATCAATTAGTGAATGCTATATTAAGTTACAAAAATAGTATACATTCGAGTACTAAATTTACTCCTTTCGAAGTCATAAACGCAATCAAAACGAATTTACCTTTTGATTTAACTGAAGAAGCGTATCACACAAGAATTTATTAATAATAGAGCTGAGCAAATCAAAGCAATTAACAAAAAATTTATAATAATTTAGAAAAGAATAAAGAAAGAATTTGTGAAAAAGTAAATGTAGATAGAAACGAAATAGATATATAGAAGCACAACAATCAGTTTACGTTAAAAAGAAATTAGGAACAAATTAAAGCCGAAATTTAGTAAAGAAAATAGCAAAAGTAAATCAAAAAACTATCGAAACGCAAAAAGGTACTAAATTATCAAAAGATGTTATAAAAAGAGAAGAAAATTATTAAGAAATCTTGTTGCAGATGAAACCAATACGGACACTCCTAATATTAGTGGTGCTGAGAATAATAACCAGCCAACTACAAGTGAAGCAAATTAACAACTTCATTTTACCATATAAATTAGCGAAGCCAGATTAATACAAAAGCGTCACGATTCATAAGATAAATCGAAGCTGAAAATTTATTTAAAATGTTAATATATTAATGGAACAAATTAAGAAGGTCAATGATACACTTAATTAGTAAAGTCAAACCCCCATTATATATATTAGGGTATAGATATACTAAAAATCTAAATTTACACGCAATTAAACGAAGGTCAAATTAAAATCAATATATTCATTAATCGCACAGACCGTTCGTAGTATTAGTCAAGTAAAAAATAAACTTGAAACATATTTCCTGAATTATAAGAAATAAAAAGTCACCATTGAATATTGTCGGCAACGCAGCCAATTGTTATTTGGAATAATGGATAACGAAGAAAAGAATCGAATTGATGCCGCATTGGAACAATTGTATACAAATCAAGAAAATCTACGAAAAACAACAAGAATGTAGTATGCGATCTAAAATCGATCGCAAATCGGTTAACGAAACGTTTTAAAGAAGTACAAGATAATCAATGATTATTAGCAAAAGAATCAATCATTGACTACAATTTTGGAACAAATAGAATTTCCGAAATGGTAAAAGACGCTAATGAACTCATAATGCAAAACACTAATATAATGTTAAACACTAATAGAAGTTCAAAATGCTATTATATTTTCAAGCATGAATAAAGTACATCCATCTATTTTAACCGCAGATGAAATAAGGAGATCAATTACCAAATAAATCCCTATATAATCCTAATCAATTATTATTTTTAAGAATACATTAATTATTATAGTATTTTAGTATCCAAAACTACATCAGTAGTAAGGAATATATTTAGAATATCTGTTCCTATATATACGAATCCATATATAACCTTTATCATATTATGCTATTCCTTATAATAAACAAATTATTCCTATTGCCCAGCCGTATTTGTTAACGCAAATAGTACCTATGCTTTGAGACACAGTTATGTCCCAAATTAGAAGATGTCTACATATGTGGAGAAGAACCATTGCCTCACGACGACAGCTGTTATTGAATCTAATGAAAAATAGTGATACATGTGAAAAAATAAGTGTATATTAAAAATACGTAGTGCAGCAAATTGGACAAGCAGAATTATTGATTTATACACCTAACAAATAAGCTAACTTATAATTGTAGTGAAATAGGTATCTTGGAAATAGTTGCAACGTATTATTAAAATAAACCAAACTGTATAATTCAAATAAGTAGTGAAAATTCTATTTCCAAAAAGAACTATAAAGGTCAAATATTTAATTTACCAAGTATAGATACAAATATTTATGATGTAAAAGAAACGAATTCAATTCATTTAAATAAAATTAAGTAAATAACTATAAAAAGATAAATGATGATATTAAGAATTTGAAATTGCCACATCTAGAAAAGATTGCCAATAATACTCAAAAATAAATTACTTTGTTATTGGTATTTAATTGTAATAATTTGTAATAAGTTTCAAATATTGTAAAGTATTACTGTATAAAAGATTTAGGAAAGCATCCAGGAATTCAACGGTTCTTTCCGACGTTAGCCGTCAAGATCCTTTCTACGGGGAGAGTAACATGAGCCGTACGTGCCGTACTGGAGAGATGACCAGGAACAATGCGAATCATCACGTACAGCTATAAGAGGAATACCAACTGTTTATTTACATACAGTTAAATTCAGTCGTATTGTAACACAGAATAGTGTGTTTCTTTTTGTAATTTGCGTTCAATAAAAGCTGTTTGTTTAAAAATTCTTAACTCGAATCGAAATCATTTATTTGGTTTTACGTTTTTAGGTGTCATGTAAAAGGAAATTTTTAGTTTATGCAGCAAAAAGTGTGAGTACTGTATTACATTAAGATAAAAATGAAAAGCTGAAACTCCTGTGATGTTCTCAAAGCGCCTTTTTGAATCATTGGAAATCACACAAATAGAACTGCCGCCTCAACAGAGAATTCTCCAAGAATTGTGCCAGGCATTACTAAGCTCACACATTCCACTGGCGAAACTACAAAACCCGAACTTAAAATTTTTCTTGAAAATATTTCAAACATCATTTCCTGATGAAAGACCTTCAGAAAGATTATGTGGAGCAAATATATATCCAAGTAATAGCTGAGATTCCACGTTGATAGTAATAGGTAATTTATTTTGAAGTGGAAGAAACTAACACAGATTCTTCATCGAATATTGCTAATTTTATTAATTGGTGATTTTAATGAAAACAGTAGTAATTATATTTCAATAAGTTCTAAGCAGTTAGATAAAACCAATAATTGTACAATAACTCAATTTATTTATAACGAATTGACATTTTTTTGCCACATTCCATACCACATAAAACAATAATATTAGTGTTGTCTGATGCTGCTTCTTACATATGCAAAGTAATGCAAGTTAATCTATTTTTTTTTCCTAATTTAATCCATACTACCTTTTTGGCTCACACTATTAATAGAGTTGCCGAAAAAGTCAGAAACCAATTCCATCTTGTGAATGAGTTAATTAGTAACATAAAAAAAGTTTTTTTAAAAGCGCCATTAAGGGTTCAGTTTTACAAGGAATCATTGCTTGATTTACCGTTACCTCTACAACCAGTAATTACTAGGTGGGGAACATGGCTAAATGCCGCAATTTTTTATTCAAAGAATTATCAAAATATTAAAATCTTTCTGGAATTATCTGATGATTCAAATGTTATAAAAGAAGCTAAAAATACCTTAGAAGATAATGTAATACCAAATCAGTTAGCATTTATTGCACCACATTTTTCTATAATATCAGAAACAATTTTGATATTATGATTTTGATATCTTGACTGACTCAGTTAATTTAGTAAACAAATATCACAAAGCACTGTCAACTGTTAAAGGAAACGCAGAAATAATTTTTAAAAAGCTAAATTCAGTATTAGAGAAAAATCAAGGATTTTAAATTCTTTCAAAAGTAGCTGTTATATAGAGGTGGTGCTAGGTAGGTAGGTGTTAGATAGATATTACTAGTTGAGTATTTAAATATTTATTATATTATATATTTTTTTTAAATAGCATATTATTATAAGTATTATAACCTTATAGAACCTCTAAGTTTGTTTTATATTGTCAATAAAGAATAATGTTATACGAGGATTATGTTGCAAGAGACCGACAAATTAAAAGAAAATTTTTATCTTCATTGAAAACGATGTATTTTTTTTTAACATAGTGGAGCATATTTGTCAATAATTTGTGGATGTTGTTGTCAAAATATGTCCATAGGAATGCGCATATTTTGTTGTTTTTTTTGTGCATATAATCCGAGCTTTAGTTATCTGTATATTTAGATGCAACTTCGAAAACTTTTTGCTTACACTGTACATATAGGTGATTGTAAGTATCTCAGCTGGCAAATGGAACGAATGTTATTATATTACTCCAAGAATATTGGGAAATTTCCTTCTTAAATTGTACAAATAGTATAGTTTCAATTAGAACTTACAGTGAATGCAAATAATACCTGAAGTGCTGATTTTTTACATAAGTGTTTTTTTATTACGTAAACACTACTCAAAGTAGATAATACAATTCATATTAACGCAATCAGGTATTTTGTCTACGTGCCAAAAAATTCCGAGTTTATCTTGTAGGTTGATGTGCGTCATTGCAATTATAGATAATTCACGGATAATAAGATAGCCATTCATTCGCGTACGGTCATCTCTTACGTGACTATTCGTTGCTGTCATTCTTGAGATTACAATACATGTTGGCTATAAAGTGTTAAAAAGTGGAATTACCTAATTTTTTTTTGCTTCTATTTACATAATTATTTTTAATAGCTACCACAAGGAACTCGTTGCAGTAGTAGAACAACAGTTGTTCAGTGTATTTTTGCGAGTTATATTGTAGTAAGTGCCCAGAGACTTTATTCATTAAATATTCGAAATTGATCCTGATATATTGTTGAACAATAAATCGAAATTTAGTTGTTCTGATAATGTGCGATCTTGCTCTAGTACGACTACCGCGCGATTCCAATGGACAAGTTAATTTGCTCTGAATGTAACGGTTATTTGCGTGTCGGACCAATTAAAACAACATGAGTGGTGATAGCATATGTGCAAAATGTTCAAATATTCCGAAATATGATTCTGCGATCTATACAAAGCCCTAAACGATGTGCTAAGTGCTATCGGTTTTCCATGATATATATGCAAAGTATGGATGCCAGGAGATATTTTGTGTTAACGACCTCTCAAATCATGAAGAGCGATGTGATTTTCGCTGTTATCGTTGTCCCGTGGACTTCGTTACGTGCACGTGGACTGGGAGAGCACAGGAAATTCCACAGCATTATAACGAAAAACATGACGATCTTTGTATGGAGCTGCCAGTATTTGAAATTCGGGTTAGTGAATCTTCTGAAAGAACACGATTGTACATGTTAGAAGAATTTGCTTTTCTTGTAAAATCGAAATGTCTGGAAGGATGGAAAACTGTGGCCTGAATCTGGAATATATCGAAACAGGACGTTGCAGATGACATCACATACAAGTTAATATTTCATGGTAATGACATAAATGGTTTCAAACCATTCTTAAAGCACGGGCTCCCAGTCAGTTGTCGAAGAAGATATCTTCGAGTTAGATCACTTTGATAAGATTGACATCAAGTCTTTAGTCAATCTTTTACAGGAACCAGAATCTATTTTTTGCACTTTAAATATTTACATTCCTAAAATGACAATCGAAAAAATCTATAAACAATTAAAAGAATTAGATGCTCGAGGTGTTCTGTGTTCATGTCTATACCATTTATCAATGTCCAAGACGGACACAACGTGTGCGCGGAATTGCACTCATACAATAGCAAATGTTACCCTCTGCGAGAAAGAAGCATTGTATTCGATCGCAAATTTTCGAACTAGAGTCAATATCGGCCTCTTACCTTTTAGATGTCGTTGGCGCAATTGTAAGCGAGCATTTAGCGAATCAGAATTAAGGACGCATGAGCAAAAATGCAATTTTAGATCGTTATAAATGCCCACGTGTTACAAGTACCGTGGAAATAAGCATAAATTATAAAACATATCTCGAGGAACATGCAAACTATCCTTTGCACCTGTCAGAAGTAACAATAAAAAGCGACACGTACGCTTATGACTTTTCGATGTTGTTCCACGAAGAAATATTTCAATGTTCGTTCCAACAAAAGCCAGGAGACTTAATGGAATTACAGTTCGGTATAGTGTTTATCAACATTTTATAGAAATACAGTTACTTTGTTGAAGCAAAAAGTGAGGAGCGAAGTAAATCGTATCAGCTTCTAAGGAGTGAAGCTCTTGGGGACTCCTTTATTTTAAATTAGTTTTGCGTAGAATGATCTAGATTCAAGGTAGTAATTATTTTCTTTTTAAAGTAGTTGAAAGTAGCGTTAGCATTACTTCCAGTTAACTTAGTTTTATTGTTTCAATTACTTTCTTCTTATATAACTTCATTACGACATAGTCCTATGGCACAAAAAATGCTAAATAGCAATAAAAATAAAATCTCTAATACGAATTGTAATGTTTACTTCATATATATTGGTTAAATATGTTTTATATATAATATGCTAATCAGTGTCATAGCTGTAAGGTGCAACTCTGGCAAAATGCTGAGCCTGCACCTTAAGTACGCTATCCCGTGTAGGACTTATTTACTTTGAATACACAAAGAGTAAAAAAAAACTTTGTATCTTGTAATAAACATTTTAGTGTATTGTAAAGTAGAAATGCTTAACTAATTGAATATTAAAATAGAAACAAAAATCATTACTAATTAAAACTTTAAAATAAATTTAAATATCCATGTTGTTCTACTTATTGTTAGTAAAGTATTGATTCAGATATTATTGCAAAAATAAAAGGGTGTTGTCTTTCTTCTCTAAATTTATTTATGAAATTATTTAGACGACATGTTTGGGTTTTTAATATATCTTGCGGCATATGATTAGGAAATTACAAAATGAAATAGGTGGTATAATTTGGCGTTTAATTGGTGTTAAAACAATAATTTTTATATTAATAAGTCAGAAAATTTTACGACAATTTTCACTTTGTAATTTCTTATGCATATAGACAACAAGATGGCTTAGAAAGCTGAAACATGTCGTCTAGATAAACTTTACAAATAAATTTAGTAAAGAAGAACATCAGTCTTTTATTTTGCAATAATAATCTAAATTTTAAATGACTCAGACTATTGGACAGATCTGCAAGAATAACAACTGTGAGCTTTCGGTCCACTTTCAAACATTGGAAAATTGCCCTTCATCTATAATATAAATAATGATTTTGTGTCGTCAAGTTTCTCTAAAAATGCACATTTTAACGTTATTTTTGATAATCCCCGTCACTACAGCCGTAATTAAACGATCGTCCTCGGAATTAAGATCAATAAAAGCGTATTAAAGAAAAATTGAAAAATGTAGACTGCCTGAAGTATCGACAATTTTGCCGAGATAGAGAAAACTTAATTTACCAATCATGATTAACTAGTGTAGGGTTTACGAACTCTAGAAGCAACTATAATGAGAATATAAGCTAATTCTCTGCGGTGCTCAATTAAAAAAATTGCCAAATCCCATTGCATTGTTATACCACTTATGTTAATGAGATTCTATATATCGTGTGGTCGCATTTTTTTTATTTCTTTTTTAATTTTGTGGCAACAATAAAAAAGTATTTATTGGCATCAAAAAATATTAGTACGGTACCATAACATACTTCTCTTAGTGCTAGACATATAGGAGATCTTTCTGCTTATAGGATTTCACTTTACATGAGTTCTGGTATGATATGAAATACTTTTTATCTGTGTTATAAATTTAAGAAAAGCAGGAGGTTTCCCGCAGATACTGTCAATTTATGTAAAGAAACATTGAAAATACAAATAATTCGTTGCTCTATTTTAGGGAATACCTATTTTCTATTTATATTCAACTTTTGTACAGGGTTAGGCCAAAGTGTGGAACAGCTAATTTCCGACTAAAATTATGGATTCTATTAAAAAGTATCCTCAAAAAATGTTTGTATAGTATTTTTTATTCCCTTTACTGTGATTCCAACAACTATTACAGGACTCGGGATTATGACGTCATCGGTAGTTTTTTACTTTTTCGGATAGACACTTTTTTTAAAAATACAATGACGAAACACGGTTTGGGTGCAAAACTAATTTGGTGTGTGTGCGACTTGATATATTAAAAATAAGCGTTGGCTATTAAAAATTTTTGTCAGATATATCTAATAAAGAATATTCGTATTTTTATATTGCTATGAAAACTTTTAGCAAATAGGAAATTATATGCATCACTCAGTATTACTGAAAGTCATAGACAATACTGACAGATAGTTTCCGTATACTTTAATAGTTGTTCATTATGAGCGAACTAACAGAACGTAAAAGAATTAGTGTGTTAATTCCTGGTTGATATCTTTCGTAGCCATCGTAAAGTTATCTTTCTTGTAATTAGGTTTAGTGGAATATTGGCTGGATGATAATAAAACAGTTTTTTAAGTCGAAACGTTTTACAAAATTTAAGAAACTGTTTTATTATCATCCAGCCTATATTCCACTAAATCTAATTACAAGGAAGTTAGTTTGTTAATAATGATTAGAATGATTAGTGTCTATTCAATAAAAAAATAATAAGGGTGGCTCCATTTATCAAACCACCGAACATATATTTTAATTTATTTAAATTTTGTTATGTATTATAATAATGTTATCTTTTTATTAAATAAAAAAAATTGTAAAATGTAGTTAAAAACCCATTTACCACAAGGTACAAACACATCTGTTTGTAATATCCCAGGACTAGTATGTAAATATATTTTTACAAATTACTAATTAAAAAAAAATTATCACAAAATTTAAATTAAAATCAGCATCTACGCTGCATGTATTTCAATAAGCACAATTTTGTAGGCAGAGTACTAAAGACGATTTTTGAGAAAGTATAGAAAAAATCCAAAACGTTACATAACTCAATTAAAATACATTTAAACATTTGTTCATTTTTAAGTATTCCTACTGTATACGAAAACAAAGAACAATTTAAAACAATACTATAAAAGAATACTGGAAATAAAAGAAGAAGAAAATCCTTACACAAGTTAAACGTTCTCTTAACTTAATTTATAATTCTCGCACCATATTTTTTGTACTGGTAACCTATACAAGTGTCTGTAAGGTCAACGTTATCCGTTGAAGAACTGATGTACTAGCCAAAATAACCCAATATGGTCTCAATAAAGGTGTCGTAGTTCTCGGATAAAGACTCTTCTGTATTTTGGGAAATCGAATGCTCATGAGCAAGCAAGAATTTGTTTCTCCTCACGCAGAAAATTCTCTTGGAAAATTCCTCTTAAATTATGAACCGTAATAGTACAAATACGTATATTAATTCGGTGATAATAAATCATGTTGGTTTCTTCAAAAGCAAATTTTTAATGACATTGTCGTTTTTAGACTTGACTATAAAAAGAAGTGATTTGGGGCACCGAAAAAATTGAATTATTTGAATAAGCACTTTTGTTTGCTAATTAGCGACTGGGAATGAAAAAGCGCGCAAGTGGAAAACTGCTACTTTTGCTAACACGAGAAAAAACATCTTAATTAGCAGTAATCAGTTTATATACTCTTCGGGTTTTATTTTAGTACAGCATGTTAATAATTAATATAGGAATATGACCAAATTTTAATATAAAACGGTAGTAGCATTTTAGGCAATTTATTTTCCAACAATGTCAATGTTTATATATTTATGCCCTATCAAATATAAAAGGTTAAACTGTAACAGGTAGGAAAACCATTTTTTTATAAATTGTTGTGAATTCTTTCCGTTACCAGGAACCGAATTCCTTATTCTTGTATTTTTTTAGAGAAAGAAACATTGCCTATAAGATTTATTTATCATGTCTTGAAAATATTGTACGGGTTTGCTATACAAGGGTATCGTAGTTTACAGGTACAAAACGTATTTTCTAGGCCCAAATGGAATTTTTTGTTTACCTACATTGAAAATGCGATTTCTTTAGAGAAAAACACATTTTGTTAAGAAGAAAATTAGTTAATTCAACAAGAATTATTTCAAGGAAAATAAAGTTGAATGAAAAAATTATTTGGTTCAGGTAGTCAAATACTTGTTTGAATAAATTGAACTATATTTTGTAACCTTTCTGTAGATTTTGGTATGGTCAAACAGAAAGACTCTCTGTGTGGATCATCAAAACTAAAATTGACAATTCATTTAAATCACGAACAACATCAATAAAAACAGTGTGTGCATTTCTAGTAATTACAAATAATTTCAATTGCTTTTACTTTTAGTTTATTATAAACTTACCTGAGTGGACAGTATTATGATTCGGTTACGTTATTTTATGAAAAGAAAAGCGGACTCAATTGGATACTTTGTAAACGAATAAATAACACCTATCACTTTTTCATCAAGAATTTAATACAAAGTCCTCATAACGTGCAGTATATCGCAGAATATTGCGGCATTCTCGACTTTATTACCCATTGTGTTTATTTCCGCAGATAATGCGACTTCACCGTTGCGTAAAGCTTCGCAATAGCAGGTCCTACTTTTCTATCTTCTGTTTGCAGCTGTATTTACGTCTTTCTATATTCGTTGCGTGACGAAAAATCTTTACAAGTTCCCGATTTTTCTTAACTCTGCAGAATCCCAGAAAAAATCTAAATCCTCTGCGGATAACGGTTTAAATAAAATTATGTGTTATTTGTATAACACGGAAAATGGAAAAAAGTAGTGAAATCCTGAATGATGCTAATGGAACAGTTACATCAATGCTTATTTATTGCTTGAAGTAATGGGAGATCTTAGACCATTACTAAAGCCTTGGTAATATTATAAATATATGATCATAAAATATGTTTATCCAGTTTAGAGAGACACCTGAATAAAGGACTATACAACCTAATGTATATAGCACGCAATTATAAATATTTACACCGTGAAAAAAGATTTTCTTATCCTTAGTAAACATGCATGAATCCGAAATAAATTATTGTTCCTACATCGCAGCTTGTAGCTGGGGAGAAATTAAAGTAAGAAGCGATTCTTAATGCTTCGAACGCATTTTTAAATTAATATTATTTCCCAAAATCGTTTAGAACATGTCGAGAACTAAAAAAAAATATTTATCAACCACAATCAATGCATATCATAGTGTTGAAATTATCTCCGTGGTAGACATTTGAAATATTTATGTCATCGTTTATATGATTCTAAATATTCTTTATGACAGTTTTACAGAACGTTGATGCATCTTAAGTCTTCCACATGTTTATTTTTTTTCAGCAATGAAAATCCATTACAGTTTATGGAGCATACAAAACTGCAAAAATATATACTATCAGTGATATTAGAAGTGTTAACCTAAAGGAATGAATTTGTTCAACTTGATTTTTTGGAAATGTGATGGTTTTACATCAAAAATGAAACGATAGCATTAGTAATTTTATTAAATGTAATACGGAAAAAAAAATAATGTGTTTGTCGACCCCTTAGCTAAGTACACTCCTGTACACGTCTAGGCATTGATAAAATGAGATAGTCAATATCTGCTTGTGGCAGCTAGTTCCAAGCAACTTGAACTTTGTGGATTAACTGTGCCAGAGTCTGTGGAGGATGGTGCAAAGTGGACAGTCTGCGTTGTCTTGCTGAAAAAAGGACTGTGGACAGCCATCTAGATAAAACAGTGAAGTGGTTAGTAGGACATCATCAACATAACACGCAGCTATCATACTGCCTCGAAAAGAAAAGTGGTGATCGGCTACCATTAAGCCATAGCCCAAACCATTACCAGGGCGTTTAACGGAAGGGAGGGGGGGGGATAGGGAAATTTCCCCTCCAAATTCCGCAAACTAAGAAAGACTTATGATACAAACATATATGATATGCTCGTCTCAAGGATGAAAATTGAGTAAGTTTGTCCCCCTCCCCCCCCCCCCAATTTGGCTCTCTGGATCCGCCCCGCAACAGTCCTGTGTATATGCTTTTCAAAAGCAAATCCAATATCATGTCGCTCTCCACGCCGGCGCCGTACAGTCGTACATATCTAGACAGAATCACGATTCATCACTGAATACAACATTTTGCCATTCTGCCTCCCAATGCTGCCATTCTCTTCACTCAAAGGAAACACTAATCGTAAACGGTATGAAAAAAGTCCAAAGGCTTGAATGCGGCGATATTTTGTATCCATAGTAACAGGTCTACTTCTTCTCCAAACCATTGGTCAGCGATTTGACGCACGTTATAGCAAAGAGGTCTCATAGAGCTAGTTGTCTAAAGCACCTATCTTGACGCTCTGGTAGCTCTGGTACGGAGTTGGTTATATTTACATAGTTAGTAACGTACTACGTATTTATGAATGAATATTTTATGCTCTTTAGTGATCGCTATGAGTGTTAATTTATAGTTTTTGGTGTGGTAGGTATATAATGCTATGGAATCAAAGTTATGGAATTAATTTAGAGTAATTTAAAGCAGGTTTCAAAGCCAAATGAAGAAGTATTGAAAGGTAAGCGTGTATTCGGTTGCCTACTTTACGTGCAAATTTGAATTTAAGAATGACTAAAATGGACCATCTTAGCAATGGGTGCTAGTATAGCCTTAATTATAATGTAAACTTTATTTTCTATGTCAATTCAATCTTACCTGGTATTTTATTATTTCTTATTATAATTTGCTCGGAGAGTTTTTTATTCTTCGGGATGTCTATTTGGGAACTTTGCTGTATTACCCTCAAATTGGCGTAGATAACGGTATCTATGTTAGTAACCATATTTATTCAAAAAAAAAAACGTTGGCTTGCCTGATAGCATAACAATCGAAGGCTACTGGTAATTTTAGTTTAAAGATTCATTCTGCCTGTAGCTACCAAAGACGACGGTTGATGTTTGAACTCCTATAATGATTTTTATGCCACAATATCAAAAATATCAAAGTTCCACGAAGTGTTTACCTAAAAAAGTATCGATATTGCTCCTAAATAATTAAATCCTTACTTTTGCCTGTAAAATGTCGAGAATTTCTTATATAAAATTTCCTACGAAGAATCTCGGCAGTTTATCATTCCATACTATTGACCGAACGGGGGCCCGTCCAACCGAAAGTCCAACCCTATCCCAGAGAATTGCCGTCCGTGAATCCAGTTGTGCCTGTAGAAATCAAGCTAGTATTCCATCAAGTATTATCACACCTAAAAAAAGGAAATAATTAATTAGTTTCATTTCAACATTAACCACAAATAAGATTTTTTATAATGTATGTTCACTGTACGTAATTTGGCGTTAGATTTATACATATATGTATTATTGCTTACTAAAGGAGAAAATCAGAGTAACAATATGAGAGCGGAATATATCTCCATCTCTTTTTCATGGGTGACTTAGCTAAATTCGCATGGGCCGCATGTGGAACCTATTGTCCAAGCAACCGGTACCCGCTATGAAAATTGGTTGGTTTGTGCACGTTTGTGCTTTGTTCATTGCGCATAGTGACACAAGCGAAATCAGCCGTCGATTATTGGCGATTAGCGTTTGTAAATAAATGTGCAATTAGTGTGCTAGGCAGATTTTTAGAATGAGTGCAAAAAGGAAAGAAAAACCGAAATGGACATGTTTTTTTTGTAATTTATTGTCTCAAAACTATTTAAGATTTCCACCTGCCTATCATAAATTTATATAGACTTTGTCTTTTCGTGGTTTAACAATTGTTACGCTGTTTCTTACCTTCTCGCTCGTACTGTATTATTTTTCCTACTGTACCTATTTAACGTTTCTTTTATTCGGGGTAACCTGGGTGTAACATACTGGTCGCCTACGTGTTTATATTGTTGTTGGTTTTCGAGCTCGCTTGGGTATGGTCACAAGAAGCGGAGGTTATGATTAGTTTGAGGGGACTTTTATTTACTACTTTACCGGGGATACTGCCGACCTGTGTTTTGTTCAGCTTTATTCCGTGCCTTTCTCATTGGTTGTTCCTTATTACCTTCTTTCACGTTTCCTGGAAGATTGGTGAGCCCGCTTTTTCGTATTACTTCGCCTGTCACTGTTTGACAGGCGTACGTTGTACCGCAGTCGCTCGTAGAGTCGGGCTACCAACTCCTTTCCTAAATTTCTCTCAAGTATCTTTTCTGCAGAACTTGTATCGTCTAGGAGATGTTAGACCGTTTGCCTTCGGAAGATTTCCAATTACGTCGTTTCCGCATCGATTTTCTAGATTGTCGTTTTATCGAAAAGGTTCGAAACGATCTCCGGTTCCTGTCACTCCCTGTGGCGACTTGAGTGTGTAGGCGCTTTTGGTGTCCGCAATTGCCATTTTTTGGTGTGAAGTAACGCATTTGAGTATGCGATTAAAGGCATTTTGCGCGTGTTGCTGGCGAATCGAATGTTTTTGATGTTTAGAAATTTTTGCTTTCGCATCACGCTTAGGCGCATTTGGGCAACCGACGACCTACGTTTCACCGCCCACTGTTTTTGAACGTGAAGTTCCGTGACCCTTGGACGCAAGGTACGAGCTTTTTTTTCTGTCTCTTACTTTTCTAAGCTTTCGGTAAACCGTTACAGGTTCTTTGTCGTGTGGGTTTCCCCACCCTACGGGTAACCACCCACCGTATTATTGTAAGCTGTGACCTTTTAAGGACATATTTAACCGATGCCTAATCTCGAGGGGATGATGTTTCTCCCTATGGACGATTGGTGCGTCCAACGCGAACCTGCCATCGGACTACACCGCCATCAGCTGCCCGTTTTTCTTTTGCGAGTTCACCGAGCGAGGAACAGACGCCGAATTCCGATCGGGGGGCCTCAATGCTGAACAACGCACGTTTCTTCAGGACCCAGCGAAACAAATAGGGCCTGTTTTTTAAAATTACCTGTTATATGCCGTTAGTTACCTTTGAATGCTCGCCTAAACGGCAGCGTAGAGCCTTTGTTTTTTTCCGTGTAAAGAACCAACTAAGATCGGGGGCTCAGTTTAGGTGTTTTTTCCTTCAGGATATACTTAATTGTTTATATATTATAAAGATTTTATGTTAAACCTTGTAATACATATTACGTTGTCGGATGTGGTTGAGTGTTAACTCACCACGGTGCAGAATATTAGCGCTAGACTGCGATATCATCAAAGTGACGCGCAAAACCATCCGTATGTAATTGAGATTACTTTGTAATCTGTTACGTTTATTTAGTTTAAGGAGCTCGACATTTATTCGAGCCGATTATTTTGTCTGTACTCGTCTACATTTATACACATTTAGTTTCCGGAGATAATTACACCTTTAACATTCTTTTCCTTGAATGGCGAAATTTTACTATATTAAATAAACTTATAACTTACATTACCACTAAATGTAATTCTTTTTCTTACTTTCTTCGTCCTGCCTGTTACGACGACTTCCCCCTGTGTTTTACTATCTCCAATTTCCCGTTTGACGGACGCCTCGACAGGTAATTCTAAAACGGGTGCGCCTCGAATTCGACTTTTGTTAACCACCCCCGTCGACACTGAAACCGCCGGACCCTGAGACAGTTAGATCTTGACCTTCCGGAGAGCAGCAGTAGTTGGTTGTGTTTTATTTTGGGCGAGTAAGCTGATTGCGTATAGGTTTGGCGCCAACGCGTGGGGCTCGAATTCTTTTTTTTAGTGCCATTTGAGCTCTTTAGGCCTTAAGTTTTTTCCCCCCCCTTTTTGTTTTATTTTATTTCTCTTTCCACTGTTACTTGCCCTGTGTTTTCGCGGCTAGCGTTCGGTCGTCCGGTGGGCGTTTGTTTACTTTCGTCATGGAAGTTTAAAATGGATATGGACGGTTATCGCGGATGAGCTTAGTTATAAGTTGCGCATACACGGAGAAACGAGCGTACGATAAAGAATCATGCGAAGGACCTAAGACCAGTTACTAAAATGTCAATAGTATTAATTACGCAAGCCTAGACATCCGTTCACCTTTGAGAAGACGCTACGGCTATTAAAGCTAATATAACCAGCTTACCAACTCATTGAATTTTCAACGATTCCGTAAATCCTCGGAATCACGTAAGCTTTCGTCTAAGATTGCGCATTGTTCGGACCTATCAACCGCGTAGTATGCTGAAACAACCACTGCCGCAGCAGTTTTGGACCTTAGTATTGTCTTCGCACTTCACTTCAAGCCAAAAGGTTCGAACTCCCACTTGGTCATTTCCGCCGATTGCAACTTTGGAGAACGCTCACAAATAGTCTATTCCTCGACGGAGATGGAACCTTGAGCCGGTAACGGCGTCGCAGCGTGTCGCCGAGCGACCTAGCCGTACCAGTATCGTCTTGAGCTAAATTTAGTGACTTAGGAAACGCATTAGCCCTTTGGAGAGGTTAATGAGTTGAGTACCAAAATCTACGAACAGATTTATCAGTCGCTATGACTTTCTGACGGGCACTATTTGTATCGTGCCAACAGAGAACCTGATCTTGGAACATAGCTCAGTTTGCTGGGAACTCAACCATCAATATGATGATCGCTGGACAAGGAAATTAACATAGAACACAGGTGCTGAGAACCATCGATAGATAATAAATTATGAAGGATTCTCGCGCTTGACGTTCAATTGCGGAAGCACCAGACTTAAGAATATGAAAAAAATTGCCTTTATAAAACACAACGGTCTCACCGAGTTACAGATACACAATTATTAAATCTGCAGGAAAATAGAAGCGCGTAAAAAGCTCCGTTGAAGACGTACGCCGCCAGTCGAGAAAAGACTTGAGCCCGATTTAGCTTACGTAAGCGTCCACCAACCTCTATCGGTGACTGTCCTATTCGCCTTACTAACTCGCTGCCGAACTGTAAGTGAGGCACCGTTCCTCTCAAGTAACGCAAGGAAGACATCGTTATCCGGAACACCTATGCGACGTACCGATGTCCGAATGTTCAAAACGACGACAGACGTTAGGAGCGTATACCGTGTCGAGATTGAAACCACATCAGCAATAAGATAGACTGATTTTATATTAGCTCACGCGAGACAGAAAGACCGTACCTTCAGGTTTCGAATTTTGATAAAACTTTTCTTGGCTATTGGATCGTGCTTTCGCCGTATCTTGGGACCTTGTTGGAAATCTGAGAACCTGGATCGTTAAAGCGTCGAACTCCACATGCACTGTTGCTCCGACAGATGCGTGTCGTGGCGAAATTCTGTCCCTGTGCATTGCGCGATCGAAAAACCGTCGATATTATAATGTGCCCTGACACGTCACTCTAATTGGGGCAGATTTTTGCGAATAGGGCAATACCTGACTTAGACGGAAATGGTTGTTCTCTCCCGAAAACTATGTTTGAATGCTTAGCACAACACTTTACCGACCAACAGCGATTTCGGTGAAAATATAAGACCGTTTCCTAAGGCCGAAGGGCAAGCTTGTTTGCCTTCGTAGTTTAACACCATATCACCAATAGTCCACCATAAGGCACGATACTACCTATTTCCGCCATTCGAAAATCTAGAATCAAAGAACTGGAATAGAATGTTAGCTTGGAGTTGTAGAAAAATCATCTAGAGCCTTTGTCTTCGCCTATTTTGTTGGTGCCAAAGAAGGATAAGACTTACCGCTTTTGTGTAGATTACGCAAACTTAATCAAGTAACAGAGCGAGATGCGTACCCTCTGCCTTAATGTTTCTCATCTTTAGATAAGCTTCGAGACCGCAAATACTACGTCTCTTGATATTAATTCAGCCTATTGGCAGATCCCTGTTGCTGAAATCTTCTTCGCCCTCCAGCTTTACTGTACCAATCGTGACTTTTCCAAATTAAAACTCTACTTTGGTCTCCACAACATCGCCTGTACTGGCAACGTATAGAGTGTGTTTGGACCTGATGAGCCTAATTTTTGTTTACCTGACGACATCAATTATTGTCACCCCGACCTTGAGGAAACTGACNATTTATTTTATTTATTTCTTTATTTATCTTATGTTTACGTCTTATTTGATTGTTAATGTTATTGTAGTTGTGATTGTATTTATATATTTTATTATCATTTATTATTATTTATTTATTTCATAATTATATTAATATTATTATTATTTATTTATTTATTTATTTATCTATTTATTTATTATTTATTTATTTATTTGAGTCGTTTTAAATTGTATTTATTTATTTATTTAATATTTACTACATTATTTATTTATTTCATTAAGTGACATTTATTTATTTAATTTATTTATTCTCATTTATTTATATATAATTTATTTTTATTTTTTTTTTTTTTTTTTATTTTAATTATTTAATTATATTTAATATAATTATTTTTTAATTAAAATTATTATTTAAAAAAGTTTAATTAACTATTATTTATTTATATATATTATTTAATATATTATCTATTTATTTAAAAGCATTTTGTCTTATTAATAAAACATATTTATGTTAAATTTTATAAAATTTTTTTAATAAAATTATTAAATTAATTATTTTTTTTATAACTATTTAGTTTTATTTATTTAATTATTTATTTATTTTTATTATTATTAAATATTTTTTTAAATTTTTTTTATTTTTTTTATATATAATTAAATTGATTTATTTGTTATTTTTATTTATTATTTATTTTTAATATTTATTAATTTAATTAATTTATTAATATTTTATGCTTAAATTATTATTATATATTATTGGTAAATTTTAATTTATATCAATACATTATTCAAATATTATTATTTATTTATTAATTTATATTATATTATTTAAATTAGAATTTAATTTAATTTTATTATTATTTCAATTTAATTTATCTTTATTACTAAAAATTTTTTTTATTATTTTTTTTTTTTCATTTTTTATTATATAATAAATATTTATATGTAAATATAATTTAAAATAACAGTTTTAATTTATTTTAATTTTTATATTTAATTATAATTTATTATATAATATCAATTTTAATTTATAATTTATTTATCTTAAATATTATTATATATTTATTTATTATTTTATATTTATTTATTTATGATATTTATTAATTTATAATATTATTTATTTATCTAATTTATTATTATATTTATTTTATATTATTTATCTATTATTATATTTTTTATTTATTATATTTATGTAATTATTTATTTAATTTAATTTATTCTATTTATTATTTTATTGTATTTAATTAATTAATTCTATATTAATTTAATTTAAATTATTTAATTTATTGATTTATTTATGTTATATAGAAATTCTATTGAATAATTTTAATATGTAATCTTATTTATTTATTTATTTTATTTATTAAATATTTATTTTTTATTAATTTATTTAATTAATTTATTAATTTAATTATTTTTTTATTTATTTAATTATTTATTATTTATTTATTATTTATTTATTTTATTTATATTTAATTTATTTATTCTTATTATTATTTATAAATAAATTAAATTAAATTATTATTATATTCTAATATTATTATTAATTTTTTATTTTAATTATTATTTTCATTTATTATTTAATATCATTTATTTTATTTTATTTAATTTATATAATTATATATTTATTTAATATTATATTTTTTATTTATTTTATTTATTATAGTAATTATATTTATTTAATTTAGTTTAATTTATTTAATATTAT